>JAMXKT010000037.1:2400000-3000000 GCA_024211575.1 Phytophthora melonis | reverse complement strand
CATCCAACAATCCAGCTGTCTAAGCACCATACGGTAGGTACGCTCGAGATTTACTACTTATTCATTCTGCTCGCCGTGACTTTAAATTTCGCCCTCTCCTCGTCCAAGCTCAGATAAATTGTCCCAGTCCCAGTATGGGGTTCTACCACTTTGTCCTGGTAGTGGCTGCGGTCTTTCTTACGAGTACGGGCCCCGCTTCAGCGTCCCAGATGCCTCGTGTGACTGCACCATACGCCCGTAAGCGCGCAATCGAGTACTAACCCCCCCACACACACACCACCAAGAGGTCTCTATCGATTACGAAGACGATGGAGAGAGGGGCGTCTCTGCGAAGATCCCCGGCCCTGAGAAGATTTCAAACTGCTCACGAATGATTTCGGCGAGAAGAACGTCGCGACGATGATTCTACTAGCGAAGCACACTCGATGCTCCAAGAGTGCCGTGAAGAAGCTGGAAAAGGTGCAGTTCGATGCGTGGATTAGTCAAAAGGCAACGCCTGACGATGTCACCAGGGACGTCATGGGTGAAAAGCCGCATATCGTGCGGAAATACGCTCGGGTGTATGAAGTTGCGAAGGATTATGGCAGGTACTGCCTTGTCAGAGTTTTCAAGCTCACTAGCCCAAGGTCTTCATACAACAACTGCCTTAAGACATGAAAAGTCAGTTGTTTCGGTTGTTTCCCACTGGGTCATTCAGGTGTATAGACTCAATAGGGGGTACGCATGTAGCTTAATCGACCGCAATAAAACATCACATCGCTGAATTGAGCCCAACAATAATAAATCAAAATTAAAACAGCAGAACTCGTCGAGACGCAATGGGTGACCAAAAAAAAATTTTTTCAACTTCAACCATGGCCCAAGCATACCGCGATGATAAACAGAGATTGTGCTAGCTTGTGTATCCGGCTAGACCTCATTGAAATACGGTGGTCTATGGATGTCGATGTCCTCTGAACCTGAAGTGAATTGGTGCTCAGCCTTAAACCTTAATAACTGATTGCAGTGCTATGGGCTTCTGATGTTACTATGTATTCTTGTCGAATGTAGGTGGTCGACAACATTACAAAGAGACAACTATCATGCTACTACAAAAACGTAGGATGTCGTAAACGATGCCTACGACGACAGCATAATGACTCCTGCGTCATTATTACGACGAAAGCACTGTTATTATGAGAAAAAAAAAACAGTTTTCGATTTTCACATGCCAAACATGAGACTGGACCACGCGAGCTCTCCGGTTTTTGTTAAGACGCATTTAGTGCGTAAACCCCATTTTTTGCTGCATATAACGGTCCTCCCCGTAGAAAAGCAACTCCCAGTACCAAAAAGCGCCCGCAAACCGCCAGACTCATGGGTCTTTGCTCGCCAGATGCAATGCATTCAGGACAGACGGCCGCATCTTCCTTCGACACGTAGGGTGCTGCCGCTCGATGGAACCGTTACCTTGGGAGGCTGTGAGTTTCACTTTCAGTTTATTGTACATGTAGATCATCTAACGATTGGCAGGGAGGCATCAGCTACCCGGAGCGCGTCCATTAGCTGTAGCTTTGGCACGCAACCATTCGTATCGGTTAGGAATCTCTAACACCCCTAAGGTTGAGCGAATATTCTTACTTTTACGAGAGAAGTGCGGAAAGGGCAAGCACGTCCAAATTCGCAAGTCGAGATTCACCAGTGTACCAAGTTGGTACTATTAATACCAACGACGTCGGTACCGAATAACCTTAGTTATGAAATACTCCTTGTTATGGCATACACCCCAATATGACCAATCACAACGCTTGATTGGGAAGTCTTTTTATAACCTTCCCGACGAGTTACTTGGTTTTATTATACGGCTCCAGAAAGGACACTAAAAACAGCATTTCTACACTGCAGATCAGGTGTATTGCATAACTAAGGTTATACGGTACTGTACCGTATACATGTATGGTAGGACAAATCCCATGGCGTCGCAATCTGCGTCAATGGCGTCACGGCATCAATGCAAGCACCCAAGCCGAAGATGAACAGTTGTTTTGGGCGCACAGTGGGGAACGTGGGTCTTACTCAGATTAGTACACTGTAATTTGAAGAATTTCGTATCCTGTACCCACTACAGTCAAGACGCAGCAGCAGCATGAGTGTACCGTATAACCTTAGTTATGCAATACACCTGATCCGCAGTGTAGAAATGCTGTTTTTAGTGTCCTTTCTGGAGCCGTATAATAAAACCAAGTAACTCGTCGGGAAGGTTATAAAAAGACTTCCCAATCAAGCGTTGTGATTGGTCATATTGGGGTGTATGCCATAACAAGGAGTATTTCATAACTAAGGTTATTCGGTATGTTCTAGTTTGTCTATCAAGCTACTGAACAAGCGTACCTAAGGCACCAATTCCGTGTCATCATCGATCGCGAACTACTAAGTTTTTTTATCATGGGATTGGGCAGTTGTTGCAGTTAATCAAGCCAAGGGAATTTAATAAGTTTGGGCTGGCGGATCCGACGGCACCTCACTTTAGAATTTGCTTTGCACCACACCAATCAATTCAAGACATCACCACGCAAGTCTAGCCCAGACATGGGATTGTACCACTTCGTTCTGGTAGCAGTTGCTGCGTTTCTTGCAATCGCTGGTGCTGCTGCAGCGCAGACGCAGGTCCCTGGCGCTCACGAGGTGTACACACCGACTAAGAGGCTTTTGAGAAGTTACACAGCCGATGACGAGGAGAGGGGCATTTCTGCAAAACTTCCCGGTCTTGAGAAGGTTGCGGACGCATTCAAGTCAAGCAAGACCAAGGAGCTCCAAGGACTGCTCAAGACAGACGAATCTATCGCGGATGCCCTCAAGACACTGAAGCTTAAGGATATGTCAGTTACTGGCAAGTACGACTTTATCGAGACGGAACTTGTGGCCAAGTTCTTCTCAAGCCCTAATTTCAAGCTGTGGTCCAAGCACGCCGCCCAAATAAACAAGCAGGACCCGAAAGGCGCGATGATTGACGCCCTTCGCGACGCTTTCGGCGATAAAAAGCTGGCGACAATGATCTTGCTCGGAAAGGATTCTTGGAGATCAAAGAGCGTCGCTAAGACGATGGAGAGTGCGCTGTTCAACGCATGGTACAAGGAAGGAAAGCGGCCGGATGGAATGCTCGAGAATGTGCTGAACGTGAAACTACGCAATATTCAGAAGCACCCTCGCGAGATGTACATTTGGGGAGATTACACCAAGTACGTCAGACACCGAGTCCTGAACTATGCTTACGCGAAATAGCTCCTTACGTTTACACAGAATGTTGCGGTCGCTACATTAGGTCGTACTCAATTTTGGAATTGCTGTGAGGTATTATTAGGGCTTTTAAGTGATTGCAATATACTACTGTTAGCACGCAAATCCTACTCCTGTAGAGCCATGATTTCTGGACCTTAAAAAATTAAGTGATTCATATCGGGGCTAAGCCTACAGAGCTGGGCTAGAGCGAGAATGATCTCCAAATGCAGAGGTTCCTAAATATGCGTAGCTGCGACTTAATCCCGTGTTGTCATCCGTCAGGCTTATTATGGTAAGTAACCTTGTTATTGAGGTACGTAGTTAACTTGATCGAGACATCGGCGCCAACAAGAACTGCTGCAGCCTTCTATATGTCGGCTCGACCGACATGGTGAACCCCATCTTGATCTTATCTTTCATGTACATCGAAAACTGCAGCCCCAGAGGCTTCGAGTGCTCTTCTTAACTGCTTCAATAATTATGGCATTTACAAATACAAATTGTAGTCACAACTCTGTATTGGTCCGCGTAGACATGTAGTAGCGATCAGACTAATACCAAAGTCTGGCATAGTTGTGACCAACTAGCAATTCAAGGACAGTACGAGCAACCTGATAAATCATAAATTGTGTCGGACGACATACACTTATCCATACGCTCGCGCCGATGCGATCGACAAACAATGCTGCGTCTAGTAGCTAACCATTTGAGGGTATGTGGACGAAAGGGGACCGATTCACTCACTTCTAGAAGATTGGTAATTC
This sequence comes from Phytophthora melonis, assembly GCA_024211575.1. NCBI lineage: Eukaryota > Oomycota > Peronosporomycetes > Peronosporales > Peronosporaceae > Phytophthora > Phytophthora melonis. Next base: position 2,995,978 of record JAMXKT010000037.1, on the reverse strand, counting down.
AGAGAAGTGCATCCAAACAAAACCACATATCAGCCACGTTTACCTGGAGTCGGCACCATAACATTGATCGACGAGCGCGTCAGCCCGAGTATCAAGAAACACAACGCTGGGGTTTGAAGGCAGACCTTACCACCCATGAATTGTAGCATATAGTCGTTGCGTGACAAAAGCAGCAACACCAAGTCTACCTTCGCTTGGTAACTATAGCTCCCACCAACACAGGCGCCTGCATTATCGGTCTTCTGCTCTAATCTAGCCTTCTTATATATGAGGGCGTTACCAGCAAGCTTGGCAAACGTAACATTGTTTGTCGAGCACATCGGCGCGATCACCAGTGGGGCGATGCATTCACAATGCCACCTTTTGCTTTGGCTATCCCGACCACGTGGTCGGGACAACTGCTCCCTTTTTTTCATTTCCACAGTGAAAACAGCGTAAAGTCTTCGTTATTGTGTGTTTTTGCTGTGTAGTCTGCGACTAGTATCATCCATTTTCATGTCTGTTTCGTCATGGATAACTTTGGTCAATCACCGGAAGTGTCTTAAAGAGCACCCACATTCGAAGCCGTTATCCTCTCGAATCGTTTCAGCGTCGTCCAGATATAAGGTACATAGTGTAATGTGTTGCCGTTACTGTTGTGCCTTGCATGCTTTCTGTTTCCAACCAGAATTTTGAGAGAGTTTCGTGCGCGTGCTCGATAAATCTTGCCACAGCCAACACTTTCAAGTATATTACGAGATCCCTACACGGCGGTTGCGCTTCAATTGGACGCTTCATACATGCATTAGTACACAGACTACACTAATTAATACTGGCTGCTGCTGTAGGATAGATCCGACAAGTTGCTGGACGAAGAGTAGCCCGTGAGTCCGCTCGAGTTGGTGGTGCCCTCGTGGTTCCTCAAGCCCAGCAGCTTGGCGCGGGCGATGTACATGGCGTCCATGCTCGTCACATCCTTGTAGCACGCGGCGCAGAACGTCACCTTGCGCTGCGTCATCTGCAAGTCCGGGTCCACGAAGCTCAGCTTCCTCACGATCTTGCACGCGCTGCACACGTAGCCGAAGCAGAGCTTGCAGGTGCGGTGGGTCCTACCGAAGTCTCCGAGACGACGTCCGCCCACGGGGGCCGTGCACGTGACGCAGGTGCTGCTTCTGTTGGGGGCGCCGCGCGACTTGGACTCGGCATAGCGCTTCTCCAGCATGTAGGACAGCTTGCGCATGAGTCCGCAGTAGACGTACTCGAGACTGCCGAGGAACAAGGTGGCCACGACCGGCAGCACGAGCTTGCGGATGATTCCGTCGTCCACGGGGTCGATGATGCCCGTCGCGTACATCTCCATGGTGTTGTCGTTGGCCTGGCGCCAGTACGCGATGAACGAGATGTTGCCCCGCACGCGGTTCGGCAGCGCGTGCGTCTGCGGGAAGTTGACCGAGTGCAGCAAGCTGTAGCCGAAGCGCTCGCCCGCCGCGTTCTTGACGATGCCGATGCCCTCGAGGCAGATGTAGTCGCGGTTCTTGATGAGCCCCAGTCGAGTTGAAGGGGATGTCGAGCTCCATCCACTTGACGACAAGCGACCGGAACGGGTCCTCGAGGGACGGCATGACCACGCCGTCGAGCACGGCGGCGGCGCTGAAGCTGTTGGCGTACGAGGCCTTGAGGCGCATGGTCTCGAGGTCCTCGCTGATGATGCCGAACATGAGGTCGTCCAGCTTGCCCTCCTTGGTGCCGACGCAGAGGATCGTGGGCAGACCCGCTCCCGTGGCCTCGTCCGCAGAGGCAAGGCCAATGCCATCCGGTCGCTCCGAGTAGATGCGGAGCCTTGCGCTCTTTGAGCGGCTTCCAGCGGCGAGGATCCACCTTTCGTCCCGAGTTCATGAACTTCATACACAGGTCCAGGTTGGTCATGATGTAGGCATTGGCGAGGTCTTCAAGCGAGGTCCTGTCGGCGTCGCTTAGCGAGAGCTCCGGGAACGGGTTGACGGTGTAGCGCTCCTTCATTTTTGAGTTGCTCTGGGATTATGGGTGTTGTACACGCTGGTCAGTGAGTTGGTGGAGAAGCTCGGCGGGTAGATTCTGTTTGGGGTCGTATGCAGGTCTGCTCGGTAGTTCAGGTCGGCCTTTTCAATACAGCATTCAAGACATCTATCGCGATTTGCCCACCTGTTCTCCCGAGGATAGGCGACATCATGGCCGAGGGCGAGCAGCGCGAGCGCGAGGCTCACTCCGTGCGTTCACCAACTGCCAACACCCGCCGATTAGGCGGGGCGTGTCTGCGCGAGCGAGCGAATGCGAGCGCTGCAACCCGATATTTTTTCCAGACACAGCGCCTGGCCGAGTCGAGGACTTCGGAGCCGGGGTGGGGCAGGCCGCGTAGCGGCGCCCCCCGAGCGAAGCGAGAGAGGGGCGGGCCCACGGTCAGAAGTCCGCAGACGAGAGCCAACGCGCTAGTGTCCTACCCGAAGTACGTCATCCCTCCCGAAAAGCGCGACCGAAACATCAGATCTGACCTGCATACGACCCCAAATAAAGTCTACCAGCTCGGCGCACTCGACAACTGGAGGACAAATGAACAATGAGATGGATGCAACGGTTGAATTCTAGAGGTTGGGTCGCCTTATTTAGTGCCTCACCTGAGCGTCTTCAATCAGATAAAAGGCGCCACCTGTATAGGTCACATATAGGGCTTCGAAAGCGATCCAATTACTTCGGATAAGACCCCGACGTTTTGGCTAGGCAGTCGAAGGACTTTGGAAGGCCAAGCAAAGTTGCGTACTCGGCCAACTGGACGAAGTACGAGTAAGGTATTCGTGGTGATGTATCAGAAGAGAGACACCTGATAAGCGTCGAGGACCAAGGCTGTGGAAATATAGATTGTTTATTGATTGACGGCTCAGATCTGGAACAATCAATTATTGCAATCTCAACAATCTCAAACAAAAGATTGCAATCTAAGTTCTCGCTTGTATTTCCTCTGCTAGATTCATATTTTTACTTGTTTGGCGGAGCTATCGCATTAAAGTCTTTGCCTATTCGATTATATGTGTGTTAACCTTCAAAAACGTTGGCAAAATGCAATGTTGGGTCTAATATTCATCGTGTTGAGCGTGTACCCCGTCCAGGCATCCAATGATCCCTCGTTTCCGCATTTCAAAGCAGCGGAAGACACAGAAATATTTTTTGGGAGCTAGAATCGATTGTATAGGCTTGACGTTGCATATTGCTCTACGGGATCGTTGGCAAAGGCTCAAAATCAGTTTAGGAACAATATGGGAACGAGATTGCCGATTGAGATCACGAAACAATCAATAATTGTGATTAGCAATCTTTCCTTTACATCAGTCGGCACAGTGATGTTGGGGCAAATCTGCAACTTTATTGAGGTGGCGGCTAGCAGCGCCGGCTGCAGCCTTGTCCAAGTTGGACGTGGCTGAGCCCTTAGAGATAGTGGCTACACATTAATTAGGGAGTGGTGGGATGGGTTGCGAGGCTTGAGGCGAAAGGCCGAATGAGCAGTGGCGTCCGGCAGCTCCACAGCTTCTCGCTCTCGGCCGCCCACCGCCCTCAGACGCCGAGCACTGTTCTGAGCGGGGGTTTCTTAACCGCTGCGCCTCCTCCACCAGGAAACACTTTTTCCTGCCTGCGTCACGAAACCACCTTGGCAGTATTACAATCGCAATCATATTTTCCACAGCCCTGGTCGAGGACCTACTTGATCATGGACAAGCATCCTTGTCATAGCAGCATAGCGACTTAGGCTCTTAATTAACTTGATGAGGCAACGTCAAGATGAAACCGAAGCAGGAGATTCACTATTGAGCTCCACTCCCAGGCGGGAAGTCTCAGTAGGAAGAGGTTGTCACTCTGTGACTTGAATAAATTGCACCACGTTCGGCTAGCGATACCTTTTCTCGCTATACCCCCCATTACCGGGCTCAATCAATGCATGACGCGGTAGCTCGACTACATTTTGCGCAGCACTATTCTTGACGCTCTCAAGGAGCCAAGGGGCATCCATGTTTCCAGTGTGTGGCACCTCCTCTCGTGATCAAGATAAGATCGTCGATAGCTTGTAGCCAACGGAGTGATCGTAGGTCGTACGTGGCTTTTTCGGACGGTTATGCTGGCCCATGTGGAAGCTCTAAGAATAGTATCGCACAAATTCTGCGTCCGGGTATCCGCAACTTTTCTAGCCATTCCACCAGGCCTGGTGCCAGACCTGTCTTATCCGAAGAAATTGCGTCATTGAAGACGCCTCATGAGTGAGCATAGGCGATGGTGTCCACGAGTGACCAAATCGGCTCAGCTGAGAGGGGGGTGATCGATAGATCAATAATTCTTCATTACTGATCTTGCCGAATGAGCTGAAGCCGATCGAGAGACTTTCAGCCAGCCTCCGACAGCCACCGAAGATGAAGGAGCGCTACACCGTCAACCCGTTCCCGGAGCTCTCGCTAAGCGACGCCGACAGGACCTCGCTTGAAGACCTCGCCAACGCCTACATCATGACCAACCTGGACCTGTGCATGAAGTTCATGAACTCGGGACGAAAGGTGGATCCTCGCCACTGGAAGCCGCTCAAAGAGCGCAAGGGGCTCCGCATCTACTCGGAGCGACCGGATGGCATTGGCCTTGCCACTGCGGACGAGGCCACGGGAGCGGGTCTGCCCACGATCCTCTGCGTCGGCACCAAGGAGGGCAAGCTGGACGACCTCATGTTCGGCATCATCAGCGAGGACCTCGAGACCATGCGCCTCAGGCCTCGTACGCCGACAGCTTCAGCGCCGCCGCCGTGCTCGACGGCGTGGTCATGCCGTCCCTCGAGGACCCGTTCCGGTCGCTTGTCGTCAAGTGGATGGAGCTCGACATCCCCTTCAACTCGACGGGGCTCATCAAGAACCGCGACTACATCTGCCTCGAGGGCATCGGCATCGTCAAGAACGCGGCGGGTGAGCGCTTCGGCTACAGCTTGCTGCACTCGGTCAACTTCCCGCAGACGCACGCGCTGCCGAACCGCGTGCGGGGCAACATCTCGTTCATCGCGTACTGGCGCCAGGCCAACGACAACACCATGGAGATGTACGCGACGGGCATCATCGACCCCGTGGACGACGGAATCATCCGCAAGCTCGTGCTGCCGGTCGTGGCCTCCTTGTTCCTCGGCAGTCTCGAGTACGTCTACTGCGGACTCATGTGCAAGCTGTCCTACATGCTGGAGAAGCGCTATGCCGAGTCCAAGTCGCGCGGCGCCCCCAACAGAAGCAGCACCTGCGTCACGTGCACGGCCCCGTGGGCGGACGTCGTCTCGGAGACTTCGGTAGGACCCACCGCACCTGCAAGCTCTGCTTCGGCTACGTGTGCAGCGCGTGCAAGATCGTGAGGAAGCTGAGCTTCGTGGACCCGGACTTGCAGATGACGCAGCGCAAGGTGACGTTCTGCGCCGCGTGCTACAAGGATGTGACGAGCATGGACGCCATGTACATCGCCCGCGCCAAGCTGCTGGGCTTGAAGAACCACGAGGGCACCACCAACTCGAGCGGACTCACGGGCTACTCTTCGTCCAGCATCTTGTCGGATCTATCCTACGGCAGCATGGATAACCCCTCTAGCCCCGCCGCCTGTATTCTACAGGATAGGCAAAAAAAATTATCCTGTATTCAAGAGGATAAGGATTTTGTCAAATCACGTCCATATTTAATGGAGATCAGTCCGAAGGATGATCAGTTTTAAAGATTCAGAGGTAGTTGGAGCTATACTTAGTCGAGACCGTGCGCAGCGAGCGCCAGAGCTCACTTTCTGTTTTGCAACGAAGTGCGAAAGCGACAACCAAGCGCATCCCTGTCGTGCCACTAAACCAATTCAGCCACCAAGTCTGTTCTACGCAGCCGTTGCCTCAGTTTGGTCGCGGTCAACACGCTCGCCTACATCGGCCCTGTTCAAGCAGCGGAGTTAAGCGAGTTCTGCTACGTGCGGGTTGCTGAAGTGTCGCGAGACAGCGCAAACGTCCGAGTAGCGGGTCCGGATGCTGAAGACGACGGGCACGTTTTACGGTTCCACTGGCTACGCTACAGCCCCGTATTGTCGAGGCGACTGAAGCCAATCTTTGGCCAGGAAGCTACGTGGCTCACCCGGTGGCGTTCGTCCAACCCAGGGGGCCCCAAGCTGGGCAGTGGGCTTATGGAACAGTGACACGATATCAGGTCACCAGCGAAGGGGCTTGGCTGAGCGTCTTGACAGGGGACACCACTGTGACGGTCAAGTTTTCGGAATCACTGAGCATTATCAAGGCCGACCCTATCACGTACGCGCTACAAGTGGGGGCAACTGTCTCCGACATGGTCCTCATCCCCAGAGAGCTACTTGCCCAGCAAGACGCCGTGATTGGATCCTGCCGGAAGCGCCGAGGTGAACTCTCGGCATCGGTGCGGTCGATGCTGACCTTTCCTTTTGTCCCGGACGAGTCGATCTGGCTGGTACGACCACATGACCTGAGGGTTGTATCTGTACGTCGCCAGCATGTTCTCGATTGTCAAATGGGCCCACGCAAGAAGAACACGCTTGACCTCTACCGATATCCCCAGTCGTTAAGCCAACAGGCTACAGAGCCTCCGGCGGACCAAGGCGGGGTCAGTACCTCACTGGCGGATAAACTACTGAGCCTCGCAAGCACATCCGACGAGGAAGACCTTCAAGACGTACGGCAACTGAATCGCACCCTGGGGAAACGCAGTCGCGCCCTTGAGCCCAGTCGAGGAGCTCATCGGGGCAGGCGACTTCAAGAAGACACCGACAACAACAGTGACAGCGACGACGATCAAGGACGGGGACGTTTTCGACCTTCGGCAACACAGCGACGAGTCAGTCGGACAATACTGCAGTCGCGGTTTCAAGGTAAGTCGCACCAATACATTCTCGAACGGATGCAACAGTCTGGAAGCGCGCAAGTTCTTCGGCTGCCACCAGTATGCCGGGGACTTTGGGATTTAGGTTTTCTCGCGCGAGGTCTTACCCTCATGCACTGCCGATCGGCGGACTTATGGGATCGAGTTCAGGCTCAAGAGTCTACTGTCAGTTACACCGACTTCTCGGAGCGCAACGTCCTTCGACCGGCGCCACCTGCGACCTCGCGCAGCGACGTGTGCAGCGCCCTGCGGAGCTTACGAGCGTTTGCACAAGAATTCTACGTAAACGCCGTCGAAGAGCTGATCGACGCTGCATTGGCCTTGGCTTGACCGGTATTCCCGGGCCGCAAGGCCTGGGGTCGCCGCAACCCGCAGGGTTGCGAGCGGCCCGCCGCAGGCCCGCTATTTACAGTTTGCAGTCGTTGGCATGAAAAAGAGTGCTGCTCGCGATGCTGTGAGGGAGGCTATAGCCTTGAGGAAGTTCCCTCCAGCTCTAGATCTACCTGAAAGCAACAAGAATGGGCTGTTGTCAACGTGGCTGACGTACCCTACGTTTACTTGGGCTCCTGAAAGCTTGTCAGATACGCGGAAGGCTTCGTGCATTGTGAAGGGTTGTACACCCCGTCAGTAAAAGAGTATACCAGCCGAATGGTAGACGACATTGATCACAAAACGCTACTGTACTATGCTCGTTACAGCTGTACAGGTAAGTCTAAGGGCACTTCGTTTTCTACTGTTGATGATCTCTACATATCCTCTACGAAAGCGATTCTGCTTTCTTTTCCTTATCTACTAACGTATAAAGGAGGTATATCGAACGATATGTTCGATCTTTTGTATGATAGCATGCTCACCACGAGAGGGATTTCTGGATGCACCAGTAGCGTGACAAGAAGGCGTCAAAAGAGATACTACCGCATCAAAGCTCTTGCTTCGGTGGCTGTAGAGGCTGCGAAACAAGCAAACGCCGAGTTCTCACCCCCTCTGCTGCCAACAATCGAGGAGCACATGGCCTGTAATACGTGTGTCGACGAAGAAACGCTGCAAGGCGTATGGCTGTCCCAAACAGAGGTGTGTTCAAGGCTGCTAGGAGCACAGATCGCACAAGCAAAGTGCAATCGCGTGTTTCGCATCGACCATTCGCAAAACTTTTGCAGCAAGCTGAAAATCTTCGGCTCTGATGGTAAGAAAGAGCAGTCACCGAATGTACGTATGCTGCTTTTAGTGCAAAATGAAATTGGGCAAATTGTAGCTAGGGGGCTGACGCGCTCTGAGAATCACGAAGAATCAGCAGCGATTCTAAAGTCAGTTGTCCCGATGGTAGACACGAGCGCCACCCTACCTCCTGTATGTGTGTGTGATGATGCTAACAAAACCCGTAGCATGATAGAGAAATTATTCGGAGACGTCGTCGAAACCAAACAAGATCCATTCCACGTGATCCAGCGTTTCACGGAGACACTAGCGGACAAGGCTGAGCGAAAATCGCTGGCAAAGAAGCTGTCCATGGCACTGTACGACGTAGGCGGGGAAATTCGATCTCCTGAGACGATGGCCGAGCGATTCCAAGAAGTATTGCGCAGCGTGAAAAAATCGAGCGTGCGTGTCGATCAATCTACATGGGAGAATTGTATCGAAGTGAATTTGGAGCAGATTCGCAACCGAGACCTGTACGTGGAGGATAACGAGTATCTTGAACGAGGTGAAAAGATCCGAGTTGTTTCAACGAGCCAGCTAGAAGCAGTGCACTCGACGTTACGCAAACTACTTGACAGAGTGGTATCTATCGAAGTCGGCATGCGCATACTCGACATCTTCCTTCTCAAGGTAAAATGTTCAACACTATCGAATCAGTCGGGTCAATAGTACCAGTTTGATATGTTGTAGCACAATCTCAAAACAGGGGCTAAGTACAAGAGAAACCCAGCCTTTGCTGAATTTGATTTCGTCACTTTGTGCCAGACTGCTGTTTTTTGCCGAGGCGTGCTGCCAGATTCTCCTCAGATAGAGTTTATTTACCAGCTCCTATCGTTCAACCCTCCCTCATCTTCGATTCAGCAGCTTTTTCGACCTGGAGGGATATCGGTGCCTGCTATCCGGCCGTGAGAACGACTATACAACGCGCTGTCGCTGTCGACAACTGAAATGGAGGCGAAGATGCTGCGCAAGCACTCCCCTGCAGTAGATATTAGGCAACGTTTTACGTCCGCCCACGTCAAGCGAAAAACGGTATCACAGCAAAGCTTTGTGGAGCAACTAGGACTTGAACCGGAGTACGAGACGACGTCGGAGTTTTCTTCGAACGAATTTTCGCTGTTGGAGGAAATAAGAGGCGAACAGTTCGCACTGGATAATAAGCAGTTCTGGTGGAGTGATTGCACGGCCGTGACCACCATTTTGTACATTGCGTTTGTGCAAAAGGTTGATAACCCAAGCCTAAAACTGAGAAAGCGTTGCTTTAGCACAGTCGACATGTATCTGGTCGCAATTGACGCTGCGTTGAAAACCCGTAAGCAGAAATCAGCAGCATCGGTCAGTATCCTGAACGTTAATGAAGAACTAAAGGTGAATGACGCGCTTAACTCGGAAGATGACGTGTGGCTTCAGAGAAAACTGTACAAGTTGCTGCGTGAGAAGGGGGCTGTCAAGAAGCGGACCCAAGTGTTTTGTAATGCGTACGATCTGGCTGCCTGTATTTGTCCAACAATTACCACCAGAAAGTCTAAGGAGTGGCTGATACGCCGCTGGAACGCGCTACGCAAGACTGGAAGTCGCCGTGAACGCAAGAAAGAAGGAGAGATCGATCTGCTTGCAGTCCCCGTAGAAGTTCAATATGCGGCTTCTCCTGACCAACTTCTCCAACTCACACCAACCGCTGCTGAATCAAGACTTTCAACCCCTGCTTCAGAGCCACCTGCTTCTCATATTCCAGCAGCATGTAGTGTGAATACCGGAGATCCCACCTCGACCAGCAGTTCTGAGCAAGCCTTCCATGCAGTCGAGCCCACATCAGCCCATCCAGCTTTCGCACGCTCGAGTTCCGATCCTGCGAATAATGCAGCGGCGCCAAGCACTCCTAATCCTCCGCTGAATCTTTACTCTGATGGCTGTGAGGTGATTGACGACGAGACAATGACGATTTTAAAGGAAGTAGCGGCTGCAATACCAAAAGGGGCCAAAGGCAAGTGGATTAAAGTTTGGCAAGAATATGCCAAACGAAATCCAGCGACTAGACTGTAACCCGAGCATCTTCGCGGCCGCCTCAAGCCTAAACGTCAGCGGGGAGCTAGCGTGTCGACGACGACGCAGCATAAGACGCTCGTCTCCTCTGATGTTCGACCTCAGGATCGCGTCGATCTACGTGAGAGCCCGATGAGATGCCTCCGAGCATATCCAGCACGAAACCAGAGAAGAAGAAAGCACGTACAGCATGCCAAAGCTGCCACAGTCTCCGACGACGATGCAGAGCGACGGTGATAACGCGAACTGCGAGTTCAAACGTCAGGTCAGCCAAACGATCACGTCGTTTTTCGCTGCCTCGTCCAGTGCACTGTGATACATGTACAGCGCACTAAAAATCAGTCGCTCAAGCGATAGACGGCGTTAACCAGACATAACATCAGCTTGCTTACGCTTATGGCGTTTTATCTACCGCCTTTGCACCCGCTCTTACTTTGCACTCGCGCCAGGTCGAGGTCTTCATTCGCACTCGCAGCACGCAGACCCCAAGATGAGAAAGGTATCTGATTATCTGAGTCTTCCCGAAAGGTCTATTTTTATTGGCTAAGAATAGTCGGGGGTGCCAGGACAGAAACCACGGTGGCAAACGGTGGCAAACGGAGACAGACGGTGACAGACGGTCACAGGACAACCTCGACAATTCCGGTCAAACCCCTTGGCCTTCGCTCAGAAATTCAAGGGAGTTCAGGAAGTCGACAAAGTGGGCTGGAAGCTTTTTGCGTTCTGGGTGACGAGCAAGTTATGGAAATTTCGCAGCCTCATCGTGTTCCGAGACCACGAGGCAGCACTAGCGGTCCGTCATGAGTTTTGTCGAGGCGACGAAGATCTTCTGGAAGTACTTGAACTACGCCGCTCTCACCGCAATGGCGAGTACGGCGCTCATCGTACGGGGAACACAGCCCCCCCCCCCCGCAATCACGGCGGCCAGGAAGGCTTTCGTCGAGGAGATCACCAGAAACGCCAATCATCCGTGCCGGCAGCGGTGTGGGCAGCCCTGCTCCACCAAGGAGACAAGCAGCTGTGTATCAAGTCGATATTGGTCATCGGGTGCTCAGGCAACGGGTCTGGAGGCTGCTACGACAACAAGAGAGCGCATTTCCGTCCGAAGTCGCTTCCCGACATTGTGAAAGACTTTATTGTGGAGCGATACCACGGCGTCGCCTCGGAGCCGAAGTCAGAGCCAAAAGAAAATGACTACCGTCAAGCGCTACTCGGAGTCGCCATGATAAGCGGAACAAGGCGCGACCGAGGACGCTACAGTCGTTGGCTTCTAAGATTCAACTCCTCGAACGACTCGATCAACTAGCTGAAATCGACAGGCTTGACAATTTACGCGAGTTCGCTTTAACGTTTGATGTTGCATTTCCACCGTCGTCTTCGGAGGACGACTCCATCGACACCGCCAGTACGGTATTTTTGACGGAGCTGGCGCTACGCTCCAAGTTACCACTGCCAGCGTTCTTCCGCCGAGTTCGCGGACAAACATCCGCCGACAATAGACCCAACAAGTCACTATACGAGGTTCCACTCCCCGCCAACTTCACCCGTCAGAACGTCTACAGACACTGGAACAAGATTGTCGAGGAAGGTGTGACGCCCCGGTGGACCAGCGCCAACCCCCAGCGGCAACAGGGTCGTCCGTCCAACCACAAGAGTGCCAACGTCCATGCAGCCGCGGTCCGTCGCCATGTACGAAAGGGGCAACGAGATGGTCACTACCTGGTTTTCGATCGACGCGTGCTATTTCTTTGGCCGGAACTATTTATCAGCCCGGTTGGAGTGGTCGACAAAGATGGCACTGACACTCGCATGATCAACGACTATTCGTACCCACGAGGGGTATCAGTGAACGACTTCACTGATCGCACGAGTTCCCCTACTATTACTTACAACCCCCGCGCGACATTGCTAAGCGTATACACGAGTTGCGCTCGGAACACCCCGACGAGGAGGTGTTGCTCATGCTCGGAGATGTCTCCGGAGCATTTCGGCACGTGCCGGTACACAAAAACGCGGTACACATGTTCGACTTCATGGTTGATGACTACGTAGTCATTGACCTGTCATGCGGATTTGGTTGGTGTGGCTCGCCCGCGTTCTATTCGCTTGCGGAGCCCGTCATCAATGATCTCTACGAATCAACATCGCAAGGCGACCTCGAACATGAGTTGCTGGGAAAACTACGAGGCAACTTCTGGTGCGACGACCACACCTGCATCGAAGTCAACCAGGGGAAGCGATACCAACACGCGAACACTGCCTTACGGCAAGCCATGGCCATCGTGCTGGGACCGACCGCCATCAACAACAGAAAGTTTACTCCGTGGAGCACGTGCAACAAGGCATTGGGCCTCCTGTGGGACACTAAAGCCGGCTCAGTCTCAATCCTATGTGAGAAGCTCGCGAAGGCGAATAGAAGACTCGAAGAGATCCGCTCCACGAATTACGCGTCGACGTCAGACATGCTGAAGTTGCTCGGCGTGTTTCGTCACGTGGCTACGTGCTTTCCGCCAGCGCGAGCGTTCTACCAGAGGGCTCATCTCGCAGCCATCTCGGCTCCGCCCTACGGGAAACGACCACTCAAAGAGGAAGTGATCGACGATCTACGCTGGTTTCAGGCCGTCATCACGCGTAGCGACCGGTTCAACGGTGTACCAGTAGTTCAATTTGCGAATCTTGCAACGCCCACTACCGACGTGTACATGGACGCCTCGGGTACGGGGCTCTGCGTTCTCGATCCCCAGTGACAGGAGTTTATTCGAGTCCAGTACACCCCAGACGAGCTGAACCAGCTGAAGGACGAGACCTACGAGAACTCTATCAATGTCCGAGAACTTCACAGTGCAGTATTAGCCGTCCTCCACTGGGGTCCGGAGTGGCAGCAACAAACCACGAGTCTACCCGTTTACGTGTGCCTTCATATCGACAACACCAGTGCTGTAGCGTGGACAACCAGCAGACTCAGCTGTCATCCGACCGTGCAACTTTACAACCGACTATTATCCCTCGCCGAATTTGAGTACAACATCGCCCTGTCCGCAGAGCACATTGGAGGAAAGCTGAACGTGATGGCCGACGCAGGATCGCGTGCGTGGACAGACTCGCATCCTCTGTGGCAGACGTGGGCTAACCTATCCTCGTCGTGGCAACAGGTAGAAGTACGACCGCCCTTCGACAATCTCTCAAGTCTGTGGGAGTAACTCTGTGCAGCGAAGCCCTGGCCAACGCTTCCTCGAGCAAGTACTACGATCACTGGATGCAGTGGAAGGAATTCTGCACGCTGATGGGTGGGGACCATGGTTGAAGAAAACCGGCCGATCCAACTCGACCAAACTCGGGTATTTCGCTATCTACCTGTGGCAGTATGGCTGGAACTCTACACCGGTAACCAATATTCGACCATACAATCCAAGCTTTCCAGTGTTCTTTGGTTCCACCGCCGCTTCCACGATGCAGAAATGACCCGTTCGCCGCTGCTCAAAATAATTCTGCAAGGCATCAAACGCCTATCCAATCCGACCAAGAAGAAAATGCCTGTCACGCCCGCGTTTCTGCGACTTCTCCGGCGATCATTACGGCTAGACCGCCCTCGTGAACGCCTTTTGTGGGGCACCGTGCTCCTCGGCTATTTCTCCCTGCTACGGAGGTCCGAGTATTTACTAATCGGCCGGCACAGGACGTTTCACTGTGTGAAGACCAAGGACGCCTTCTTCACGACGCGAGTGGGAGACCGGTGAGCGCACAGCACGCTACAGCGATAACGATCGGGCTCAGTGGGGCGAAGAATGACCAGTTCGGCCGAGGCGCGTGGCGGACCATGCATCAGTCGGGAGATCGGTCGGTCTGCCTGGTGCGAGCCCTTCATCGCGACGTGCTTGCAAGCACGTCGCGATCTTGGGATGACCGACCATGAGTACCTCTGCGCGGGTCTGTCCGCCGAAGCAGTCTCAAGCGCGCTCAAGAACACGGCAAGGCGGGCCGGAGTGCCCCCGAGCAGATACTCCACACATTCACTGAGAAGCGGTGGCGCAACGGCCCTACTCGCTGGCAAAGCTGACAGTCTGGCCATCAAGACCCTGGGAAGATGGATGTCTCGCTGTTTCGAGGAGTATCCGATGCAGTCAGCACTGGCCACAACGGATCTGTCCAAACGCATGGGCTTCCCCCAACAATCTCAAGCGCGTACAAGAAACGACTTCGGGGGCCGCTAACCACGCCCTCGAGCTTCTCCGAGGCAATATACACGATTTGCCCCCCTACGTTGCAATAAGGTGGACGCATGAGGAACTGGAGATCAGTCCGAAGGATGATCAGTTTTCCGATAGGTGGTAAGATTCAGAGGTAGTCGGAGCTATACTTAGTCGAGACCGTGCGCAGCGAGCGCCAGAGCTCACTTTCAGTTTTGCAACGAAGTGCGAAACCCGCCTCACCACGCCCTCGAGCTTGTCCGAGGCAATATACACGATTTGCCCCCTATGTTGCAATAAGGTGGACGCATGAAGAAATTCAAGATATCCTATACAAAACCCAAGTCATCTTATTTGCCCATCCCTCTGGCTGCGGTGTTGCTAACCTCGGGGGTATAATTTGTGGCCATCATTTCCCGAGATTTCAGAATTTTTGGCGCGGGTCCGTTTCGCGCCATTTGCGAATCGGACGGACAAAGCGCACACGTGTAAGACGCACGCAATGCCTGAACGAAAACACATCAAGCAGCTGACCTGGGGGAAACTTTGGACCAAACAGAAGAAGCTTGGATGGAAGTTTGAGCGCCCGAAGGGACTCGCCACTGAGAACCGCTACTTCACTCCTTCAGGCTGGGAAAAACGACCAAACGCAATCCACCTTGTTGACTACTTTGATGGACCAGACGAAGTATGGAAACATTTACCAGTCGAGGTTACGTAAAAAAATGAGTTTACTGCATATATGATCGATTATCTAACATTAGTGATAGTGCTCTATGATAACGTGACGCTAAGCGCCTTGCGCTGGATCCGCAGCCCGTCGTGGCGTCTGAAGCGTCGCTTGGCACATCGCTCGCCGCTGCGCCACCTGACTCGCGGCCCGAGCCGTCTGAAAGAGCCCCCGAGGAGTCTCCGCCACTGGCAACAGCGCCAGCCACTTCAGCTAGCAAAGAACCCGATGGGCCTCGACGGGAATCGCTCACCAAGTCGACTGCCACACCCGCAGCCAAGACGCCGCTCAAGTCGCCAGCCAATTCGCCGGCAAGTCGCCGCGCAAGTCGCCAGCCAATTCGCCGCGAAAGTCACCGGTTAAGGCGCCCGCCAAGGCACCTGCGAAAGTGATCACGCCTTCGAAGAAGCGCGCACGGAAAACAAAGGCGAACAGCACACCTTCCCCGCAACCCCCGATACGTGTACAACCACCTCGAAGTGCACGTCGCGCGACCGAAACGGTTGATATATCGGAGGGTGGCGATCGAATGAGCTCCGGCGATGAAGATGACTACAACATCGACGACGACGACGCCGATGGTGAATCTGATGGTGAAGCCTCCAGTGAAGGCTCGCCTAGCGAAGACGAAGCTACGAGTGATGAAGAGGATGCGGTCGACCTTTCCGCCGGAGCTCCGTTTGACAAGATGACCAAGGAGCAATTAAGCGAGAATGGCAAGACGGGCTGGACGACCTACTTCGAAGATGAATGTAAGTTCGGACCTGTACCGGACAGGATATCGATCTACTTGAAGCTCCTGATATCCTGTATTTGACACTTACATCTTCTGACTGGTTCGCTGCAGGTACTGCGCTGCAACTACCTGGTGCGGATCTCGCACACGCATCAGCAGCCCCGACGGAACAGGCCCAAGCGGATGGAAAGCGGGGGGAAAGTGTGGAAGGGCTGTTTTTTCTGTTTCTCCCAAAAGAGGTGTGGCTGTCAATTGCTACGGAGTCCAACCGATACCAGCTTCAATACCGGACCCAAGCGGCGGATAAGATCATGGCCCGTCAACGGCGAATCAAGCAGAAGCGCCCTTCATACCGAATGAAGACACTGCAGCAAGTTCAGAAGGAGCAGAGGTTATTCAAGCCCATTCAAGCGCATGAGTTGGTCAATTTTATTGGTCTTCTCTGCACCCGTACCTTGTGCCCTCATAAGGAGAAGCTGGCGAAGCACTGGGCCGTGAACGCACATGGTGCGGTCCCTAAAGGGATCTTTGGGCGCTACATGGCGCGAAAGCGCTTTGAGGATATTGTCCGCTTCCTGCACTTTAGTGACAACCACGGAACCAAAGCATCCAAGTACAAAACCTGGAAGATCAAGCCAGTTGCAGACACGATCAACAAGACCTTCAAGCTGGGGATGACTGTCGGCAAGAGGATCGCCTTTGACGAAGGCATGATTCCAATGCGGAGCAAGTACAACCCGATGCGCCAATACCTCAGAGGAAAACCGCATCCTTGGGGCACGAAGTGTTTCCTGACATGCGACGCAGACACCGGCTACTGCTACAGGTACGGCTAAGCCTATCGCTCTTTGTATTATACAGGTTATTTACTGAGTGAAGTTGCCTTTATCCTGTACAGGACCGAAATCTAAGGACGACTCAACAGCGACAGCCCTGACCTCAACCAGGGCCCAAACACAGTGCTTCGCAATGTAGCGAAGTGGCTCCGCGACATTTGCAGATCGCGGGGGTCCTCTTGCACACGGCGCACGAACTGCCGACTAACGGAGGGGTACTCCGATCTTCCGTGAAGTTGCTGATCCTCACCTTGTGTACCCGTCGGTGGGCTGGATCGCTCTTCGGATGATCTCGGAAGACGCGCTTGGGGTTGAGTCTTGGACTGTCTGGCGGACATCGGGAACTTGTGGCAGCAGCGCGGATACGCTTCACGCTGCGCCGGAGTACTAGTGGCGGATTCAATCTGGGTTCTGTCTAGATCGTCACTCGCCGGCCAGGTGTGATCTTGGCCTGGGGTTGCCTTGTGGTCGGTGTATGACCTTCCTTTGCCTTTCCTTGCTTGCCGCTTCCTCTAGCGGTGGGTCGTAGTGAGGTTGACGGACGCTGGGCCAAGCCTATCCTGGCGTCCGGGGTTCCTTGATCTTGGGCGTGAGTCGACTTGCGTAGCGTCGGGTGGGCCAAAGTATATCCCGTGCCCGGTAGTGCGACGGCGAAGACCACTTGATTAGTAGAAGGTGAAATCCACTCTGTTAAAATGTTAGCTTTGTTTAAGTCCTTGTCCTATCTTCCCTTGCTCTCCTATGGCCCTGACGCGTACTCTCTGGCTCCCTCGGCTTCATTGGTGGCGCCACCGACTCTCTGTTAGGTGTTGACGCAATCCGGGTACTAGATCATCACTCTGTACCCGGGATCGACGTCATCCCTCCCTAAGCTGATGTTGCTTGAGCTCCATCATCTTCTGCGGGGTCACTCTTTCCAGGAGCTCGATGTCACTGTCGCGGGAGATTACATTTATCTGATTGAAGACTTCCGATTTCCGGAAACCCTCTTCTCGCTCCACCACAGCAACGTGGAGGAGGTGCTTGATGGACTGCCAAAACGTCGCCTCTTCATTACAGACCGCTTCTACTCGAGCGTGCTGTTGTCATCCATTCTGCTGCAGTGAGGGCTGTATCACGTTGACACAATTCAAACCAACAGACGCGGCCACTGCAAAGAGATCCCGTAAAAGCAAGCGAAGCGGCCTAAGCCTATGAAGAGGGGGTCGTATCGAATTGCTCGGTCCAAGGCAGAACCGAGCATGGTCGCAGTGTCGTGGATGGACAATCGACCTATACACTTTATCGCTAAGGGCTGCAGCACCGAAGCGGCAACGCTGTCAAGACGCGCTGGCGCAGATGTCGTCGATGTGCCAGCACCGCGGCTTGTGAAGGACTACCAAGACGAAATGGGAGGGGCAGACATACACGACCAATTGCGCTTGCAGAGATACTCAATTCAGGTCCGTGTACTCCATTTTCTCTTATCCTGTATTCTACATGCTTGGTTGACTTACTACTGAGTGATATGCTGTATTCTACAGGGCGCAATGAAAATGCGGAAGTACTATCACACCATACTCCTTGGATTGGTCGACATGGCGCTGATCAACACATTCATCATCTAATGCCATGTGCAAGCTGAGAGCAATCCCGGGAAAGCCCCACCGACGCATGCGAAGTTTACGAGGCTGCTGCAGAAATCGCTGCTAGATGTCAAAGTGGAGGACTTTGAGAGCGACTTGTGGGTTCGAGTGTTGGCCGACACTCCAGTTTCCTCGGCACCGACACGACGCTACACGCTCCATCTGGGCATACGACCAAGCAAGTCGAAGTGTATCGCGCCACGCGAGGCAAGAACGGAAAGGAATCGAAGAAGCGTCGTCAATACGGCGGTAAGGTGTGCTCATTGCTGCGACCGCAGAAGACACCATGGGAGACCACCTTCTATTGCGTCGAGTGCTCTGAAGCAAGATTGATGGGGGGGGGGGGGGGGCGGACGACACCTCAAACCCAAAGGAAAAGGTGTACCTGTGCCAGAAGGTGCGCCAGCACGATCCGAGCATGTCAACGAACTCAGCCACCTGCAGCCAAATTTGGCACGACCTTTGGCGAGGCGGCGCAAACATCCCACCCGGGCTCAAGACAATCTGGGATGCACAGCGCTCTGGCGGTGGTGTCGACGATGAAAGGGATAGCGACGGTAACTCAAATGCTGGATTGAGCAGTGCAAGAAGCTCAAACAGTGATGGTAGTAGAGAGTAAGAATCTGATGAATGAATGCAATATTTGTGAGTGAAGGTATTTGTTAAATTTTTACTTTTTTCTCTACAAACCTATAATCCGAATACGGTGAATACAGGGTATCACATAATATCTTATAGCTATTACCCTGTACCGCATACTATAGATAACACAAAACGATTGTGAGTTTCACAATCCTCGCAAAAACTCCGCAATAGTAAAGTCAAGTGATTTCCCTTATCCTGTAGAATACAGGGTAACTTTTGCATAAAATCGCGGGGCTACAAGGGTTAAACCGATACTTAGACCTGTTTGTAATAGTGGAATATATAAAATACATAGTATCGAATATCTATTGGCTGACAATGAGCTGTATCAGCCAATCGTGCTCGTATAAGATTGTGAGACGGTACTGTCTTTATTCGCAGTTCGAAGAACTGTTGTTAGGCGGCCCAGGCGAGTTTGTCATCGAGCGGCATTCTCGCGACATCCAGCGCCTCGGTGGTGCAAGTGTCTCATCGAGCGACATTCGCATAACCTGAATTCGCAGTTTCGAAGAACTACCGTTAGGCGGCCGAGGAGCGAGTATCATCGAACGACGCTGTAACGACTTTCACGCTTTATTCCCTCTTCAACTTGCAAATTCAATCGCAAAGCATGCATAGTACTCGTGCTCGACTTGCCCGACACACCATTTCATTATCATTGCCAGTGAGGCCTCAAGGTGGCGTACACAGGTTGTGCCTTTAGTGCGGCAGTGGTGTTTTTTTTATTTCATTCAATTTTGACTGTTAGACACTGGGCAAATGCTGGTGCATCGTAATATAAGGTACGTACTTCCTTACTAAAAGAGAACATAAACATCTTTGGAGTAAAAAAACTATTTGAAGTACCCGTATTTCAAAATCCTCCTATCTCAGGCTTCGCTGGGCCCCAGTTGTACATGTATGTCAAGTAGGTCACAGTTGCTGATTGTAGCGGGAGTGTCCAGGCTGTCAAAACTCCATATTGGTATCTTTTCACCCCTGAGAACTGCGCGAACTCCCCGGACCACCAGTCCGGGTACCCCGAATTCGTGACAGTTTGAACTTACGTTTTGTCATATTGAACTAGCAATTTGCCATTTTGAAGTTGAAAAGGTGCAGTAGTGCGTTGCATGCTTTTTTATTTTTCTTCCGACAACTTCAATTTAAACACATAAACCACTAAATAATATATTTCGTTCCCGTATTACGGGACCCGTAATGGTTCACTATGGCCGTCGATTGACCAATCAGCGCTCACCACTCTCCGCTCAATCCGGAATCAGATCGAGCATGCCGCCAGATCAGCTCCGGGGCTTCTTGCTGCCTTCGTGCGAGGCGCTACAGACGCACCTCCACGTGTGGACCGAGACGGGCGAGAGCGAAGGCTGGAGCGGCCACGCCCGCCTCCTTCACCTGGACGTGCCCGCTCACTTCGACGACCAGGATTTCCGCCAAATTCGCGAGGCTTTGGCTCTACTGGGGGCCGTGGCACATGCGGACGAAGCAGCTTTCCTCTATCTGCTGGAGCATCGCTGCAATGTGTCGAGGATGACGGCATATGATGCCATGCCGCTCTTTATTGAAGAAAAGATACCGATGAGATTTTACTTAAGCTTTGGCCAAGCGAACCCCGACAGCGACAGCCTCGTGAGCAGGGGTCGGACAATACAGTATGAAATTGTATTGCGAGGCCAAAGCTGCAGTAGTAATAACGGCAATATGAAGACAGCCAATAATTATAATTGGTACAATTTAAGTATATTGTACCATTCGTGACATGAGCTATTCATTGCCAAAATGTGAGAGCAAGGTCGCAAACTTCACGAGAACTTTACGCAAAGGCCCCATGAACTATGCCTGAGGTGTCGAGCCAATCTATACAGTGAGAAAATATAGGTGGAGGCTTATGACAATTACAATAGCCCCGTATTGTTTCCAGGACGGCTTTGGGAAGTGTCTGCAATTGAGTATACACCGCTAGAAGAATTTGTGTCCTCGACACGCAAAATAGATATTATAAGAGTTTATTGTAGCATTTTCATCATTCTTGAACGCCCGATCCCAGAATTCATAGAATTTGGTATTGTATTGCTATTATTGGGGCAATATCATATTGTATTGGTTTCATGAACTCCCAATAATAAATAATTGAAGCGGGACAATACCATAATAATTGTTTTGACATTATTTTTTCCGACCCCTCACGAGGCTCTGCGGGGTGGAGCAGCGAGAGCAGCCCAGTGACGCGTACCAGGCGGCAATGACGAAGATCGCAAGCTTGCACCCGAGTATCAACGAGAGACGGCCTGCTCTGGATCTCAAGATTCCTGTCCGAGTCACCTTTTGCCCTGATGGGACTATGAACGGGGTGGAGGAGGTTGTTCAAGCGGAACGGGATCTTAAAACGCAGTGGGCTGAGTACGAGCAGCGTTCAGGACAAGACGATGTTGCAGATGGGGCCATTCGCTCTACATTGGTGCTGCAGCCGATGGATATATATTTCGCTGAATACGAAGATGCTATCGAGCCTGAGCTACCTCAGGTGATGGAACAATTGGTGCGGGACAATGTGTGGTTTTTACGAGGAACCGACTGCGGTCGGTGGTCACTTGGGTTGCTAGCAGCGTGCCGGTGGTGTGCTTGTTGAATGACCGAGAGTAGTGAGTGGTGGTTGAGGTCTGGGACCGTGATGCCTTTGATTATGGTGAAGGGGAGAGAGAGTTCTGGTGAAAGAGACCCGAGGGTTTCTCGTAACTTCTCCTGCATGCGTGCAGCCTCCTTCGTTGGCTGCGGCCAGTGTAGTCAAGAGTAGTCAACGGGGGTTTTATGCTTGCCCCTACAACAACACTTGAACAACAAGTACACATCCGTTTTTCTCTCGAAAGACTCAAGTCATTTTGGTTACTTTGCTTACTACTCAGTACTCTGAAGCTACTGTTCACCTCGAAGCAAGCGAGATTCACGTGGCAAAGTGCTGCGAGTGCGACTCGGTTTCTCCTAGGTTATGAGCCCAAGGGCTTCTGAGTGGATCCGTGAACAGAGCGTGTAACACGATGGAGTATGGAGCCCTTCAACAGCACGGGCAAGGACCCCAGCAGCAACAGGCGCAGCAACAAGCTCAGCAAGTAGGCCAGGTGCCTCAGCCGCAACTGGTTCAAGTACCTCAGCAGCAGCAAGCAGTGCGAAAGGTGGCTGCTGCTACTAAGGCGCCAAAGTATGACGGAAACGGGGGGTTTGACCTGTATCGGGCGCGACTGGAGTCGTATCTAAGACAGCGGGATTGTTGGAGTGTGGTCTTGGGGACTGAGGGTCCTGATGCTCAGAATGCTGAACGACAACGAATTTACGAGGAGCGGAACCTGTTTGCGCGTGACACATTCCTGTTTGGCCTTCTCCCGAAGGATGCAAAGAAAATCTGTAAACTCGTTCGAGTGAGTGAGATGTGGACTGCTTATGAGCGGGACAAAACACGACGAGATTTTGCAAATAGTATTCGCATTCGTGCTAAATTGTATGGAGCGAAGTATGCCAAAGGAATGAGCATGGATAAATATTTGGAGGATCTTGAGGATTATCGCCGGCAACTCGAGAACATGAACGATCCCATCACTGATGCTGATATGGCCAGCATCATTCTGACGGGGGTGGAAGGAACCCATCGGAATGTGGTGCGGATGTTTAATCGCGACGCCAATCCTCCCGACTTGGAGCGTGTACTCAATACTCTGCGGAGTGAAGCTGAAATGGATGAAGCTGAGGAAGATCAGAATGGCAGCTCCAATAAGAAGAAGGGGGAAGGTAGTGGCCTGATCGGGTCGGTCAAGGGGAAACAACCTTGGCAAGGCAAGAAGAAGCAGAAAGTTGGGCCTGGGAAGAAGGCTCGTGGTGGTGGCACATGGAAGGAGACTCGTGAATGTCATTTCTGTCACAAGGTGGGTCATCTTTGAGATAATTGTAAGAAGTGGCTTGCCGAACAAAAGGGAAAGAAGCAGAAGAAGGATGACAGCGATGATGACGATGACAGCGAGGCTGGCGAGCAGTCGAAGAAAAATGGCTCGAAGAAGAAGAAGGGTCGTAAGATTGGCTTCGTGGGCCGCTGGACGAAGAACGTCGGAACCATAGGAATGATGAGTAGTGGCAGTGCGACTGCGACTCCACCTCGGACCCTGGCAACCTCGTCTGGTGATTATACTGACGAGTGGATACTGGACACCGGGACTGACGTGCATGTTTGCATCAATGAGGAAGCATTTCAGTGTGACTTGCGGGAAGATGACAGCTATTTCAACGACTGGAAAGGAAGAAAAGGCAGGGCTGATGGCATTGGCTTGGTGCAAATTAGGGCAATGAATGTGTTGGACCCGGGTGGATCGGGGTTTGTGTTGACTTTGGAAGAAACGCGCTACTCGCCCAATGGCCCTACAAATCTGTTGAGCCAAGAACTTCTTGAACTTGATGGTTGGATTCCTACTACTCCGTTCACTCGTGTTGTGGCGGAGAGGGTCACATACTTTACAAATGACAAGTACGAGGGAGTGAAGATCGTGTTTAAGAAGCGACGTGGCCATTACTGGTTGGACGCCTCTCCTGTTACTTCGGACGCTACTATCGGCACCGTGGCGTCGACCCCGAAGGAAAACAAGTTGATGATGTGGCACATGCGCTTCGCGCATCAGAATGTAGGAGCAATGAAGAAGATGGTCCGGATGAACATGGTGGAGGGCATGGATTCACTTTCACTGGCGGACTTCAAAGGACAATTTCGTTGCATCGCTTGTCAGCGCGCCAAGCAGAGGCGAATGTCCTACAAGCGTCGAGAAGGGAAACGGCAAAAGGAGTGCTATGCGCGCCTAATGTCGGACGTGTGTCATGTGGGAGTACTCACCCCAGGCGGGAACACTTACTTTCAGCTTATTCAAGATGAAGCCTCTCGCTACAAATGGTGTTACCTGTTGAGCCGCAAAAGCGAAGCGGCACAGATTGTGAAGGACTTGATTTTGCGTCTTGAAAGGGAGCATCTCATCAGAGTCTTTTCGTGTGACCAAGCGAAGGAGTTTGTAAGCAAATCGCTGCGGGCGTTTCTTAAGCTCCATGGTATTGAGCTGCTCACTACCAATGCGTACACACCAGAGGAAAACTGCCTCGTCGAAAAGTTGAACGGTACTCTGATCAGCAAGGTGCGAGCGGTCAATGAAGCAGCTGGATTACCGTTCTGTTTATGGGGAGAAGTACTGCCGTACGTTGTGGATGTTGATAACATGAGTGCTACGAAGGCATTGAATGGCATGACCCCGCATGAGAAGTTGTTCGGAAGCAAGCCCGAAGTGAAGGACTTACATGTGTGTGGATCCGTTGTTTTTCATTACATCCCGAAGAAGAAACGCCACAGTAAGCTCGACATGCGAGCTGATCCGGGTGTATTTCTTGGGTATGCGAAGACGTCTCTCGGCTATCGCATTCTGGATCTGTGCACAGGGAATCTAATTGAACGACGAGACGTTGTTTTTCATGAGGGTATGGCAGCAGACCCCAAGTATGTGCGCGACTTGGTTAATAAGCGGTATTTTGGAGGGGAGAACGATATGCCAGAGCACATTGACTTTGTGTCGCTGCCGGTCAGCCGTGTTCACTTGCCATTGGACGAGTACGATGAGAGTTCCGAGGAGGAGGAATCTGTTGGCTCTGGCGATAAGGATGGTGATGATGAAGAGTTTTATGACACGGACGATGGTATGGCATTTGCGGATGACGACGTCGATGACGACAATAGTCATGATGATAGCAGTAGCGACAGTGACAGCGACTTCAGTGGGAGTAACGCTGAAGCAATGGAAGTCGATGTCGCTGCCGTTCAAGAAGACAGTATCGGTGATCAAGAAGTTGAAGATGACCACTTTGGGAATCGTGGCGTAACTTTGAGCAGTGCTCGTGCGCCGGTGGTCAGATCCAGCGGGAGCTCTCGTGCTAGTGGGAGTTCTCGAGCTAGTGGGAGTTCGAGCGCTAGTGGGAGTGCTAGACCAAGTCCTGCGAATGCACCGGCGGCTTCTGTGCGTAGGTCGGGCCGTGTGCGTCGACCTAATAGCCGCTATGACTCTCGCACATTCGTGTTGGCACAGACGTTGATCCAGTGCATGATGATCGCTACTGTGTGCGACTTGTTGAACCCGCTCTCTGTCCAAGAGGCACTTAACTCTGAGTATGCTGCTCAGTGGAAGCGGGCAATGGATGCCGAGTATGAGTCGCATATATACCACCAGACCTGGGTACTAGTTCCAAGACCACAACCGACAAGAGACAAATCAGTGAATATTTTATCATCGAAGTGGGTGTTGGCGCTAAAACGAAACGAAAAAGGAGATGTTGAGCGGCACAAGGCCAGACTGGCAATTAAAGGGTATCGACAGAAGTACGGGTTGGACTATCTGGAGACGTACTCTCCTGTCGTGCGTATTGAATCGGTGCTGCTTGTTTTGCTACTAGCGCTACTGTACGGATTGGACTGCAGACATGTAGACTTTGTTACGGCGTTTCTAAACGGTGTACTGCAAGGTGTTGAGATTTTCATGGAGCAACCCGAGGGCTACGACGATGGCTCTGGGAGAGTTTGCAAACTGCTGAAAGGTCTTTACGGCCTGAAGCAGGCCTCTCGAATATGGAACAACACCTTGCACAAGCACTTGATTGAAATTGGCTTCAAACAGTGCACATTTGATGCTGGAGTATACTGGAAGGAGGGAGATCACAAGAAGATTTTCCTTACAGTGTACGTCGATGATATTGTAATTGCCGCCGATTCGCGTGACATTGACAAGGTAGTGGAGGCCCTCGGCAAGAAGTTTAAGTTGAAGGACTTGGGCCGAGTGCGGCACCTGCTAGGAATGGAAATTAATTTCGTGCCTGGTAAGATCTTGTGTATTTCCCAGACCGCGTACATTGAACGTATGCTGCAGAAGTTTCGAATGGCCGATGCCAAATCGGTTCGGTCTCCGCAAATGCACAATGAGCCGACACTGCGTATCAAGAAGAATCGCAAGCTGATCAATGATCCAGCGTTACCATTTCGTGAGATGGTTGGCTCCCTACAGTATCTTGTCCACTGCACGAGGCCGGATTTGGCTAATGCTGGGCGGTCGCTGGGAAGGTATGGGAGTGCATACACGAAGAAAACTTCCGTCAAGCTCAGCGCGTGTTGAGGTATCTGCGTGATACTAAGCACATCGGACTGGTCTATCGGTATGAGGACATCAGCAAGGACGGTGTGAAGCTGGATGCGTTCGCAGATGCTGACCATGCTGGATGTCCGGAGACGAGCAGATCTGTTAGTGGCTGGGCTCTTCGTCTGAATGGAAATGTGTGGCATTGACAAAGCAAGAAGCAAGGTACCGTTGCGGATGATACCTGCGCTTCAGAATTGATTGCTGCGCATAAATGCACGAAGGAGATCAAGTGGGCTCAGAAGATGTTGAAAGAGCTGGGAATTAAGCAGCAAGCGGTGGCAACCTTGTACTGCGACAACCAGAGCACCATCAAGGAAGTGGAAAACAATGGGAATTCGCAAGAGCAGAAACATTTTGCAAAGAAGACGCGTTCTATTGCTGAGTGGGTGGACCGTGGTCATTTAGAGTTGAAGTACGTGCCGACCACCGAGAATATTGCTGACATCTTCACGAAAGCATTGGGTCCGTGCGTGTTTGAGCGACTGCGTGATCAGCTCAACCTGGAAAATGTACGGAAAGCTTTGTCGGAAGTTAAAGGAAGTGTTGGTGCGAAAACGTCTAGGTCGTCTGACTGCGGGTCGGACATTGAGATGAGTGATGAATAGGTGTGTTGCGGCGCACCTACGTCAAGTGAGGCAAGAGATGCATGCGCTGCACTCTACCTCGGGTGATTGCATGAAGTTGTTTTTGGTCGTATGCTTGGAAGTTGACGGCACTGAGCAACCGAAGCGAAGTGGGAGTACGAGGAACCAACTGCGGTCGGTGGTCACTTGGGTTGCTAGCAGCGTGCCGGTGGTGTGCTTGTTGAATGACCGAGAGTAGTGAGTGGTGGTTGAGGTCTGGGACCGTGATGCCTTTGATTATGGTGAAGGGGAGAGAGAGTTCTGGTGAAAGAGACCCGAGGGTTTCTCGGAACTTCTCCTGTATGCGTGCAGCCTCCTTCGTTGGCTGCGGCCAGTGTAGTCAAGAGTAGCCAACGGGGGTTTTATGGCTCGAGGTGCTTTCCCCTACAACAACACTTGAACAACAAGTACACATCCGTTTTTCTCTCGAAAGACTCAAGTCATTTTGGTTACTTTGCTTACTACTCAGTACTCTGAAGCTACTGTTCACCTCGAAACAAGCGAGATTCACGTGGCAAAGTGCTGCGAGTGCGACTCGGTTTCTCCTAGTTTTCGACTGTTGCGCTGCATCTGGATGTGGATGAGAGTCTAAGAAGGAACCGATCAGCGCTGGGGAAGGTTCTCGGGAAGCGTTTCTCGAGTGTTTTTGACAGTACACGGCGCTCACTTGAGCTTGCAAACGGAAGATTCGACCGGGATGTTTCATCGGCCGAATCGGCGCCGCCACATCAGCTTGGCAGACTCAAACTGGACTGCAATGCGCTCGATGAATCAGAGTACGAGATATTGTTCTCGGCTGCTGCGGCGAATCAGGCGACGCCAAGCCTCGAGTTGTCGGATCCTGGTCAGAGCGACCAAAGTATTTTGTGGTGGAAATGGGTCGCATACGGGGTATTCTCGAGACGAGCGCGAGCGTGTTCTGTGCTGATATCACTGAACCTAACGGATGTTTGCAGCATCAGTGTCGCTGACATGGAGGCTTTTTCTGCCGTCTTGAGCTCCAACTACCCCGAAGAGGAGCTGTTCAATTCGCCTCGAGGGTCTGTTCCCGAGCGCGATGTCACACTACGAGCGGGTGCTCCGATTCGCTGGGACACATTCACTCTTGGTGCCGAGCATGGAATCTCAGGAGTAAGAACATTCAGTGATGATGGCGAGAGCGAGTGGGTAAATGCGCTGATTCCGGGATATGGGCACTGTCAAGTCCAGCGCGAGGATTGCTATCCGTCTGACTCAGCTGCATCCGAACAAACCGGTGGTCTGAAGTCGCTGCAGATTCACTTCACGTACGACACTGAAATCGTCGACGGCTTGCCTCGCTTCCTCGCTACCATAGGGTCGTCTCTGGAGCGCTTGGTGTTGAGTGATCCGAATGAAGCGGCGGACGTGGCGACGATACTGCAGAGCTGCCCTAATCTGCACGACTTCTATCTCTGCGGAAGATTGATAGAGCTTCAGCTAAACCTGGACGGCTACGTTTTCGACCCGGACTCGACTCTCTTGGGGACGAAGTGGAACCAAGTCGCAGAGATATCGAGTTGCCTGAGCGACACAAGCAACGAGTTGGTGAAGCGTGTGCGTCAGTTGCGTGTCCAGCTCGCACTACAGCCAGGGATGCGAGGCTACGTTTCAGGCTCGCTCCAGGGAAAGTTGAAGGCTCTCTTGCGAATGCTGGAGACAAATCCGTACCTGGAATGCGTTCAAGTTGTTGTTCTGATGCAGTACGAGAACTACGCCGAAGCCTTCAACAAGCATCACTTGACCGCAACTGCACAGGCGTTGCCGCTCGATTTAAGCGTCAAGCTCGCATTCCTCAGTGCTACTGTGTCGCGAGCGGAACCAGCCTTGCCCACTGGGAACAAGACGCGCAAGCAATCACTCTCTGACAGGATGGATGTACTTGTCCTCACCAAGATCTTTGGGTTTGCAGCGCCTTGTGTTCTCCGCCAAGTTGCCTTTCGTGCCGTCCGTCCGATGAGATAATAATAAGGTTTGACAAGATTTTAGACCAGGACGACGAATGCGCTGTCAAAAGTTCCATTTCGGTCGTCGTCGATATCACACACCAGGACGCACAGCCATTCTTGTTTATTCTCTCTCTTGCAAGGAGTCGAGCCAGCATTGGTTTTGGCTAACGTGTTAATACGAACTTTGATTCCACGCGCCATAATATGGACTTTATTATACTAGTAGTATCTGTTCAGTCTTTCCCAATCGCGGGGTGGAACCTAGATCTAGCATAGCTCATTCTTAGATTTTCTCTTTAGCTTACCCACCGCACCTCGCCCCGAAGAACTATTGTGGGTTCTACTCAAAATTTCCTCGGGCGATTGGTTCAATCGCCCGAGCCCAATCCCGCGACCAATCGCCCGAGGCCTTACAAACTCCAGTATTACTCGATTAAGTACGACTACAATCGCCCCGAAGGGTCACTCCAGACCAGCTGCTGCTGCTCGGCCGATTGAGAAATGGCTTGGCGTTTGCATAGGAGGGATTCGTCCAACCGGCCCCAATTGGCAATTTTGGCCGGAATTCACAATACAACACGTCGAACGAACGATTGCTATTTTTTCGAAATTTTAAATTATGCTGGAAATAGTACACATATCGACGGAAGATATGGCCTGCAGACATAGAAAGACTTATACACATACATACAAAAACTCAATGCTGTGTGCAAACGATATGCGTCCGTACAGGCGAAAATTACATAATCATAGTAAAATTCATATAGAATACGCGGGAAGATTTGTTGTGCATTTTCTCTGTCTGCAGGCCATATCTTCCGTCGATATGTGTAGCCCTTCGGGTTGTAAGTGAATCAACAAGCTTGCGTTGAGTATGCTGGATTCAAATGCAGCCTTGAAGGCTTTGCTGGTTCGGCTACTGGACGCCTGCCAAAAGTATATTAAACCGTCGACATATCTGCAGCAGATATGCGGAGTGTATGCCGGTCATAGATATCGCGAAGCCCAGATTTGTGTCGATAGTCTGCCCTACCCCTGTGAATATGTCGTGTAGCCATCTTAAAGGTTTAACTTGATGTTTGTATACTTTAAGTCGACCATCACTCTACCGTCATTCGGGCGACATACTGCCTCGCTTATATCTTCCTGTCGCCAACTTGAAGTTTCGCTCACTTTTGAAATAGCCTCCGAAGGCGCGAAGACAGCAAGCGATCTCCGGTACGTGAGCGTCAATCGCAGTACGTGCCACTGGCTGCTGACTAATACCGTTTGTTACAGCGGGAACGATGGTGCATCTGACGCACTCCGCGATCCACTGGAAGCTCCGATGCATCGTGGACTCCTCCTCCAGTGACGAGAACACGCCGCTGAACGTCAGCAGCGCTCGCGCTATGGGCGCCGACGGCGCCTCCAGCGCGACGGGCACGGTCACACCACCCTGGCTCACCCCAGAGCGGACCAAGCACCGATCCAAGCGCGTGACGAACCCACCGGTAACGCCAGAGACGCCGACGGCCCCGCTGCCAACGTCGGGGCACGCACCTTCTTCTCCCGTGCTCCTGGAAACGCCTTCAAGATCGCTGGCGCGCGCCGAGACAAGCGCGACGCGTCACCCTCGTCGTCAAGGGCGTCAAGCACGCCAAGCCGCTGCCGCCTCGTACTCACGCCAGCGCATGGGGCCCCACCAAGGTTCGCGCAGCCCGCGCTCGGAGGTCCATCCCACGGAGCCCCGCCATGTGCCGCGCAACCAGCGCTCGGAGATCCACCGCACGGACGACACTCGATGAGCTACACGTGAAGTATCGGTTGCTGCACCCCGTGCACAGCTGCAGGCGTCACGGCCGATCTGCGCTGCGATCAATGCTGAAGCGATGGGAGGGCTGATGCGCTTCCTGAACCACTCGTGTGAGCCTGCAGCAGCGTTCAGGAGGTGTCGAACGGGCATCGAACGACCGTGGTCGCGGCGACGACGCGGCGCATCTACCGTGGTGAGGAGGTGACCGTCGACTACGGCGACGACCTCTGGTTCGTCTGTCGTTGCGAGCGAGACGGCTGTCGCCACCGCAACATTCAAGACGAAGAAGACCCTTGAAAAGGCTGCACGCTTGCAAGATCGCCAAGGAGCAGTGGCCATCGAGTGGAGCAACATGCATGTATGAATGAATGGATGACTGAATGCAGGAAAATGCTTGACAATCGAGTGTATTGTGGGTTCATTCGTGGAACGAAGTGCTGCTAGACTGCGAGGATGCTCCGATCGACGTGAGCCGGAAGTGATTTGGGGCCAAGTCGACGTTCGAAGATCTCAAGTTGGCTTCCTGCTGCAGTCGGCATTTTGGGCGCGAAGCTTTCGCCCGCTCGAGGTTAAAGCTGCTATCCTTTTCAAATTGGTGGCGGCGGCAGTCTGAGCTTGGCCGCGTTGCTGCCGCTGGGGTTCTCTCACTTTCGCTTTTGCCAAGCAGCGAGCACGCCTTCACTCCAAGCCGCCCCCTCGCCTCGACCCAAGCTTCATCTTCACGCGCTTCACGCCCTGGTACGCTGCTCCACGCGAGAAGCTTTGGCGGCTAGCTTGCTGAGTGAATTTGTCAACTTGTTGTGCATGTAGATGGTCCGACAAACCGGGAACCCCAACTACACCACGGCGGACGTCGACCGCCTCTTGCTGCTGATCGAGAACGAGCTTCCTCTCGGACGAGATGAGTGCGAGCGTTTAGCTGCGTTGTACAACGCCAACAGACCTCGCGGTGCCCCCGAGCGAGACTTTGAAAGCCTCCGCCGCAAATTCAAAGTGCTTTACAGCACCAGGAAGCCGACTGACACGCCCAACATGCCACCGCACGTTAAGAAGGCCAAGGAGGTGAAAGCTGGCGATTGACGAGAAGGCCAACGTCATTGAGTTGGATGACGAGGCCGACGAAGATCGCCTCATCGAGCCCGACTTCTGCTTCGAAGCGGACCCCGACGAGAGCTTCTACGGCGACGACGCTGCCGATGGGGAGGCGTGGAGACGGCTGTCCGGCCCGACAGTGAGGAGTCGGCGTGTACCGACGAGTCCGTCGCGTTCGACTCCGCCGAGTCCGAATCGGCCAGTCTGGGCGAGTTTCAAGAGCTGCTTGCGGCGCCACTGGCAAGTGGTGGCCCCAGTGACGCGGCACGTACACCGCGACCGTCGCCTCCTCCAGCGACGTCTACTAGGCGTCGTGCAGTGTCCATCGGGCTGCCGAAGCCACGTCGAGCGGTTGTCAGCACTGGCGCTGCCAACGCAAGCCCACCGGCGGCTCCGCAGCAGACGCCGCTCGTTGCTGCTCGCAGTAAGGAAGCGGGGAAGTATCCAAGCTCGTGAACTTTTCAAATCGCTTGGACGGGCAGGATCTAATTGTGTTCCGTGACACCGTCGGTACCAAGAGTGCCCTCGAAGAAGACAAGGAGACCATGGAGGCAAGCTTTGAAAAAGCGAAGCGGATTCGCGCCTTGAAGACCACAGCTCTCAAGACGAAGCTGGCCAGCCTTGAAGCCGCTGCGAACAACACGGGCGGCAGCCTGCTCGAGACGATTCTCCTTCTCCGTGAGGAGAACGAACGCATGGCCGAAGAACGCCGCGCCGAAGAGGAAAAGCGTCGCCGCGCCGAAGTCGCTGCCCAAGCGGCTCGCTACCTGGTCGACAAGGCTGAAGCCCAGGAGCGCCGTCGTCAAGAAAAACTCGACAGAGAGGATCGAGCCCGTCGTGACCGTGACAATGCGCGCGCACACGCAGGAGCTGATCATGCTGATCGATGCCATCAAGAAGAGCGCGTAAGCCGAAGAGGGAGTTGTTGATTCTGCACCTTGCAGCATGGGGTGCTTTCATATTGTAGTAGTGTTGCAAATAGCTCGAAGTCGAATTGAATCAGCAACATCTAGTGTACAACATATTCTTCATCTTCGTTCAAGTCGTGTTCACTGCTAGACTACATCGATCCCTAACCTGCGAATAGCAACATCTTCAACGATATCACGAGCGGGTTGTACAACAACTTCACCACACCAGTTCAGCATTAGTGTACTTGCGAGGACCTCGAGAAAACCGTTCAACGCCACACACAATATATTGCCGCCACACTACTTCCTACGATTCGCTCACTACCTAGCCAACCTGCGTCGGCACCTCCATCTCGCCAGCAAATGTGGACCGGATCTGCGAGATCCCCACCGTTCGGGCCCTGTAGTTGGCCAGCCGAAACAAGTTGTCCAGACGAAGATCTCGGAGCTTGGGGTCGTACGGCAGCGGAAGGTTGAGTCTCGAGTAGACCTTCTGCACGCTTCCCATGTCCCACTCGGCCTCCTGGCGGACCGAGGTGATGGCATAGTGAAGGTGCGCGCAGACGCCCTCAGCGACAACAGGATCCGATCGAGGTCTCCGTCCTTGAGGGGTGAGAATACGCCCCGCCATAGCTGTCGAACAGGGGAAAGCGGAGTCGGAGACGACGTTCATCCTCGAGTCCGGGCAAAGGCTGGGTCGAGGAGCTTCATCCTGAAGCCGAGCGACGTGTCCGAGTCATTCCACGACCCCGGGCAGTTGTGTCGGCTCCAGATAATGCAGCCGTCGGCCGCAGAGCAGATAGTTCCTGTAACGAAAACAGAATGTAGCCGTCCATTATACATCGCGTTTTGAAGGTCTGCGTTGGAAGGTTGCTGCACCTGCAGCATATAGCCAGCAAGATGGGTTAGAATGCGTAGGGCCGATTGAATACAACTGCATAGGTACTTTGAAATTCTTTCCATCGATGAAACCGAACGTGTACTTAAGCAGGGGCTCACGTGCTTCCACAAGCTTGGCCAGCTCGGCTTGGCGCGTTGGCGATGGCCATAAAATGCGCGCCGGGGTGTACCCATGCAGCGCCTTGGACTGCGCCTCCTCTGCGCGCCGCAGGATGCGCGAGAGTGTGCTCGGCGCACACCAAACAGCATGGACAGCGACTCTGCTCCATGGAGCCGACGTAGAACGCGAGCACCATCCCCAGGACCTGATGGTGGTATCGAAGCTTGGGCGGGCGGCCGCGCAGCTTGGCCTTGGAGATGAAGTAGAAGCGCTAAAACCTTCGCAGCAACTGCTTGAAAACCGGCCTGTAGCACCCAGTCACACGTTAGCAACAGACAGCTTTGTGATACGTAACTCAATCAATAAAGGTACCTCTTGAGCCTTGTCGCGTTGATGAAGTTGATGTCGCTGCTAAACTTGTAGAGAAGCATCCAGGCCGAGTTACACGGTGTCTCGAGGCACTGTGCTGTCAAATAGTGGCGTCTCCGCATGGCGACCCGCCATGTCTCTTCCAGCAGCAACCGGTACACTTCGCGTCGTGCCTCTGCCAGCTGCCGCCCCTGCTTGACGAAGGCATCCGTCACAACGAGCAGGGCGTCCGTGTCCGCGCTCGACATCGTCGCCCACGTTGCTTGTGCTCGAAGCGCGCGAATCCGAGAGTGATGAAATCTAGAAGAAAAGCGACAGCAGCACTGCCGCTTCAGTGTCCGGGACAAAGTGACAGGTTTACGTCGAAGTGACTGCAGAATCTATAGTGTAGGGACCTCATTCGGGGCAGTAGGAGCGGGACGTAGACAGTAGCAATAAGAGAGTTTTGGTGAAGCTTTCACGCAATATGCCGGCTTGTATCTTTTTAAAGTCGGGCATATCTGCTGCAGATATGTCGACGGTTTAATATACTTTTGGCAGGCGTCCACTGTAGACTCAGCGTATATATCGCGGGCTTGCGAACACGCGCGTAGTTCAGGTATATCATAACTACGCGAACACGTACACCATTCTCGAATTTGCGTGCATTAGTTGCTCCTCAGGAAAAGGTCATAAGTACTTAAAGAATCCGTCATCGTGATCATCGTCGCTAACATCTTCATCGCCGAGTGAGCAGAAGTAGACCGTCCCAACAACAAGCGGCGCTGAAAACTTCAGCACGTGATAGTGTTCTAGTTGACTGCGTGCAGGAAGCTGCTCCGATACATTGGTTCTGTCTTCGTCGTCTTCATCCGTTTTGCGTGATAGCACGCTAAGGAAGAAGGCGAGATTGGTGCGCTGCCTCAAGTGGTAGCTTTTGAAGTTGTTGATATACCCGCGGTATCATTCAGGGACAAATAAACTCGAATGACACTATGGTTAAATCCAACATGTGCAAGAACGCATCTGCATCATCTGCAAAGTGTGAAGTGGTGTAGACCTCGCGCGACGCTGGCGCATAGAGAAGCATGTACGGTATACGGTATGTAGTCGCATGAACATTTCTGTGTGTTTTTATGCCATCTCAATGCTTGGAAACACTATAAGATACGTAGCGTACAGTATTTAGTTGTGCGCTATGGGTATGACACAAAATGTCAGATATGTCCAAGCGACTACATAAATTGGTATTTTTACTGTGTCTACCCTCAAATTGGTGGCAGCCAACCCTGAGAATTCGTTGCCATTGGTTGTAGATATTTACGAAATCTAAGTGCAGGCGATTTTGGCACGGATCCAACGCAGAATGTAGTTAGTGATATTTATTGAAAGCATGGAAAACTGTATAGACAGGATGGAGACCGATGTCACGAGCGAGCGCAGCGAGCGGTTTGACATCAGTACTTCGAGAACCGCTTAAAGAATCCGTCATCTTCATCATCATCGCTCACATCCTCGTCGCCGAGTGCGCGGAAGTAGACCTTCCTCACGACAAGCGGTGCGGCAAACTTCAGCACGTGAGACACCAAATGCTGCTCTAGCTGACGGCGCGCAGGAAGCTGCTGTGATGCATCGCCCATGTCGTCGTCATCTCCATTCGTTTTGCCTGATAGCACGCTAAGGAAGGCGAGCTTGGCCTTAATCGGGACGCTGCCCGCCACGCGGGTCAGATGGTGCCTTCTGAAGGCATCGACATATCCGTGGTGTCTTCCCGGGACAGTGATCTCGAAGTACTCGATACTGCGGTTCAACTCCAACATGCGTAGGAACGCATTCACATCATCTCCGAAGTGCGGGGGATTGTAGGTCCCCCACTCAAAACCCCATCTGTGCCACGGTTCCTGCAAACGAACACGCAGCCGGCGCACACAAGAAGCGAGTCGGTTACTGGTGCTACTTAGCGCGTCAGTGAGAGCTGCTACGCTGTGCGCTCAAAGCTAGCTCGCCGATCCGGTGGCAGTTCGACTATGATGGGCTCCCCGTCCTAGCCTACGTTGGTGCAGATGTCTTGACATTCCCGGTGCCTGTTCAGAACGTTTGGACTTTCAGTGACGACGGCGAGAGCGAGTGGATCAATATCATGATGCCAGGTTATGGGAGGTGTCAAGTCCTGGGGTGTGACTTGGAGTTTGGAGAGCCCCTCTTATTGCGGACCGACGCGCCCCCTCTCACATCATTGACTATCGGTTTCCACAAGTGGGAGGAGCCGTGTACTGACGGTCTCCGTGATTTCCTCGCCGCAGTGGGACGGCACCTCAAGACACTAACTATCGATGGCCCCAGGAGCGATCTTGATGAGCGGGTGATCTTTCGATGCTGTCCCAGACTCGATGTGCTGTCGGTATGCGGAGGTTTAGTCGATGCAGAAATCTCAGTTACCAAGTATCGCGCGGCTGGCAAGCATTCCGGGCACCAACCGATCAACTGGTTGCATAGCGCTCAGGGATCCGGCCGTGTGGCAAATTGAAAAGAACTTCTTCTGGGTGCTTGGAGCGTACAATAGGCCCCATTTTCTCCATGGACACATCGGGTAGAGTTTCGATATTTACGAGAGCCAACGATTCCAGCGCAGGGAGGTGTCGCGCACGCCTCGAGAAGAACGCGTAAGAGATCCAATGCCACCACTCATCGGTCCCAGCTTGCGAATCTTCGCCTATGCCCATATAAATCGAGAGATCCCCCACGGTTTGATTGGCAACGGCAGCCGACATCATCGCGCCCACGTCCTCTCCTTGCAACGATGTGTGGCAGGTTAATGCTAGTGTACCGATCTGGTGTTCTTGAGAGTCAAGGCGGGCGCAGTAGGTCAGCTCCCGACTACGCCGAGAACTATTGAAGAAGTGCATCATGAGCTCGCCTAACAGCTTCCTCGCGGTGCTCTCGCCACCACCAAAGCCTGTCGATATTATAGTACGTGAGGATACCTCAGCGAACCAGAGATTGTCCCGTATGAGCGCCCCCACCTTCTCCACCATCTCTCTCCAGTCGCAAATGTGCTGAAACTCTGCAACCATGGGCTGCAGAACGAACGTGCATCGCAGCATTCCAGGCTGCACGTCTTCGTGCTCCAAACTGCTCCACATCTTCTGAATAGCGCGCTCCCCCATCAACGTGTTCTCGAGAATCTTGGGACCTCCATCCGTGCTGCCTCCTAGCAGGGCTCCCGATTATGGCATTGTTATTTATCGCGAGCACCTTCACAGCATAAATAATGTTATTGCCTATCTTGCGTAAGTAAATAAATAATGTCATCACCAATGACCAACACATACATAAGAGCATAAGAGAACATCATATTAACCTTTTATCTTGTAGCTTCATCTACCGTTTGAGCCGACCAATCCTGCTCGTTTTGCCGAAGGAAGAGCAGCATCTCCAGCGTAATCGGCTGGAGGCTGTGCCGCTCTTGACCGTACGTCGTTCTAGCGACGCTAAAAACCGCTCGGCAACGTTAGACGTGGGAGGGATGCCCCCGAGCAGCTCATACCTTGGTTCCACCGCTGCTAAGCGGCGGCGCTTTGAAGCTGCTCAACGAATGAGCCCTCTCATCGCTCTCTGCGTCTTGGCCAGCAGCTTGGTCGCTCACATCCTCGCAGCGGAACGGACGCAAGTCAGCCTTCTCACCTCGTGTGAGGCGGTTCGCCTTCCCTCCCAGGACCCGAACGCAGCCCGACTCGAAGTCAGGGCTGTGCACGATGTCGGCGCGAGGCCCTGTTGCATACAATAAATTCGTTTAGACTTCAATGGCGGTTATCCGGCCAATAATTGAAAACAAACTTACCGAGATATTGGGCGTAGTGTGGCTTGATGGCGATTAAGACGTCAAACCACACGCGCACATCCAGCAAACTCACGTTGTCGCCTTGAAGAGCCTTTGCCACAGACGCTATCCTTGAGCAGCTCCCGAAGCCGCCTGTTGCTTGCCGGGGCCGAGAGGACGTCCACTAGCGCGTCGTCCGTCGTGTCAAGGTGCTCGAGGAGTCGAAAATAGCGGTGCACCATTGAAAATGTCGAGCTCCACCTTGTGTCTTGGCGAATCACGGGGCGAAGCGAGGTCTTCTGCCTGCACAAAATTACATGAAATCAAACAAAATTAAATTGTGATAAAAACATTTTACAACAAAAATACATAATTGGTGTGACATATCAAACACTTGCCTGAGCTTCGCCGACTGCTTGAGCGTCCGAAGTTGCACCATCAAGGCTTGGACAGTGGCCAAATCCTCTTCGTGCTGCTGCATGTCGGCTTGAACTGCGCGGTTCAGCCGGTGGCTGGCGCATCCCACCAGAGGAACCCCCATGCGCGTTGCCAGCAGCCGGTTTACCGCGCAGTTATCGCCCACCAAGAACAAACAATCAGTAATTTGCTTACCGAAGTCGCGAGGCAGCATCTCGGCCAGAAACTCGTAATGTCCGCGCGCAGTGAGGTCCTCGTCGAGCGTGTCCAGTAAGGGGGCCATGCACAGCAGTGGGGTCTTCATGACGCCGTTCACCTCGTAGCAGGCGAAGACGGCGACGAAGTGCTCCGAAGCGTGGCTCCAGCCGTCGAAGATGAGCCCAAATCGGGCGGGCATCTCGGCGGCGATGAGGCGCTCGACAATGCGTGTGAGGCCTTCCATGGCGCGTTAAAGAGTCTCGACGCAGATTGGGTCCAAATTGGAGTAACTGCAGGACACAAAAAATAGTCATAGTAAAATTAGGTATCATTGTTAGAAGCAATCATGCACAGCTTACCGCCTTGCAGCTTGATTCTCGCAGAAATGCAGGGGCAGGTTGTTCTTGACGATCCAGTCTAGCCAGC
The DNA here is from genome assembly GCA_024211575.1 of Phytophthora melonis. Classification (NCBI taxonomy): domain Eukaryota; phylum Oomycota; class Peronosporomycetes; order Peronosporales; family Peronosporaceae; genus Phytophthora; species Phytophthora melonis. Next base: position 2,957,287 of record JAMXKT010000037.1, on the reverse strand, counting down.
CGTACACGATCTGAGCTGAGCGGCGAACGTAGTTCAGCATTGAGCCGGTCTCGGCTGTAGGTGCAGCCAGCATCACAGCCTCGTAGTCCGGGTGCTCCTGACGCACAGGCTGCATGAGGTTCGTGTAGCCATTGCGACGGGTCTGCTTCCGCACCGTGCCGCAACGACACCGAAAGTACTCTGAGATGGTCTCGTCCATGTCGTCGCGGCACGGACGGAAGTAGAACCCCACAACTTGGGCTGGGGTGAAGGTGGCGTGGCGTGGGCGCGGGGCGAGGACCATGGTTGATCTGGGCGGGCTGGAGTGCTGGGGATTTGGCTCGAATTGAGAAGTGAGGGCGCCTGTCAGACGTGGCAAAATCCTGCCGTAGCAGACTGTTGGTCTGCGTGAAAGTTCCCCGTCCGAGCAAGTCTGGTTGGATGTGAGGTGTCCATAATGGTAAAGAGGTTTAGTTCATAAATTATGGAAGATGATTCCCAAAGACAATAAATTATTTATTGTATACGGGTAACCGAGAAAATAAATATATTTATGATTTCATAACAAATTATTGAAAAGACCATGCCATAATCGGGAGCCCTGCCTCCTAGACTGGGGTAGATCTGCTGCACTGGGATGAAGATATCCACTCCGGGTTCATCTTTTGTCAGTCTGTCGTCCAGCGCCGCAATCCTGGCCAAAGTCCGCAGATAGTCTTCACTCGGATTGGTGCGATGACTAATGTTGCAGAACAGCGCCAGATCCAGCCCAAGATGGCTCTCGCCATTGGTGCGCCAGTCCTCGTCTTGCTCCAGGATCAAACAGTAGTGAGCAGGGATATCTTTCTCGAATTTTGCCTCTCCCGGCCTGCCCAGCGCCACTCCACAGTGGGTTACCAGCAGATACTTCCACGCTGCCTGGTCCACGTGAGCCACCGCAGCGAGGAGCGCCAAAGCCTCTCGAACTTTATGAAATCTCTTTCTGAATATTTTCTCCCCCTCCCACTTGAGCTCTTCGCAGTATCCTCCTGAGTCCGAGTCGTAGGAGTCCTCAGACTCTTCGCCGTTTTCGTAGATGTCGTAGATTTCGTCGTCGGAGATCTGGAAGCGCATGGGGAGCTTCACCTGCAGGCGGTGCCTGGACTCTGCCCAGATCTCCCAGTCGCGGTCCACGGCCTTGTATTTTATCCTGCCCACGAGCGCCGTGCACCAAGGCGCGAGGAACCGCCAGCGCTCCTCCATGGCCAAGCAAGTTGCCGTGGCTCTTGGATCTCAACGAAAAGTGGTGTTTGGTACATCAAATTTGATTGGGTAGTACTACCGGTAGTATGACTACTATTAGAGGATGTTAGCAAATTGGTATTTTACGAGTTGGGGACAAAGACACTCCACCAGCGCTGTCTATGTTCCCGAACTGGTAAGAGGGGAGTCGTATTAGTACGGAATCTCCCGATAAACTCGTAAGGCTTTTTCACGAGACTTCAAGCCTTCTGATTGGCTCGTTAGTCTCATCCTGCATCTCCCCCTCGAGCACCGTGGCCACCATGGCATGGCGCTTGCAGTTACAGTACGTGTAGCGCCGTGCCACCTCATCCAGTCTCATGCCCCCCCCCATCCGTGTGACGTCCTTGCCTCTCCCAGCAAGGCACACGAGGAGGATGACGATTCGGCTGCGCGTTTCAAGTCATAACGGCGTGTCGCCGTAGAGTACAGTCATTGACCACAAAGAGCAGCATAAAGTAAAATAGGTTAGAGAAGTGATTCCGAGTTCCAGATCGTACTATTGGTTTGGACACGTCAACCTAAGAAGATGTACAGCGCATCGATACTGTAGCGGTTTATTCTATCGCGAGCGATGACGTCGAAAATGTAGTGCTGTGCTGAGCGCGCGAATCTCATCCTTGGTGAAGCGGAAGTACCTCTTCCACCACGCATCGCTGTACTCCTCTAACTCCTGGAATGATCAGTGACTCGGGGCGCTCAGAGAGCAAAGCAGCATGTCATCGGATACAGGGATCTCGTGTCAGCAGGGCGGCCTCTATCGCTGGGAGTCAGTTGGATGTCGTAAACGGGCAGATACGAGAATGCTAACACTGTTGACGATTTCGTTTTAACTTAACACATAAAAATGTTGACCGTAAATTTGAGTCGTGAATTACGAAGTTGCTAACATCCTCTAATATACTACTATTTTACGATAGCAGTAGATTATCACAATATTCTACAAAGCACTGATAGTACTACAGTAGTGCTCCCTGTATTATTTTCGCAATGATATGCCTAACATTGAAATCGACTAGGTAAAGCAACAGGAGTTCGCATAGGTTTGGTTCGTTAACCCGTCATAGTGATGATCCAACCTAGCAGGTTAAGCCTAAGCATCCCTGAGACCTCGTTCCTACAGCACATGCCGTTGTGCAGAATTCTCAGCCCTTGTTGTCGCAGTTGGCCTTAGGGGTACGACCAATTTCGTGTTTCCAACCATTTTTGTGTTGTTGTATTTCATCCAATTAACTTGCTCTGCAGTCATTTTTACGCATTCCAATTCGCTAAAAGTACAAACATGATCCCCTAACCTTACTAATCCCATGCAAGGAGACATACTATAAGCAAGTCAAAAAGGCGACATGAAACTGGTTGGAAAGCGATTTCAAGCACTGCAGTGATTCAAGTCTAGCACTGTAGTATGAGTGGGTGCAATACTGGCAAGTAGCCCAAATTCTAGCCCAAATAATTGGCATTCAGGAGCAACGCCTAATTCCTTCCAATGTATTCCAGTTGTCGAGATATAGGGACAATTTGAAATGGGTTCAGAAAAACACGAAATTGGTCGTACTTCTTTGTTGAAGTCGCATCCATTCTGGTAGGTGGCGCCGTTGCTCGCGCAGACTTGCGGGTTGTTAGTGGCATGGCCCATGGGGTCGCATCGAATGTTGGGCACGTTAACGCAGGCAAAGCCTTCGTCAGCGGAGATTCCGACGATCTGAAGCGAGGCGAGGACGGCTGCAATGGCGAACTTCATGGCTTCGGGCTTCAGATCGATGGCGGGAGTTCTTCAGGTGTGTTTGCTGGTAAATAGAAAAGTGACAACAGGACCTCTCATGCTGCGGCTCCTGCCTGCTAGCTGTAATCGAAGTGAGGCCGTTAGCCTCAGGCTGAGGCCCTCAGCATACGGTACGATACGCAAGCTTCGTTCTGTCGCAGTGATCGAAGTTGTCGTTATTGAACGTCCACTTTGTGCGGTAGGAGTGCGAGGTAAGACCTGGAAGCGGTGGCTCTGGCAAAGAACTGGTGTAAAGACCGCACGATGCTGTTGTTGATCGTGTGGACTGTTGTCAACAGGTGATACCGTGCACGACACGTTATCGTTCCAACAACAATGTCACGTAGATGCATATCAATATCAACGCCCTCACGATGCAACAAGCACGATCAATGCAAAGCACTGCTCCTTTCAGCCAGTGGAGAACTTAAACAGAACCATCGTCAGACGACGAGTCCTCTTCATCGTCGTCATACATGTTCTCAGGAATTCCATCCTGCACCAGGAACACGCGCACTTGGCGCAGAGTGGGGGAGCGGGCAAGCGAAAAGATCTCGGACACGATGCTCTGGTCGAGCTGGTTGGCCGCCATCCTGTTGCTCGACGACACTTGCTTCTTCTTGGAGTTCGGCTGGCGTGCAGACACGACACTGAGGAAAGCGGCCTTGCTACCTGTTGGTAGCGGTTGCGAGCGCTCAGTCGGCTGCAGATCATGCTTCAGGAACTCTTCTCGATAGTTGTGGAACGTAGTCGACAGCATGACTTGGAAATACTCCAGACTCTTGTTTGCCTGGAGCATCTGTAGCAGCAGATTCAATACTCGCTTCAAGCGCGGGTCGTAGTACAGCGTGCCCCAGTCCATCCGGTTCAAGCGACGAACTCTCAGTTGGCGAATGCACTTGGTAAGCGGGTGGTTGTCGTTGCACAGCTTCTTTGCAAGCGCCTCGACGTTATACCCGTCGAAGTCCACACGCGGGAGCGGGAGGCTCTTCGCACGGTACTCGCTGAAATCGAACTGCACGTTCATGTATCCCTTGCGGATCGTGAGCTTGTGCAGGTTGAGGCATTGATGAAGGATCCATCTTTCTGCTAGATTTTCGGATGCTCCATGCAGCGTCAAAGACTGCAACGGTAGCCGGATTTTTAGGTCAATCCTACATTTTGGTCACGTGTCGAATCCTTACTTTGGTCACGTGACCTAAGGGAATGAGATCACATGTAATTCACAGACGATCTAGAAGCAAAATAAATGCATTATATCGATTCTGCTGCAACGCTATCTTGAAGGACAGCGACTTCCGCACCATTATACAATTGCTGATGCATCGCCGCCGTAGCCAAATGAGTTATCTGGACTGTAGTCTGCCGTCTCGTGATCCATCTCAGCAGCATCGTCCTCTGAGCCCGGTGCACTTGAGCAGGATGCAGGATCATCCGTGGCGACGGTAGGCTGCTCGCCTTCGTCTTCGCTTTCCTCCGAATCCACAATGTCGGCGACCTCAGGCAACTGCGGCGCACGGGGCAGCTGGAAACGTTTCCGTCGAGGTGGCCTGGCGAGCCCGAACTGGATAGCAAGGCGCTGCGCCACATATTCGCGAGAAATACCTTCTAGCATGTCAACGAAGCTGCTTATCGCAGGGTGTGGAGCTTTGATCTTCCCATTCAGATGCCGGTGGAAGCGCTCGAGAGGGTTGTTAGTTCTACTAACAATGTCACGGCGCATGCCAAACACGTTCCAATACGTTGGCGGAAACATTTCTAGCCAAGTCCGTCGGAAGTAATCCCAAAACTTACGCCACTTTCTGCGAGAGTAGGTCACTTGTTTCGCCTCGCAAACTTTTTTAATCTTGGCCTTGACCCATGCAATCACTTTAACTTCGATTTTACTTGGGTCGATCACCGTCAAAATGTCAAAAACATTCGGGGCCATTGCTAGCTTGGCTTCTTCTCTTGGTATCTGATACTCCTTCAGCTTTCGGCGACACGCTTGTTTAAAATGAAACAAACATCCGATGATGCGGACGTCGGGGAAGCATGCTCGTATTGCGCCGATGAGAGCGGCTTCGAAATCACACACGACCTCCTTAGGAGTCAACTTCCGGCCGACGCAGTCCTCGATACAGCGCAACAGCTTAACATAATGCTCCTTCTGCATGGAGGTGGCTACCGTGAAGATAGCAGGGATGTAAAGATCGGTAGATGATTCGTGGACCATAATTGTCACGCATTGTTTGTATCCAGCAGGAGCACACCGAAACGTGCCGTCAAGGAACCACGACAGGTTCTCGAAGCGCAGCAGATTGCGCAGCTCTGGATGCGCCCATGCCAATACTCGATCAACACTGACCGAGTCTTTTTGCGCCTTAATATCATCGTGCCATGAGTACTGGAACTGAAAAAATCCCTGCATGGATCCTCTCACTTTTGACATATGAGGGAGCTCAACAGCTCGATTGCGGTTACCACCGGTTTTCTTTCCTCGAGCATACTTCACTCGATTTTCAACCGCGTTCTTGGATACTCCACGGACTGGAGGCCCCGACTGCATGTAGAATTTATCCATAACGTATAGCCAGATACCCCGCTGGGTCATATTCGTTTCAACAGCGAGCTGGTCGACCTCCTCGAGTACAGCCTCGCTCACATCTTCACAGGGGCTCCCATCAGCTTGAGCGGTCCTGCTTTGAAGTGCAGAGCCCGATCGACACGTGTGGGGGACGAGTTCACTGAAGTCGAACGATATTGTGGCAGCCACGTACACAAATCGCGCCTTGCATTTCTGTCGATACGAGCTACAGCGATACGAGATCTTGACGCTTGTAATGTTCGCCCGAACGTACGAGAAACCCTGGTAGTACACCTTCGTATGTCCATCTCGCTTCTTGGACGTCGCCCTCGTCCGTTCCATCGTCGCATTACTACAGCCCGTTGTGGCACCATTAGCTCCTCCTGCTTCCCCCCGCCGTCCGTCGGTTGTGGTACTAGCATCTCGGGCACCGTGGAGCCCGAGGGATCGAGTAGCATTGCCGCAGACGTCGGCGACCTGGCCATGTTGTCCACACTACAGATGCCTACGAAGCCTGAGCACGCCTGCTAGTCGTATCCGCTGTAGCATCGAGACGATCTAACGGCGCTTGCGTCGGACGCAAATCCGCCCCCACGCCGCCGTTGTCGGACAATTCATGGACGTTGGGGACTTGCTGGCTCGGATGTCGCGATCGGGAGCTCCGCCGAGTCAGTGGAGAAAAACGAGGACGTGATTGGCGATTCGAGCGGCGAGAGGATGGGTGGATCGTCGGTGGAGAAGCCGTTTTGTTCCTACGGCGTGACATTGTGTAGAGCGAGCTCGCAGAGTACGGAAGAAGCTGACGGAAGTGTAGTGGACTGGTTGAGGAAGTTTGGTTTATGATTCCCAAGAGGCGGCTAGCGATGTGGCCTTGTCAGTTTAGAAAAGCGAAAATAGCTTACAGGTTGGTTTCGAAACTGCCTCCGGGGATGCATCTCACTGCGCGCGTGCGCGCATCTTACCTTCTGTATCATACGTATTCGTGGGGGCGTGACCTGGTAGATTTGGTCATGTGACCTAGCGTCCTGATGTGTGACCTATTTGGCCATCATACCCGTGACCAACTGTTAGGATTGACCTGTTTTCACCTCTTCGGACTGCAACGACGGTCCAATCGCTTCCAGGACACGAGGAGCTTGGTCTCCGAAGGGGAGTGTCAGTCTGATGCGAAGAACAAGCGCCGTTACGGTCCCTGGGCTGATTCGCCTCCGTAAACATCAGATCGGCTCGTAGCACGAGACCCCGACCAAGGCCTGGAATCAGCGCGTTCACCCAGTCGCTCTTCCCATCGTCACTGAAGGTTCGAGCGAACGGGATGGCTGACCCGAACGCCAAGTGCTGTGATCTTTTGCATACGTGGCCACGTTCGTCGAACTTCCAGCGGATGGGGGCGTTGGCTTTCAGAGTTGCCGTCCGCTCCATCACCCGGCCACGAGGCGTACCGAAGAGCACTTCTTCGGGGTGATCAGAAGCCAACACAGCCTTGACTGCGGCAGCCTCGACACTGGTCAACCTGGGGAGCTGGGTTAGCTCGAGTGCCTCGATCGAGGACAGCGCGCGTTTCGAGAAGAACGCGTACGCCACCCACTTCCAGAGCTGCATAGAGTGAAAATTGCCGCCTGCATAAATCGACATGTCGGTCTTCGCCTTCGTGTCGATATCGATCGACAACTTCTTGGTCGTCTGGCTCACTGCTGCGGCCGAGAACAACGCATCCATGTCCAGCTCTGTCAGCGAGCAGCAATGGATGTGGACGCTGCCGAGCTAAGTGAGGGCACCTCTGGCTTTGCGATTGCCATGGTAGATAGCGACCCAGGAGGAGACCGACGCGTCGAATCGAACACACTTGTCATCACCTCTTTCGTCACCAACTTGGTCTTACGCTTGTCGTTCACCAGCTCCGGCATCAGGTCGGTCCCAATTGCAGTGTGCGTCGTCCACACATTTCCACTCACCAGGTTCTTCAACGCCCCCGCGAACGCAGCACTGATATTGCAGCCAGTAGCGTCTGCAATCATCGGCTCCAACACGAATCTGCAGCGTAGCGTCCTCTTCTCGGCCTTCTTCAACTTCTGATACGTTTCCCACTCCTCCTTCACCAGCTTCTCAGCCCTCTGGATGTCTGCAAACACAGCCGGCAACGAGGACACGGAGATGTCCATGCACGAGGCAGTGTCCACCTTCATAGGAACCTGAACCACTCTCCCCAATAAACGTTGTGGGGCCCGCTCCGCGATCTTCTTCATTGCTTGAAGGTACTCCTCACTCTGTTGCTCCAGCTGCTCCACGCCACAGAACTTCACGAGATCCAGCTCCTTATTGTCGTTATTCTCTTCACTATCTCTCCCTTCAAGATCCATGAACAAGACGAACTTGGCCTCGATCTTCTCCCCGAGTACAGCCAGCCCCTCGTTCTTCATGTCCACGCCGCAATGCGCTTCCAGGAGGAACCTCCAGGCCTCGAAGTCGACGTGCGACACCACTGACAGCAACGCCAGCGCCTCCCGCACGCGCTGGAACCTAACGTGAAAATTGTCAGACTGAGAACTTTGCGGTAGGTTCTCAGCTCCTTTGTCTTTGTTTTCTTCTTCTTCTTTTTCTTGGTCTTGGCGCGTGGGCAGCGTCACTTGGAGGTGCAGCTTGACGTCCTCCCAGTTGGCGTTCTCGCACTCCAGCATGTCGTACTTAATGCGGCCCTTGAGCTCGGCACACCAGGGCAGCAGGAAGCCCCAGTGCTGCTGGTCGAGTGAAGCGCTGGGCGTCGCCATCTTGCTTCGGCTTTGACGCGCAAATTGAAGACTGGCTGGATCAAGGTGAAGCTCGTTCGTTCGGCTCGACCAATCAGAACACGTGACGTAACTGATAACGGTACACTGTACCAGGAGATGGTATTTTTACTACGGTAATGAGTCATTATGGTACGTATTGGAGCAGTCTTTTGGTTACATAGGCTGCTCGAATCGATGAGCGGGCATGAATGGAATTTACCTCGGTAACACCGAAAAGGATAAAAGGATATTTGATATAATACCGTAAGACATGTGGGGCATGATGCAGGTAATGATACTGATGCGCAAAATAAGTTGCTACGATAGTATTGAGCCCCATTTCACTGATGTTGGTAAGCACCCAAGCTCCACTCTATTCAAAGGAACGGTACTAGCAGGTCTGAAAGCCAGCTCCGAATGCTAATGCAAGCATTAAATATGAAATCCGGCACGAAAAATGGACAATAGGGGCTGGTATCCTGGTTAGACTACTGCAGACGTCATGTACAGAATGGACTTTTCCCATAGTTAAGCACCCCAACACATTCATAATCCGTGGTTTTTTATTCCTTATGACGATTGAGGGGTGAGGGGGAATACTTACTTGGCTTTGTATGTGACGGTCATTCAGAAATCGTTGGGACCCACCTTTATATTCCTGATGAGCGGGTATTCCTATCCTAGGGATTACTACCGAGGGGATCGTCTGTACTCTGTTCTTTGTCGAGAACATTTCCGTATGTTGGTTGGACGTTCCAACCAAGTTGGCGAGTACAGATAACGATGGAAATATACGCTCCACCAAAAAATACGCGATGCGACACATCCAGACTTCTGATCCGATACAAATGAGCATACCGCATTCCTTATGTCATCGCATACACCCTGATTCCAGGTTCAAAACGAGTCCCGGCTAGCTAAGTTTGTCCAATATTCTGGCATAAAAATGTCTAGTCTATACAATTTTCAAGTATAAAGATGGTCTGTGATATAAATGCCTTGGTGCACACAAGTCTTCCCGAAGCTAAAATGAAGGTCTCTGATTGGCTGAATAGAGCTGTATGCGATGACATATAGTATGCGATGACATAGGGAATGCGGTACGTATTTTTTAACAATAAGGATCAGCCTAACACTTCTAAAATCCTTGAAATTTGCAGAAATAATTGTCTGCAAGCCTTTAAACACCCCCTTGACGTGAGCATGTACGTCTAAACCGTTATTGAAGTGTACCTAAGGCACCAGACTTGTTTTGGGCCAAATTTGACCTACCGTACATGAAGCGGGTATAGGTTTACTCAGATTTAGCTTTGGGTTTAGCTTTACCGGTGCGGACACTCTAAGGCGAGAGAATCAGGAGTGCTACATGATAGTGGCCCTCTTCAGCAAACGCTTGGAACCTGAAATCTGGAAGAAAGTTCGCGGTTCCAGGGAAAAGTGCCTTCTGCATGACCATTTTTTTACCTGAAACCGCGAAAAATGTTCCAAGATTCCCTCGTTTGAGTGACAAAGTTTCAGGCAGCTCTGGGGCTCCCTGAAGCTTGGAACTTATTAAATCGAATAGTAGGTCGTGTGACCCACACCACCGACGTGAAGTACCTCGAAAAACTGCATCTTGGAACTTTTTTTCTAGGTTTCAGGTTCCAAGTTTGCTGAAGAGGGCCACTGGCCCTCTTCAGCAAACGCTTGGGCCAATAGTGGCTGCTTGTGCCGGGCTAGCCTGTATTCTTTTTACCGCATTCCCTATGTCATCGCATACTATATGTCATCGCATACAGCTCTATTCAGCCAATCAGAGACCTTCATTTTAGCTTCGGGAAGACTTGTGTGCACCAAGGCATTTATATCACAGACCATCTTTACACTTGGAAATTGTATAGACTAGGCTTTTTTATGCCAGAATATTGGACAAACTTAGCTACCCGTTCGGTATTCACGCAGATTTCTGTACGAGCGACCGCTACATATACGTACCGGTATCGCTCTTTTGCATGTATTAATAGAGCCGGGACTCGTTTGAACCTGGAATCAGGGTGTATGCGATGACATAAGGAATGCGGTATGAGTAAGAGAGCTTGAGATGTGCTTAGATCTCCAGCTGGTGATTTGAGATTGGACAATTCAAAATCGGTGGTGGAAGTCCTTCATTTGCGATTTGCGAAAAGGACGAGAAGGAAGCTAGTGGACGTCGGCAGGTGCGAGAACGGCGAAAGGGAAGCCCCTGCTAGCTAGATGAGTGTACCGTATAACCTTAGTTATGCAATACACCTGATCTGCAGTGTAGAAATGCTGTTTTTAGTGTCCTTTCTGGAGCCGTATAATAAAACCAAGTAACTCGTCGGGAAGGTTATAAAAAGATTTCCCAATCAAGCGTTGTGATTGGTCATATTGGGGTGTATGCCATAACAAGGAGTATTTCATAACTAAGGTTATTCGGTATGCGTGTGTTCGCAGTTCGAAGAACTGTCGTTAGGCGGCCCAGGCGAGTTTGTCATCGAGCGACATTCTCGCGACATCCACCGCCTCGGTGGTGCAAGCCAGTGTCTCATCGAGCGACATTCGCATAACCCGAATTCGCAGTTTCGAAGAACTACCGTTAGGCGGCCGAGAAGCGAGTATCATCGAACAACATTCTAACGACTTTCACGCGTTATTCCCACTTCCAATTGCAAAGCATGCATAGTACTCGTGCTCGACTTACCCGGCACACCATTTCATTATCATTGCCAGTGAGGCCTCGAGGCGGCGTACACAGGTTGTGCCTTTAGTGCGGCAGTGGATTTTTTTATTTTATTCATTTTTGACTGTTAGGCACGGGGCAAATGCTGCGGCTGCAAAGCAGGCGCAGAAGATGCTGGTGCATCGTAGTATACGGTACGTACTTCCTTACCGCATTCCTTATGTCATCGCATACACCCTGATTCCAGGTTCAAAACGAGTCCCGGCTAGCTAAGTTTGTCCAATATTCTGGCATAAAAATGTCTAGTCTATACAATTTTCAAGTATAAAGATGGTCTGTGATATAAATGCCTTGGTGCACACAAGTCTTCCCGAAGCTAAAATGAAGGTCTCTGATTGGCTGAATAGAGCTGTATGCGATGACATATAGTATGCGATGACATAGGGAATGCGGTACTAAAATAGAACATAAAGATCTTTGGAGGAAAAAAAACTATTTGAAGTACCCGTATTTCAAAAATCCTCCTATCTCAGGCTTCGCTGGGCCCCAGTTGTACATGTATGTCAAGTAAGTCACAGTTGCTGATTGTAGCGGGGGTGTCCGTGCTGTCAAAACTCCATATTGGTATCTTTTCACCCCTGAGAACTGCGAACTCCCCGGACCACCAGTCCGGGTACCCCGAATGTGTGTGTGTGCTAAGATCATGGAATCATTTGTGTGTCAACTAGGGGAGTTGTGCGCATGGAGGCGGGCCCAGCACCAAGCTTTCCAGCGCCTCGTGAACTCGGATCGCTAGAATGCTTGGCGCGAGGGTGTCGAAAGGGGTGTCCAGCCAAGCGCAACCCGGCCAGTAGCATGTAGTTGTGCCAAGTAGTTGTCACTTAACATTAAAGTAGATCCACTGTGTGTTGCTTAGCGTCTCGAAGCACTTTGGTCAGTACTGTAGTTACTTCAGGCTAACACGCAATGGTCCAGTAACAAGGATCATAGAGAATACAGCATTTAGTACACTCCAAGTCTTTCTCGTGAACCGAAGTGCTATGTAGTATTATCCATACTATCGGATACTGTAAGGACACTTAGGCCGAGGGACTTGGCGACCAAGTCCTCCAACTCGATGGCCAAATTGACCAGACTTGGCCACTTGGCCCGTGCTGGTGCTGGTGTACCGATGACCACGGAAAAATACGCCAGCGCTGACCACCATCTTCCATAGTAAGCCGGAGGCTACCAAAAAAATACGCCACGAGAGCTGATTAGTTGTACGAGCGATCCCGCAAGAGAAAGGTCATATTGTTTGTAGATATTGAACTCGACAGGTTAAAAAGCTGTCAGTTTCTTTTGAAAAGCTTCCGAGAAGCAGTTTTCTTTAAGCAAAACATACTAAGGCAGAGTGCCAATTTAGTGGCCCCGGCGGAGTACCGGCACAAAAGTGGCGATAACTCGGGAAGGAATGCTCAGATTGACATGTTCCTGGTACCATCGTAAAGAGGAGACACCAGCGGATTTTTGTGATTTTTTGTGGCTTCAACCAGGTGCGTACGCGACTTCTAGCTAACCGGCAACGCGAAGCATCGATTTCGCGGCGGTGCCAGTTTAGTGGCCCTATTACACTTGACTTTAGTATGAAGGGCTACCAGACAGCGCAGCTCCAAATCACTTTAGGGTTAGGTGGATGCAATCCTTTCAAACGTCATGTTCAGCGCATCTCATGATAAAGTCTAGTTTATTAAATAATGTAGGAACCTCTTGGATGGTTGACATGGCGACCTCGTACGCGTGAGCGCCGGCGATGCGGGCACACTGCAACCGGAGGCGATTCATACTGTAGCAGACCAGCGCGGTCGCTAGAAGGAGCACGGTGGACGTGTATCGTCGGCACCACAATGGTAGGTTTGGCGAGTCGGCGGTGAAGAGTTCAACGAGTGCTCAACGGTGGCTGCGATGCTTTCAGCCGCAGTCTGTACGGCGCGCCATAGCTCGATGAAGCTGTAGATGTTAGTTTGCTGTGCGGCTATCATACGTAGCTAAGTGAAGCTGTAGATGTCAGTTTGCTGTGCGGTTATCGTACGTAGCTTGGTGACGACTGAAACAGCACTTGTATTGTATGCATACTAAACTGCACATGTAATGACTCGGGGACATGCCCTACATGTACTATGAACGTGTTGCAGCACGGATACCGAGCCATGATTCAGCCTGCGCACAACCAGCTCCCCAGTAGCAATACAGTACGGCTCGTTATGCGCTGTCGGATGCACAACGCCCTCTTACGATGCCGCGCGCTACCTGGAGTAGCGCGGGCTTTGGGCTGCGTCGCTTGGGGTTTCTGTGCACTTTCACGCTGTAGTCGAGACCTTCAAGATCGTCGCTGCCATCTTGCCTCCGTCATCTCGTCCCCGTGGTGCAGCCACACCCTCGTTGGCTTCCGCGACTTCCGTGGAGTGGGGAGGTGGTGACTTGGTGACTTGGAAATGCGGAGGGCAGGTTTTCACTCAAAAGCAGCTGGTTCCTTTTTGTCAAATGAAAGCGCGTATTTAATGGCTACATTTTTTCTATTGGCCAAAAGGAGCGGAGCTACTAAATTGGCTCAATCTACTAAATTGGCATTTTGCCTTACGTCATTCTATAATAGCAACCGAAATATGCTCGGCTGGTTCTTGTTATTTTTCTTGGTGATTAATCTTAAACAGAGCTGGCGTTGGCGAACTATACTAGCAGCATCGCCCAAAACAAGTCTGGTGAAAATGAAGTGCCTTAGGTACACTTCAATAACGGTTTAGACGTACATGCTCACATCAAGGGGGTGTTTAAAGGCTTGCAGACAATTATTTCTGCAAATTTCAAGGATTTTAGAAGTGTTAGGCTGATCCTTATTGTTAAAAAATACATATGCTCATTTGTATCGGATCAGAAGTCTGGATGTGTCGCATCGCGTATTTTTTGGTGGAGCGTATATTTCCATCGTTATCTGTACTCGCCAACTTGGTTGGAACGTCCAACCAACATACGGAAATGTTCTCGACAAAGAACAGCGTACCAGTCTATTCTTTTACCATGCATCGGGCCAGTCGGTGTGGCCCGGTGCACCACGCTGCACCGACTGGAGCTGACCCGGTGCAAGTATCCTCTGTCGTGTATTAATACATATTAATAGTGGTTTGTGTACAGATATTGGCGTCTTGAAGAGCCACCTGATATATTCATGTATGACGGGGATTCATTATTGTACATCGCATACGCATAGCCACGCCAATATTCGAAGATCTAATATTATAAGAGATCAAGCTTGATTAGTTATATTGTGGCTCTCCAAGACGCCAATAGCTGCAGTACAAACTTTGTACATGTACTGACCCGGCTTCGTCGCATGGTATTACTGTATATCACCGACTCTACATAGCACATAGCTGATGTTATCAAACACGGAGGACCTGCCTTTTCCACGATAATTTGTACCACGAGCACTGAAACTGTTCAGTTACACCATAAAATCCTCCGTTCACACGCTATTCTGACAGTTCCCACTACAACCGACTCACCAGAACCACTTATTTACAAGCGCCACTGCAATGCCCTTACCCGCACCGTAAATGACTTTAAACCAATGAGAGGACGGATATGGAGTCACTTTAAACCAATTAGATGGTTGTTAGATACCACGAGCTCTCAAAACCTATCAGAATCGAATCTATCATTCACCCCAAGCTTCTCCCTCTCCTCACTGCCCTCGCCATGGACCAACCTCGCCAGCGGGATGACACGCGCCGACGCCGACATGCTACTCGAGACGCTCAAGCGCTTCACCGTTGCCAAGAGCGACGTGGGTCAGTGCTGTGTTTGCAGCGACGCCTCCCGCACGCCATGCGAACGCAGTTGCTACGATGTGGCTGCCCTGCTTGCGCCACCGCCTCCCCTGCCTTGCCCTGCCCATGGCGCGGTCGAGTTCGGTCTTGTCAGCTACTGGATGTGGTGAGTCTGGACGTCCTCCACGAGCATGTAACACCCGTCCGCGCTCCGGCTCCAGCTCGCTTCACTGGGCCGATGAGGCAGGCCGCGCGCGACTGGGCAAGACAAGGACTGCGCCCAACCAGAATCTGGCACTCCTGCTGCAGCGCTTCGCGCTGGACGAGGCCAGCGCGCCTCCGCTGTCGGTGGTGCAACGCTTCGTGCACCACCACGTAGCGCAGCAACTGGGAGGGAGCGACTTAATGGCGGCTGTCCGCAACTCCGCTCGTAGCACGGTTTTACCGGCCAGGAGGAGGAAACGCAGCCGTTTACCTTCTCCTGGCGCACAGACGGAGAGGGTAAGCCGGTGGTCGGTAATGGTAGCGATGCCAACCCGTTTGTGGTTGGCATTAGCACGAAGAAGTTGCTGCGCGAAGCCGACCGCGACCCGAGCTCCTTCGTGCTGCATCTGGACGCCACGTACAAGCTCACCCAGGTTGGGTATCCTGTCGTAGTCGTCGGAATCTCCGACCAAGCGCGCCGCTTTCATCTACTGGCTATCTTCATCGTGTCTCAGCAACAAGAGGAGCACTACACGGAGCTGCTGTCTGTGCTTGAGCGGGTCTTCGCATCTGTGACGGGGAACCCTCTCCGCGTGAAGTGGGCAATGGGCGACGCCGATAGTGCGCAGTGGAATGCGCTGCAAGCTGTGTTTGGTGGTGAGGGCAGCTCTTTTCGCGTCCTCATGTGTTATTTTCACGTCGCGAAGAAGGTGTACGAGAACACAAGGGCGCTTAGTTCTGAGGCGGGTGCAATGATTCTGAGGTATCTGCATGAGCTGCACTATGCTCGCAACGAGCGGGACTACAACAAGAAACTCGCTGATGTGCAAGAAGAATGGGGCAAATGGCCCCAGCTGGCTTCGTTTGCTGCCTACTTCAAAAGGGTGTGGTTGAACGAGAGGACGTGGCGCTGGCAGTGCTTCCACACACCGAGCGGTTTCGCCGCTACCAACAATCCGTGCGAGACGTACAACGCCTCGCTGAAGCGCGACGTCACGCTGAGGAGGAAGCTGAAGGTTGGCGCTCTGGTCGACCGACTGCGGATCCTTTGTCGTGCTGAGAGCGTCCGTGCACTGCCGTTCCTGACTGCGCCAGCTTTCGATGATCGCCTGATAAGGCGAGCCAACACGCTCGCCCGTGCTGGCCTTCTGCGTGAATGTCGTCCTGGACGCAATACTATTGAGTTCCTGCTAGGAAACACAGCAGAACAAGGTACGGGTGAGATAATCAATGTTATTGCATTGCCAGCACCGAGGGTGTACGACGTACAGGAGAAGAGGTCGCGCGAGGACCTCCCGGTCACCGCTCAACTTGGAGTTGAAACTGCGCGGATGGAGCTCCTGGAGATGCCGACCACGGATGGGAGGTCGACGTAGCAGCGAGGACGTGCCCGTGTCGAGTGTTCTTCAAAGGAGGCTGCTGCGTACAGTTGTTGTACGCGCTGGGCGTTGTTGGAGGTGTTGATACGTCCGGCCGCGAGACGCTGGTCTATCGCGGCCCGAACAAGAAGAAGCGCGCGCGCGCAAGTCAAGTCGCTGGGCGCCCAGCGCACAACGGTCCAGCATTAATGGTAGAGTGAGTTTCCAGACCATAGCCATGAAATAAAAGCACACAGTACCTTGGTGACATCAAGCTGCAGTCAATTAATTGTATCCGCTGTAGCAAATGCATCTCTCTACATATTCTGGATGATGGCAGGAAGGCCCGCGAGGAGCCCGTGCCGCTGCGCTTCTGCTTGCTGTAGACCGAGTGCGCACGATGCAATTATTGACGCACGAGAGCGTGTTCTGCACGGGCGTGACGTCCGACACGAGGTCCTTGAGGCCTACGATGGCCTTGATGCGGATGCCGTTGTCGCTCGCCACGATCTGGTTGCCCTGCACAGTCAGGCCCTGCACCGTCGTGGACTAGTCCACTGTGTTGCCGCCCAGTGAGCAGATGGAGACGCCGTGGCCGCCGCAGCTGTAGTTATAGTTGTTGCTGAAGCCCATGTTGGTACTGGACTTCACGGCCAGACAGTCGTCCTTGCTGTAGGTCTTGTTGTCCGTGATGGTGACGTGGTCGTTCTTGATCAGGGCGAAGCCGTCCGTGCTCTTGGCGATGCCGTTGCCAGCGCACGAGCCGCTGACGGCCGTCTGCTTGTACGTGACAAGGCTGAAGATACAAAGGTCGAGTTCTCGGGCCTGAAGCCCAAGAGCGTCGAGCCCACGGCATTCTGCATGCGGAAGAAGACCAGGCGGGAGATCGACTGGCCCTGCTTCCAGTACCAAGAGCTGTTGGCGTCCAGCATGCCCGAGGCCTTGACCGTCAGGCCACTGCCGCCCACGCGCACCAGCGGGACCTCTCACTTGAGCGTGCCGAACGTCGGGGTGCCCACGAACTCGATGATGGCGCCAGTCTTGACCGCGCTCAGGTCCAGTGTCACGCCGGCGGGCACCGTCATCGACTTCACCACGATGGAGATGCACGACGCGATGTTGATACCCATCTAGTAGGTGTCTGTGAGGAGGCAGCCGCCGTTCGAATTGGCCGTGGACGCCTCCTGGCTCCGTCGGGTCTTTGTGCTGCTTCCGGCCCTCCTCCTGTTGCTGCTTCGGACCCTCCTCCTGCTGCTGCGCCGGGCCCTCCTCCTGTTGCTGCGCCAGGCCCTGCTGTTGCTGCTGCTTCGGGTCCTGCTCTTGCTTCGGGCGCCGCTGCAGCGAGTAGCCGTCGCGAACTTGACTAGAGGGAGGGGTGTTGGGTTAGCACTTCTCGCGCACGGCCTCACGCTGCTGCCTAGAACGCCTGCTGTGTCCAGCGTCTCACAGGCTTCGAGTGTATTCTGCGGGTTGCCGAATAAGGGGGCGGGATGTGAGCCTCATGTTGCCCTCCTTAAACAGATATGTATTTCTTTGGGGGGGGCAGATGAATGGAGCAGTGGGCCTTGGGCACACGGTCGTTGTACGGGCACGCGGGCACTGTAGAGAACGATTTGCAAGGTGGCAGTGCACGATTTGTAGTGCTTGGCGCTGAATCTACAAGTGTTTATAGGATTTTCTCTCAAACACGATCCAGGACCCTTGCGAGCGGATTCAGGATAGTACGTAGGCTTACATACCGTATTTCGCATGTAGAGCAATACACCCCACGCTTCAAGGGGTAGGTACCCTTGCGGAGTTGATGCTTCAGCCCAAAGTCTATTTTTAGAATCATTTTCCGACAAATAGGACCACCAGCATTCTCAATGCTGGTGACGAGCGAGCCTCGCAGTGCGAGTGCGGGCGCCATGGTTGCGAACGCCATGTCGGAGGAGTACACTAAGCCTTGCCAGGTCGCTCGCGCTGCTAGCCCCTTGTTGGCAGCATCAGACGCCTCTTTCCGTTTGTGAATATCGCAAGAGCTCCTGCCGGTAGAGTTCTAGGCGGAGCTCAGAGCATTAGATAGTACAGCAGTGCACCCGTATCGAGCACAGAAGGCGGGTGCGGTCACTTTGGTAGGATTCACTCCATAGTGTCTTCGCACCAGACTCGCATGTCAACATGCAGCTATGTTCGGCTGGACGCGGCACCAGCATCGCCGCGCCATACTAACGTCCTCCTCGCCGACCATGAGCCATTCGCTCCTGGCCATAATTTTGAAAAATATATGTTTGTATTCTGAAGTAATGACATGCATCTCTCAACATGCGATTCGCACGCTTCTGCATTCTGAGCACTGATTGGCTTAGGCTAGGGTGTATTTCTCAAGTGGCGGTATTGGTGAGAAAACGTGATGAACACATGTTCAGATCTGACCAACACAATAGCTTCCCAGCACAATTCGCAGTGACAGGACAGGCGACACTAGCCTTTCTGACAGAACTGGCAGCGAGCAGCGAGTCGCAGTGCGACAAACTCATTCTATCGAGGTGTACCGAATGTTCTCTGAATGTTGATGCAGCTGGAAGCGTTGGGTGTGGCCCATAAGCAGATTCCCTCACAGCATCCGCACTCAAGCAGCACGAGCCCAGCACAACGGAGAGCCTAGCACAAGCAAGCACACGATGCCGGGCCTAAGCGCGTCGGAGCTTCCTCAGGAAACGCTGCATGCTGGCGACCAGATAGAGTATTTCTCGCGCGGCTTTGTGTGTGGCGACCCAAGGGGCCATCGGACCGCACTCGTTCTCCGTGTTGACAACACCGAAGGCGTCGAGTATCCAATCTCAGTAGACACTGGCGAGATGGTTCCGCTGGACAACATCATGCGGCTACTTACCGATCGCCATGGCAATGCATTCGATGCAGAGACTACGAAGTGGCGCAAGCTCCGCTCCTATCGACTGGTCGCTGGCAGTAGCAGTGCTCCAATGCGGGCCAGCACTTTAAGCCGAGTGCTGCCGAGCATACTTCGTGGCGCGTTGGCATCAGCGCAGCGTCAGGCGCGCTTCGCAGTAGAGGAAATTGTTGGCGAAAGCTCGCAGTCAGAGGAGGACGGCAACTCGCTGCAAGAGGAAGCTCAATTGCCAGACGAGCTGTTGGAGGATGACCTGACTTCATGGCGGTCTGAGGAGGACACCCCCGAAACAGCCAATGTCAACGATGGCGACTACGCGAGCAACATCACGGACTTCGACAAGGTGGAAGCCTCGCATGATCCACAGGTTGTTGGTGAGGAGTGGTCGAGGCCCAGCGCTAACGCCAAAGCCAGGAGAGAGACCATTCGGAATGCATGTCCCGGAGAAATTAATTGTGCATTGAACTCGAGCGAGGAAAAAAACCCAGTGCCATCATGCAAGTCGGTAGTGGAGATTATTGACCTGGTGTCGTCGGATGACGGAGAACCAGATGTGGAAGTGCTTTCTCAAGCTAGCGCCTACGCCGAAATGCGAACTAGTATGGCTACGCCTGTTGAACTACCGCAGCAAAGTAAGCCGAACGCACGCGGCGATGGGGAAGGGTTCGCGCGAACTCCGACGGACGCGCAGTTGCTGAAGATTGCTAATTACATTAGCACTGTACCCAGTCGGTATGCCCGGCGTAAGATACGCCATTTACCCAAGAAGCGTCCGTCTCAGTGGCATGTGCCGCGCTCGCGGAAGCGGAAAGACCTGGCCAAGTGCGCCATAACTAGCAGCGGCAATCAAATCTACCACGCGCGCTCGGTGAAAGCAAAGAAGCTGAAGACGTTGCTGAAGCTACCGGGTATTCGGAAGCGTCTGCAAGCCCTGCGTGAACGCGGCCCTGAGTTTGTGGCGCCTACAACCGGAAGTACTGAAGAGCATCAGCCGCTCTTGCAAGATGTGCCTTGGCCTGCTGGAGTTGAGCAGATTAAGGAGTGCGACACTAACGGGGTTTCATTCCCCGACCTGGGGGAGTATCATTCGTGCAAGTGCATCGGTGACTGCTACTGGGACACGTGCGATAACATTGGTAGTGCTGTCTACTGCACGCCGGATTGCTGCCGGCTCCAGGCTTCTTGCAGCAACGCTCCCCGCTCTCGTGCGTCTCTCCAATTGTTTGACACTCAACGCGTAGGACTTGGTGTCTTCACAACGACACCGCTCAGAGTTGGTGATGTCGTGGGCGAGTACGCGGGTCGCTTAAGCGAATACCCGGCTCTAGTGGAAGGCCAGCCAGCCAAGGCTGTCAAGGAGAACAGCGGCTACACTCTTCTGTATAACGCCAAGTCTGTCAACAAGAACTATGTCTACGTCGAGGCGTTGGAATGCGGTTCTATCACCCGATTTATCAGCCACGCATGCCGCCCCAATGCTACGTTTATCGAGCTGCAGAACCGAACGAGCGTCAAGGTCCTGGTCAAGATGATTGAGGACGTTGGTGCTGGAGCTCAAATTACGGTGCACTACGGAGATGAGAGGTGGTTCACGTGTGCCTGCGACGACTGCTGGACGGAGCCAGCTAGTGACGAGGAACTCGATGGCAAGTAGCGTTGCGCGAAGATCCTCGGGTGTACCTGCGCTAGATAGAAGCCAGTAAGACAGTAACTCAATCGCAATGGTGGTAAGCGCACCAAACGGAGTGCAGGAAGTGCTGATTCCTTTGTGCGTGTCCAGTGCATTGACGAAAGCGCATAATTGAAAGCAAACTGATGCAGGTTGATGTATTAGCGATTAGCTACCCAGGTCACGCGAGGAGTTTGCCAAATGGGCAATCCCTCACATGCTACCACATACCTACTAGAAGGGTGACTGTGTAGAGCATCTATCGCTACAATTGATGTAGATATGAAGGTTCTGGAGCTTTGTTGCTGGGATCGCGCGCGCAGAAGCTGCCGAAGCCTACCGTAGAAACGCGTTTCCGCCTCCAGATAGCTCGCCCAAGCCGTCTGTCGTGTACTGGGTTAGTAGAAACTCAGTGCTGGGCCAATGGAGCATGGGCGGCCACCTCGGTTCTGGTTAGTTTGCCCCGAACGTTGTCGCTTTCTACTCACAAGTATGCTGCGACCGTTGCAGTCCACATGAGCAGTTATGCGCAGCGCGTAGATGACGTGCACACAGACCCCAAAGGCGAACCAGTAGTTGCATGGGCACCACTGATGATCGATATCCACAGGCCAGCCGCCCCAAGGCTGCCCCTCGAACTCCATCCGGGCATAGTTTGAGCCCATCTGAGCGGATACGGCGATGCCCACTTCGCTGCGCTTATTAGGGGCGACGCTGACACGCGGAGCCAGCAACGAAATGACACGTATCACCGTCGGCGCTCCAGCACACGTAGCGTCTTCTGGGTGACCTCCTCCTAGGCCCAACAAGTTTGCTCGTGTCATTTCCGACACACGCCGCACGAGGGTTTGCGCTGGTAAAACAACAAACTGGAAAGCGCGCACACTGCTTGACTGGTCCTGGCAGCACGCACTAAGCTCACGCAGCAGTGTACCCATCTTGAGCCTCCTGCGCAGTGTATAGTCTCTCTTCAACAGCGCATTGAATGTTTCGGCGGGATTATTGGTAGTCGCAAAGCCACTCGGCGTCGCAAATGCCTGCCACGTACTAAACCGCCCAAACAGCCATTGTGACGACATGTACTCAGCAAAAGACGCCAAATTCGGGTTGCTCCTCCAGCTCTTCAACGCGGCGTCCCGCAACTGCAAAAACGAACCCAGGTTCCTCGCAAAATGCAGATCGTAGATATTACGGAGTACCGAAGCCGCCACGAGCGAGGGAAACGACTTGATCGCCTTTTGAACGTTCTCCATCAGATGAAAGAAGCACATCAGAAATTGAAAGCTGGGGTTTCCACCGAACACCGATCTCAGCGCGTTATACTGGGCTTGATCGCCATCCGCCATGGCATATTGAACCACCAGATCCTTGCATGTGACCCAGTAGTACAAGCGACGTAGAGACATCAACACAGCTTCGAACACAGGCTGTGTCTCCTGTGATACCACAAATAGCGCCACCACATGAAAGCCGCGCGACCGGTCCGATACTCCAACGACCACAACAGGGTAATCACAGTGGTTCATTTTGTAAGTGGCGTCCACATGTAGGACAAAACTCTCCGGCGGTAGCTGCAGTCTCATCATCAACGTCTTCGTTGAAAGACCCACAATGAAAGGCCTTTGATCCGAACCATTGCCTACAATCGGTTTTCCATCGTAGTCTAAATCCCAGCCAAAGGCGAAGGCCTGGCCCATCGATTCCGTACCGTTGTAGGCGTTGGCACGAATCCAGGACTCCAGCGCATCAATGCGATCGTGGTTTTCCAAGTGGGTACGCGAGTAGTGATTCACAAAATTCTGGACGGTACTTAGCGGAGGCAAGTCCTCGAGAGGCGTGGCAAACTTTCGGGATAGCGCGTGGTGAATCCGCATCGGCCGAAGGCGATTGTCCGCCATCTCGCGACAGAACGCCTTCTGCGTTGGCGTCAACTTCTTCTTCTTCTTCTTGGGGGATGAGGCACTAGTTGTGTGCTCGTTGACTTCGTAGATTGACATACGAGTAGTCGCGAAACAGCTCAGCACTTTTCCTCGCCACTCGCACTTTGAAGCCCCCAGTTCTCGGCACGCCTCTGAGCAACAAAGCAGTAGTCTGTAGCGCATCTTGTGCTCTGAGTCTAGGCACATGGAGCAGCCCAGTGTATTGCTCTTGTCGATGTCGAACGACTTCATTCCGTCCAGCATCATCTCGGCGTGTACGGCATCGACGTTGACAGCCCGCTCGCGCCAATCATAGCGGGGGCCGCCCATGATTCTCGATGCTGTCGCCCAGGACGTCTAGGAAACAGGGGGAGGAAGAGTGGACCACATCGCGGCATGCTGCCCAGTCGACATGTGCGACACGCATACCAAAAGACCGCTAATTGGCTAGTCTAGTCCTAACTCCCTCCTGTTTGTGTTACCGACTAGAAACGGTGCTGCAGCCACAGACACTGCGCTTTATTGTGCTGGTACAGTACTTTGTTGTGATAACACGATTTTGATGTGCTACCGCAGACTTGTTGTGGAGGTGCAGCACTGTTGTGTGCTGTTTACGCGTGCTCGGTATTGGTCTACATGCGAAATACGGTACAGTGATAATACAGAACCGTACGTTACAGTCGGCCTTGTTGCAGGAACGCAACGACTGCGGGCCGGTCGATCTGAAGGCAGTTCACTTCATCACTATTCAATTTGCCAAGCCCTCGCAGTGTACAAGCATCCAAGCAATGAAGTTACCGGTTCCCCTCGTCGTTCTCCTTCTTGCCGTGACAGCCGGCTCCAGTACTGCTCAACTTCCTCGAAACCCCGCGATGAGGTGTGCGGAACGAGACTGTGGTCCTGTTGACTCCGCGATGAACAAGAAAGTCACTGCGTGTTGCCTACAGCCAACGCAAGGGAATTTCAATGACTGCTGCGCTAAGAGTTGCGTCTACAGCAGCCCCTGCAGTCGATCGTGAGAGTATCCAAGCCAGACTACTGTACGTAGCAGAAAACAACGCAGTCTGACTTGATGAAACGAAAATGATACGAGGCCCCGTGGCCTTAGTACGAACGGGTTTATCTTTTGCTTATGGTGAATTTCTTCAAAACTCTTAACATGTTTTTAGTACTGCGTGCAGCAGTGCGCGTCTCCGGGAGTAGGTAGCCGACTAAACCGCAACAAATTCAAATTCAAATAGTACTGCGTGGTGCAAAAGGTGAGTATAGCTGACCAAATAGGATTATATCCGTGGTACGCCGTCGAACGATGACATCTAACTGGTATACTAGGGCTCCGCGAAGGCTGGGATAGGAGGTTTTTGCTATTAACGCTTTCTATTACCATGATTTTTTTACGAACCACGGGCATCTCCTGCGCCTGCTTCGCAGCCGCAGCGTCTGCCCGATAATTCACCTTACAACTGTAGATGTATGTGGCGGTGCTTATACACAGTGATAAAACGAACCTTGCTCGAGATCTGTTTGCTGCTTCTAGAAAATGAAAATGTTTTGCTTTGTTTGCTTCTGCAGCAGTTCGTCCGCTTCAATCATTCACTTTACATCACCAGAACTATTCGATAAATGTTACTGACGCATACCGGTTCAATCGGCCCACGCATATAAACCTTTTGGAGGGTCCGGTGTGGCACCGCGGTCATACCGGTGTAATGGGTTTTCTACCAGTTCAGCTTGCCCATGGCCCAGTGCGGCACCGTGGCCATACCGGTGTGATGGGTAACGTACCGGTTCAGGCTGCCCACGCATATAAGCGTTATGGAGGGCCCAGTGGGCCACCGGAGTCGTACCGGTTTCATAGAGATGTACCAGTTAGATGGGGTCATCTTTTGACTTGACGTACCACGGATATAATCCTATTTGGTCTGCGATAGCAGCACTAACGTTGCAGTATTATATATATTGTCTTGAAACCGGTGCTACACTGAGCCCTCCAAAAGGTTTATGGGACGTTTGGAAATGCCACACTTACATTAGCCTAACTAGTTACCGTGCAGATTGTTTGATCATTTCTGAACTTTAAAGATAAAGTAAACAAGTGTCATGAGTTTCATCCGCTAGTGTGAAGTGATGAGCAAAACTTTTATGTGTACATGTACTAGAAGTTGTAGTTGTACGTATGCCGTGCATATACTATATACTACAAGCTACTGAGCGGACGTTTGGAAGACCACGGCTCGACACCGTGCTCTCTACAGTTGTCGACTAAAACCTGCGTGCGTAATGGCACTTGACAGCAAAATGTTCAGTAAATGAAGCTAGTGGTCTTGATTGAACCAGCCACGTAGGGTGTTTACAAGACCCGATATGGTGTCCGCATTGGCTGCTTTAGTCTCTTGTGTGAGGCGTTGCGAGGCTTGGGTCCCAACCGAATGCTTGCATTCACCTACTTCCCTAACTTCCCAGAGTATGCCAGCGCCCAGCTTCTCACCGACCCAGTACTTCGTCCCCATGCTAGAAGTATCCGAGACTACAACCGAGCAACCCGCCAGTCAGCGGAGTCTACCTATTCTTGCTGATAGCCAACGCTCCTATCGATACGAGTACGAGAATGCAGATACGGGCCTCAGGACGGGATCCGCGACAGCTCCATGTCGCGGGATGTTGATGAACACAGAGCTGCAAGGGGGGAAGTGGACTCGCTGGGCTCGAAAGTGCAAGAATTGGTGTGTCGGCTTGCGGTGGCGTCTCTCAAGGGGCGTGTTCGCAGTTCCAATGCCGCTTTTGACGCCGTATCTCGACTTCAAAGTATGTGACGTGCTGATCACGCTACCGTTTATCGCGATGCTATTGGGTTTTTCAACAAGATCGGCTCTCCAGGGGGATGTAGCAGGCTCCGGATGGACGCCCACGGTTGGGTTACTCCACACATTCTTCTTTGTCGTGCGAAGAAACTCGCTGTTGCTATCGATAACCGGCATTTCGCTCGAGCGAGGGCTGTTTTACCACAAGATCTCCGCTGTTTGCACCACATTGCTTTCGGGCCTCCACGGTTGGTCTCACTATCGAGCTTCAAATGCTAGAGAGCAAGGAAGCAAGCAAGCAAAGGTTGTAACTGGCCTTGTGTGCTTTGGAGCGCTGGTGCTGCTGGTTCTGCTCTCTCTCAGCTCAATTAGGCGACGTTTCTTCGACTTTTTCGTCCGAGCCCATTGGATTCTCTTCATTGTTGTGATCGTGTACGCCGTTGTACATGGCGCGGTGCTAGCACTGTTCGGGATCGTGCCGTGGACGATCGATGCGGTTTATCGAGTCGTATATCAAGTCAGAATGTACTCGCGTGGTCTTCAGTCTTCAGATAGCTCCGAAGGCAATTTCAAGCAACTTCCACGCGATGTAACCTCCCGAGGTCAAGTGACAATGGTGAGACTTGGAGATACTACGCTACGCATCCAGTTTCGCCGTGAACGAGTGGATACGGGGGAAATTTTAGAGTACAAGGCTGGTCAGTACGTGTTCGTATGCGTACCAGAGATCTCGTTGCTGGAGTGGCACCCATTCTCGATCTCTTCGTCTCCATCTGAAGCCACAGTCAAGTTGCACGTCGAAGTGGTCGGCGATTGGACCCAACGGCTACGCAAGCTTACCCATGATGCCGAAGTTGGAGAACGCGTACCCGTAAACATCCTGGTCGACGGTCCGTACGGTGGCGTCTCCGTCGACATTTACCGTCCACAGACATACTCCCATTTCGTGCTCCTGTCCGAAGGCATTGGCATCTTCCCCATGCGGTCCGTCGTAACATGGCTCCACCACGAACAGGCCTCGCGGAACCGCGAATCAATCGACCGTGTGCATTTTGTTTGGTCCGTACGCACCTACACCCAGGTCAAGACCCTCCTTACCGATGAAAACCTTTCGGAAAACGACCCCGACAACTTTTTCGTCGCCGCCAATCCGCTTCGAACGCCAAGTTTCCACAACGACATCGCCGATATTTTTACATTCGACTTCCACGTGGCTCAACGGAGCCCTGACACTGACTGTCCAGTAGAATCGGACAACGTCGTCCACTTGGAATCCCAGCCTAACTACCTCCAGATCCTTCAAGACATCGGCACCGACTGCAAGCGGAACTCCGCCCATCGAGTCGCCGTTCTACTCTGCACCTCCAGCCACACCTCAACCGACATAGTGTCCACCTGCATCACTCTCTCCAAGACGCTCCAAGTGTCCTTTGACGTCCACATCGAGAATTTTGATTTTTAGAGCTAAAAACAATCGCAAGTTGAAGCTACACTCCAATCACATGTTATCAATATGTTTCCACCAATCACACGACGTGACACAGCTTAAGTACGTTCCAGGGTTTCTTACATATTTCTGCGGCCTTCAAAGAGCTAAAGCAGCGAGGCGACCGTCACGAACTTACCGCCACTTCCGCGCGTCGTATCTCCCATGGCAGAGCTCCCCAGCGCCTCCGCAGGGCTCCAGCTGTAGCCAGCGATCTCGAGAATCTACCTGCCGCGTTGTACGCCGCGTCGGGCTCTCCCGGCGCCACTAAGCGCTCGGCCGCGGAGGCCTTCGAAGGCGACAGTGTAGAGGACCTAAAGGACGATGAGACGACGCTGGACGACGTTCTGGTGTCCCCCGTGACCAAGAAGAGCAAGCTGCTGGACGAGGAGCTGCCTGATGTGGACGACAACGAGCAGTTCCCGCAGCAAGAGGAAGATATGGACGCGGATCTGGCCCTGGGCCTGGAAAACGGGGACTCGAACCAAGATATGGATCCCGAGAGCCTAAATATGGAAAGCTCGAACCAGGATATGGACAACGGAAGCCTACATATGGAAAATACGGATCGAGACGCGGAGGAACTAGCGCCGCCTGATGAAGAGGAGGAGGAGGAAGAAGATGAAGAATTGCAGGACAGCGAACCCCCGACATCCCAGAACAACGAGATTGACATTGTCGACGTCGATGACGACGATGATGAAGAGAGTGGGCCTGGAGAGTACCAACAACAACAATACAGTGGTCAGGATGAAGAGGAAGAAGAAGAAGAAGATGACGACAACGAGCAGGAGACGGCGCGAGCTATTGCCCGCGCGCAGAACCAGCGAGAGGCCAGGCAGTTGCTGATGCAGCTGGACGACTCGGCTCGGAGCAAGTTGTGTCTCACTGCACTGGAGAAGTACGGGAGGAGCTGTTCTACGGCCACGAAGACGCACGAGACGCCATTCTCGTAGACGCCTGCGCGCAGGACTCGGTGCTGTCGCTGATGCGCGACGCTATTCGGGTCCGAGATTTGTATCTGAGGGGGTCCGCTGCGGCGCCGGTGGAGTTGGACGATGACGAGGAGGAGGAAGAGGAAGAAGAAGAAACAGGGGGGTACGAGGACGAAGAGGAGGAAGCGGACGACGAGGAGGAGAAACCTGCTGCTTCGAACGAGGACGGCGATGATGATGACGTCGTGGTTATCTCCGAGGAAGACGAGGAGGAGGACGACGAACAAGAGCAAGCAGGGAATGCCGCTCCGACCGCTGCTCTTTCACCTGGAAATGAAGCTCAGACTGGCGCTAACGCAGAGGAAAGCAGTGGCTCTGACGGAGAGGAGAAAGCACAGTCTGCTAGCGGTGAGGACGAGAACGATGCGTCGGAGAGTGACGAGGAGACCAAGGAGACCGAGGCTGAAGCACTAGGCGACGTAGGGGCAGCGGGCGACGCAGCACCACAGGCGCCTGTTGCTGACGCCACTACATGAGGGGTCGATGCCGGCCACTTTTGAACTCCTAACTCATTATCGCACCAACGACGTCGCGCGTAAGTCTCTCTCGTGTCTGTTTCTGCTATTTTTTTCTAAAAGTTTTGATGCACGGTCTTGAGTGGGTATGTGAGTGTGTGTTTTTCCTAATAGCCGGCCACAGCTGCTGCTGCATCAGCGGCTCGCTCCTCTTTACTCCTGTGCTTGGTCACGCGCGCCGCGATGATCGTGATGTCGTCCGGCATGCCTCCGCCCCACAGTAAGTCGTTCTCCTTGGCCAGTCGTGCGAACGGCGAGTCCCGCGTCCGGTCGAGCGACAGGTCGTAGGCCTTTTGCACCAGCTTGCGCGTCATGGTCTCCAGGTCGGGCTCGGCCCGCACAATCTCCAGCAAAACTTCCTCGTCCACGTTGTCGAAGAGCCCGTCCGTGGCCAGAATGATTAGGTCCCCTTCGAGCACTGGTACCCGCAGCCTCATACCGTTCTCCGGCGTCTCAAAAAGCGGCTTCTCGCGCATGGGCGAGTGCGTTCCGGTAGCCAGGTCGTCCACTACGTCGCTCACGAGGTCGGCACCTGCGAAGCCCAGCTGGAAGGGGCAGTTGAAGTAGTGCAGCTGCTGCGGAGAGCGGTACGTCACGTGGGCCCCTTTCGTCGGCCAGCAGGCGTCAGGTCCTGCTCGCGGTTGATGATCTTGCGCATCAGCGAGCCGTCCAGCGTACCACGCAGTCGTGCAGTCTCGAGATCCGACGTCTTGTCGCGGATGATGAGGAAGCCTGAGTCTCCCAAGTTGACGCCATGCAGCTCTCCTTGCTCCGGGTCGAGCGCCAGCACGCAAGCCGTCGAGCTGCCGACGATTTCCTTCTGGAGCACAGTCGACCACGCGGCGTGCAGCACCTCAGTCGGCTCGATGTCGTGGTCCTTCGCGTACGACACCTGTACTGCCTGGTGCGCTGCAACCATCAGCTCCTGCGCATACTGGCGCGCACTCACTCCCTTCTCGAACCACGATCCAACTCCATCGGCGACACCCATGGCCAGCACATCCACCGGTCCCTGCGTGCCATTCGTTACTGTCGGGACGGACGGATCGATATCAATGGGGCGTTCTTCCGGCACGGGGCTGCTGCACCGCCTTCCTCCTCTCCGTGCGGCACGACACCAAGGAAGAAGGCGTCCTCTCCACCTGTATCCTTCTTCGCCGGGTGCGGGATCGACATGGCGAACGAGTGCAGGTAGTACGACCAGTAGTTCGGGTGCACGCTCTTGCTGTTGACAGCAAGAAACAACATAAACCCACGTCAGAACAGCTTCAAACTCCAGCAACGCGTGTACAATTAATCGCCCGTACTGCTGCACGACAGTCTGGTCCAGCGACGTGTTGGCCGGCAGTCCCTTGCGTGGCAAGATGAGGTTGATGTAGTCCGACTTGGCGCTGCAGCAGCAACAAATAAACAATTGGTCAGCAACACCTCAAGTACTACAACTCTCAACACCCTCCGCATACCTCGTCGGGTCGGGATTCAGCTGCGCGTCATGGCGATGAATGAGCGACGCAATGTCAGTCAGCGACACCGTGCCCAGCAACTTGCTCCCCTGCAGCACCGGCAGCTCCCCCACCCCAGACAGCGCCATCACTGCTCGACACTAAAAAAAACATAATAAAATGAGTCATAAAGAATAAAAAATATATTCTCTCTCCACGTACATCTTCCAGCGAGTCCTGGGGCGACACATGCAGCACTTTCCTGGCGGGGATCGCCACCTCCGACACCTAAAACACACACCAATTATCCATCAATCTTTGCTGCATAAACACGTCCTCCCTCCCCAGCGGAAGCCCTCCGCTCTACCCTCCCATACAACATCCAAGGTAGAATCGCCCTACCCACCCACCTTCATGTTCCAGTCCGAGCGCTTGCCCGTCGAGCGCATGCGCACCACGCGCTGCAGCGCCAGGCGGTTGGTGATGAGCCCCACGACCTGGTGCTGCCGGTTCACGACCACGAGCGTGGCCGAGTTCTCGTTCTGCGCCAGGCACTTGACGGCCTCGTCCAGCGTCTGGTCCTCGTGGATGTAGTTGGTCTGCTTGCTGCGGAACTGCTTGGACACCTCGAGCAGGTCGGCCACGCTCATTCGCGACGGCGACGGCAGCGGCTTGGCGCTCGAGAACACGCGCACGCGCGCGCTTGAAGCTGCTGGAGGAGAAGACCATGAGGCGGAGACAGCGGCGACGCGTGGCAGGCGCGAGGACGCAGGCCGCAGGCGGCGCCCGGCCGCGAGCGCGATGAGCCGCTGCATGGTCTGGACTGTATCGGAGCTATTGGGATAATGGGTCTGGGAATTTGGGACGGGGACAAAGCCGGACTTATTTATTTTTCGCACTAAGTGCGGGCTAAGTGCGGAGCTGTTGAAGATGGAAGATCGGCGAGCATTTTCATGATTTTTTAGCATTTTCATTTTTTTTCTCTCTCTTTGGGGTTGATTGCAGCGGAGATTGGTGCTGAGCTGGACGGGCCAATTGATTGGCTCGGACGTTAGTATAATGTCGCTACTACTGCGGATAAAGAGGGCTCGTCGTTGGTCTCCACGTTCTCGGTGCGAAGTGTAATGCAGCAATGGCGTTGCGTTCAGAATCACCACCACCAAGTCGTGCATCGCTTCATCTGTAGGCGCCAACAAAAGGAATGCCACCATCAAGCCTGTCAGCAGAGGCGACCGAACCTCCGACTCCGCTTGAGGATAAAAATACTGTGCGTACTATACTTGTGTTGGACGGAGGAAGACGCAGCGTCCCAATTCGTGTGTAACCTCCTTGGATCCAGCCAGACCTATGAAGGTCATGCAGGTCCTGCCAGCTACAGAAATAGTGAAGGCGATTTTTCTCCGTTTTTACTACAGTGATACGGCTCAACGGCATCGAGTATTGTTAGTATCGTTAATGTATTCGCGTCGCGTTGGTACCAGATGAAAGGGCCCCATTTGGTATTACGCCGCGAAGTCACCACCATGCAGGCCGTTGCCAAACCGTCCAGTACTGTCAACCTACGGCAATCGTACAGACAGCGCCGTAGTGTGTTGAGTGCAACTAACGTTATGAACCTGACTGGAGATGATACCCACGAGTTGGAGCGCAAGGCAGCCGACCACGAGGCCCTGGTGCAGCGATTTCAACTCCGCAGAGCCTCGACTGGCAGCGTTTCCGTCGGTAAATTGGTGAGCTCGAGCGTTGGCGACGCGACTTGGAAGACGGAGGAGTCCATGGGATGCTCAGCACGAGTCGCGAGCGGTAACCTTGGGCTGCTCGATCGACGAATGACGTGGGTTCAGGCTCTTACCGCTCCGCTCATACCGGGCCATTTCGCCAGCAC
This sequence comes from Phytophthora melonis, assembly GCA_024211575.1. Taxonomy (NCBI): domain Eukaryota; phylum Oomycota; class Peronosporomycetes; order Peronosporales; family Peronosporaceae; genus Phytophthora; species Phytophthora melonis. The sequence goes on along the minus strand of JAMXKT010000037.1, from coordinate 2,925,278 downwards.
CTGCCACGATATCCTGATGCTCGGCGCCTACCACTTGCAGGTCTTCTACCTTCCGTTCGCCTATACATTCTACCCGAATGGGTCGGTTGAGACCGTTCGCACAGGTCTGACGCTGCAGATAATCCACCTCGTGGATCTCATCCTGAACCTCAACACGGCTTTCGTCAGGCAGCGCAAGCTCGTGACGAGCCGGAGAGAAATCGCGCAGAACCATATCACCAAGTGGTTCGCACTCGAGCTGGTCTCCGCTGTGCCGGTCAGTATCGTCTTTGGGTTTGGAGACAATTTGCCACAGCCGATTCCTTGGACTTTGCTCAACTACGACGCTGTCTTGATAGCGCTGCGGCTGCTCCGCGCTGCCATTAACGCGCAGCAATTCTGTCTCAGTCACGTGCTTCGAGAGAACAAGCACCTGGCGTCGTGGTTCCAGTACTCGCGCTACTCGCACTTGCTCGGCATTGCAAAGCTCATGTGGCTTACAGTGCTCGTGGCTCACTACATGGCGTGCTTGTGGCATATCGTGGCGAAGCACCACGATACGGTCGCCAGCGTTGCCGAGCAGTACATTGCTGACGTGTACTACGCGGTTCAACTCACGCAAGGCCAGGGCGGGGTCAGCGGCACGTTGGCGGAGAATCTCCTGTCGACTGTTGTCATTCTGGCGGGCTCTGTCATCCTCGCGATTGTGTTCGGCAACGTCGCGCTGCTCGTATCGAGCTTCAACGCCAACAAAGTCAACTTCGAGCAGAAAATGCACGGCGTCTTCGCCACCATGGACAAGATGGGGCTGCCGCTCAAGCTGCGTGATCGCGTGCAACAATATTACGCTCACGTGTGGATGGAGTACGATGACGTTGTCAAGTTCAAGCGCGAGCTCACGCACAGCCTGCGACTCGAGGTCCGGCTGTTCAAGTACATGGAGCTGATAGGCAAGGTGGCGTTCTGGGAGCACTGCTCGACCGACTTTGTGATGCAGATCATCCGCAACTTGGGGGTCCGCGTCTACCTTACGGACGACTACGTGGCCCGGAAAGACGAGATCGGCGACGAAATGTTCATGATCAACCGCGGCATCTGCATTCTGTCGGACACAGTGGGGGGCTTCAAGGCGAGTCCGGTGAGCGATCGAGCTGGCAGAGCGGTGCGCGCTCCAAGCAATTCGTCGCCGAGACGGTTGTCCCAGACACTGCCGTGGTGGGGGGAGAGTGTTCGAGCTCACGTCCACCCGACCAAGATCTCCACGTACGAGGTCAACTCGGACTGTGAACGGAATGGCCAAGTTTTACTTCATCCTGGCCAAGCGTTTGGCGAGCTGAGTCTGCTGATGAACTACAAGCGCACGGCCACTATTCGAGCTCAAACGTACGTGGAGACGTGCACGCTTGACCGCGCCACCTTTCAACGCATCATCTCTCGCTACCATGAAGACAGGCGAATCGTGCTCACTACAATGCTGAGAGGCTGTATCGATAGGCAAGAGCTTCCGAGTCCACTGGGCGAAGTCGCTGGCGCCGTGACAGATCGGATAAAGAAGAAGAAGGAGCTCTCCGGTTCTTCGCGTGAAAGTGGGGGGATAATAGTGACGTCGACGGAGATAGTGGAAGGGCTAGTGGCGTGGATTGACGAGAGTTTGCCCGATGAGACGATCAAGTATGGCTTCCAGGAGGCGAAACTAGCCCAGTTCGTAGCTTGTCAAGACGAAGTTGGGAGAAAGCTGTCGAGTGAGGACGCTCTGGGGGCACAGCATGATCTGCCTAGCGACAGTGACGGGAGGACGGCCTCACCAAAAGAGACAACGGCGATAGAAACTCGTCTTGCGGACGTGGAGAGGAAGTTAGCGGCTATAGTGGATCTCATTGGTGCCGTGTCTGCGAGTGTGGAGCGCCTAGAAATGCACGCAAAAAGCCGGAATGAAGGCTCGTGTGCAAGTTGCCCCAACTGTTCGGCAACGCGCACAAGCAACGGGGACTTACCACGAATTCGCCCGTCTGGTAGCCCAGTGCACGGATATGAGGCAACGCTAGCCCCTTCGATAGCTAAACCGTCAGTATCCAACGGTGAAGCTCCTTCCAATAGCTCACCTTCCCTAGTTGTACCGCCTAAGCATCCAGGAAGCACAGTAAGTCGTCGAGTGGATGAAGTTCGGGCTGATCCCGACAAGCAGGATCCAAATGAGACGCTAGCAGGTCGGCCACACGCATCCACGTCGGAAACGGAGGGCTTTGGGGCCGCGCAGCTCAGTGGATATGCACTTCAAGAGCGTGACTGCAAGCGCCAGCACCCCAAACACCGCCACAACCGCGTCGGTATCGATGCCGAGGGCAAAAGAGAGTCTTCTTCTGAACCGCACGCAACTCGAACGTTCCAGCCGCGGTTGAGCTCACTGACTGCGCATATAGTTCCTGCGGAGTAGCACGGTACAGCGTTAAGTCGCAGTATTCATGATGTTAAAGCAATTCAAGTTGCGTTTCCATAGTTACTGCCCTGTGTACTGCTGCGCTGAGGCTCTGCGTGTCTGGGCCAAGTGGTTGGCACAGTCAGCGCGTCAATGCTGACTCGGCTACCCCGTCGTTTGACTCTCCGGTGGTCACCTTGGTGTACGTGAGATTGGCCGGGAGGGGGGAAACTGGAGCGGGTGCGGAGTTCTACTAGTGGATCTCCAGCCATCGGGATCGAGTTTCGATGAACTCTTTTACTCGCATTGGTGCCGTGTTTGCTGCGCCAAAGCGTGTCCATCGCGGCTGGCTCGCTGCGTGAGGCGGCGTTCCTCGCGAGCCAACCAAGGGGGTGGTCTGAAGCTTCTGGAAGTTTAGCTTCAGAGGTGTTTGTCGCTAACAGGTCGGCGGCTGATACCGAATCAGTCGGGGTCGACTTGTCCGCCATGGAGTCTGAGGGGTGATGAACAGGTTCTGGAGCACTGGCCTCGACCAAAACGCTTAGCTCGAGCTTTCGAGCAATCGGAGCTAAGCTTATAGTTGACGTGCTCTTCCGTCTCAGATATGGATGCCGAACATTCGTGGGAACAGCACTACGGGCCTCGATCTCCTGCTTGATGCGAACGTTCAGCGCGTCCGGAGCTGCTTCCTGCCCAGTATGCACCGGACAACACTTGCAAGACTCTCGCCCATCTCGTGCCTGGACGAGTGTCTCGAGCCGCTCGATACTACCGGACATCAAGGTCATCATCTCCATCATCGCCGCCAGCGTCTTCTCCAGACCTTCAACGCGAGAGTTGAACGTCGAAGCTGCGTCTGCGTTCGTGCTGCCGCTGCTTGGGCTTGGAATCCTCTCGATCGAATAGCGCCGAGCCCCGGCGTTATTTGGCTTCTCCTCACGTTTGAGGTCCGGGTGGAACGTCTGGAAGCCGTACTTGATGGACTCGTCCGGCCGATTCACGTCGATCTTGTCCACTAGCGCCTCGGCCGCTTCGGCCGACGTCACGGTTGTCTGCACATTCCCTCGTGACGAGTCGAGCGTCCCGTTCTTCCTGCGTCTTTCAGCCACGGCGTCGACGACTTCGTCCCACGGGAACGGGATCTCCTTCTTCTCGACGCAGCTCTTGATCATCATAGTCAGCACGTGTCTTCGGTCCTCTGGGTAGCGGGAGATAATATCCTGGAACGCTCTGCGGCTGAAGATGCACGTCTCGACGTACGTAACGGCGCGGATGTTGGCCGTGCGCTTGTAGTTCATCATGAGACTCATCTCTCCGAACGCTTGGCCGGGATACAGCAGAATCACCTTGGCTTGTGTCTTCTCCTTCCTCTGATCGGAATTCAGGTCATAATCGCTCCTGTGTGGGTGGACATGAGCACGGATATCCTTAGTTAAGGACCCACCCCTGAAAAATGGCTTAGGCTTGAGCTGCTGAGGCTCGTCCTGCGGCTCAGCGACTTGTTCATCGGCTGAACTATCCGAAGTATCGTCGACAACCGCGTCAGCAACTGAAGTCGGCTCCGTGCTGCCACTGCCGCTTCCCCCTCTTGAGTCACTCGAGCTGACGACGATATTCACGTTCGGTTGTTGTGCTACCGCCGGGTCCGACACCTCGCAGATGCCCCGATTGATCATAAACATCTCCGCGCCAGTGTCTCCCTTCCGCACTACGTAGTCGTCCGGTAGGTACACGCGAGCTTCTAAAGCGAGGATGATCTGCGTCGCGAAGTCTGGCGAGCAGCTCTCCCAGAAGGGGATCTTCATGACGAGGTTCATGTACTTGTACAGTCCGACCTCGAGTCCGAGAGTGTGGGCCAATTCGCGCTGGAACTTGACGATATCGCCGTCTAAGGACTCGTACTCCACCCACACGTGGGTGTAATACTGGTGCACGCGCTCGCGCAGCTTGAGCGGGAGCCCCATCTTGTCCATCGTGGCGAAAACGGCCTCCATCTTCTGCTGGTAGTTCGTCGTATTCGCGTTAAAGTTCGACACCAGCATCGCGACGTTGCCGAACACGATAGCCAGGATAGCGGAGCCGGTCAGGATAACGAAAGTCGACAACACGTTCTCTTCCCACGTGCCGCTGTGGTTCCCCTGGCCTTGGATGAGCTGGACTGCGTAGTAAAAGTCGGAGACGTACTGCTCACCAACAGCGGACGTGGCATCACCATGGTGTTCCTCGACAACATGCCACAGACACGCCATGTAGTGGCCAACGAGAAGGACCAGCCACATCAGCTTTGCAATACCCAGCAAGTGAGAGTACCGCGAGTAGAAGAACCACGACGACAGCCTCTTGCACTGTCGAAAGACGCGGTTCGGCACCAGTTCTTGGTCGATGAAGACAACTTTCAAGATGCGGAGTGTCATTAGCACAGCGTCGTAGCGCAGGAGTGCTCTTGAGGTGTGTTCCGCTATGCTGTCGCTAAAGCTGTATGTGACGTTAACCGGTATCGCTGACAGCACCTGCAACGGCAGCCAAGCTGTGACGTTGTTCCAGGCGATGAGTCTTCTTGACTTCACGAGCTCGTGCTTCCGTCTGAAAGCCGTGTTGAAGGTCAGGATTAAGTCCACGAAGTATAGAACTTGCAGTACCAGACCGACACATATGGTTCCGGCCGAGCCGTTCGGGTAGTAGACGTACGAGAACGGCAGGTAGAAGATCTGGAACTGGACGACGCCAAACATGAACAGTCCATGGCAAGTGTTGGCGTTACTTCCAGGCAGAATGGGAGACGTGACGGTCTGCCACACTTGATGCCACGCCGTTCGCCTTGTCAGCAGCATCAGACTGCGAGGTGACAGCAATCCATTGTTGCCGTTGCTGCCGTCGTGGGGGCCCTTGTCGGACATTTTCCGGAGCTGAAAGCGCTGCATCATGGCCTCGTAGTTGGCCGCCTTGACCTGGAGCTCGTACAGGTTACGGGACGACAGTCTCATTACCATCGGCATTTTTAGTGTACTAGGTAGTGTACTCCACTAACATGTTAGCTAATTTTACTAGACACTAACTAACAGTTAGTTGTAAACTATACATGTTAGTACTGTATAGCTGGACTGTATAGTTTGCCAACGTATTTATTAAGTGATTCTGCAGCGAAGGCTAATCAAAAGTCTAGTTTCTACGGGTCCTGAGGACCCGGTCCTCCTCTAGCCTTCACGTTGACCTTCCGCGCCACCGACCTCCAGGGATTCTGATATAATTAGGCCAGGCACCATTTGATCTCTTTCACAATCCGCTATCAGCTCTGCTGGCAAGTGGCGAGGCGGCTCCCATGTGAACTCCTCCCAACCTGCCCAATTTACTAGGTAGAATGGGGGGGGGGGGGGGGTAGTTCACAGTTCGCCGAGCGTAAATGCGTTCCGCATGGTAAATCCCCGGTCCTTTAGCTGGGGTTTCGGGATCGGAGTCGGCCTCGCTTGATGTTGCATCTGAAAGGCTGCATATTCACTAACTTGGCCGGTAGGAACTTGCGACGGGCTCTATACAAATGAAATCCATAGGATTGGTTTATCGATAATTTCTTGGTGCACACGCGCCACGCAATGAGCAAATAAAGCTAAGAGTTAAAGGAAATTATGTCCTCTAAGTCTAGTTTGGACTTCAAGTATGCTTCTATGCCTGGTTTAAACGTCAAGTATGGTCTGCAACCTGGCCAAAGCTGCACTATGATCAAAGAATGCGATAATAGGTCACAATAGATTTTTAGAATAGCCTACAAACGCCTGTAAGGCGTTTGTATAAAAAGAGTTGCTCCTCCACCTACATTTACTTAAGGTGACCTATCTTTGTGCTCTAACGCTACTAACATGTTAGCTCAAAATACTATACACTAACTAACAGTTAGCTAACATGTATAGCAACTAACATGTTAGCGTTAGGGAGTACACTAGTACTAGGGCGTCGAGGTTGCATCGACTGGATGGTCGCATTGGTGGTCTCCATGGCGATTGAGTGGCTTGTGCTTGCTTTCCTGCTTCCTTGAGGTCGAATTGTTGTGTGGCGCTTACTATTCTTGGACTCGTTGACAAGGCAACGGGAAGTGCATCGTCTCCAACTGGTTCATGCTATTCCAAGGACCGCAGTCCCGCGAGCAAGTACTAGAGGACGAGCTCGCTGCAATAAAATTGAGAAGTATCGTTTCCCCTCAAACAGCAGTCGGTCGCTTGTGTGATCCAAATTTGTAGTTGACTGGCGTTGGACGAGGACACTGAGATTTCAATACAGCGGCTTCACAGACAGATGGCAGTCATAGTTTGTTTCCTCTAACTTGAAAGCTTAGTGCCATGTGTGACACAGTTTGTTATCCTCTAACTTGAAAGCTTAGTGCCATGGATAACAAACTATGACGGTATTGCGGTGCGCAAGCCTTGCTCTTGGAAGTGCTAAAGCTTACCTGCTCTAGAGCAACCGCAGCAGTATAAGCTCAGTATAGGCTCACCAGACCGAGAACCAGAACCGGCCAGCCAAAGTAGCCCCTAACGGTCTGACGTGCCAACAGTATAAGATTGACAAGGACACCATTTGTTGGTTTTCTGGAGCCAAAACGCTCAAGTGGGGCAGGCCCTTGATTCTGTACTTACACCGCTGCGCAGCTCGGGGCTAATTGCGTTCAAGAGATCTCTACTTTGCATGATGCCCTCTGGTGTTACGCAATCCACCTCGCTAAATCTTGTTGCGTGTGGTTTAGGCTTAAACCAATAAAAATTGATCATATTGCACCTGTAAGCAGCATAACATCACCTCATCTTCCGCTATACCCTTTTTCACGCACTCTTCTTCTTCATCTCTTGGTAGTATCGACGGTGGTCCGGATCCAGCTCGATCACACGCTCGTACAGCTCCACGCTCCTCTTCTTGGACTCCTCCCACCCGTTCACGTCGGTGATCGCTCCGAGTCGGTAGTGCAGATCAGCGAGCGTGACGACGACCCACTTGGCCTCCGTCTCCATCTCCAGCAGCTCGTCCAGCCACTGCACCTGACTCTTGAGGAATCCGGCAGCGTCCTCAGCCGAGGACTCGACCATCTCCAGCATGGACGTCAGCAGCCAGCGGTAATAGAACCACGCGCTCTGGTCGTCGGGCTCCGTGAAGACGGCTTGTTGCACGAGGCCAATCTCATCGAACAGCAGATCTGCCGTCAATGGTTCAGGCAAAGAGATGCTGCGGTGGTGCAATGCCGAGTAATTGGAGAAGTTCTGCTCGATCTTTTGCGTGGTGAACGCCAGCTGGTCCTCTTCGGAGACGCCGGCCAACTTGCACACATGTCGACGGTAGTTCCAACAGTGGAAATTGCGTTCATCTAAAAAAAATTGACACAGCGTTATCAAGTCAGCAATGATAATATTATTCACTTTTGAAAAAAAAACATTGGTAAAGTCGCCCCTTACCGAGATCCAGGAGCTTGTCACACAGTCCGATCTCCTTCTTGAGGTCGCCGAGCCCCCGATCGATGATCCATTGGCGCTGGAACCACGCCGAGTACGACTTGGGGTTGCGTTGCAGCGTGTCCTAATTCATGATAATTTGACGCAGTAAATATTGTCAGTGTTGCCATCCATCACCCAGGTTGGGCTAGTGCTAACCGGTTAGCACTCTCTAACCGGCAACAAGTCTCTAAAACTCCTCACCAGTGTCAGCTTAAGCTCGGTTTTTGCCATCTCTTGGATCTCGGCGGCCGGGTCCTGCGCCTTGGCCGCCAGTGCGTCGATCGCCTGGCGCCGGTAGCTCCAGACCACGTGGAACTCGGGGTTCAGCAGCAGCAGGTGGCTGGTCAGGGGCCGCGCGCTGGGCTCGTACAGCTGCTGGCGCTTCATCTCCAGCACCTTGCCCGCCACCTCGTGGTACATGTGCACCTTGGAGAGCTCCTCCTGGCGCTGCGCATCCGTCTTCTGCTGCTCCTTCTCGCGCTCCACGCTCTTGACGCGCCCGTGCATGGCGGCTATAGTGATCTTTTTGCGGTTGGGGATCAAGCTCGAAAATGTACCAGCTATGTGGTACAGCAGCACCATGCCATGAATCTCATGACGGCGAAGAGCTACGGTATGCTTGAAGTGATCATGCGAAGATACTTTGGAGTCTTTGCCCAAAGCACCAGGTGCTTGCGGTTTTCTGCGAGCAACTGAGCTGTGTTGCACAGCGTTTTGCGCCGGTGGCGACGCACGCCATCGCGCGTGGTACCGCTGGTGCGGCTGTCTTAGCGTTGCCATTGACAATGTACGGCATGCACGCGCACACACAAGATTCCTGTTAGCGAGTCGCTAGCGCTGACTCAAATGGCAAAGTTGCAGTGCTGCAGCTGGCAATAGCGACGTCACGAGCAACGCATCTCGTAGAACCGCGACGTCATCGGGGCGAGTACTGTAAATTCTCCGTTTAAGCGTCGCCATTGTTAACTCGTGTCGGCGGCGAGCTCCAGCTCCAGCACGCTTCAAAAGCTGCAACTTCCTCTGCATTGGAAAGGCAACACTCTTCCAGCATAGAGTCCGCCCCAAAGGCAACACCTTGTCCCTCGTCCATGCTGGAGCCATGTCGTGCGGACGGCTATTATACAAATCCCGGGTGCTTCAGCGCCTACCTTACCGCCTTTTCCTGTCAAGCCGCCTGAAATGTCTCGGCCTTTTCCGCCAATCGTCGCGCCGCGCGGATAAAAAATCCGACATGGCTTCAATCACGACCGTTGCCTGCCGGCGCCACGCTAGGACGGACTCCAGTAGCAGATTCGCCCCACAACGCTGAAGAGGACCCTTTGCCATCAGTATGAGCTCTCGCTGCACGCTCGTGGCGGACCGCACGGATGACGCCGTGCAGATGCTGCTGGGCTTCATCGCGCTGTCGTCGCTGTACGCCAAGTGGCACGTCGAGCGGCCGCGGCGGCCAGCCAAGGTCTGGTTCATGGACGCCATGAAGCAGGGCACGTCGGCCGCCATGATCCACGTCATGAACATCCTGTACGCCATCGGCCTCGTGGACTTCTCCGACACGCCCAGCGACGAGGACCAGGTGCGCGGCCCTACAGTGCGCGCTTCTCTCTGTGTATAGGGATCTGTTGCTAACCTCTTCCTTCTCTGTGACGATGCAGTGCGCCTTCTACTTCATGAACGTGGTGATCGACACCACGCTCGGCGTGTATATTGCCTATTTATTGCTGCAGCTCTTCACCCTCGTGGCCGTACGTAGCTGCAACTGCAGCTAGGGTGTTGCCTGCTGGAGGTTGCTAACTGGGCGTATTATTCTTTTATGCTACAGACCCGGCAGCAGTGGACAAGTCTGCGGTGCCATGGGTACTACGGCTCGCCGCCGTCGTGGCGCGTGTGGTGGATGCAGCTGCTGCAGTGGTGCACTATCCTGACCATCATGAAGATCTTTGTGGGTGGGGTGCTCTACGCCTTCTCGACGCCGCTGGGCTGGGTGGGCTCGCTGCTGTTCTACCCCGTGCACAACCACCCGAAGATCGAGCTGCTCATCGTGATGATCGGCTGTCCGCTGGTCATGAACATGGTGCAGTTCTGGATCCAGGACAGCTTCCTCATGGACCACGAGCAGCAGAGCAGCGAGGAGCTGCCGCTGCTGGACCCCGAAGCGGAAACCGCCGCCGCCTCCGTGCAGAAGCCGCGCGGCATGTCGAACGTCTCGAGCGCGGCCGACATGTACGAGATTTTGTAGTTGCGTTGCATGTGACGTGTGTGTTACATGGAAGCAAGTGCCCGGTCTTGAGGAACTCGCCAGTGATTAACGGTTGATGTTGTTGGTGTTGTTGTCGTTGCTGTGTATCGCAGGCGAACGCACCCCAGAGACGCCATCGAGCGGACTGGGTGAGCGCGCAGCGGTTGCCGTCGTAGCGTGGGATAATTCTTCATCATATATAACAAGCCTTGCCATATTCCCCGAGCTGCTTGAACGTCTGGTAGACATGTGCGCGTGGTGGATGCCATCAGTTCAAGATGACTCGGCCACTTTTCGCACTCGCGCTCTCAGGAAAGAAGGCCACCTCGAGCGTGAGGCTTTGACACAGAGGAGACCCGTTCCTGCTTCAGATCGAAGGGTCGGAAGCTCCGGCATCTGGCGCGATCTTCGACGCCAGATGTATCTCTCCCGCCGTGGTGTCGTGTTTCGGCACCAGAGTGACGTGGCAAGTTGAAGGCAGGTCGAGTTGCTCCTCGGCGTGTAGGCGTACAAATCCATAGAGTTACATTGCTTGTTACCACGACACGGAATGCAGCAAGTATAATAGCGCTCGCTCCGCGCAGCGCAGCGCAGTCAGTAAGTCATAAAGTCCTTCAACAGTTGAGCGCATTGGAAAGCACGACGATCTCCTCCTCCGAGAGCATGGGCGGGTCACTGCAGCCGTCGACCAGCTCGTCTTCCTCCTTTTTATCGCGCCTCTGCTCCTCTTTGACCTCGATCTCCTCATCCGCCGGCAGCAGCTCGATGTCGCCGAAGCGCATGGACCGGAGACTAGCGCACATGGAGCAGCACGACACCAGCGCCTCGAGGAACTCGCAGCGCTCCTTGTAGCGCTCGAGCTGCTCCTCCATCTCGCGCACGTCCTTCTGTGTGCGCTCGCGCAGGCGATTGACGGCAATGCGGTTCTTGAGTCGCTTGAGCTCTTTCCCACTCACGGAGATGTTGTCTGGGAGCTTGATGGCCTCGCGTTTGCGGCGCTTGCGGTGGATCCTTGGACGACGGAGACAACGTCGGCGACGTCAACGTGAGCGCAGTTGTCGACGTCCAGACGGGAAGCGGCGGCGTTGCAGCCCTCGGAGGCAGCTCCTCCTTGACGGGTGAAGCAGGCGCTGCGACGACCAGCGCAGTTGATGCGGCAACAGACGCACTAACAGTTGCAGTTCTTGCAGCAGAAAACTCCCGCGCGTTGGCATCCAGCGCAGCGGCGATGAGGGCGGCGAGTGCTGGCATATTGCGCGCGTTTGGGGCTTGCTCTGGAGCAGCAGGCGCGAGAGGTACTGGCTCAAGCTTCGGAGCCACAGGGTTAGCGGTAGCAGTCGAAGCCTTGCGAGGTGCTGACCCTGGAGCAGCAGGCGCTGAGTCTGGCTTTGGAGCCACTGGCTTGGGGACCACTGGCGTCGGGGCAGCAGCCGAGGCCTTGCGCGCGCAGGAGCAAGAGGCGGAGGATGTTGTCGTGCTGGCGCTGGCCAGGAGGCCGTCCAAACTCTTCTTGGTCTTGGCGAGGCTGCGCGTGGCCATGGGGCGGGCCCCGGCTCGAGCTTGATGCGGCAGCGGCGGCGCGGCTTCTTGGGCATCTTGGGGCGCGTTGCAACAGAGCGGCAAGCGGATTGTCGAACTTGCGGTGAATCGAGGACTGACGTAGGCGCGCGGTGCTCGAAGGGCAAAATGACGGGACGAGGCCTACTGTAAATCTGATAATGGCGTGAAATTGACTTCAACTTTGCCAGTCGTGCGACCCGATAACTCCCATATTCTTATTATAACTATGCGCATGATGTAACGTTATGTTCCCTGCTTGAGTTGATATATCTTTGGGAACGTATCCAGATGGTTTTCGGAGTTGAAGTGACCTTCACTCTTGCTCTTCAAGTGCACGATTGTGTGGTGCACACAGAACCCCGTTGAACTCGGTGACACCAGAAATAGGAGGTAATCTAGTGCCATCCGGCCCCCTGCGTTTCACTGCACTTCAGTATTGACGCATAGTCTCCGGTAGTCGCAGCAATGGCCCGTGGACGCAGAGGACGCAACGGAGGTGGCGGCGACAGCGCAAGCAGCCGCGCCACGCCCTACGAGGGAGCGCGAGAGGGTCGCAGAGGGCGCCGCGGAGGAGGCGGCGGCGGCAACGGCAACAGCGAGCCCAAGGGCCGGGGCAAGGGCGGACGCGGCCGCCGCGGCGGCGACAAGCCCAAGCCCAAGACGGCGGAGGAGCTGGACGCCGAGATGGACAGCTACTGGGGCAAGTCGGCGGAGCACGCAACCAAGAAGCTGGACAGCGACATGGACGACTACTGGAAGGCCAAGGACGAGAAGCGTGAGTGGATGAACGATGGGGACAAGCAGGGGGACAATAAGGGAATACTGATCATATTACCTATAATATTGCACTGATACAGCCAAGGAAGATGACAAGAAGGAGGACGCTGCTGCAGCTGACGCTGAGAAGAAGGAGGAGGACAAGACGGAGGACAAGAAGGACGAGCCTGCTGCTGAAGAGCCCGCGGCGCCCGCCGAGGAGCCTGCCAAGGAATAGACAGACACAAAACAGGAACTACCAAACTGCCCCCAAGTGGACGCAGCGCTGAAGTTGGTCGGTGGCGTGATCAGTGCACGTATGCCACTGTTGGTGCCAATGGAGAGGCTCGGCCTGGCCGGCTGGCTGGCTGGCTAGAGGTCTTGCTGTATAGCGCCGGGCCGGGCCGGGCCAGAGCGAGGGAGTCTGTAATGACGACGAGACGCGACGCCACGCCACGCCACGCGGCACGACATGAAATCTGTATGAACGAACTTCCCCTCGAGCTGAGCTCTCTTCAAATATTTGCATTGCCTGGATGGGACACTCACTATTCTCTTCAGCCGAAGACCTCCTGAAGCTTGCCGATGGCTGCTAGCACCAACCAGAGCACACCCACGATCACCGAGAGCATGGACGAGAAGATAGATATGCGGAAGGCCAGCAGCTCCGAACGTTCGCCAAGCCGGCCAGTGGCTTCGCCGTACACCGCGGCGAAAATGCCCATAGTCGCGATGGACGTGGCACAAAAGGAGCCCAGGTATGTGCACGACTTAACCGTGTCGTGCAGCCCCACCGCTGGCAGCACGCCGAGGATGCCGCCGGGCCCTGCGATGCCGTGCACAATGCCGACCAGCAACGCGGTGCACTAGAACAGCACACACAAAACAACAACAGTTAGATAAGCCTATCCAGCGTAGACGCCATTAGAACTACGCACGCACATACCTTCTGCGTCTGCGCGTTCTGGAAGTCGATGGTGGGCAGCTTGAAGCCGCAGCACATGGGTCCCGTGCCCTGCTTTGTGTCAATATCCGCGTCCGCGTCATCACTCAATTGGCTGCGGTCCGACAGCAGCTCTTCCAGCGCCACGACGCTTTCACAAGGACTGGTCTCCAGCGATATCGACTCCACACTACCCAAGTGTTGTCGGGGCGATACGTTCTTGACCGCCACATCCACCATAACGGCGTCCTCCACCGCTGCACCCTTCGTCTCCTTCTTCAACGCCTCCAACCTCCTACGCCTTGCAGCAGGCGACGCCTCGTCCTCATCACTGAACGTGACCTCCACCTGCTCGCTCGCCTTCTTCTGCCCGTCCTTCAGCAGCGTCCGCTTGGGACTCGTCACCGAGTCGGTCTCCGTCTCCGTTTCCGTCTCCGTCCCTTCGGAGCCCCCTCCATCCTCCTCCTCACTCTCACGTTCTCTCTCTTGCAGCTCCGTCTTGCTCTTAACCTTGTCATTTTTCCTCTTCCTCCTGGACGCGCCTCTTCTCCTGCTCATCCTTGCCTTCTTGACGCCTTCATGCACTCCGTAGACGCCTAACGCGATCATGAAGACTCCCACCAGCACATCCGTCACCACGTTCAGCACAGAGAAGTCGAGCTTGCCGTCCAGCGCGATGAAGAGCACGGCCATGACAATGAGGCCGATACTGTGGCCGCAGCCCCAGCGCACGCCCAGCGCGAATGAGCGCCACGACGAGCCGGCGGACAGCGTGGCGAGCGCGCTGAGGTGGTCGGGCCCCGTGAGCACGTGGATGAGGCCGAAGAGCATGCCCGTGAGCGCCAGCTGCACGGTGGAGGCCTGCGCCAATGCCGACGCGTCATCGTGAGAGGCCTCGGCGATCTCCACGCGCAGCCAGCGGTGAGACGCGGAGACGTCCATGGCCTCCGTCGGCGGTTGTTGAATACTGTGGCGACGTGCGTCAGGGGTGAAAGGAGCTGTCAAGAGAGACACGCGCTAAATTCTGTGATTGGTGCGTTGGGCGATTTTAGCCGCCCTATGAAATGAGAGCCAGATAACGCCAAGTCTCAGGTATTTTTAGCGTTGGCGGTTGAAGTGCTAACCTATGTTTGGACCAAAAGGATGTTGCACGATGTGCCATCCATTTTGCCTTGAAAGCAGTTAGAGACTTGCTTTCGTCTAACCCGTGGGCGGAGATCTCGCTGGAGTTATGGTGCTGGTGGGGCAGTTCGCTGCTCGGCAGTTGTGTATGGGACTGGGCTACGTCTACCCGCTGTATGCGTCGGTCGAGGCGCTGCGCATGCGTCAGGAGCAGGAACTGTTGCAATGGATTGCATTCTGGTAAGCAGCTCTTCACTTTTAAGTTTTAAAAAACTTGCCTCTTGCTGTTGTTGCAATTGTTTAAAGTGGTGCTAAACTCTTGTTTTTGTGCATATAGGGCTGTGAATGCCTTGTTCTGGGTAGTGGAGACCGTGGGCGGCACGGTCATCTCCTGGGTGCCGTTCTACCTCGAGGCCAAGATCGTGGCGTTGGCATGGCTCGTGTTGCCATCCTATCGAGGTGCACTTTTGTTGCATCAAAAGTGGCTGGCCCCAGCCTTCCAGCAGCACGAGGAGGTCATCGACCACACCATCGCCGACTT
The DNA here is from genome assembly GCA_024211575.1 of Phytophthora melonis. Taxonomy (NCBI): domain Eukaryota; phylum Oomycota; class Peronosporomycetes; order Peronosporales; family Peronosporaceae; genus Phytophthora; species Phytophthora melonis. The sequence goes on along the minus strand of JAMXKT010000037.1, from coordinate 2,910,251 downwards.
CAAGCGTCGAGCTGGCGAGAAGATGGTGCAGGTCTGCAAGGACACGGCGGTGATCGCCCTACGCAACAGCTCGGACGTCGTGGCTCAGAGCCAGCAGTACGTGGCAGCTCAACTGGTGCAACAGGCTCTGGGTAAACTTCAACCTGCTCCGCCCGCTGAGGCATCATCTGAGAGTCTGCGACTGCCGTCGTTGCTGTCAGCTGTGGCGACGGCTGCCACGAGTGCAGTCACAAGCAACCCTGCTGGTCCCAAGCAAGAGTCACGTGAAGAGCGAGCCGAAGAGAAGGAGAAGGACGCAACGCGCTCGAAAAAGGAGTCAAAAGGTGAGAGTGATGCTCAGGAGAAACAATCATCGACCTCGAGTCGCACGGAGAAGGCCAAACAGGTCCTCGACCACTTCAAGAAGCTCATGGTGAAGGGGTTCCAGCTCAAGTATCATCCGTCAGCTAGGCTCGTGAAAGACCGCGCGTTGATGCTCGAGTCGCCCAATTGTCGCTACGTGAGCTTCATGAGCGCGAGGGATACTGGCTCCGTCGACAGCAAGAAGAAGGCGGCGCGGTTGCTGCTCCACAATTTGCGTCGGGTGTCTGCCTCGGTGGTCGAAGAGTCTGCGATGCACGCCAAAATGGTCGAGGACGAAGAGGTTGATGCGAAGAAGGCCTTTGTGCTGGACAATGGGAAGGCCGTTATGCTGTTTGAAGCCGAATCTCTGAAGAACCGCGACTTGCTGGTTGCTGGACTCCGACTACTGATAAATGAACACAAGAAGCGGGACTCGGCTGCCTTCAACAAATTGTGCTCCGCGGTTGAGCACGTGATGATGCATCAAGCGTTTTCACAGCTCCGCTCAAACGCTGAACGACGACCGCGAAAGTAAAATTTCTCACTAAACCGAAACTCGAAAATCTCGGGCCAACTTGCTGAAAAAGATGAACGAACGAATAAATATTTTAGTTGCTCCATCTGTCTCCTATCGTCTGCCAAATGACCGTCGGCATCTTCTCCCGAAACCGAGCTGTTCCATTCGGAGTACGTTGCGAGGAGTACTCCATACCGGAATGCTCGTCTTCTGGGGTCGGCTCCTCTGTATCTGTGCCCCGCACACTTTCATCCCTGAGTTTCCCTCCGCTTTTAAGTTCCATCCGCTTGCGGAAGATTTTACGCCGCATTTTCAACATCTTGGGCGTGATTTCGTACAGCTCGATGTCGATCTCCAACTGGTTAATGGGGTGCATGCCATAGTAGTCCAGTCGGTACGGCGTCATAATCCTGGACGAGTTGTCGTTGGTCTGAAGCCAACGAGCCACTCGCCTCGAAATAATGATCTGTCCTCCGAATCCAACGTCGCCAATTTCCCGGCCGATATACTCGGACGCGCCAATGTACAGCGCCTTGCCAGTCACACGATGAGTCTGCATGATCAAGTTGCCTTCCTCCGCTGCGTTAGTGTCGTGAATACCCATACGCACTCGAATACCACGGAAAAGAAGCTGAGGCTTGAGACCCAGGGCCACCTCGGTCTTCACGGACGGCACGAGGCCTTCCAGCTCGGACGGCCACTTGACCTGCAGTAGCTGAAGCTGCACCTCCAGGCAATAATTCACGGCGTCCGGGATTCTGTGGAAGGCCAACTGGAACGCGTCTCCGGCCGTCGTGATCTCGTAGCCGTTGAACTTGGGCAGCAGAGAGCGCAGCAAGTCGTCGTGGAGGTCCTGGGCCGTGTCGATAACAGCCTCCGGCGCCTGGGCCCATAGCGCGCTGGAACCTTCAATATCTGTATTCACGAACACGGGCTTCTCCGGTGGCGCAGTGGCCTCGTACGTCGCGTACGAATCGTGTCTTCGGTTGGCGCGTAAATTCATCCACTCGGGCGAGTTCTTGATGTGCGTCGGGATGATCGGAGACAGCATCCTGATGCAGCACTGCTGACTCCCACCCATCACCAGCGCCTGCGCAGCTCCGAACAAGTAATATAGCATCGTCACAATTCCAACCACGTAGTCCGGGACCGCATCCACCTTGTCCTGCGGCATACACAGCAGCGCCACCTGCAAGAAGCAGTACGGCAGCGTGAAAACCGCGCACACGATCATCAGCAGCTTGAGTCGTCGGTACAGCGGCGAGGCCATCACCACACCGTGAATATGCTCATGCTTCCTGCCTGAAAACCTCAGCACCACCAACGCCCCCGTAGCGTAAAAGACCGAGAAAATAATGCCTCCCAGCTCCACGAAACTCAAATACTTGTATGCGCGGTTGTATCCGTCGTGAACAATGACGATCGCCAGTCCGGCACCGAGAAATAATCCCACAATGACCCACCCACGCCACACATACTTGATAATAGTGGCCTTTTCGTTCTGCTCGCCTCGGTCCAATGTCCTCATCGCGAGCTTGAATAATTCTCTGGATAAAAGAAAAATCCAATACGCGCTCAGGATAAAGAACAGATTTTCCGCCAGCAGCAGCGCAGTCAGCGCCGTGGACAGCGGGACGTCGTCTTGAGTAAGTTTCGTGATGTACGCGGCCTCGCCGCCGTCTCCTTTGCTGTCGTTGTGCAGCAACTGGCTCACGGCCACGTCGGCCTGCATGGTATCGGAGCCCGAGCCGGATTGTTCCTTAATCTGGTCAATTACCGCGTAGATGGCGTGGATAAGGTAGGCGTAGAAGACACCGCCGGCCAGCGCGTGCAGCGTGGAGCAGAAGAGGAACATGGCGATGACGAAGCGCACAGTGGAGCGGAACATGTCGCCGCCCAGCTTGCGCATGGCCCAGGCCGCCAGCATCGTCATGCTGCACGAGAAGAAGAGCGTGACGCAGTACGTGTACATCCAGGCCATGTTGACGCTCGAGCTGCGCACCCACACGGCCTCCACCGTCGTCATGGCCGCCGGTGTTCTTGGGCAGGCTTGTTGTGTTGTGACTCGGGGCGTCCACTGATCGTAATATGGTATTATACATTGGAGGGGGTATATGTAAGCGGAGGATAGAAATGCATACAGAAACGGTGTGATGTATAGCGGAAGGGTTCTGGAGAAGAATTTCAGAGGCATTATCACTGTTGCGGAATGAGACGGGAGAAGCAATGGGTTGTGGAGAACGGATTTTTGCGCTGTGCTTCGCTGGAAATGTCAGCTGAATGACACCTGGCAACCCAACTCGAGCGAGTAATGTTGCTGCTGAGTACAGTGTGTATTGGCATGCGTCAATTGCCTTAGAAGACATCGGACATACACTTGGAAGAACACTTTCGGTCTTCAATTAGTCAAAAACGCCATCAGCGTCGGCGCGATTACGAGGTCCTGCACTGGTTCTACATGCCGAGTTTCCCTCCGCTGGCCTAATCCGGCCGTCGCTCGTCGTGCCACAGTGTGGCAGCCACACTGCGAAGCAACTTGTACGTGTATCCGGATACGCGAAGATGACGGCAAGTCCTTCGTGGCTCACTGGAACCTTTGGATTTACGCTACCGGTACCTGGCTAGATAATTCGATCGTGAAGAGCTTAATCCGGGTCGTTACGCGCGCAATGTGTGAAAGCAAACTTCGTGCAGAACGCGGGGCGCAGCATATGTGCAAATATTGGACACTTACGTGTTGGTCCAATTGGCCAGGTACAGTGACAAACCTCCAGCTACTCCGCTTTTCCTCTTTGTTCGTCATTTTCGGTGTACTTTGGGTGGGTAAAAGGAGCTCAACTTCGTTGCAATCGCAGAGAAATCGAAGAATTGACAGGTTCTTTCGCTGAAGTTCATCCGCTCGTCCATCGTTTCTTCTCTGCTGTAGGCCAGCTATTCCAGATTGGGGCACTTTTGCCGTCTGGGTCATATCGGAGGTTTTTAAGGCTCAAAACCTGTAGATTTGACCCAGTCACATCCAGGAGACGTGGTAAACCAGCACACAACGAAATTTGTTCTGGTCGCAGTCAACGTCAAGCCACCCACAGTGTTGCTCTCAGGGAAAGTCTGCTCGAACAATAAATCCCCACGATATACGTGGCATCTCATGTACCCTGGAATCAGCACGTTGACGAACTCACTCTCTACTGAACACTCGAGGAAACTGCATCGGTTACTGGAATACCGAAGGCTGCGCGGCTTGCCTTGGCTGATAATTTGCCAGCGCTCCAGCTTTCACTGTTGCATCTCGACCTTCCGCAACCCCAGCGGGGCAGTCGAAAAGCTCGGCTTCAGGGTGCTTTGATGCTATTATAGCATAAACTGCCTCGATATCCTTCATGCTCATCCTGTCAGCGCCAGCAATTCTAGCGAGGAAAGCGCGCTGACTCGCCTGGAAATAGCAGCTTACGCGAGACTTCCACCTGCGAATACTGCTCGAGCGTCGTGGATATACAGCATGTGGATATATACGAGAACCAAACTCCATCCTAAGTGACAATAAAAAAGGGGGCCTTCATCATCTTCGACATATTAGTGTTCCCACCGAATCAAACCGGCCGGGGGAATCGTTGCCTTGGATTCTTTCCACTGGTGCTTGTTCAATTGTTAAGCCTTTCCGATGTCCTCCATAGCTCGTAACTCCATTTCCGGGCGCTAGTAATCGATGGCGCGAGACGGTCGAGAATCCCAAGCGAACTCGAACCTCAATATCTACTCCAGTGTTTCCTACTTCTCCGGTCCGGAAAAGAATTAACAGTTAGGTTTTTCATGAAAAACCTCGCTGTTTGATTGGTCGAAATACCCTGCTATGTCACATTTCATTGGACAAAACTTCAACATCAGTGACTTGTATGAAACACGATTGGCTGTTTTTCTGGCGTTGGAATGCTCGTTGGTTTACAGCATTGTCTCTTTCCCCTTTCTGGAGTGTATCTTCAAATTGTAATCTGATCAATTTTGATGGTGCAGCGAATTTAAACCTCACACCTGTGAAACCCGATTGTTTAACTGATAACAGCCTTAGAGCAGTTCCACCGGTAGAGGCAAATGTGGACAAAAAGCTATACATGTATTTCCCCGCAGAATACAACTAGGTCCTTGCACCGGTCTGAAAAAACGTGGAGTATATTTCCCCACGGTGTAAAATGGGGGGATCGCGGAGCCAAATATGCCACCTCGATCCCCCCCGCGGCGTACGACAAAGGTAAACGGCTAGCCAATCAGACTCCGAGGAAGAGCAGGCATGGTGACTTATGGTGCATGCATGGTAAGTTGTGGTGGTCGAAAGCACAGGCTTCAGGAGCTCATTAGGTACCCTCCTCTATGCCCTCGATTGAAGCGAGGGCGCCGAATGCAATGTAAAACATGTTTAAAGTTCGTAGGGAGGGGCGGGGTAGCGTATAGAAGTCAATTGGGCGCATTTTCGAGTGGCTGGGCTTGCTTACTACTTTTCCTTTCCCCCTACGTTTGCTGCAACCGGTGCGAATCCAAGCCAGAGTAAATTTACCTCGCAACATTGTCGCACGCCAATCGAGGCCATTTTCACTCTTGTTTGACCCCCACCGGTGGAACTGCTCTTAAATGGCGGGAATATGCATTCATGAAAAACGCGCGTGATACCGCGGATCAAGCGCTTTAATTTAAGGGCATCCGCAGATCTGTTGGAGCAGTAGAACGCAAGCTACAGTCTGATTAGAGAACTGTTTATTCTTTACCGGACCGGAGAAGTACGACCCAAAGCTGGAGCCATGTTCGAGATCGTATTCAGTACTACAAGATACTCCGGCTTGGAACGTATAGTTAAATGATGGTAAAATGGTCGAAGATCGGATCTCTTCAGCAAAGTACAGCGATCCGCCCAACGCGGTTAGATATTAATCGGGTCGTCTGCGGGTCTGGTAAGGCCGAGGGTCGGGTATGTATATTTCGCTGGTCTTTCTCTGGTCCGTCTGATCAGCAGCCCAACCCGTAAAGTACTCGTAAATTACTGCGCATAGTAAACTGCAGTAAAGGGACCCGCGAGTGCCGGCGACTATCATCTGACAATATTATACAGCAAGTTCACCACAGACGAAGACGGATTGATTGATCGAGTACTAGTAGGACACTCGCCCGTTGGCTCTCGCCTGCGGACTTAGCGACCTCGGCTCGGCCAGGCGCGGTGTCCAAAAAAAAATCGGGTTGCAGCGCTCGCCTTCGCTCGCTCTCGGCCGTATTCTCCCCATTTTGGCCTCCAAATGAGTGCACATTTGCCTGAGCTACGCCCATTGGGGATAGTTGATACACTACAGTTCATCTACTGCTAGGTCAATGTAGCAAGTCACCAAGGCTGACTAATCCATATTTCCCTGCTATGGGTATGGGTCGGGTATGAAATAAATTATATATTCGCTGTAAGATATTCACGGATCTGGATATGGATCACGCTGACCCTCGGCCTTACCAGACCCGCAGACGACCCGATTAATAATCTACCCAGAACGCAACTCCGCTCCACTGATCATGGCCTCAGTGCTGGGCAAGTCCAGACACACGGGCCAGCCTACATCACGTTCGACAACACGGGGCAGACCCAACTCGGCCCGCTCGATGGCCCTCAAGCCCCGTCATGTCGCTCTCACCTGCTCTTCTCCCGCTGATGCAGCTCGGAGCTCAGCGGCCACTGACGGACGATGATCTGTAGGAGCTGGAACAGGCCAACCTAACGGAGACGGCGTTCGCCGACTTCACGAAGCACTTGGAGATGTCCGACGGTTCGCTATTTCGTGCCGTGGCCCGCAGCTACGGCGGGAAGCTGACCGTCTACGGTGCTGCATCGTCGGTATCTGCAGCGTGCGGGCTGTTCGCACCGGTGGTGCTGCCCCATGTCATCGAAGCCTTCGCAGCTCCGGCTACCGACCTGAGAAGTTTGAGCGTCTGACTGGGGCTCTTCTTCGCCTCTCAACTGGTTAACGCTCTGATGTCCGCCCACGTGGCGTACTACCTCGACATGTTTGGCCTGCGTCTCACTGCGGCGTTGAAAGCTCTTCTGTTCCAGAAGACACTGCGTCGGAACCCAGCAAAGGCTGACTCGAGTGTGGCCGTCGATATCTCGAACCTGTTCACGTCGGACACCAACAGCGTCTCACTGCGGCGCACTACATCAACAGTGCGTGGACCTGCCGATCCAGATCGGCGGCGTAATCTATCTGCTGTTCTGGGTCATTGGCGCCGCGGGCTGGCCTGGGTGTGATCGGGGTCTCGACACTCGCAGGGATGTCCGAGGGCAAAGTGAGTGTCGACGCGTTCAGGGAGATGATGCGGCAGCGAGACGGACGAATGAAGACCATAAAGGAAGTGTTTGGTGTCATGCAAGTCGTCAAGCTTAACGCGTGGGAAAATAAATTCGCAGCGCTGCGGTTTGACTTGCTCTCTCGAGGAGCTGGTGGTGTGGGCATCGCTCTTGATGGTGTCGATTGTCTCGTTGGGGGTATATTCGGTGGGGATGTGACATCTTCTCACTGCTGCCAAGGTTTTCATGGCTATCGCTCTCTTCAACGCACTACGCGCCTCGCTGCAAGATCTTCCAAGCGTCACCCAGGCATGTCTTCATTCCAAGGTTGCGTTGGATCGTATTGCAGAGTATCTGTCTCACTCAAACTACAACGCATCCAATGTACGGAGATAGGACTCAACGCACGCGCCGTTTCAATCGAGAACGGGAGCTTCGGGTGGAAACCAGACTCCGCGATTTAGACAACGTAAGCATTACCATCAAGCGAGGGGACCTGGTGGTTGTCCGCGGGGAGCTGTATGGGCTGGCAGATCGCCCCTATGCTCAGCATTAATCGGTGAGATTGAAAGAATCGCTGGCAATGTATTTGTCCGTGGGAGCATGGCGTATACTCGCAGTAGCCGTGGATTCAGAACATGAACATCCGTGACAATATCCTCTTTGGTCACAACTTTGACGAGGCCAAGTATCGTTAAGTACTCGACGCGTGTGGCTTGCTGCCAGACCTGGCCCAGTTTCCAGCAGGATATGCGACTGAAATCGGACACAGGGACCTTCATTCCGCCTAACGCCTTGAAGTAGACCCAGAATACTTCACTCGCTAGACGTCCCTCTTGTCTCGCTTTGTCCTCCACGAGTTGCCTCTTTGAACCATTTCCAACATTAATCCAGCGTTCGGTCTTCTCAGGCGAAGCAAGTTAACAAGCAGTCTGGTAGTTGGAATAAGAGCTTCGACACTGCGTTGCCTCGCGTTTTTCACCCTGTACGACGCCGTTATCAAACACGACGGAGTAGTTGACTGCCGTGGATTCAATCACATCAAGACTGTGCCACGGTGATTCCAACATTCGACGGGTCGCGAGCAAGTGTCCGCCTCCAAGGATCTCCGGGCCCTTGGCCTTCCTGGGGGGGAATCTTCCCTCGGGAGCCCAAGAAAGAGCATGGCGGCAGCGGCGACGGCTTTCGCGTGACCATGGCTGACGAAGGCAGTCGGCACTGGAGCAGCTCGCGCGTGACGACGGCGATTTCGCTCCAAGAGGGCGGCAACTCTATAGGTCGCTGCCACGGTGGTGGGAGGCCCAGCCTTCTGCCACTCTTTCAAGCTCGAGCACTGAAGCCACTCCTCCACGGAGGCATTTGGGCGGTGTCCTTCGGGATGCTGCCGTCATGCGATGTTGTGAAGCCTAGGCTCACGCATTCTACAGCACGCGCCAGACGAACGCGATTACGCAAGTCAAGTCCCTGGGGGACAGCGGCTACTACGGCCGCATTCAGGTGGGTGCAGGGCCCGTGCCCTGTATCTACCGAACCTCGTGGTGGCGAGATCGATCACCTGTCCTCTCTGTGGTCGCGCTTTGGAAATTTCATCGGACTCTCCGCAACCGGAGAGCCACCCGGCTCGTGACGCTTGTAGCACGAGTGGGGCCAGGCTGCTTTGTCGTTAGATGTTGGTAGACAGCAGTAGTAAGCTACTAGCAACTAAGTGACAATACACGTCTTCAAGAAAAAAAAGACTGTGCCACGGGCTCCTCCAATTCAGTATAATATTGAAACGGTAAAACTGCTTGTCAGTAATAATGTTTTAAATATGATAAATATGACGACCACCAATAATAAATTATTATACTGATTAAATATTGTAATTTTATGTACTTTGACTGTGTTTTTTATGCCTTTAAATCGTATGTGCCAATAATATAAATTTCGATATGGTGATTGGTAATAATAAATATGTTCCTCATAATTATTGATAATTTTCATATTGGAAATTTTTATTCATACCGTCTCTAGCAGCTCGCAGATGCATTTGTTGAAGATTTCGCTTTGAACCACGGCGTCGACTGCTGCGAGCAGGGGGGATCCAGGATAACCACATCGGCATCAGAGTAGCAGGCACGGGCCAAACTCACGCGGGCCTTCTGTCCTCCAGACAACTGGATGCGAACGAGACTTGACATACGCGACCTTGTTATACTGGTTGATGCGCTGGAACATCGTGTTGGCCATCCGAGAGACGCAGTCCGTACCAAACGCTCGAATCACAGCAGCTCCTTCTTCACACTGACTCACAAGACTCAAGACGGGGGAAGATACGACTCGCTGCAAGGGGGGTAACTTCGCTATACGAGGACAAGTAAAGTTCGCCACCGTAACGTAGATCCAAGCGAGAGGAATTACGAGGAGACCCAAGTGTACGCCGCCATTACATGGCAACGAAGAAGTCTGCTAGAAATACACCGTAGATCAATGACATACGGAAATCAATCGTGGTCGGCTGCGCTGTTGTCGTTGGGATTGTGCCGGCGCTGGTGTATCTCCGAGCTTTCTTGTCGCCAGGACTGGTTGGCTTGGCCATCATCTACGCTCTCAACGACGATGGAGGTCTGGCCAGCATTTTCCGGCAATGCTCGTACGTGGAGATCGTCATGGTTAGCCCCGAGCGGGTGATGGAGCACGCCTCGCTCGCTCTGCAGGGCAAGGACAACACGCGCGTACAAATCGAGCCTGCTGCAGATTGGCCGCGTGGTGGGACGGTAGTGTTCGAGAATGTCGTCTTCAGCTACAAGGAGAGCGGAGATGAAGCTGTGCTGAAGAACGTGTCCGTCAGCATTAAGAATAACGAGAAAGTCGGCGTTGTCGGACGAACTGGAGCGGGGAATTCGAACTTGGCGATGGCGCTCTTCCGGATCAACGAGCTAGTCTCCGGTACGATCTTTTTTTGATGGAGTGGACATCGCTACAATTCCGTTGAGCTATCACTAGCAGATCAAGTTAATTGCTACTGTTACCCGTGGTTGAGGGCTTTTGTGTACATTTCGCGGACTTTCGAGTAATGAGTAATGTGCTCGGGCTTCCGAGTACGCAAACTTGATTTGATTTACCTCGTGCGCTGAGTCAACCTGAAACTATTTACTAAACGTTAAAGATGTTGCTAGTTGGAATCCCATTCACGAACACGAATAACGTGCTATAAACCCTTTAGGGCAACCTATATTTTGTTTTCTGCTTGGAGACGCTTAAATTCTCTATTATTAATAGCTTTACTCACGTCCGCACAAGTGGATCGATGCATTACCTCCCCAGATGCATTCCTCCGGTCTGGTCCAAGGCGGCGATGCCGGACGTGGCATCTCTCCTAAGTCAAATTATATGGAATTACTCAGAAGTCAGTGAGCTGTACTCAAAGTTAAGTGGTACCACCACAACCTATAGAGTAATCTACATGTAGTGCTGCTTATTTTGAAGAGATCATGGTTGGTGTAAAGAAGAAGCCCTTCGTGTGCAAGTCAGCTTCCAACAAGTGAAAAGAGCAGCAAACATACAAACGCGTTCGCAAACAGCACTGTAAGTAAGTGTGTTGTGAAATCACTAACGTGTTTGCGGGGTACTGTACACATTGTGTAGACCGTAAGCACAAGAATCGATTGTAGTGCGTAGTGCTTGATTGGTGACGCGAGTGATAAGAAGACGAATCTGGAGAGGATTGCCAATAAAATCCAGCTAATTATTACTACAGTAGTTCCTAAAAAAACATAAGCATGGGGCTTTAAACTCGAGGTTGTTTCAAAGATTTGGAGGAAACTTGCCCGTTAGATTTAATCTTTACCAACATTCTCGACAACTTCAAGTTCATCCTCGAATCAAATAAAAGTAAATGCACAACATTATTGCGTATATATCAAAACGAGACCTGCGTGGGGATGTCAATGGGCCACAACAACCGCGCCGACCGCCACTACTACAACCGACTTGCTTACTGACGGCTGCGGTAGCGCTCCTCGTACTCGCGCTGCACCTCCTCCGCCGACTTGTTGGACGTCTCCGGCACCAGCTTGAGCGACAGCAGGAAGAAGATGGCCAGCAGCACCACGAACGGCAGGTAGCTGTAGTCGTCCAGCGCGTCCGCGATGTACGGGTACGCGACGCCGACGATCAAGTTGCACAGCCAGTTGGCGCCGATGCCGATGGACGTGGCCGTGGCGCGCACCGAGTCCGGGAACAGGTCGGCCGTGATGACCCACACGAGCGGGCCCAGCGTCACGCCGAACGCGATCACGTACAGCGCCGTGAAGACGATGGACAGCGCCGGCACGTCCACGAGGAAGGCCACCGTCATGAGCACGGCCATGACGAACATGCCGGCGATGCCGCACAGGATCATCTTGCGGTTGCCGAAGCGCTGCGCCAGCACGCCCGTGAAGAAGGCCGGCCAGATGTTGATGAAGTTGATGATGAGCGTGCCGACGCGCGGGTCCGAGATGCCGGCGTCCTTGAAGATCGAGCTCGAGTAGTAGAACACGGCGTTGATGCCCGAGAGCTGCTGCGAGCACGACAGCAGGATGGCCGCGGCCAGCTGCAGGCGGTACTTGGGCGCGAACAGCGAGTCCTGCTGCTTGGCCGACTCCTGGATCAGGCCCTGCTCGGCGTCGGGCTTGCTCGACGACTCCATCCACGACAGCGCCGTGTACACGTTCTCCTCGCCGTACAGACGCGCGATGACCTGCTTGGCCTCCTCGCGGCGGTTCTTCATGAGCAGCCACGCCGGACTCTCCACGCACAGCGACGGCGCCAGCACCAGGAACAGCACGGCCAGGATGACCGGGAAGGCGGCCAGGTAGCGCCAGCCCGAGCTCGTGTTGGCGAAGAAGAAGGTGATGGCCGGGAACAAGATGCCGATGGTGACCGAGATCTGCAGACCCAGGCCCAGGATGTTCCGCATGTGCGGCGGCGTCAGCTCGTTCGTGTAGGCGCCGAGCGTGCCCGTGGCCGTGCCCGACGCGATGCCGGCGATGAGGCGGCCGGCCGAGAAGGCCCAGACGTTCGACACGGACGCCTCCACGACGGCGCCCACGATCATGAAGATGCAGTTGACGAAGAGCAGCTTCTTGCGGCCCCACAGGTCGCTGAAGTGGCCGCAGCACAGCGAGCCGATCATGCCGCCGAAGATCCACGCGTTCACGGCGAAGGTCCACTCGAGCTTGGAGTGGCCCGGGAACATGAGGCACGTGTCCTCGGCCACGGGCCGCGCGTTGCACTCGTCCGTGTCGTTGTACTGCGACAGGTTGGTCTGCGAGGACGACCAGCCGCTCTGGAAGGGCTGCAGCAGCGCCACGAGGATGCTCGTGTACATGATAAGGTTGGGCTTGATCTGGCGAGCGGCGGCCTTCTGCGACTCGTCGAACACGGGCACGTTGTCGGCGGCCCTGGGCGTCGTGGCCTCCGAGTACACAGGGTCCGTTTGTGCTTCGGACGGCATGGCTGGTTGGGCTCGGTTGAGTTGGGTTGGGTTGTGGCTCTCGGCTTGTGGCTTGGAGCTCGACTTGGTCAAATTGGAACTGAGCTGCCCGTCAGTCCCGCTTTGTTTTGCCTTGCGTTGTCTTGATCGGAGCGTCTACGATCGGGGCCTTCAAGTTGGACAGCGGTAGTACGTGTATTGTATCTGCTGCCGAGGGCGTCCTTCAGGATGGATCCGCATGCAAGACCTGCAGCTCCGTCGGGCGAGGCTTGATTTATATCGCGTGGGTCTATGCAGCCACGTACTGTACCACTGGCACGGATTAGTACGAGTGTCTCGCGGCGGTTTCCAGCATAATCAGCCGATCGTGTGTAGGTCGCTCTTGTCTTCAACGTGGAAGAGCTGTGCGCTCGGGGACGACGACGGAAATGGCTGGACGTGGCGATACAATAGGATGCGTTCCAGTTGATTCTGACCGAGGCAAGCTTGTATGCGTGGTCAGCCCAGGCAGGGGAGATCAATAGGCCCTGCCAGCATGCGTCGTGTGTTAGCTTAGTACATGCTTCGTGCGTGAGGCCCGATCTGACTTGTAGTACAGTACGTTGATTCCTAGTCGGAATCAAGCCGACCGATCCAAAATGTCCCCAAACAACGCGCACGTGGCGGCGTGCGGCAGGCAGCAAACCGCGGGCCATGCGTACAGTATCCGATGTATTCGTCGGTGCAGTACCTTGTGTTGTCGTCTAGCGAAAAGTGGAGTTATCCTGTATGGTTCGGCCGATACAGGATAGACGGTATCCTGAGACCATGCAGAAACGGCACATCAGCGCGCACATCCATGCAAAGTTGAAGTGGTCATGCCTGCCTGTCACGTTGAAGCGGTCCGCGATTGTGCTCGTTTCGCGCACCCGACTCGGGGCGCGGTGACGGTGGACTCCATAGTGCAGCGCAGATATGAATCCAGTGGAGACCGCCGGTTCGGGCGGGCACGATCGATCTAGAGCACGCGGCTGAGCGTCTTCTAACGAGGTGGCTGCACACGCAGTTGTCAGACTTGTCGAGTCCAAGAGCTTCTTGGCATGATGAACGCGCATGGCAAGCCCTCGCTTCAGGGAAAGACGAGGATACGGTAACTGTGTTTTATCGAGTATCGCATTTAGTTGTGTGTCGGTTTGTATCGAGGCCCAGATCAGTTGGTCTGACTTATCGAAGCTCTTTGTAAGCCATTTACTCATGGATCGCTACGGCTAGGACTCATCTCCAAACGCCAAATCCACCACCAACTACTATTACGCCGTATGATTAGAGCCATCTACGGAGTGCTAGTACTACAATTCTATCAGGGCTCGATCAACTGCAAAAATACACGCAACATAATGGCAATTCACATCGTATTTTAGCATATATATCAAACGAGACCTGCGTGGGGATGTCAATGGGCCACAACAACCGCGCCGACCGCCACTACTACAACCGACTTGCTTACTGACGGCTGCGGTAGCGCTCCTCGTACTCGCGCTGCACCTCCTCCGCCGACTTGTTGGACGTCTCCGGCACCAGCTTGAGCGACAGCAGGAAGAAGATGGCCAGCAGCACCACGAACGGCAGGTAGCTGTAGTCGTCCAGCGCGTCCGCGATGTACGGGTACGCGACGCCGACGATCAAGTTGCACAGCCAGTTGGCGCCGATGCCGATGGACGTGGCCGTGGCGCGCACCGAGTCCGGGAACAGGTCGGCCGTGATGACCCACACGAGCGGGCCCAGCGTCACGCCGAACGCGATCACGTACAGCGCCGTGAAGACGATGGACAGCGCCGGCACGTCCACGAGGAAGGCCACCGTCATGAGCACGGCCATGACGACCATGCCGGCGATGCCGCACAGGATCATCTTGCGGTTGCCGAAGCGCTGCGCCAGCACGCCCGTGAAGAAGGCCGGCCAGATGTTGATGAAGTTGATGATGAGCGTGCCGACGCGCGGGTCCGAGATGCCGGCGTCCTTGAAGATCGAGCTCGAGTAGTAGAACACGGCGTTGATGCCCGAGAGCTGCTGCGAGCACGACAGCAGGATGGCCGCGGCCAGCTGCAGGCGGTACTTGGGCGCGAACAGCGAGTCCTGCTGCTTGGCCGACTCCTGGATCAGGCCCTGCTCGGCGTCGGGCTTGCTCGACGACTCCATCCACGACAGCGCCGTGTACACGTTCTCCTCGCCGTACAGACGCGCGATGACCTGCTTGGCCTCCTCGCGGCGGTTCTTCGCGAGCAGCCACGCCGGACTCTCCACGCACAGCGACGGCGCCAGCACCAGGAACAGCACGGCCAGGATGACCGGGAAGGCGGCCAGGTAGCGCCAGCCCGAGCTCGTGTTGGCGAAGAAGAAGGTGATGGCCGGGAACAAGATGCCGATGGTGACCGAGATCTGCAGACCCAGGCCCAGGATGTTCCGCATGTGCGGCGGCGTCAGCTCGTTCGTGTAGGCGCCGAGCGTGCCCGTGGCCGTGCCCGACGCGATGCCGGCGATGAGGCGGCCGGCCGAGAAGGCCCAGACGTTCGACACGGACGCCTCCACGACGGCGCCCACGATCATGAAGATGCAGTTGACGAAGAGCAGCTTCTTGCGGCCCCACAGGTCGCTGAAGTGGCCGCAGCACAGCGAGCCGATCATGCCGCCGAAGATCCACGCGTTCACGGCGAAGGTCCACTCGAGCTTGGAGTGGCCCGGGAACATGAGGCACGTGTCCTCGGCCACGGGCCGCGCGTTGCACTCGTCCGTGTCGTTGTACTGCGACAGGTTGGTCTGCGAGGACGACCAGCCGCTCTGGAAGGGCTGCAGCAGCGCCACGAGGATGCTCGTGTACATGATAAGGTTGGGCTTGATCTGGCGAGCGGCGGCCTTCTGCGACTCGTCGAACACGGGCACGTTGTCGGCGGCCCTGGGCGTCGTGGCCTCCGAGTACACAGGGTCCGTTTGTGCTTCGGACGGCATGGCTGGTTGGGCTCGGTTGAGTTGGGTTGGGTTGTGGCTCTCGGCTTGTGGCTTGGAGCTCGACTTGGTCAAATTGGAACTGAGCTGCTGGTCACGCGGCGACTTTGAGGTGGGCGGCCGCGTGGTGCAAGGCCACCCTTGCCAAGACATCGCTGTGTGTTTCTGTCGTTTGGAAAACTTGATTCCTAGCTGCGTCTATGCATCTTCAGGAGGTCTTGGAGCTTGGGACACTTTGTATATCCTACCACTTCAATCACGACATTAAGGGCGAGATATACTCAACGTCCACATAAATCGCCGGAAGCGATGAACGATCTCCTGCACTTCAATTCTCACATAAAAGATTGACTGGGAGCCTTGGTGCACGCAGAAATTGAAAGTTCAAGATGCCTCGTTGCAGCCCCGACGAGATCTCGCAGATACGGCTATCGTGTTGCAGCCGTACGGCTTAACTTACTCTTGTGGTTTAATGCTACAATTAGGTGCTGCCAACCTCCAAGCCCCTCGCACGCCAAACTAATGCACTGTGGCACAGTTAGCAGAGTGACTGTGCTAACCGGACCTTCGTTCATATAGGCGATGGGAGCGTCGTCTACAGGCAAAAAGATGGGCAGATTACACTTCAGTTTATATTCTCGTGTGTGTTTTTAGCTATCTTCTCTGTGCAGCCCATCACACCGTTGTCGAGTGGACGCGGTGGACTGCACGAAGCAAAACGCAATTACTGTAACTTGCCAACGTGAGCGGTGACCCAGCTAGGAAGAAATAGCGAGCCTCCGCCTCAATCAATTACGTGGGAGCTGAATCCTGCTGCATTTGTGCACATGTAGGATACTGTACGACAGTGATCTGGGAGAACCGGTCTGACACCGGTATCCCATAGCTACCATGAACGCGCAGTAAGTCGTACAGTACTTCAAGTAGGATGTGAGGTCAGGATTCACCGTGCAATAGGACCTCAGTCAGTCAGTCAGTTCGGAATACGCCAAGGAACAGACATTCTTCTCCGTTCTCGCCTCGGTCCCGCAGTTCTCCAGGCGTGGAAACAGATCAGACAGATATACGTCCGATGACACACGCTAACCGACTTATTCGCCTGTGCTTAGCACGCACTGATCTGCTGTGACCTGTCATGGCGTGAGTACTGCAGGGCCAGCTTCAACCACAATGCGATGTCGGCCTCGGCGCTCGCATAAATCCTGTAGTGCTGGCAGATCGACAAAACTACAGCTGCGTTCATGAAGCGTGCAGCACGGCGCATCAGAGTGACCGGAGTCATGCCGCGGAGGTGACAGAATGAGAGCAGCTCCATAGCAATAGAGTTCAGGCCACCTATGCATTTCGTCTTCCAATACACCTCCTTGGAAGGCCGCGGGGCTGCGTGGCGTACTTCACAGCCTGACAGCTTCCCACTTTATAAGCTGACCTTCGCAATGGGAGGGCGGCTGCGATTTCTTGCAATATCTGCGTTGGCCCTCACTGGATTCATGCCTGCGCTCAATTTGCAGCGCGCCTTCCCCGTGCGGCACGGGCCGAGCGAAAGAACATAATTGCGGATCGCGTTGAAGCTTCAACGGGACAGGTACTACACCTTTTCAACTTCAAAAACTGCAAATTGTAAGTTCAATTCTGCAAAAGGTAAGTTCAAGACTGCACGAGCTTCATACTTTTATACACAGCTCATTGGGAGGCGCGCAGCACAGCTAGCCAATAGGCAAGTTGTACTCTATAGTCAGATACGATGATACATATCATAAAGATTGTAATATACATTTATAGAGTACTGTTGTTTTGATCCTACCTTTTGCTGTTTTGAACGTACACTTTGCTGTTTTCAAGTTGAAAAGGTGTAGTATGACCCCCTCAACTTTGCATAGGTGTGCGCGAGATGTGCCGTTTCAGCAGGATACCATATATCCTGTATCGATGGAGCCCCTTAGAGCAACACTACCTTGAGCTCATAGGGCAACACACGCAACACTAACACAGGCAACACTAACACACTTGCAGCAGGGCAACACTAACACACAGCAACGCTAACACACTGGCAATAGGGCAACACTAACACACGGCAACCCTAACACAATCAACAACACGGAAAACGTAATTTACGCATTGTTGCTATTTGTGTGCCGACCAGTGCCGCAAAGTGCTACGTGCCGGTGTGCCCTGGGGGTTTCACTCCTAGCCCCCGCAGTAACTCCGATGTGCCGTGCGGGTCCGTTCGAAGGAATGCACGGGACTGGACCTGATCCTACAAATAGCGAGCGGCCCTGCTTCGCGGGCATCCCGCTCACCGTGCGGGTTTGCTGCAGCAACGCGACCTCGCAGCCGCTCAGTCCAAACACAAGAAAACAAATCAATGCTACCAGCCTCACATGCATTTATTCGCTCAACATTATCATACAGTTTTGCTTCCAAATATATCAATATCGGCGCAAGACACACGATTCTTCGTCAATGGGCAGCGCGACGTCGAGCACTGCGTCCGAGGGGGTAAATTTCCAAATGAGCAGCAACCACACATTCATTAATCAAACCAACGTTTAGCTGAAGTAAACATTACGGAGCGCGTACAATACGCCCCATCCTTTTAATATTTATCCTGTGTTGCTTAGATTGGGACAACACTATGATGGGCAGATTTAGTGTTGCTCTAACGGTAATCATTATTACAGGTGAACGCATTAGGTCACACTGTTTGACCACGTGACCAAATCGCGAGAGAACAATAGAAATGGCTAAGCTTAGCTTGGATATATATTAGTGTGAAGTTATGCAGCATTTCCGCAGGGCTTCATCAGGCACCTACCTAGGCGTCAATCTTGACTTCTATTTCGTAGTCGAAGGATGTGTCGTACAATATTCCCAGCTCTTCGTCAGAAAAGTACTCCATAGACAGGCGAATTTTCGAGTCAGTCTCATCTTCACTGCCGGACTCCTGGATTTCACTGGGTTCTGGAAGCACTGCAGCTCTAGGAAATCGCATATTCGGTCTCACACGCGCGGTAGCATCACCGGAGATTATGCTCGCTCGGTGGATAACGTACTCGCGCGCAATTTCCTCGATGGCACGCACGAATCGCTTTAGCGAAGGGTGGTCCTTCATTCTCGCGTTTAACTCTCTGTGAAATCGCTCAAGCGGATTGTTCGTCCTGTTCACAACTTTGCGCTCCACGCCGTGGATATTCCACAAATCTGGAGGGTACATGTCCAGCCACGTTTTAGCAAAGTATTGCTAAATTCGTTTCCACTTTGCGCGCGAATACGCGAGTCCTTTTGACTCGCAGCGTGCTTTGATTTTAGCCTTAACCCAGGCTACACCTTGAATAGCTATCTTGGCAGGGTGGACAACAGTGAGCATGTCCAAAACGCCAAACTCCATGGCCACCACAACTTTAGCGTTGGCCATCCGATACTCCTTCATTTTCCGTCTGCACGCCTGTTTGAAATGAAACAAACACCCGAGGATGCGTGTAGGCGGAAAATGTTCTCGAATTGCAAATATCATGGCTGCCTCAAAGTGACAGACCACATAGGTAGGCTTGGGCTTCCTACCCAGCGGAAATTTGATGCATGTGAACATTTTGTTGTACAAGTCTTGCGTTTTGTTCGTCGCCAGCGTCAAGAATACCGGCACAAACAGGTCCGTCGATGGGTCTAACATCATGAGCGTGACGAACTGGCCAAAGTCTTTCGGACAACAGCGAAATGTGCCGTCTACATACAAATGTAGACCTTCATACTTAAGCAGGTTTCGCAGCTCCGGATGGGCGCAACCAAAGATCCGATCGAAGCCCGACTTGCCTGCCTTAATCCGGTTGTCGTCTTGCCACGTGTACTTGAACTGAAGGAAGCCCACCTCTTTGCGTTTCACTCGCGCCAACCCCGGAGTCTCCAACCAAGCGAATGCGTTAGGGCGAGCATTTGCATTTCCTACTCGAGTAAGAACCTGCTGTCGAGAAAGCCCACGAGCCACACAAGTTGATTTTGCGTAAAACTGATTGTATGCGAGCGACCAAATCTTTTTAGCCGAAAGGTCCTGCTCAGCGAGGTCGTCTACGTATTTCTTCATGTCGTCCACAACGTTGACACATACTCAATCGTCATTCGCAAGCACTTGCTCGGCTGTGGCTTCGCCTTGACACGTATGAGGCACCATGTTCTGGAAGTCGTATGTCATTGAGGCTGCATAAAACACCAACTTCCCGCTGCAAAGCTTTGGTTTGCGATAAAAACTGCAGCGGTAAGTGATTTTCGCCGAGCTTCGGTTGCATCTCGTGTACTGGTACCCGCTAAGGTATACCTTTGTTATACCATCTCGCTTCTTGGGCTGCGACGCGACCGAAGCGCCTTGAGCTGCTTCACTCACCGCTGTTGCCATTGCGAGGACAATCGTGGAAGCTGAGCTCGTCAGGCCAGCTGGATCCCCAGGATCATGCTGCCGCGTATGCTCCGCAATCAACGGTGGCTCATGGGGCGGATGCATAGGCGTGCTGGAGCAAGTCGAAGGGGTAGACGCCGTCATCGATGTAGTGCAGCTCTGTGCCTCTGGAATAGACTCCAGGACAGCCTGGCGTTCGTGAGTTAATGTGGGGACGCTGGAATCATAGTCTGGCGGTGGTTCTGAAGCGGCTTCGACTTCTTGGCGGATGCTGGAGGCCCTCGTTGTTGGACGAGATATCGGCGCGTTTTCTGGACCGTGAGGATGGCGAGCGAGCCATGATCGACTTGGCTGACCAAAGGGCGCTGCTGCTCTTGAGGGTTCTTTCGAAGTGCGCGGTTGCATACCTTATCCCGGGTCGCTTTGAAACGAGCGTATATACATGTACTAGGTAACTTGTGGCAACGGTACAATAATACACACACAAATACCTGCTCCTTACAACCTTATGTAAAAGTTAGTTGCCCGCAGAGCAGGCTAATGCACGAGCTCTTAAGTTCTATCAGCATGTGACCAAGCATTATTAGGTCACACGCTATGGACGTGACCAATCCATTTGACCACGTGACCAAAGTGTTTTTTTTATAGTGTGACCTAATGCGTTCATGACCTGTAATACATGTATATCCTTCCTGTTCTAACGACTTCGCTGTATCGACCGAACCATACAGGATAACCCCACTTTTCGCTAGACGACAACACAAGGTACTGCACCGACGAATACACCGGATACTGTACGCATGGCCCGCGGTTTGCTGCCTGCCGCACGCCGCCACGTGCGCGTTGTTTGGGGACATTTTGGATCGGTCGGCTTGATTCCGACTAGGAATCTACATACTGTACGTACAAGTCAGATCGGGCCTCACGCACTAAGCATGTACTAAGCTAACACACGACGCATGTTGGCAGGGCCTATTGATCTCCCCTGCCTGGGCTGACCACGCATACAAGCTTGCCTCGGTCAGAATCAACTGGAACGCATCCTATTGTATCGCCACGTCCAGCCATTTCCGTCGTCGTCCCCGCGCGCACAGCTCTGCCACGTTGAAGACAAGAGCGACCTACACACGATCGGCTGATTATGCTGGAAACCGCCGCGAGACACTCGTACTAATCCGTGCCAGTGGTACAGTACGTGGCTGCATAGACCCACGCGATATAAATCAAGCCTCGCCCGACGGAGCTGCAGGTCTTGCATGCGGATCCATCCTGAAGGACGCCCTCGGCAGCAGATACAATACACGTACTACCGCTGTCCAACTTGAAGGCCCCGATCGTAGACGCTCCGATCAAGACAACGCAAGGCAAAACAAAGCGGGACTGACGGGCAGCTCAGTTCCAATTTGACCAAGTCGAGCTCCAAGCCACAAGCCGAGAGCCACAACCCAACCCAACTCAACCGAGCCCAACCAGCCATGCCGTCCGAAGCACAAACGGACCCTGTGTACTCGGAGGCCACGACGCCCAGGGCCGCCGACAACGTGCCCGTGTTCGACGAGTCGCAGAAGGCCGCCGCTCGCCAGATCAAGCCCAACCTTATCATGTACACGAGCATCCTGGTGGCGCTGCTGCAGCCCTTCCAGAGCGGCTGGTCGTCCTCGCAGACCAACCTGTCGCAGTACAACGACACGGACGAGTGCAACGCGCGGCCCGTGGCCGAGGACACGTGCCTCATGTTCCCGGGCCACTCCAAGCTCGAGTGGACCTTCGCCGTGAACGCGTGGATCTTCGGCGGCATGATCGGCTCGCTGTGCTGCGGCCACTTCAGCGACCTGTGGGGCCGCAAGAAGCTGCTCTTCGTCAACTGCATCTTCATGATCGTGGGCGCCGTCGTGGAGGCGTCCGTGTCGAACGTCTGGGCCTTCTCGGCCGGCCGCCTCATCGCCGGCATCGCGTCGGGCACGGCCACGGGCACGCTCGGCGCCTACACGAACGAGCTGACGCCGCCGCACATGCGGAACATCCTGGGCCTGGGTCTGCAGATCTCGGTCACCATCGGCATCTTGTTCCCGGCCATCACCTTCTTCTTCGCCAACACGAGCTCGGGCTGGCGCTACCTGGCCGCCTTCCCGGTCATCCTGGCCGTGCTGTTCCTGGTGCTGGCGCCGTCGCTGTGCGTGGAGAGTCCGGCGTGGCTGCTCATGAAGAACCGCCGCGAGGAGGCCAAGCAGGTCATCGCGCGTCTGTACGGCGAGGAGAACGTGTACACGGCGCTGTCGTGGATGGAGTCGTCGAGCAAGCCCGACGCCGAGCAGGGCCTGATCCAGGAGTCGGCCAAGCAGCAGGACTCGCTGTTCGCGCCCAAGTACCGCCTGCAGCTGGCCGCGGCCATCCTGCTGTCGTGCTCGCAGCAGCTCTCGGGCATCAACGCCGTGTTCTACTACTCGAGCTCGATCTTCAAGGACGCCGGCATCTCGGACCCGCGCGTCGGCACGCTCATCATCAACTTCATCAACATCTGGCCGGCCTTCTTCACGGGCGTGCTGGCGCAGCGCTTCGGCAACCGCAAGATGATCCTGTGCGGCATCGCCGGCATGTTCGTCATGGCCGTGCTCATGACGGTGGCCTTCCTCGTGGACGTGCCGGCGCTGTCCATCGTCTTCACGGCGCTGTACGTGATCGCGTTCGGCGTGACGCTGGGCCCGCTCGTGTGGGTCATCACGGCCGACCTGTTCCCGGACTCGGTGCGCGCCACGGCCACGTCCATCGGCATCGGCGCCAACTGGCTGTGCAACTTGATCGTCGGCGTCGCGTACCCGTACATCGCGTACGCGCTGGACGACTACAGCTACCTGCCGTTCGTGGTGCTGCTGGCCATCTTCTTCCTGCTGTCGCTCAAGCTGGTGCCGGAGACGTCCAACAAGTCGGCGGAGGAGGTGCAGCGCGAGTACGAGGAGCGCTACCGCAGCCGTCAGTAAAGAAGTCGGCGTGGATGTGGGTGCCAGTGACTGGTATACTCAGCTAGCAGCATAATAGACGAGTAGATATCAGTTTATAAAATGCTGTAACCGGTTTCAAAGCTGGTGCTCTACCCTTGTGCGAGAGCTGGCGCGCTTATTGATTTTACCCAGTATGCGAGTGACAGCTTTAGCAATACGAAAAGCGCACGCGCGTCGAGCAGAAGTACAGCATGTCCAGGATCGTTCGAACAAGTACTTCAGTAGTAAAAGTGAATCTGCTGGTTGACTTTTGGAGGCCAACGCGTATTCTACGCCGGACATCCTTGCCATGCTTATCACTTTTTCGTATGTTCCATCCAAAATATATTTGCACCAAGTTGATAGTTGGATAAAGAAACGTTTTTACGCCGATCAAAATGTTGTAATAGTTAGCCCTGTTCCAAACAAGGTCTCCTGTTTTTCTACGCTGGGACAATCATCAGGCCACCTTGCAACAGTCCGCGCTGTGTTTAAAGATGAAGAGCTCATAGCATCTGCTCCAAAGCTTGTTCGACAGCGATATCGGTGCTTGTCATCTTGCGCCAACTTGATTCATTCTATAGGCGCAAACATAACGAGTAGTAGAAGGTACAAATTAGTAGTATTTATGTATACTCGATACGTACGAGTATTGCTATGATTTAAACTGTCAGTACTAGGGCTCCGCGAAGTCTGGGATAGAAGAATTTTGGAATAAACCCTTTATTTTTTATTAATTATTTTTACTTATTAATTCGGTCATCTCCTGCGCCTGCTTCGCAGCCGCAGCATCTGCCCGGGCATTTGCCTTAAACTGTAGATGCAATATCAACCGACAATGCTCAACAAAATTAAAACGCCGAACCCTGGCTGAGGTCTATTTGCAGCAAGTAGAATGGGAATGCTATTGTACAGTACAGTCCATCCGTTTCCTTCGCTACAGCCAATATATTTATTGATTCATACCAGTGTCATCTATAGCACACTGGTTTAGGTTGCCCACGCGTATAAACCTTTTGGAGGCCCAGTGCGGCACCGTTTCCATACCGGTGTTATGGGTATCGTACCGGTTCAGGCTGCCCACGCATATAAGCCTTTTAAGGGCCCAGTGCGCCACCGGAGTCGTACCGGTTTCATAGAGATGTACCAGTTAGATGTCACGAGGGGTCATCTTTTGCCTTGACGTACCACGGATATAATCCTATTTGGTCTGCAATAGCAGCACTAACGTTGCTTCCTATCCCAGTATAAATGACTAGAGGATTGGGCTGGTAGCGCTTATTGCAAACTCAATTGTACTGCCGAGCCAATTAGTTGAAGAGGTAGCTCAAATACAAACGACAAACGCGACCCGCGCGCGCGACTTAGGCACGCCGCATTTGCGGCGCACCAGTCGCCTGCGCATTGCGTTTTGAACAACAAAACTAACAGTCTGCAACAAGAGGGATGCAAAGTATATGATAACTAAAAAATCCGGTGCCTACCACAGGCTCGTATCCTAGAGATCTAGCGAGATGACCGGAGGTGCAGCAGTGCGCGTCTCTGGGGTAGATATCCAACTGAACCGCAAAAAATCAAAATCAAATTCAAATTAAAAAGGATGTTCATATTCAACTGTCACCGTGAAAGTATTAAAATGGATTATTCCCAGAAAAAGGTTGAGAAGAGTTCTGAAACAACTTGACTTGGCGCCGCGTCTCGAGCCATGCTACGATTCTTCTCACTTTTCAGTTCGTGCTCGACTGCTGCAGTGGCCCCCACCCTCTGCGGGCTCATACTCGCTGCTGTAGCACCGAGCGCGCTGCTGTCAAGAACACTACATGTATCTACCAATCTACCGATCTATCAATTTTACCACGCAACCTATCAACGCGGCTTGCTCGGTCGCTGCGGTGGCCCCCACCCTCCGCGGGCTCATACTAGCTGCCGTGGCACCTAGCGCGCTGCTACGAAGAACTCATCAACTCTACTGTATAATATGCCAAACATTTTTGTGCGTGTAGCCCCTCAAGCTGTCCACTGGGACTACAGCAGCATCTGATACTGCTGTGGACGTCTGATTGGGCAACCGCAGCGAGCGGCATGAAGATCACGGGGGACGACGATGACGGCGTCACCGAAGGAAGTCTGCTCCATTCAGCTCAAGCGCTGAAGGCTGTGCAAACTACTGGGCTGAGAGACTCTACTAGGCCGGCGTTGAAGATTAAATAGGCGGGGCACCGCGATCCCAGAGCTATGCTCAATTGATTAGAGGTTTTAACTAATCAAGACATTTTCAATTCAAAACAGCTTCTATAGACGTTGAAGTAGTTGGTCCCATCCATACTGTACACGATCACTTTCCTCGCCGATACTTTTCTCAAGTAATGTATCCTGTACATCCTAACACAATAAACCAAATAACATCCAAAACGTTAACGTAAGCTATCATTTAAGCTTCCACCTGCTATATTTCGTATTAAAACCTGTGTAATTAAGTCGATTTTGGTTTTGGATACAAAATATTAGATTTATAAGACCCTTACACTTGGAATTTGTATTGATCCAGTACCTACTTTTTCTGTGGACCACATATTTAAAGCCTCGAATTAATCCCTATTGGGCTTCTCGTACTACATACATAGCACTACCAGGATAATTTGAAAAAAAAACGCGTTCTACATGTAGTTCAAGTTACCAGAGAGTGAGTTTTTCTGCGTCGGGCCACTGTTTACGACCGGCATTTCGAAAACAGTGGCACACTTGACTGCAAACAGTTGCGGTCCGAGACGCTGTGACAGTGACGATCGCTTTTTATTTCTGGCGCATTAGGATAGGGAAAAAAACCTTGCCGCGCTTCATGCAGTACTAACTTGAGCTATCTGTTCACTACAGTGGAGTACACGTACCCTGGTAACATGTAGGGCTATTATATTCGCTATATGTAACGAGACGGGAGATCACCAACGAGATAAATATATAAACTTAACAGAGATTATCACCACGAGATGGTATTAAAATGCCATTTCCTCTGAACGAGTCGTTCTAACTTATTGGCACCTCTATCGATGAAGCTGAAAATGCTCACATCTAGCTTTCATGGCACACTAAGCATACTGGAGAAGTTTGAGCAAGAACGGTGAGGTAGTTCTCTCTGTACGGGTCGATCAACGGAACGGCCTTACTTCTGAGGAACGGTAGTTCTGGGAGGAAAAATGAGTATAGCCCCCCAGTTTCATATGGAATGGCAAAGTGTGTGGCGGCACTTACTTCTGAGGAAGGCTATCTTATCTCGAGCGAGTTTTGCTACACGACGGTAAGCTTACCGACAAAACGTACGCTTGGAGGTCAACTATGCACATTACATAGATTCCACGCGTACGTAGCTTGTCTGTGATCCAGGTAACCTGGCAGGTTTGTACGATGCTTGTTGTAAGGTTACATTCAGTTAGAATATGCATAACTTGTCGAAACCGTCTGCTAGTGAGCACAACATACTAGCCGACGTGGGGTCAGACGGCCAAAAAATGACGTCACTCAAAGACTGCCATCGCCCTGGCCTCTTGTTGATTGTTGCTCGTTATGCTAGCCACTGTAAGGGACGTTCTTCCTAGACAGATACAGTCATAGGAGTCCCGGTGGCCCTGTGGTCGAGCTATAGCTATACTATCCACTACCTATGAGACTCCGCTGGGAGGTCGCTACGCAGGCCCGCATGAAGTGAATCCAGACGGCTTAAACTGCGGGCAGTATGAGGGGTAAAAACTAGGCCGAGGGTTTACGCAGAAGTTAGTGTTTTCCTCAGAAGTTAGGCATGGGAGGGCCTTCCTCAGAAGTTAGGAAAATTTCCTCAAAAGTAAGTGGCACCCTCGATCAACCACCCATCTTCCAGTCAGGAATTACGATGTCTCCGCCGGCAATAAAATAACCCCTAACCGCCTCTCATCCCAAGGGTGGTACCCTAGCTAAAAGCTCGCATAGTAGCTATAAAACTCTGAGTATCGTTGAATCGCCATGAAAATGTCTACCACCCCGCGGCGAGGCGAGCCTCACGGTGAGGCTCGCCAACGGTTAGGCCCTCACCACTGCGGTGGAAGAAGCCGCGCCAGCTCCTGGAACATATGCAGGCTCCGGTGAAGACTCAAACTTAGGCGCACCGCGCGACCCCCCGACAGGTCCGACAACTCCAGCTCCAGCAACAGCAACAGCAACAGCAACAGCAATTACGGAACTACGGTTCCAACAAGTTCTGTTGTGTTGGGGGAGGTCCAGCAACGCGAGGTGGGAAAAGACGAGGTGAGATTGGTAGAGTACCTCCGTAAATCGTACGAGGTACCTTAGTATAACCGTAGTGATTTGTGTTTTCGAGTCGCTAATTGTCATTGCCATGGAACTAGCCGAGCGCCGCCGCTACGCGGCGGGAGGAATTGTGGTTGGTTACAGTAGTGAGGGCCGCCCACCTCCGCTTCGCTCCGGTGGGATTTTATCCAGTTCCATTGTTAATATTTTCCATTGTGTTTGTTGATACAGGTTGGAATTACTATCTGCAGAGTGATGGGATTGGTATCAGCTTAAATATCGATTTCCACGTCAGAGTTACTATGATTAGATGCATGTTGCAGTGTAAAACATTTGTAGTTGTACGGCGTGCCAACATAAGTTTCTCTACGTGTTTTTATTGAGTTTGTCATGCTACCGTAGCTCTCTGTTATTTAGTTTGTAACCTATTTTTCCACATTCTGTATGGAGCCCCAAAGTATGGACTTCGTTTTTCCTCTACTAAGCATAGCCTATCTTCTTATAAGAATACCGAGCAGTTAGTAAGTATACAACGTCGTATCAGCACTCCATAATGTCTTTTGAGCTGCGGGGTGCACAAACTTCTACGTGACCTGCTTCAACACTCTTTTCTTACCGCTATTTCAGCTGATTATTTTACTACGCGGTATGCATTAGCATTTTAGCGCCCGCCTGCATTAATAGTAGCTAAGAAAGTGAAGGTAAGAACATTGCACCGCGTAACTACAAAGTTGACGCTCACGCTATAGTAATTCTGTTTCCTACATGTATATCCGCTCAATAGCATAGTTGTTGAACACGCTGCTATCCCTTACTGCACACTGCCACCGCTTACTATGTGTTGCTATCGCTAACTACGCGGTGAGCCATATCAATATCGTAGCATGCATCTATATTAAACTAAGCCAACTTCGCATTGGTGTAGTTATTTTAAGTCGTACGTCCAGCGTAGCTATCCTTGCCGCAGTGGACCTATTTTAATTGATAGTAGGAATTAGAAAATAGCCAAGTGCCGCAGCTGCTGTAATGTGTCCACTCCTAAAGCATTATAGTAGGCCTAAGCTGAGGATACCCTTCAGACTCGCCTTGCAATGCAATTTTAATTTCGCATGTCAATGTGAACCTGCGTACATAATAACAGCCCCAGTTTAAGTAAAATATCTACTATCTTCAGAACAGGTTATCCTACCGACATGCAGTGACCTCGGTTGCTATAAAGTGTTTATACCCAGACATATATCGTGAAAATAAGCTAGGCTCTCTGTAAATAGATTATCCACCTTCAGCTTACCTTGGGCAACATGTACTCGCACTGCTACCACTTGCTACGTCGCTGCAATCGCTTACTACGTGCTCCTATAGCTTTCTACGTGCTGCTATCGCTAATTATACGATCAGATCGCTTGCTACGTGCTGCTATCGCTAACTATATGTTCAGATCGCTTACTACGTGCTGCTATCGCTTGACTATTCGCTCCTAGCGATGACTACGTGCTGCTATAACTCACTATGCACTGCCATCCCTTTACTATGTGTTTATAATAGAGCTACATTGATATTGTACTTAGTAGCAGGGTAGGCCCAGCTATCGCTGCCTCAAACGTACTGTACTCACCCTGCTATCGCTGCTACGCTCATTAATATCGTAAAGGGTGCTGATAACAATAATTAATCTAGCGGCGAGGGTAATACGGTCGCCCCCGTTCCGCTCGCCTCTTCGGCTCGCTGCACTACTCGCAGTGTTATTTGTTAGTAGGTAGCTAGGCGGGCCTGCGGGCCCGCTAGATTGCAAGTGGGTGCCGCCTTCGCTGCGCTCGGCAGCAAATCGGACTTAGTGGGATTCGTACTTAGTGGATAAACGTGACGATTTTGTGACGGACACGACGGTCTGATTGATTCTTAGGACTAGCCGAGCGCCGCCGCTACGCGGCGGGAAATTTTAGTTGGTTGACGCTGCGCTCGCTAAGCTCACTCTGATTTTGGAGCAAGCTGCCTACGCTTCGCTACGGCAGTAGTGGACCCGTTCCGCTCGCCTCGTCGGCTCGCTGCACTACTCTCAATGTCAGGTTAGTAATACAGAGGCCGGGGCGGGTCCTGCGGCCCCGCAATATCCTTATGTGGGGTCGCCTTCGGCGACGGAGCCGCCTTCGCTTCCCTCGGCAGCTAATCGGACTTAGTTGGATTCGTACTTAGTGAATAAGTGTGATCTACTCTCGGACGGACAACGTCGTTCTGATTGACTCTTTAGATAAAACCTTGCATATTCTGCATGGGCCCGCTTAAAGTAGCTCCTTATGCGCCCCTTGTAGGTGCTCATATCTCGGTTGTAGAGCTAGTTTTTAGGCCCTACTGTAGGCTATTAGTTCTTACTAGCATTCAGCTTTCGTTTGGCTCATTTTGGGATCGATTCGGTAAATTCCGGATATAGTTGGTCTCAGATGTTCAGGGGTACCGTCGCATCTCGTGGCGAGAATCTCGGTTAATAACCACTTTCACTGATTTATGGTACATCAAACAAGAATGAAACAGAATAGGCATTGAACCAACAGAGTGTGTATTAGGCGAAGCCCCTTTATGGCGAGCTTGCTTGCAGCGTTTTCGGCGTCCCTAGCGTTACTTGTCCTTGCTTTAAAGGACATCAGAGATTACGTGTCTCTTTCTTTCAACGATAATGACATGGGATAGGATCGGTCGCTAAACAGAGGATATGGGACCTGCGATCGGCCGTGGTGTCCATCTTGGGTATGGCTTTAAGAACATTTGCGAATGTGAGTGTAGCCTGTCTAGACTACTTGACTATGGATGTTATTACTCCAAATTGTAATTAAATACCCCCAATCTGGGATGGGAAGCGTATATATGGTTAGCTAGGATCGCAGCCGTCAGATTGAAGCCTCAGATCATATACGTCACTGCCCTTGTACGCTCAAAGCCGTGTACTTGCTACGCCGTTAGTTTGTCGCTTTGTATCTTTGTTTGGATGACTTTGAACTTCACAGTCAATGCGAACATGCGCTGATGACATGTTGTACGGTGGAGTCGACGGGGAGACGCGAAAGCTGTACATTCTTGGCATGTACGAAAGCTGTTATTGATCAACCTTGCTCTAATGTGTATCTTGCTTAACATCTATTTCCACAGAGGAGCGGAAGGCGTCGACTAAGGTGCGCGGCCGCATGGCCAACCTGCGTGCCATGTTTAACAAGAGTGCGGTGCAAGTCGGAGCCACCTGCCAAGAACTGCCGCACGTCGGCACCACCGCCCATCAAGCTCCTAGGCGCCGACAAGGCCGCGGGCAAGACTTCGTTCGCTACGGCCCCCAAGAGCTCTGAGTCCCTTGTGAACGCCGCCGTGCAGGAGCGCATGCTGCGCGAAGGAGTAGGAGCACAGCGCGGCGCAGGAGTCTGTGGTATAGCGTTTTCTCGTCCATCGCCCAAGTCAACTCGAGCATCTCGGCGAGTATGGATGCAGGGCAGCTGCATGGATTCCACTAAGTACTGAAGTCAGCGAGCGAAGAATTCATGGTAACTTGCTGTCCAGTATCGACGACATCACTGCGGCAAGCACGAAGAGGACTTGGCGTTAAATCGGTCGCCGTAATCGCACAAGCCAATCCGGCCCACGAATTGTACACCCGCCACCGACTGGAGGAGTTTCGCTGGCACAAGATCCCAAAGATCTCAAGGGTCGTCGAGCCAAAAGTCGACGAGCGATTAGACTTGGTTTTAGTATTGGAGGGGCCGTAACAGCCCATTTTCATTAGATATTAGTATATAGGACCCCAGGGAAGGGCCTTCGAGCCCAACAAAGCAAAGATAAATACAGAGTGGAATTTTCGAGGTCCTAAACAAGCGGCACGCGGCGTCTCTTCAAGGTACGACCGCCCCCGTGGGGCTAGATCATGACCACCGCTGAGATCGGCTATCCAAAGTGACGGAAGTGTTCTCGGCCGCCCGGCGAGTCCAAGAGCGAGAGCGTGTAGTGGTTATCTGGATTCCGCCCCTGGCGAAAAGCTCGTCGAGCGTACGAGCGCGGGTTTTCGGCCCGCCCCCGATTCAGCCGGTGCGGTTTTGCATCGGCGCCCCGTAAAAGGCGAGAGCCGCCGTCCATTTTTTGGTGGAGGGCACGGGTCAAGGAGAGAAGGAGAAGGAGGAGAAGAAGCGGCAAGAGGGTCGGCGAGAGTAGGGGAGCGTGCTTTGTGCTCGTGACACGGCTCCTGGGACGACTTGGCAGGTGTCTAGGTACCCGCTATACCGCTGTAAACGGACTGGGCGATCTTCGGATCACCCGACAAACCTGCGCTCCCGTTAGTGTAGGTGCTGTTGGTGTGGGAGTGGGAAGCTAACGAGTTTTGGCACGTCTGCTACACCACAACTGGTGCCGCGACCCGGGAACAGGGTGTTTGTGGCACTTAGGTACCTTTCAAGTCAACGAGCAAGCAAGTGAAGATGATCAAGACACCGACAAGTGCGCGAAGCGGAAGTCCGGCAACGGCCGGAGGGAGGTCAAGCGCGCGGCCGAGAAGCGCGGGTGCGGCGACCAAGGCGACGGCCAGCACGTCGCGGTCTGTGTAGTTCGACCGAGTCGGCGATCGTGACCATGGAGGTGGGGTTGACGATGATGGAAGTGAAGATGAAGTGGAGATGAAGGGACAAGTCGGCCGTTCGATGGTCGCTACAAGCGCGTGGGTGATGATGTTCGCGCCGAAAGAAGTCGGCGATGTCAAGTGGGTGACGCTCGGGAGAGCTGGCGTCTCCGATCGACAGCTCCAGCCTGTTCCAGCTCAGCGAGCAGACCAAGCGTCTGCTGGTGGCGATGGGCTTCGAGTGTACCAGCGTCCCGTCGAAGGTGGCTCTGGAAGTCTGGGAGCTCGCCGACGTAAGCGCCGAGCTGACCAAGTGGAAGTGCAAGCTGAAGGACTCGTTCGGTGTGCGCGGGGCGACGACGGTGTGGAAGCTGGACGACGTTGACCCGAGTCTGGTTCCGCTGCCGACGATGCCGCGGAAGGCCTCCGCAGGCTACCAGATGCAGACGCCGGACACCAAGCAAGTCTTCATGACTCGCCGCACTTCGCGGACTCACACATGGTGACGCCGAAGAAGAATAGGCAAGGTCGGCGATTCAACCCACCTGCGCTTGCGGGTGACGACGACGACGATGACGATGGCGATGACACAGGTTACGACTTCGCTGACCCGTGTGAAGACCTGACGGCGCAGATTCGACGATCGTACCAGCGCGAAGACGAAGCCGGAGCTCAGCGAGTCAAGCTGACGCACCACATCTCGCTGAACAAGCTGACGAGGTTCTCTGGGACCCGAAACCGCAGTGAGCGATCGCTGCGGTGGCTCAAGAAGTTCATTTACGAGACGGAGGTAACCAACACTCCGCAAGACCGCTGGTGCGAGCCGTTTCAACTCCTCATGGAGAGCGGAGCCAGCAACTGGGTTCGCCAGCTCCCGAAGAAGACGCGCAACAAGTGGACCCTACTGTGCGAGGCGTTCATGGCGTACTACTGCTCGTAACACGACCAATCCGCCGAAGACAGATACTACACCGCCACGCGAGACGAGGGGAGCATATCTGCGACTACCTGCTGCGCCTGAATGGGTACGCTCGCTCGGCGAAGATCGCCTATGAAGGGGGCGGTACCGCCGGCGCGAGGCATGCCAAGCGCTTCCTCGACACTTGTGAAGATGATGCGCTGGTCCGACAGCTGATCCCTCAGCGATTTGACAATATCGCCAAGGTGGAAGCCGTGATCAACGACGCGATGGCTGATGACCGGCGCCGCAAGGACAAGGGCAGTACGCGCAAGCCAACGCGCGACGGAGCTCGGCGAACCGATAATGCTAGACGTGATGACCGCCGGACCGACCGCGATGATTGCCGAGGTGACAGTCGCAGCCGGCGTGAAGATCGCTACGGTCGCCAAGTCACGGTCGCAGGTGCGTCGGTCGACGAGCTCTATGACGCCTGGCAAGACCGCATGTCTATAACGCCCCGTCGCCGCACTGACTGAGCCGGGTCAGATGACGACTCGGAGGGAAGCAATCATTCCGACCGCTCATACAACTCCGAGTATGAATTAGATCATGATTACATGGACGTGGCTGAGACGGGACGGAGTGTCGCAACTCAGCGATCAGACGGACAAGGTCGCACGAACGTGGTGGGCGACGGGCGTAGAGACAAAGGCCGCCGAAGCCGATGGAACGACCAAGAACGCAGAGGTCGCCCGGAGTACGGCCCATGTGCCGCCTGCGGTGACCCGCGTCACTCGGTGCACCGGTGCTTCCGGCGGTGCAAGTTCTGCACGCAGGTGCATGGCGCCGGCCAGTGCGAGCACCACCAGCTCTACGAGGAAGCGGTGAAGTTCCTGAAGTCGAAGCACGACAAGGACTGCCTTCCGTCCGAGCTCCAAGGCATATTTTCCAGCAATTTAAACGAGCGCGCCCCCCATATAACTGGGTTGGGAAATGACGGGCGGCCACAGTTGTCTGAGCCGGGGATTGAGGCGAACTTTGTGTTCGCTTTTGTTCGGCTGAGCAAATGGCTGGGAAACGACAATTCGACGGGCCTGGAGTTGAAAAACGACGGAAAATTGAACACGGTCGACGAGCCAACCATACTGGAATCAAGTCAGGAGGTCGACGAATCTACCGGGATTATCACAAGTGCGACACGGCATGAGACGAGGCTGAATCCGCGAGTCGAGATGGTGAAGTTGCTCGCGGGGGAGCGACAGGGATGGTGGTCGCAGAAACAATTCGATCGGCGAAAGAGGATGCGAGCACTTGTGATGGGAGCAGTGAACGACAGAAGAACGAAGATTTTGCTGGACACGTGCGCGAATGTGAGCGCGGTCAGCGAATCTTTCGCTAAGAAGATACGGCTAAGACGCAGAGTGAGCATGGACCTGCAGCTGCATATACAAGGGATTGTCAAGGTCATCACGAACGAACGCGCGAAGGTCAAGTTGACGCTGGGCTGGGAGTTGGTCTACGAGTTTGAAGTCTGGATTAGGCCCCACTATGCGGGGGTGGACGTCATCCTCGGGACGGGCTTCATGATTCCAGCCGGCGTCAGGTTGGACCTCTTCCGGTCGACGATAAAGAACCCGGAGGAGGTGGTGGTGCCGTTGATCAAGTCGCAGAAGGAGGTCGACGAGTGTAGTGCAGTGGACCATGCCGCCGGAAGCCCGCCGGAAACGATGGATGTACTGGCGGGCGAGACTGTCGAGTTCAAGTTGCCCAAGAACCAACCAAGTTGGGCGACCCATGATCTCTGGGCTCGGCGAACTCGCGATTTGCTACCAACAGTGATCTTCAGCAAGTCTGGGAGGCCAACGTGGGTCCGGTTGACGAACGGAACAGACAAACCAGTGTCTTGTCCAGCACACTACCCGTTCGTGTACTGGATCCCGCATGAAGACCTGCCGCTCAGCGATGGATACGTGCAGTTGCACAACAGGAAGTATCGCGAATGGCAAACACTGGCTTATGGATCATCGAAGGCCAAGCATCTACTGGAACACGAACGCCACCTCTACGAAGAGTGGCTGGCTCAGCAACCACCGGCAGTGAAGAAGCGGGAATACGCAACCCCCGCTGGGATTCAGTGCCGACCAGTAGATGCACACAAGGGCCCAACCTGCGAAGAGCAATGGAATCGACTCGGTGAGCTATCCGACAGTGGAGTCGGTGAGACAGGGGTGACTGATGAGATCTCATCGAATTACGGCGAGAGCAACCAGTCCGAGGAGGTGGCAGCGAGCTGTCCTATGAACGCCGGGGGACAAGACTGTGTGCCTCGCGTCACTCCTCCAGAAGGTGAAGCTGGGAGAGATCGATCGGCGATTGAAGTCCCTGTTGCCTATGAAGACCCAAGGTTCTCGCTCGATGACGATAACACTGCCCGCCTGATGAGCATGGTCCGGCAGCAAGCTGATGGAATGCGTGCGCTGAGTGCGAGACCAGACCTTATCAAAGGCGTCTATCTCGACGGAACAGGAGGGGTAACTGAACCAGTATATGTCACCGTGGCTGCCCTGCGAGAGATGGATGACGAAATCGAGGAGTCAATAAGCGATGACCCGCTCGACGATTTACGGCTTCGCTATATCGCCTCCACAGAGGCTCTCATGGCGGACGGTGATATTGTGGAGGGTGACGAGTACGAGCACGATGTGACTGAGATTCACTTTGAAGATTATGCGCACGAGCTCGCCTTCTTGCCCGATTTGACCACGCCTGCATCGACGACTCTGGTCTATGATGCACTGAACGTGAAGAACCCCGCGCTGGACCCTATTGATCAAGTCAAGCTCGTCAAGACACTGCGCCGGCATGACGAGATCATGATCGCCAGCGGTAACGCACTACCACCGCCAGCGTACGGCGTGGTATGCGACATCGACGTCCAAGGCCATGCTCCTATCAAGCAACGAGCTCGGCGAATCCCGCTGAAATACTTGCGGAAGCTCTATGAGTTGCTGAAAGGGTTACTGGAAGCAGGTCTCATCGCGTTCTCGCGTAGCCCATGGGCCTCGCCGATTGTAATCGTGCTCAAGAAGAACGGTCTCGATATACGGCTATGCATCGAGTACAAGATGGCCAACGCAATTACGCTCATTATGGAATATGCAATGCCGCTGGTCGACGATCTACTCACGGAAATGGAGAGCTACTTGTGGTTCTGCTCGCTGGATGCGGCCAGCGGCTTCTCGGCGATCATGATGACGATACGTGCTCGGTGGGTGTCGGCGTCCGTCTGCGCGCTCGGCCACTTTGAGTGGCTGCGCATGCCATTTGGATTGAAGAACGCGCCGATGATTTACTAGCGGATGCTTGATAACGCATTGTGGGGCTACGTGCAGCCAAAAGGTGGCTGGGAGGCATTCGCCGAGCGGATGAAGCAGGCAGAAGCCAAAGCCCAAGCCCTACGCAAGGAGTTTGTGGTGATGTCGCGAAGTTTGTCGAGTGCTGACAAGCGCGACCTGCGGACGAAGTACAAAGCAGACCACTTGGCACTCGCCGGAGCCGACCCGATGATGGAATTGGTAAACTGCCCGGATGCGGATATGTTCTCGATCGGCGAACCAGACCAGTCCAAGCTGGTCCCGGTGTTTCATCGCCGATCATTCGTCGACGACATTTGCTTCGGCGGACCAACGTTTGATGAGTGCTTGAAGACGCTGGACCGGCTCCTATCGAGATTCGCCGAGTGCAGGATCAGTGTCAGCTTCACGAAGAGCATCTTCGTCCAGCCAAAAGTGGATTTCTTGTCGCATGTCGTCACAGGCGAAGGAATTCAGGCAGACGGAAAGAAGCTTGCGGCCATAGCTGAGCTCTCGTTCCTCTCGTCGAAGAAAGGTATGCAGGCATTCTTGGGTGTCCTCAACTACTATGGGAGGTTTATCCAAGGGTTGGCTGTGTACGGTGCGGTGCTGTACCAGATCAAGGAGGAAGATTTGCACCCGGGGGTGATCTCACCGTCGCCCGCAATGCATTTTCGGCTTTGCGACAGAAGGTCGTCGAGGCACCGATCCTACGGCATTTCGACGGCTCGAAGGATGTCTACATCATGTTGTACGCCAACGAATGGGCGCTGAGCCGTACGCTCATGCAGATGCATGACGACTTGCTCCACCCGGTCCGATTCTGCGGCCGGGTGCTCAAGGAAAACGAGATCAACTACCATCCTGCAGAAACAGAAGTATTGGCTCTCCTACACGTGCTCAAGGTATGCTACACGCTGCTGTCCGGGAAGACGTTGTACGTCTACACCCGATTCTCGACCTTGGAGTGGGTGTTCCAGTCCAAGTCGTTGTTCGGACGGACGGTGCAGTTTGCGGTGTTCCTCTCGCAGTGGCATCTTAAAATCAAGCGTGTCCGAGAACGTGACATCGAGTTCGCCAAGCTCCTGCAGTCGTCGATCACACCTTTCGCGGCGCTCGACGAGGCTGTAGCACCACTTGCCCCGCCCTCGAAAGGGTCGGCGACCGTACGGCTGGCTCCACATTTGCTCTACGCGAGTATCCCTCGAGGCTATGAAGGTCACGTGTTATCATTCGATGGGTCAGCGAAGACTGAGAAGTATGGCGGACATGGAAGCTGCTCGTGGATCCTGTGGCACTTACCAGCTTGGGACATTGTGATCGCTGCGAGTGCGCACCTACCATCGACGACGGTCAATCTGGCCGAATATACTGGCATGAACAACGGAGTCAAGGCGGCGATTGAACATGGGGTAACCGATCTTATTATTGTCGGCGATTCCAGGCTTGCAATCCAGCAATCCATGGGGGTGATAGCCTGCCGGAAGGAGACGCTGCAGGTCAAGCTGAAGAACCACAAGGAACTCACGGCGAAGCTCAACTCAGTCCGCTATCTCCACGCCATAAGGATGTATAACGTATCCGCTGACTCGCTGGCAACTGAAGCCCTGGAGACCCAGGTCACCAAGGTAGTACTCAGCGAAACAAGGAAGGCAGAACTCACGGCGCTCACTCGGATCCCGGAAGTGCTGTACGTCGACGAGCAAGCCACAATGGAGGCCGAGTGGAACACCCAACGAGCAGAAAGCGCTCAGCGAGCAAGACCTCCAAGTGCTGATGAGATCACCGATGAACCCCAAGTCACCGCAGTCACCAGAAGTCAAGCTCGACGAGTGAGATTCGAGGATCCCGAGGTACAACAGCATGCTAACCGCGGTGATGTGAGAGCGCGTAAGGTCGAACGGACGGAGCCAGACGAGACTCCAGCTCCTCCAGACAACGCATCGGAGTCAGCGAGTGGGGCAAACGACGCGCAAGATGCAAACGACGGTGTCGTCATCAACGGACCAGTTCCTGCTACTCCGGAAGAGGTTGACACGCAACCGACCCAGTAGCGGTGCAAGCAGAACGCATACGACGAGTTCGCGTTGCCCAAGACGAAGAGATGAGGTGGGCCGACTTGAAAGCCTACCTATTGAGTCCCTCGACTTCAAAAGGGCAGCCAATGCGAGCAAACTCGCCGACCGATTTGTCCTGGACGAAGATGACGTGCTGCACTATGTGGGTAAGGGACGCAAGCTCGACGAAGGGGGCGATCCGGAGCCACAGCTGAGACTGGTAATACCAACGACCATGATCGAAGAAGTCTTACAGAGTTGCCACGACTCTATTGAAGGAGGACATCAAGGGATAACGCGCACGTTTCACCGAGTCAAGAAAGACTACTACTGGATCGGCCTGTATGCCACGGTGGCGCGCCATGTTCGCGCTTGTGCGGACTGTAGTACCAGCAAAGGCAAACCCCAATTGAAGGGGTATCCGCAGATGTTTTTGAGGAGTATGTGTTCCGACGCTTCGGTGTCCCGTCGATGATACAACACGATCGCGACCTGCGGTTCATGAGTGAAACCTTCAAGGCTTTACTCGAGCTGATTCAGTCGAGGTCGAGAGCGACGCTCAGCTACCGTCCGCAAGCGAACGGCCAGCAAGAACGGTCGGTCAAGTCGGTGATCCAAGCCGTGAACGTGTACGTCGAGGACCCACTCCAGCAGGACTGGGACGAGATCGCCGAGAAGTATATGTGATTAACAATTCGATGGACACGACGAGGAAGGAGATACCTTTCTACCTCGTCCACGGATGGGACGCCCAATCGACTCTGAAGGTAATGACAAGTTCGCTGAGGCTCGGAGATGGAGATCAGACAGATGCTGCAGCCTGGAGGCGCGAAGCCAGCCGCCAACACAATATTGCGCTGGCAATGGCCAAGCACTACCAAGCCATCGAGAAGGCTCGACGAGCGAAGGAGCACAATGAAGCTCTTGGGAGAATCGAAAGACTTGATGTGCCGCTTGACGAGCGAGAGGACCCTGGTGGAGAAACGGCCGACGAATCACCGGACAAACCAGTCCATCGCTCATTATTCCAGCCAGGTAGCCGGGTGTGGTTGTTTATGGAGCGCGTGAAGCCCGGCCTGGCCAAGAAGCTCGCCCACAGGTGGCATGGCCCTTTCCACATCAAACGGAAGGTGGAGGAATTTGCCTACGAGCTGGAGCTACTTGACAAGGCCGGATACCGTTTCTATCCCGTGGTGCACGTGTCCCGACTCAAGGCAGTGAGCGAAGATGATCGCAGACCGACTGCAGAGTTAATCGACGGACTCGGCGAGGATGAGAGGCTCGATTTCGACGAGGAACTCCTGCCAGAAGACAGCTGGGAGCCAGATGGAGACGGTGACAATTACGTTGTCGAAGCTATTCTCGACGATCGATGGCCAATTTCGACAGGCACTGAACGGAACCAGCGAGAGTTCTACGTCAAGTGGCAAGGCTACGATGAGCCGACTTGGGAATCAGTATCAAATTTATCGTGCGGAGGATTACTATTCGACTATCTCCTCGAGCGCAAGCGCGAGAACCGCTTCAAGATGGTTCAAGTTGCTGACGAAGATTAGCAACTGCGCGGTGTATCCCTCGGCGACGAACACAGGTCGCCGAGCAAGCGATTGATGATACTGTGTCACATGTTGATCTTGTCGAGGGTGAGGTACAGGCCCTCGTCGAGTGTATCTCGACTGTACTAACAACTGCATGGTTTGATTTGTTTGATGTGGAAATGACGCTGTACGGAAGAAACCTGAGAACAAGCAGCAAGAAGCCTCCAACGAAAACAACAACTATATTTTCGTGCTCCTCGGCTACCCAAGCTCAAGTTTGCCGGTCGGTCTCCACGACTGCCCGAGACACTCGCTGAGTACCAATTGCCTTTAGGGGCGCACAGGAAGTGGAGAGGCTCGGCGAGCGATCATCTTTTACTGCATATCGACCAGCCGGCTCCCCATGGTAGCTGTTGCGAAGTGAGTCAGCGAGAGTCGACGAATCAAGCGGCTACGCCCACAAGGAAGCTGATGTGACTCAGGTCGCAGGAGCTGCTACATATTGTCGCCGGCCACGCAAGCCTAACGCAATTGGTTTATGTGTCGCCGATTCATCAACTGACCAGTGATCATTCGGATTATGGCAAACTCGGTGAAGAAGCAAGAACGTCGCCATTGGTGGACGGACGGGAATCGTGGCTAGGTCGAGTGGGTTTCTCGACATGGGGCGATACCCAGGCCATCTCCATCATCAAGTGTCCCGGCGACGCAAGCGATGCTGCTCGAAGACGCAAGTCCAGATGGTGATCTCGACACTCGCCAGTATGGTTCGTATCGAGACAGGGGCGGTTGTGGTATAGCGTTTTCTCGTCCATCGCCCAAGTCAACTCGAGCATCTCGGCGAGTATGGATGCAGGGCAGCTGCATGGATTCCGCTAAGTACTGAAGTCAGCGAGCGAAGAATTCATGGTAACTTGCTGTCCAGTATCGACGACATCACTGCGACAAGCACGAAGAGGACTTGGCGTTAAATCGGTCGCCGTAATCGCACAAGCCAGTCCGGCCCACGAATTGTACACCCGCCACCGACTGGAGGAGTTTCGCTGGCACAAGATCCCAAAGATCTCAAGGGTCGTCGAGCCAAAAGTCGACGAGCGATTAGACTTGGTTTTAGTATTGGAGGGGCCGTAACAGCCCATTTTCATTAGATATTAGTATATAGGACCCCAGGGAAGGGCCTTCGAGCCCAACAAAGCAAAGATAAATACAGAGTGGAATTTTCGAGGTCCTAAACAAGCGGCACGCGGCGTCTCTTCAAGGTACGACCGCCCCCGTGGGGCTAGATCATGACCACCGCTGAGATCGGCTATCCAAAGTGACGGAAGTGTTCTCGGCCGCCCGGCGAGTCCAAGAGCGAGAGCGTGTAGTGGTTATCTGGATTCCGCCCCTGGCGAAAAGCTCGTCGAGCGTACGAGCGCGGGTTTTCGGCCCACCCCGATTCAGCCGGTGCGGTTTTGCATCGGCGCCCCGTAAAAGGCGAGAGCCGCCGTCCATTTTGGTGGAGGGCACGGGTCAAGGAGAGAAGGAGAAGGAGGAGAAGAAGCGGCAAGAGGGTCGGCGAGAGTAGGGGAGCGTGCTTTGTGCTCGTGGCACGGCTCCTGGGACGACTTGGCAGGTGTCTAGGTACCCGCTATACCGCTGTAAACGGACTGGGCGATCTTCGGATCACCCGACAAACCTGCGCTCCCGTTAGTGTAGGTGCTGTTGGTGTGGGAGTGGGAAGCTAACGAGTTTTGGCACGTCTGCTACACCACAAGTCACACAACGTCAAGGCCAAGCAGTCTTCAGACTGGTCTACGTACAACCTGGAGCACCACCGCGCGTATAGCGCATGGGAGGATTGTACATTGGCGCTACCAATATACTTATTGGCTCGCTGCTCCACTTTGTGCTGGCGTGCTCGCTGATCGCGTACTAGATGTACAAGATGTCTTCAGTAGATGCTAGATCTTGTAGTCGCTATGGAGAGAAGCCACAAGCGAGCTATTGTACGTAACTGGGATTGGCTTAGGGAAGCAGCGTCTGTCGCGCAGCAACGCGCCCTTAAATGTTAACTTGTTGCAAGCGTTCTGTGCAATCCGATTCAACCGACAGACCGCTCTCGAAACGAATAAGGTTGAATTGGAAGCGAACTACCAACAGCGTTGTTTACATGTTGCTAAACTCTCTACTTCGTTTTTCCTTCACTACATTACCCCTGCTGCCGCCACCAATATTTTACATCATTTCCTTTCACATGAGCGGGGTTTGTGGCGAGAGAGCTCGGGTGATTTCTGGGTCCTGGTAAGTTCCAATCTATTGCGCGCTACATCGCCTTGCAATGTTTGCTTTTCATCTTCCAAAATAGCGCCGGTGAAAAGTACTGTACAGGATTGACCGTCACCAGGTGAGTCCGCGGAGATGCCTTGCTGTGTCTGCTCGATCTACTTGCGTCAGTCACATTATTAGACGCTTTTCAAGGCGTCAGACTTGGTACTACTTAATTCATGCAATATCACACTGGACGGTGTACTTCATTTGATTGGTGCATCCTCGTTCATCCGTGTACTCGGCAATAGTCCCACCATCGTCAATGTACTTACTAACCTATTGGTTTCACTTCAAACTTAGTACAGCAAGTGTTCTCTGGGCAATATAGAGTTTATCATCTAGAATCAAGACCTCCCTGAAGCGCTTGGGTTGGTCAGTTCGGACACTTTCCTTAATGAAGGATGTTAACGCTTAATAATCTGCAAGATGTATTGGTGCTAGTGGTACCAGCCTATTTTGTAAGTTGCTGAGTACAGCGAAATCTTCACGCTACATCAATCGGACCAGTGCTTTGCCACCAGGCCTGCTCGTGTTGACTGGCACTCTTGTTTGGTCGCTTGAGGTTTGATCTTGCAGATTTGATCTTGGGTGGATCTCGATAGCGTGGGCTAAATTACTTATTAGCATAGTGTACGGATACCTCGACGGCTGTTTGGAGCCTTATTAACCCCTCCAAATCTAAGCTGCATAATGCAGCTTAGATTTGAGCCCTTAAACTGCATATATGCAGTTTAAGGAAATTTTGACTTGATTTTTGTATGGTGTGTATTTTCCCATGACAAGAGGTATACAAACTTGAAGATAAAAATTGCATAGTTTCTGTTCGCGCCTTTCTCTTTCTTACATAAGAAAGGCCACTCATTTGTCTAAATTCGAGATATAGGATTTTGCAGTTCTTGAAAACTGCAACTGATCCGCAATTATCTTCTGAGGGTTGCGGCACGTTCCTGGCACGTTCGTGCGTTGGCTGGACCACGCCGCCTTTGCGAATTCAGCCTCATTCGTGAATTTGCGGCCGGAGGAAGCAAGTCAAGTCAAGGTGATGGTGAAACCGTGTGGAAAGATCCTGCGCGACTGCGAGGTCACCGCGCGTGATCTATCGTTCAGGTCCGTCTGGCGAGAGCTCAAAGCTCAAGGCTGGACGCGGAAGGCGCCGCCATGACGAAGCCTAGACGACCGCTACTTCTACATCAGACCCGGCGGCAGTACAAGCGGGGCGTCGGGCGTCGACTACTTCATGGGCGAGGAGGGAGTGCTGGAGTATTATGCGAACGGAGAGTTTATATTGAATGGCTTGTATTTATACGGAACTGACACAAATTTACTGCCTTACTTCTACTTCTTCGGAGTCGTGCTCGTGTCCCCACTGCGACGCCTGCCTCCTTGCCGTCGACGCAACTTGCTCCTGGCGACGCCCAGCTGGAAGCTGCTGCTCAAGTTGTCAGAGAAACCTACGGCGCTGAAATCGAAGCTGCAGAAGCACGAGCGCGGGAACAAGCGCGAGGTCGAGCTGCCACTGACTCACTGGTCTCTTCCAGCTCAATGCCACAGCCAACACCAAGTCCGGTACCTGCTCGGCGTCCAAGCGCTGATGTGGAGACACCTCCAGTGCCCACTTCGTGTCTGGTACCTCCTCCACCACCCCGCTCCAGCGAGGATGCGTATCAAGCTCCTGCGTCTCGCGGCCACAGAAAGCAGCAAGCAAGCCGCTCGGTCCGACGGTCGCTGGAACCACCATCGACACCGTCGACGCCAAGTCGTACCAACCATC
Organism: Phytophthora melonis; assembly: GCA_024211575.1. NCBI lineage: Eukaryota > Oomycota > Peronosporomycetes > Peronosporales > Peronosporaceae > Phytophthora > Phytophthora melonis. The sequence continues at coordinate 2,866,484 of JAMXKT010000037.1, read as the reverse complement.
GACCTTCGCCAGTATTGATCGCGACCTCTCCGTACGTCGACCAAGCTGAATCAAGTGATGATGACCCAATCTCGAGTGCCACGAGTGTACAAGAAGCAGTGGATTCCCCAAACGACTCGAGTGACGGAATGTTGCATCTTATGCTGACAGATATGCTGCATTTTAAACGGAATATTATGCAGCATTTTATACTGCATGCTATGATGTATCGTATACTGCATACTATCCTGACTGTATTGCTGAATACTAACATAATGTGTTATTCACTGTAGATGATGCAGTCACTTACGAAAGCACGCCAGGCGACGAATTGCTGGCCGACAACATTGACGACAACTTGAACACCGTTGATGCAGCTGATGGTGCATCATTCGGAGCCATGGAATCCGGGGATGAGGCTGAAAGAGATGACGTGGAGACTGGTGAGTACGGCTCGGACGACGATGCGGAGCAGTGCGCACCTGAAGATGTTCATGACGATCCTGAGGAGACTGAAGAGGAGATGAGTGCTGAGGTGTTTTTCGCTGAAAACTTCCTCGGGTCATTTGGAGGCGAAGACGAGGTTCTAGCCGGAAACCTGAAGAACGAGGTCCTGCGCAACATGGCCGCCACAGGTTGGGAAGACGTCGTCGAGCCCGCCATCCACGAGCACTTGATGGCTCCCTACGAGCCCATCGACAACGCGCCTAGCTACCCAGCTTTGCGCCAAGGCTACTCGGGGCCAACAGCGGAAGCGCTTCGGCGAGGTGACTCCCCCGTGGCGCTATTCTTCTATTTCCTGCCAGTGGTGCTGTGGCAGCACATTGCTGCTTGCTCCAACGAGTATCAGCGAGAGATGCTTCCACAGCGCATCGACGAAACGTATCGGCGGTATCGACGGAAGCAGCGCCTCAATCCAGACCTACCAAAGAAGAAAGCAGCACGCAAGTGATGCACACAAGCCGGATATGAAGTCCGGCCCCGCTGCCGTCGTGCGGAACTTGCTGGAAGTGTTTGGTCGGGATGCCGGGAAGCAAGGAATGCGGCTCGTGGTGGTTGACCGCTTCTATACTTCAGTTGCGCTCGCAATCCAGCTACTGCTGATGGGTTTTTATTGCGTCGGGACAATCATGACGAACCGACTTGGGTACTGCAAACAAGTGATTGAGAAGAAGAAGAGCAGGCCTGACTCCATTGCTCGAGAATCGTTCAAGGTGGCCAGGTCTCGTCTGGTGCCGAGCATGACGGCAATAAGCTGGTGGGATTCGCGCCCCGTACACTTTCTGTGTACTGGTGGCAGCGTCGAGATTGATCGCGTCGTGAGGCAAGATCGGTCCGAGAAAGTCGAGGTCCCGTGCCCGAGGGTGGTCAAGGACTACCACGCCTTCATGGGTGGCGTGGATGTCCATGACCAGTTGCGACTGCAACGATATTCTCTACAACGCGCTCTACGATTTCGGAAGTACTACAAGTCGTTGGTGCTGGGATTGATAGACCTTGCTATCGTGAATGGGTACATTGTGCATAAGGCGTTTCACAAGAACAAGGAGACACGGCCGCTTACGTCAAGTACATGAAGTTGCTGCACTTGCAGCTATGTCAGCTGCAAGCATCGGACATGTATGAAGGGAGTACTTTTGGAACGCGGCGTCAAGCCACCCAGCCGGCCTATACATCCCTATCGACCAGCAGCACCCAGGCATCTACCAAGCATACTGCGCGCCAAAGTGATGAGTGGAGAAACCAAGGCTCTCAGGCAAAACGTCGCCAGCGGACCTGCAAGGTCTGCTCCATCCTTCGCTCCGGCATCCAGCGCGCTTCCACGACTACCTACTTCTGCAGCGACTGCAACAGCACAGGCCCGATTTACCTGTGTATGCGAGCGCGCCGCAAAGTTCGAGATGTAGCAATGACGTGCTGGGATATCTGGCATAAAGAATGGATGAATGGCAAGCTGGTCCCCATGGACAATGGTAAAGTGATTCGGATCCGCGTCAAGGCCGACCACGACTCTGAGGGCGCACCGTCAACACCGGGAACCCCTGCAACACCAGCATCCCACAAGAGACGCCGGACAAGCCAGTAGGAGTTAAGCTGCATATTATCGTGTCGTTATGCTAGGATAAGTTTGTTTGCATCACCAATCGTTTGCATAAGCATAATCATGCGTACAATCGCTTTTTATATGTATACCTGTCTACTCCCGTGCTCATCTCGTTTTGCATCCTGTCTACCTTCTCTGCGCACGGTCACATCCCAAGCACCATCTTGGCAGTCCGTTTTACAACCGTTTCAAGATGTATGCTTACCAGTGAAATATTTGGATATCTAACTCACTCAGATTTTGTATGGTGCAAAAAACAAGTAGCTGGGAATCAAGTGATTGCGTTACGTTGTAGAGGCGACCCCCCCCACCTTTGTATATGCATCATTGTATGGGAAGTTTGATTTTCCCATTTTTAGAGAAACCGTGCTGCACCCATGCGGGATGTGCTCAGGTTCTGTTCGAGGGCTGCCTCGTCCCTCTCATGATAATGCTGTTGTATGCAGCATAGAGAGTCATCTTTGAAAATAAGAATGCAGGATAAGGCAGTTTTAGCACCGCTCACTCACCAAACTCTCATCTCAGGATAATTCCCCTCGCCCTCGCCTAGCCCGTTATATACAAATGCCAAGTCTAATTAAACTGCATATGCAGTATAAGAATGACTTTTGTTTTCCGGTTTGGGGGGGGTTAAAGCATGCACCAGAGAGTTAGACACCTTTTCAACTTCAAAACTGCAAATTGTAAGTTCAAAACAGCAAAAGGTAAAATCAAAACAACAATACTCTATAAATCTATATTACAATCTGTATGATATGTATCCTCGTATATGATTATAGAGTAGAGCTTGCCTATTGGCTGTGCTGCGCGCCAACCAATGAGCTGTGTATAAAAGTACCAAGCTAGCCTGGTCTCTGCTTGGCTGTAGCCAACTTTTAATTTAAATATTAGAATGAAAATTCTGAATTTCAAAACAAAATTTACAAAATCAAGAAAATGCTCACTCCAGTGTGTGGAACACACCGTGTATACGGTCGACATTCTGGAAACACCCTGCCACAATATGTACATGTACAAGCTTTGTGGTGTACGGTAGCCATAATCTGTGGACTATGGACTCAGGCGACATTTGCCAACTAAAGTTGGGGGGGGGGCTCCCGGCCGCTGAAAAATAAAATGGGTTAGGCTGTTCAGCCAGCTAAAGCTGTCCTCCCAGTATAACCAAACATCGCTACTATTATACTCAGACGTAGGGTGGGCCCAGGTTTCGCTGCTACTACGAACTGCTAGCAGTGCTATTAGCTATTGCATACTTGGGCGGGCCCATCTACCGTCGGTATCGCTCCTACTACTACTATATGGACGAACTAATATCGCCGTAAGTTTTCGGAAGTAGAAATTATCGCCCCCGTTCCGCTCGCCTCGTCGGCTCGCTGCACTACTCTCAGAATGTTATTAGTTAATAGGTAGCTAGGCGGGACCTGTGGCCCGCTAGATCGCAAGTGGGTGCCGCCTTCGCTGCGCTCGGCAGCTAGTCGTACTTAGTAGGGAATCGTACTTTGCGTGATGATTTTGTGACGGACGGCGTCTTGCTCTTTTCGTAGATTTACTCATATTGTGCCTTTCACTAATTCCCATGTTAATTCCGGGTCGTCCCTCCGTGACCGAATTAGGAGCGGCGATGGTGAGGCCGGGTTAGGGCGGAATAAGCTAATCCAGCCTGTGTTAGACGGAAACAGAGCGATTGGCGGTTTCCTACCCGCCAATCCATGCCATTCTGCTCGTATCTCCGTCGATTGGCTCTCAAATGCTGATCGCGGGTGTTAGGGAAAGCACTCACAATCTTAGGCAGAATTAATACTAAATAAGCGTTACTCGCCCTTTTATGGATCTAATTCCGCCTGAATTAACAGCTCACCCGCCAAAATAGGTGAAAGGCACAATAACTCTACTAAGCGTAAATGCTGTTTCGGTGAGGTGCAGCAAGTCCCTGGCGTTCCCCCCCTCCCTCCCTCCTGTGTGAGGGAGCGAAAACTAAGAGCTGCATCGATTTCTGCGATAAGTTCTTCTTCGGGTCCCAGGGGTTTGCCTCGAACGCTGAAACGCGAAACAGTGAGGCGGTGAACCACTTATTGTGACTATCACTAATAATATCACTGTTATATCACTGATACTATTGTCGCCAACTGACCGAGTAGTAGTATTAGTATCAGCGATAGTGGTTCAATATTAGATAGCAATATCAGTATGACTAATAGTCCAAAATCCCACTACTATCGAACCCTGATTGAGATATCTCACTACTAATACCACAAATGGAAGTACCAGGATTCAATATCTCAGGCATTAAACGTCAAGAACTAATCCGCGATATCTCGGACGGATACTTCACTCGAGCACCACCGCTTACTGGCGACGACGCTCCTCGTATTCACGCAGCACCTCCTCCGCCGACTTGTTGGACGTCTCCGGCACCAGCTTCAGCGACAGCAGGAAGAAGATGGCCAGCAGCACCACGAACGGCAGGTAGCTGTAGTCGTCCAGCGCGTCCGCGATGTACGGGTACGCGACGCCGACGATCAAGTTGCACAGCCAGTTGGCGCCGATGCCGATGGACGTGGCCGTGGCGCGCACCGAGTCCGGGAACAGGTCGGCCGTGATGACCCACACGAGCGGGCCCAGCGTCACGCCGAACGCAATCACGTACAGCGCCGTGAAGACGATGGACAGCGCCGGCACGTCCACGAGGAAGGCCACCGTCATGAGCACGGCCATGACGAACATGCCGGCGATGCCGCACAGGATCATCTTGCGGTTGCCGAAGCGCTGCGCCAGCACGCCCGTGAAGAAGGCCGGCCAGATGTTGATGAAGTTGATGATGAGCGTGCCGACGCGCGGGTCCGAGATGCCGGCGTCGCTTGAAGATCGAGCTCGAGTAGTAGAACACGGCGTTGATGCCCGAGAGCTGCTGCGAGCACGACAGCAGGATGGCCGCGGCCAGCTGCAGGCGGTACTTGGGGAGAACAGCGACTCCTTCTCGGCCGTGTTCTGGATCAGGCCCTGCTCGGCGTCGGGCTTGCTCGAGGATTCGAGCCACGACAGCGCCGTGTACACGTGCTCCTCGCCGTACAGACGCGCGATGACCTGCTTGGCCTCCTCGCGGCGGTTCTTCGCGAGCAGCCACGCCGGACTCTCCACGCACAGCGACGGCGCCAGCACCAGGAACAGCACGGCCAGGATGACCGGGAAGGCGGCCAGGTAGCGCCAGCCCGAGCTCGTGTTGGCGAAGAAGAAGGTGATGGCCGGGAACAAGATGCCGATGGTGACCGAGATCTGCAGACCCAGGCCCAGGATGTTCCGCATGTGCGGCGGCGTCAGCTCGTTCGTGTAGGCGCCGAGCGTGCCCGTGGCCGTGCCCGACGCGATGCCGGCGATGAGGCGGCCGGCCGAGAAGGCCCAGACGTTCGACACGGACGCCTCCACGACGGCGCCCACGATCATGAAGATGCAGTTGACGAAGAGCAGCTTCTTGCGGCCCCACAGGTCGCTGAAGTGGCCGCAGCACAGCGAGCCGATCATGCCGCCGAAGATCCACGCGTTCACGGCGAAGGTCCACTCGAGCTTGGAGTGGCCCGGGAACATGAGGCACGTGTCCTCGGCCACGGGCCGCGCGTTGCACTCGTCCGTGTCGTTGTACTGCGACAGGTTGGTCTGCGAGGACGACCAGCCGCTCTGGAAGGGCTGCAGCAGCGCCACCAGGATGCTCGCGTACATGATGGTGTTGGGCTTGATCTTGCGGGCCTCGGCCTTCTGGGCGTCGTCGAAGAACGGGACGTTGTCATGGCCGTTAGGGGTCGTGGCCTCCGAGTAGGCCGGGTCTGTGGCTGCTTGGGAAGGCATGGCTGCGGAGGACGCGTTCAGTACGTCAGTCGTGCAGGTGAAGGTGGTTGGTTGGTGTGCTTCGAAGTGAGCTTGGGTCGTCGAAATGAAAACTGAGGAATGAGGTGGCAGATGTGGCCCTCTCTATCACTTGGTCCCATATACTCGGTGCGTGTGCGGAGTTGGCCGGCCTCGTGACCGACTGTTCGCCTACATGCACTCTGTCCAAACCGAGTCTGTTGACTATCGAAACGAGGACGGCGCGGGTCCACTTGATTCACAGCGCGTGAGTCTTTGTGCGCTGTTGGAAAGATCGGGTGTTGAGTTGTATCGCCTTACGTTGAATACAGTATGATACAGGTACGTTTGGGGGACATACGTGAGGTTGCTGTCGAAGACCGCCACCAAAGTCTGCTTGGGCGTCATATTGCTTCTGTGTTGCGCGCCTACTTCAACAGCACACAGATACGCGAATCGCCATGCCCACTTCAACCACGCAGTGGTGGGACTGCCGCTGCTTGCCCGCGCATAGTGCCTGAATGGAAGCGCCTTGCCACGGAGTGCGTTATGGATAATAACTTGGTGTCCGCACAGTGATACTGTAGATGAGTCGAGGATCTCAAGGTATCAACTTTGGGGGGCAATGATTCAGTATCATTTGCTGTCGCCAAATCTGGACGACCACCGAAAAATGAGACATGTTTTTGGAACGAGCAAAGGTCCTCATTCTGAAATCTACACAGTGTTCTACACCATTTCCCAACCAAGTTAGAACTTTTACAAAAGCAAGTGAACAGAGCTAAAATTGTGCGAACACTTCAAGCAAGGTTTTTTGATAGAAAAAATGCATTTCCCACAAAGTGAATTATTGTGTAATCGTGTTTTCAATCAAGTGAACTCAACCAACCATCTTGGCGCCAAAACCAGAGCCGCCAACGCCAACCGTTCTGTTGGCGTGCTGCAAGGCAAACGCTCTCTCACTTTCAATTAAGCCTCCCACTTAACAAGCATGCCCTCCCCCGCGAAGCCCTCCAACAAGCAACGCCAGCACGAGCGCGCTGCAGCCAAAGCTCGCGTCGTGCGTGCCTTCAAGGACGGCGAGAACTGGCGCGAAGTCGCGGCCCACAACGACGTCCCCTACAGCACCGCCCGCCGTGCTGTGCTTGATGCGGACGGCGAGCCTAGGATGCACGGCGGCGTGCGTGCGGCACGCGTCAAGATGACCGTTGAGGTCATGGGCAAGCTTGAAGAGTACCTCGATGAGGACTGCCGCCACACGTGCGAGCAGATGCGCGACAGGCTGCGCAGCGACTTGGGCGTCTCGGTGAGCACGTCGTCTGTGCACCGTGCCTTGCAGGGCATGGTGTACAGCCTTAAGAAGCTGCGCATCGAGAAGATTACGATGAACAAGACCGTGAACAAGAATAAGAGGAAGGAGTTCGTGGAGAAGCTGGAGACGCACATGTCCTGCGGTGACATGATCGTCTTCCAAGACGAAACGAATTTCAACATGTACCTGTCGCGCAACGAGGGGTACTCGCGCGTTGGCGAGCGCGCTACGGTGGCACTTACCCCGTCGCAGGGCTCGAACCTGCACGTGCAGGGCGGTGTCTCCTCGGGCACGGGCGTCGTGCTCATGCGCACGCACGCGGGCTCCGTGACCAAGCAAGAGAACGCCCGCTTCGTGGCGGACCTGTTCACGGCGGCGCTGAGGACGGAGGAGTACGGCGAGTTGTCGTCTACGAACAAGGTTGTCATTGTGACTGACAACGCGCCAGCCCACAGCGAGGTGGAGACGCTGGCGAGGGAGATGTTGGCGGCGGACGGCATCATGAACGGCCACAAACTGGTCGTGCTGCGCCTCGCCCCGTACAGCCCCATGTTGAACCCGATCGAGGGTTGCTGGAACGTACTGAAGGCGAAGATGCGCCGTTTCATCGCGGAGCGCAAGGAGGAGTTTTTGGTGAGAGGTGAGTACGCCACATTCTGCGCCCATCGCCAGGCGCTCATGGAAGAGGCTGTGGAGGTGGCCAAGCCCGCGATTACTCGTCGGCTGGTGTGGCGCATGGAGCGTCATTGCCTGAAGGCCTCGTTCGCGGCAGGAAGGGGCGAAGATATGCAGCTGGGCAAGTAGCTGGACAGCTAGCTGGTCAAGTAGAATGTAGCCATGTTCACTTGATTGAGAGCTCAACTCATACAATTTCCACTTTGTGAAAAATGACCTTTTCTACCCGATCGGTTTTGAGCAAAAAATGTGTATGTTCACTTGCCTTTGTAAAAGTTCTAACTTGGTTGGGAAATGGTGTAGTTTAGATCTTAAATATATTGTGATCGGCACCCCGACTGTCTAATTGGATAGTAAATCGGCACTTCAAAGTCTTATTTATTTCGACTGATCTCCTAATTAGATTCCCCATCTCTTTTTTAGACTAAGAATTATCATGGTGATAGGGGGGCCCTGCAATTGTAAGTAGAACTAACAAGAGCATATAGTGATGGCGGCAATCCGCTAGGTTGATTTAGAATGCGAGCGTTAGTAAGTTTACTCACTGAGAAAAGTTTTCTCGGTTATAGTGGCAGATAGCCGTGGTCGACCAAATATATTATTACTAGCTGAGCAGCTCAAGGTCGAGTTGCTAATGGGCCGACCTCTAATATACGGTAGCGATATTTGATAACCGTCCCTTTTGGATGGTGTAAGCCATGTCAAGATGTGCTGTAGGGTACTGTTCATTACACGATCGACCCCGCTCTACCCCGGCTGAAAGTCCTGCCCCCTGGAGGACTCGAACCCTCAACCTCCCGGTCCCCGATATGCGGCCCTTACCACCTCTAATATCCGGTAGACCGTACCTTCGACGACGTCCCCAAGCATCTCCTTACGAGCTTAGGCAGATCAATCTAAGTGCACTTGGGCCAAACCTGAGCGAATGCGTTTCAAATACGAGCGCCCATATTTTTCGCGCGAAGGAGTTGCAAGGAATTGTAAAGAAGTGAAAGTAAAGCCGAGCGTAGTGGACAAGGTAGATATGCTGCTAGTTGCCATTAATGCCGTCAATTCGACACTAGAGCGAAGCAATCTACGCTGGCTATGAGCTGGTAGTTGCACTGTATTAATGTGTGATCCTGTAGCCATGTGAGCAGCTATCCCGGTTCGCCTATGTTTTGTTGTAGATCCGCAAATGGCCAACAGCACCGCTATGGATCGTCCTGCCATAGCGCTCTCTATGCATCTATGCTCATCCTTGATAGCGAGCGACGCCGAGGATGGATGGCAAGCCAACTTGTAGTGGTTTCCTTACGAGCAGTGCTTCTCACGGCAGCGCATCATCGCCAATCCGACGTGTTCATACCGCCGTGATACCGCGAGACGAAGGGGCGCCATGCACTTATGTACCATTACTTTAAGGCCCTCGGCAAATCATGGTCATACTAAAAAAAGGTTAAAAGTCTGGCGACCCCTCGTCCGAGGGGCCCAAAAGCTCATTATACCCAAGTAAATTTCGAGGAGGTCGAGGGCGCCGCCCCCCGGTATATTGCAACCCTAAACCTACTCATTTCATCCAATCAATCACCAGACACTACGGTAAGGAAAGGTATACCGGTACCAAGTCATTATAATGGGGACTTCGTCCCAATTACGTCTTTTACCTAATAAACTAGAAATTTAATTAGAAGTATCTGGAGCCCAGATACTTCTAATTAAATTTCTGGACCAGATCCTCGACCACGTCTTCAGAATAGCACCCGAGCATCCTACTGTGTACCGATGATAGTATTGCATTTGCGGTTGACCAGTGTCCCTACGTGTCGTCTATGTGTTGTTGAGGAAGGAGCACCCGACCCGCGAGTGAGCCTTTGGTGGTGGTCTCCGACAGCCACCCCCACTACACCTGTACTATGTCCCCAGGGGAAACCGATTCCCAGGCAGAAGTACAACTTGGCGCCACAGGTTTCCAACAGCGCACAAAGACTCACGCGCTGTGAATCAAGTGGACCCGCGCCGTCCTCGTTTCGATAGTCAACAGACTCGGTTTGGACAGAGTGCATGTAGGCGAACAGTCGGTCACGAGGCCGGCCAACTCCGCACACGCACCGAGTATATGGGACCAAGTGATAGAGAGGGCCACATCTGCCACCTCATTCCTCAGTTTTCATTTCGACGACCCAAGCTCACTTCGAAGCACACCAACCAACCACCTTCACCTGCACGACTGACGTACTGAACGCGTCCTCCGCAGCCATGCCTTCCCAAGCAGCCACAGACCCGGCCTACTCGGAGGCCACGACCCCCAACGGCCATGACAACGTCCCGTTCTTCGACGACGCCCAGAAGGCCGAGGCCCGCAAGATCAAGCCCAACACCATCATGTACGCGAGCATCCTGGTGGCGCTGCTGCAGCCCTTCCAGAGCGGCTGGTCGTCCTCGCAGACCAACCTGTCGCAGTACAACGACACGGACGAGTGCAACGCGCGGCCCGTGGCCGAGGACACGTGCCTCATGTTCCCGGGCCACTCCAAGCTCGAGTGGACCTTCGCCGTGAACGCGTGGATCTTCGGCGGCATGATCGGCTCGCTGTGCTGCGGCCACTTCAGCGACCTGTGGGGCCGCAAGAAGCTGCTCTTCGTCAACTGCATCTTCATGATCGTGGGCGCCGTCGTGGAGGCGTCCGTGTCGAACGTCTGGGCCTTCTCGGCCGGCCGCCTCATCGCCGGCATCGCGTCGGGCACGGCCACGGGCACGCTCGGCGCCTACACGAACGAGCTGACGCCGCCGCACATGCGGAACATCCTGGGCCTGGGTCTGCAGATCTCGGTCACCATCGGCATCTTGTTCCCGGCCATCACCTTCTTCTTCGCCAACACGAGCTCGGGCTGGCGCTACCTGGCCGCCTTCCCGGTCATCCTGGCCGTGCTGTTCCTGGTGCTGGCGCCGTCGCTGTGCGTGGAGAGTCCAGCGTGGCTGCTCATGAAGAACCGCCGCGAGGAGGCCAAGCAGGTCATCGCGCGTCTGTACGGCGAGGAGCACGTGTACACGGCGCTGTCGTGGCTCGAATCCTCGAGCAAGCCCGACGCCGAGCAGGGCCTGATCCAGAACACGGCCGAGAAGGAGTCGCTGTTCTCCCCAAGTACCGCCTGCAGCTGGCCGCGGCCATCCTGCTGTCGTGCTCGCAGCAGCTCTCGGGCATCAACGCCGTGTTCTACTACTCGAGCTCGATCTTCAAGGACGCCGGCATCTCGGACCCGCGCGTCGGCACGCTCATCATCAACTTCATCAACATCTGGCCGGCCTTCTTCACGGGCGTGCTGGCGCAGCGCTTCGGCAACCGCAAGATGATCCTGTGCGGCATCGCCGGCATGTTCGTCATGGCCGTGCTCATGACGGTGGCCTTCCTCGTGGACGTGCCGGCGCTGTCCATCGTCTTCACGGCGCTGTACGTGATTGCGTTCGGCGTGACGCTGGGCCCGCTCGTGTGGGTCATCACGGCCGACCTGTTCCCGGACTCGGTGCGCGCCACGGCCACGTCCATCGGCATCGGCGCCAACTGGCTGTGCAACTTGATCGTCGGCGTCGCGTACCCGTACATCGCGGACGCGCTGGACGACTACAGCTACCTGCCGTTCGTGGTGCTGCTGGCCATCTTCTTCCTGCTGTCGCTGAAGCTGGTGCCGGAGACGTCCAACAAGTCGGCGGAGGAGGTGCTGCGTGAATACGAGGAGCGTCGTCGCCAGTAAGCGGTGGTGCTCGAGTGAAGTATCCGTCCGAGATATCGCGGATTAGTTCTTGACGTTTAATGCCTGAGATATTGAATCCTGGTACTTCCATTTGTGGTATTAGTAGTGAGATATCTCAATCAGGGTTCGATAGTAGTGGGATTTTGGACTATTAGTCATACTGATATTGCTATCTAATATTGAACCACTATCACTGATACTAATACTACTACTCGGTCAGTTGGCGACAATAGTATCAGTGATATAACAGTGATATTATTAGTGATAGTCACAATAAGTGGTTCACCGCCTCACTGTTTCGCGTTTCAGCGTTCGAGGCAAACCCCTGGGACCCGAAGAAGAACTTATCGCAGAAATCGATGCAGCTCTTAGTTTTCGCTCCCTCACACAGGAGGGAGGGAGGGGGGGAACGCCAGGGACTTGCTGCACCTCACCGAAACAGCATTTACGCTTAGTAGAGTTATTGTGCCTTTCACCTATTTTGGCGGGTGAGCTGTTAATTCAGGCGGAATTAGATCCATAAAAAGGCGAGTAACGCTTATTTAGTATTAATTCTGCCTAAGATTGTGAGTGCTTCCCCTAACACCCGCGATCAGCATTTGAGAGCCAATCGACGGAGATACGAGCAGAATGGCATGGATTGGCGGGTAGGAAACCGCCAATCGCTCTGTTTCCGTCTAACACAGGCTGGATTAGCTTATTCCGCCCTAACCCGGCCTCACCATCGCCGCTCCTAATTCGGTCACGGAGGGACGACCCGGAATTAACATGGGAATTAGTGAAAGGCACAATATGAGTAAATCTACGAAAAGAGCAAGACGCCGTCCGTCACAAAATCATCACGCAAAGTACGATTCCCCTACTAAGTACGACTAGCTGCCGAGCGCAGCGAAGGCGGCACCCACTTGCGATCTAGCGGGCCACAGGTCCCGCCTAGCTACCTATTAACTAATAACATTCTGAGAGTAGTGCAGCGAGCCGACGAGGCGAGCGGAACGGGGGCGATAATTTCTACTTCCGAAAACTTACGGCGATATTAGTTCGTCCATATAGTAGTAGTAGGAGCGATACCGACGGTAGATGGGCCCGCCCAAGTATGCAATAGCTAATAGCACTGCTAGCAGTTCGTAGTAGCAGCGAAACCTGGGCCCACCCTACGTCTGAGTATAATAGTAGCGATGTTTGGTTATACTGGGAGGACAGCTTTAGCTGGCTGAACAGCCTAACCCATTTTATTTTTCAGCGGCCGGGAGCCCCCCCCCCAACTTTAGTTGGCAAATGTCGCCTGAGTCCATAGTCCACAGATTATGGCTACCGTACACCACAAAGCTTGTACATGTACATATTGTGGCAGGGTGTTTCCAGAATGTCGATTGTATACACGGTGTGTTCCACACACTGGAGTGAGCATTTTCTTGATTTTGTATTTTTTTTGAAATTCAGAATTTTAATTCTAATATTTAAATTAAAAGTTGGCTACAGCCAACTGGGCATTTCTCCCGTATTTTCTCGACACAGCAAAGCACTTACTCGAAGTCAATGAAATACTGTAACAGCTAACAGCTTGCGTTTTGTGCGCTTGCTGCGCTGTCTTGCCCCCCTATATTGACTGAATCACGTGAATCTCTTGTTTAAGTTATACTTGTGTGTCGTCTCTTCATGCCCTGTAATTGCATGACCCACAACGCGCCCCGCAGGGGGCTTCGCCCCCTGCGGGGACCTTTGAAGTTTCATGCATTTTGCACGACAAACTTCGCCATTTTTTCATAGAGGACGTCAGTCGTTGAAAGCCGACAATTTTCATGTTATATTATTTACGCCACACTTACTTAATTACTAGTATGCATTTATCACAAAGAAAACTTGCACTGTCCTCCCAGACCAAAGCTTCGCCTCTAGTATAAAACTGGCTACGGCATTGGTATAATTAGCGATATCAGCGCATAGTAAGCGATAAAAGCGCATAGAAAGCGATATCAGCAACGTAATAAGCGATAGCAGTGCAAGTACATGGAGCGAGAGGTTGCCGAAGGCGGTTGATTAATAGTTTCAGCTAAGTTTACTGTAATATTTTAGAGATGAATGCGGTGCTTGACGTTCATCCTGCGATGGCATATAACTGCGTAGGCTGAAACGTGAGTCATATGAGCTTACAGTGTAGAGCGGTAGAACAATGTGTTGTGGGGATAGTAGATAGGTAGACATGTATTGAAGTGGAAGGTCTACATTCCCCACACTCTAACAATACTGATGGGTTGTACATACATGCATGTTAGCGCAGGAAAACGAATTAACATTGCACGCTATACGAATTTTGAATGCGCGGCGATACTTTAGCTACTCAGCTGTACGTAGTACGCAAATGTGTTCATGTTACGTAGTAAAATCATAACTGATACACACGTTTTAGCTCATTAAAAATAAGTTTTAAAACAGGCCACGTTGGCATTAATGCAGTCCACAGCTCATTACATACTTAGGACCGTACCATAACTGCTGAAACGATGCAGCACGATATACACTGTGTTTTTTGGAAGGGCATTAGAGGCGTTCAGACGCACCGAATTACGAAAACACGTAGCCCAAATACACGTAGCTCCGACACCGTTTTTCCCTACGTGTTTCCCCTTCTAGCTCGCGTTTCAAGCTTGTCGTCCTTGAAAAAGACGTAATCAAAACCCGTACCCAATCTGCATGCGGAATGCGGAATGCAGAATGAATGTCAACACAAAGGAAACTTCAACTTGGAAAACACTGGCGCGCGCGGCAACTATACCTCCAGCTCCATGAAGCGGCTCCACTCGGCAGACGACGAAGATGAAGCCCTGATGTTGTGGCTGATGCGCCGTCAAGCTCTGCCTTACCGTGAGTGGGTTCTTGTCCCTGATTTTCGTCTGGATGTGCTCTCCATGGACGACGCCGAAGCCAAAGACCACTTTAGCTTCACAGTGGGGGAGATTACTCTTCTCTTTCACTACTTGGGGCTTCCGAAGGTCATCCGCACGCGCGAGGGTGTCCGCAGCAATGCAATAGAGGCACTCGCTATCTGTCTTCGCCGCCTGATGTACCCAAAACGCTGGATCGACATGACTGGCATGTTTGGAAGAGCGCCATCGACGCTGTGCCATATCTTCTACTACGTCGTTGTGGTGTGGTAATACCACTAAAATTCTCTTCTACCAGAAGGTATTAGAGACACCAACAACACGCTAACCCGCAAAGGTAACCGCTTATTGGATCAAAACCTGAAGACCAGGAACGATCCCTTACACCGGGTCGGTTGCAAGCGCCTCTGTGCACCTTAGGTTATCTTCGGTCAACCCAAAAACCTGTACCACTAGCCACGAGCTTAGGCTAGGATACTATGTAGCGCTTTCGCGCAACCCCACTGCAGTCCCTCAGAAAGGAAGGGTACCGGCGTGTTAGGCCTTATACAGGGGGACCAAGGTAAAACCTCGGTAGGTAGACTAATACACTCAGGGACACTCTTGTCCCACAAATATACAGTGAACGACACTCCTATGTCGCTCTTGCCTCTCCGGCCACGCCAACTCTTGGCGCCGCCAAGGAAACTCTCGGTCAAAGCACGATAAGCTCCCCGACAGGCATCCACACGCAGCCGAGCGTGTCCAGGCACTACAATAAGCTAGCTACACTTACCGAAGTCGGACTTGACCCTTGCTGGCTTTGGGGGAAGACTGTCTTTTTATTACTGAGTTTTCTGAGGCCCTGGGGGCCTCGTTCTGGTCATCTTATGATCAGCCCTATGTCCCTATACAAATATCTAGTGTGAACGATCGCAATGAGGCGATTCCGGACACATCAAATGACGACCGCGACTACACTAATAAGTGCGGTCGAAGTACGCAAATAAATGCATCTGTACCCTAAAGTAGGCGCAGTGAAGCCTCGTTCGGGGTTCTATTAGGACCCGACGAGGCTCCGGCCACTAACTGCCACTTGACCGAGGATAATGTCATCCTCCAATCAGAAGCGGCCATCTCCGTCTCTCGCTTGACGTTGCCTTGATTGTCCCTCGATTGAACTTGATTTGTCGGTTGGCGGGTTGACAGCGTTGGAAACCGCCACTTTCCATTACCACAACTGCCCCCGCCTCGACGCGAGCCTCCGACACTGGTGAGCGTCCAGGCGCCTCCAGCTCTCCGACTCCATGGCTCCTCCGTCGCGCGCCTTCGCCGACGCGGCAGCTGCTGCTCTTCGCGCCCTCCAATGCTCCGGCCCGGTACGTTCATCGCTTTAGCTGCTCCTCACCGTCTTCAGACTCTCGTTGTTGACGCCCTGTCTTTCGTGGTCATAACAGGGAGCTGTTGATGTCGCCACCGACACTTCCGGCCATCGCCCGCCGCGCCGGGGCCGCTCAGCGGGTGCTCCGGCTTCCGCTGGAGCTGGTTCTGCACATCCAGCCTCGACCCTACCTGTAGGCGATCCTGCGCTACCTCCCGACGCCACCGAGACGTCGGTCGACCCTCCGCCAGCTCCTCCGAGTAGTCCCGAGTCTGCTGCTGGTGCGGCCGAGGTTCCTCCGCCTGTGGTTCCCGCTGATGAGGCTCCCGCATCGCCGCCGACGCCACCTCCGAGCACCAGCGCTCCACCGTCGCCAACTCCCGCGCCTTCAACTTCCATACTTCGTTACAGGCTTGAGCGTACATGCTTGACCTCGTTCCTTCTTGACTATTGCGTCTGAAGCCTCGGTCAGCCTGCCACTAGCTTCACCAGCACGTGTTTCACGTCTTCTCGCTGTAGCTTACGCTTCTGGCAGCGTTTCCACTCAGTAGCATGTCCACTTCCAGGCCAAGGTGACTGGCTCGTTCCACCGGCTAAGACCGGTCTTGGGAAAACTAAGACTGGTCTTACAAATCCGTAAGACTGGTCTTAGTGAGACTTCTGACGCGCTCTCGGAGGGTCTGAGGGCCCATTGGTGGAGTGGTTGACGTCTTCGCATTACCACCTGACCACTCTACTTCGACTGCTGCACCCGAAGCCTCGTTCGCCCTCTCTTTCGTTTCGTCACCACTTATTTCATCTGCTGGAGGGTCGACCGAGGTTCGCTCGAGTCTACTGTCGCTCGAGACTTCATTCCGATATCTCCAATTCCAACGCGGCCCGTTCACATAATATGCATCATACAAATTCCAGCAACTTTCTTCGTCTGTCACTGCGAGCTGGATAGCCCTCGCAGGCAGTTCATTCATCATCTCCAGTAGCTTCGTTCGTCTGACATCGCGGGCTGGATTGCCCCCGCGAGCAGTTCAATCATCGTTGGTGCGCGGGATTACTCCTCGTCGGCCACCTGGACCATCTGCAATCGTCGGTCGCTCCGCTTTCGGCGTAGGTAATCGTGCAGAAGGCCACCGCACGACAGATTGGACGCTGGTTCCCATGTCGGTTCGTCGTAGCCGACCCATTTCACTTTGAATTCTCGGACGGCGCGATGAGTGCTCGTTGACAACGGGGTTCGGTCGTCGAGAATAGCCTCGACCTCGTACTCACCGTCCAGATGGTCAGGCTCGAAGCTGTCTTCAGGCAGCAGTTCTTCATCGAAGTCCAGACGAGTCTCTTCAGTGACCTCACGGGCCAAACGAACCCTCGGTCGGTCTTCGAACTCGTCTACCGACTTGAGTCGCGAAACATGCACCACCGGGTAGAACCGGTATCCACTTCGGTCAGGTAATTCCAACTCACACGCAAAATCATCGACTTTCTTCTTCACCCGGAATGGTCCATGCCACCGATGAGCCAGCTTCTTGGTCAACCCTGGTCGAACTCGTTCCATGTACAGCCACACTCTGCTCCCAGGCTGCAGAGGAAGTCTCGTTCTCGTCACCGTAGCTTCGCCACCATCAGAAGTACTCGGTGCTTGGCCGGCCGGGGTTTCATTCTCGTTAGTACCTGCCATGGCTTCCTTTTCCTTCCGACCAAGTGATGCATTGTGCTCCTCGGCTCTTCGAGCCTTCTCCGCAGCCTGGTACTCCTTGGCCATTCTCAGAGCGATTTCCTGTTGCCGGTTGACCTCTCGGCGCCACGCCAGTGCGTCAGTTTGGCTTCCGAAGCCTCGTTTGAGCGACGAGGACATTGCCTTGAGTGTCGACTGTGCATCCCAACCATGAACGAGGTAAAACGGGGTTTCCTTCCTCGTTGTATCACGGGAATTGTTGATGGCGAAAATCAACCTCTCGGCGATCTCGTCCCAGTCCTGCTGTAGCGGGTCTTCGGCGTATACACGAACTGACTGCATGACCGTCTTCACCGACCTCTCCTGCTGGCCGTTGGCCTGGGGTCGGTAGCTCAAGGTCGCTCTCGACCGAGACTGCATCATCTCCGCTAAGGCCTGGAAGACCTCGCTCATGAATCGAGGGTCTCGGTCATGTCGGATCAAGGAAGGTGCCCCAAAGCGTCGGTAGACACACTCTTCGAAAGCTTGCGCAACGAGTAGTGCAGTGGTGTCGGACATGGCTTTGCCCATCACGATCCCGTGAACGAGCATTGGAACTGTAACGGGGTTACACGCACAAGTGGCTACAGCCACTTGCAACTCTAACAGACGCGATGTCTGTTAAAGGTTCAAACACTTCCTCGGCCTTGGTGTACGTTACATCAAGGGCCACATTCATTTACAATCACCACGACGGGTGATCCATAGACATTTAGGATTCCTATTGGTTGAAAGCAGCATCTTTTAACCAATGAGCGACATGCATAGCAAAGGAATTCTGCCAACCAGCCGTTGGCAGATTCCCAACTTAGAATATTACATTTAGAGGAAGTCAGAAACATAAAACAAAAATAACAGTTCTCATCTTTACCAAAATCAGCTATTTAGAGTCTTTATCTTGTTTAAAGTATACTCGTGGACCTCGAGTATACTTAACTCAAGTAAAAGAAACCTACGCTTCCTCATACACGTGCGCACACGTGTAAGCTGTTGTAGTGAGCCAAGGTAGGCCCACTACACCTGGTAGCACTTTGTAGTCCGTCCAACGACCGACTACCTGAACGTTCGTACGGGACTGTACGGACGGGGAGCTGAGAACCTTTCATGAACACGGAGGTGCTCATGGAAAGCTCCGCTACGCCTGCAACTCATGTTGCACGCGCTGACTGCCTCCACCTGTCGGATCCAGAGTGGGAGGCACTCCAACGACTGTCAACAGTCATTGGGGAGGCGGCAGTTGCTGCGATGCTGCGTACGTTATCGCCGACAGAGCAACATGGTGTTGCTCTGGGTTTCATCCTGAAGGAGAAGCGCGACGCTGCTGCCTCTACCGCGGTGCCGTCGGGGACGACACCACGCATGCAATCGTTGAAACTCAACGTGAGCAACTATGTAGGAAGAGAGGGCGAGCCTCTCCTCCGTTGGCTTGTCGAACTCGACACTGCCATTGCGGCTCGACGTATCGTCGACCCGTTGTCGAAGGTCGCGTTCGCCATGTCCTGTCTTGGCGGACGAGCGAGGAGTTGGGCGTACGGACGCCGACTCTCAGATCCTACGTGCTTCAGCACGTACGAAGCGTTCAAGGAGGAGCTCAGACAAGCGTTTGAGCCCCACAAAATGAGTTCCGGTCGAGGGCGGAGTTCCTCGACCTGCAGCAAGGTAAGCATGATGTCCATGCTTACGCCCAGAGAGCACGGTACTTGGTCTCGAACATCGTGACCAACCCGATTGACGAGGCGACCAAGGTCGTCACGTTCATGAAGGGATTGAGAGATGGGCCTGTGAAGACCTATCTCTTCCGTGAGTATCCGAATACTCTCGAAGCTGCGATCACTCTTGCGATGCAGGAGGAGTTTAGTCTGAGGCAGGCTAAACTGCATGTGAATGCGCCGAGGCTGCAACCACCTCCGGTCGCGATGGCGGGAGGTCCGGAACCAATGGACCTCTCGAATGCAACGGGTGTTGACTATCAACGCCAACAAGGAAGCATTGTACGATGCTTCCGTTGCGGAAGGATCGGTCACTATGCCCGAGAGTGCACGGCACCCGTGTACCGAGATGGTGGTCGACGCGGCGATGCTGGGCATCGTCGCGGAGAAACAAAAACGCTGGAACCCAGTAGGCGCGGGGCGCCCTACTGGTGAAGCAGTCACGCGTGTCCAACTCGGACATGCGACACTGAGGACTGCAGCCCCCAGTGAGGACCCTTCTCACTGTAAAATGCATGATGACAAACCAAGTCTTGTCATCTTGAACGTGTCGTCGAAAAGAGAGAGCAACTCTTTTCGTGCTTTGGTTGATTTGGGCGCGTCGAATAACTTTGTTCGACTGCGAAGTCTATCAAGGCTTGACTTCGAGGATTTAAAGATACCTCGAAGTATGTTGGAGGTACGACTGGCGACGGGTGTCGTCGTCAGGACCGAGAAGCGCATGGTACGCGTGCGCTTCATGTATAAAGGTCAAGAGTTTGTCGAAACCTTTATCGTCCTGGACCTGGACGATAAGTTTGACATTGTGTTGGGCATGCCGTGGCTTGTACGGCATGATCCGGTAATCGATTGGGAGAAGCGCACTTTAGTGCGCTTCGGTCGCGACGGTGGAACAGAGAGCGATGGCCCTGTTACCACCACACACGCACCGGCAGGTGCGCGCGAATCTCTAGTCGAGACAGCGCCTAATGCCGCTGTCCCGGAACGCCCTGGACGCGCGCGAGGACAAGTAGCGTCGGCGTCGCCGCCGACGGCTGAAGGAGAAAATGTGTCGATTTCGGTAATCGACACAAACATTTCAGCGAATCAGAATGAGTCTCCGGCCTCAAGAGGCCCGGATGACGAACATGTGTCACACGCCTCAGCCGTGGAGGCTGACGCGAATCTGATTGTGGACGTGTCTCCGGTCCGAAGGGACGCGGATGACGTCATCATGTCACACGCCTCAGCCGTGGAGGCTGACGCGAATGTGATTGGATCAGTCTTGGCCAATAATAAGGGCCAAGGTGATGGAACGTCGTCGACTCCGGGAGTCGATGACTTTGATGGATTTGATTCGTCGGCTCGGGGAGCCGACGCACCCTCCGTAATGGGGGTCTCCGCCAATGGAAGGCGTCGAGGTATTGAAGTCACGTCGGTTCCGGGAACCGACGCTGCGAAGAGACATTTCGCGTCGACTCCGGGAGTCGACGCACCCTTTGTAATGAAGGGCTCCGCCAATAACAGGCGTCGAGGTATTGAAGTCACGTCGGTTCCGGGAACCGACGCTGCGAAAAGACATTTCGCGTCGACTCCGGGAGTCGACGCACCCTTTGCAATGAAGGGCTCCGCCAATAACAGGCGTCGAGGTGAAGATGGCGTGTCGGTTCCGGGACCCGACGCTGCTGGCGGTGCGGACGGTTGAAACCGTTCCGCACCGGAAAAACTTGCATGCTGTCGTGCAGCCGGGCTGCACTACGAAGCGCCGGGCGACCAAGCCGGGCTTGAAGTCGCTCGCCCGCGGGATGAACCCGCCGGCGGTATTAAGAAAGAACACCCGTCCACGGCTGGGCCTGGACGAGGTCAAGACCATGCGGAGCCGGGCTCCGCAAGTCAAGAAGACGGCGCATGCGAAGGTCGCTGCGCAAGTCTCGGCCCGGGGCCGAGACGCTACAAGAGATGTCTGCCGGGCAGACGAAGGCTGAAAGCCGAACGTCGAGACGTTGAACGTCTTGACGCGTACCTGTGCCGGGTTCCGGCACAGGAGATGACCCTCGCTAATCCTCCGACGCAAGCGTCAGAGTTGACTTCGCTTCCAGTCATGAGCTGGAAGCGCTTCGCGCGTGACTTGCACGATGGACGCATCGAGCAAATATGCATTCTCTCGGACGCCGAGAGAACGAAGAGCGAGAATGAGGAACTGAGGCAGTTCTTCATGGAGAGCACCATTGAGAGTGAAGACACTCTCAGTGCCAAGACGAAGAAAGAACGCTTTGAAGAACAGAGCTGGGACTCGCTGAAGGCGAGTCCCTACTATGAGATTCTACGGGAGTACGCGGACGTACTTCCGGAAGAGATCCCTGCGGAGCTTCCGCAGGACAAGGGCATTCAGCACGAGATTGATCTCGTGCCGGGCACGAAATACTGGGTCACGCGGCAGGGGCCACTGCCGCGAGAGCAGGTCAAGGCGATCGACGACTTCTTCGAAAGTCGTCGCAAAGCTGGACAAGTGCGGGAATCGAAGTCCCCGCACAGTGCTCCGACGTTCTGTGTCAAGAAGCCACAGGGCGGCTGGCGCATCGTTCATGCGTACAATAAGCTGAACGATGCGACGATACCGGCGCAGACACCGATACCGCGAAAAGATGTTATCATCGATTCGATGGCCAGGAGCACTGTCTACAGTGCTCTTGATCTGCGCGATGGTTTCTATCAGATCCTAATGCGTGAGTGCGATATCCCTCTCACGGCTGTGAGCACGCCGAGTGGCATGCTCTGGGAGTGGCTAGTGATGCCGCAGGGTCTGAAGAACGCCCCTGCGACCTTCAACAGGTGCGTGACGCACTTGTTGCGCTCGGTGCGCGACTTCGCACCGAGCTTCTTCGATGACGTGTTCGTCCACAGCCGGGCTGCGGACGGGATGAGCGACGTTGAGATGCACAAGGTGCATCTCCGGAAGCTGCTTGCGCTCATGCGCAAGCACAAGCTCTACGCGAACCTGAAGAAGTGCATCTTCGGGGCGAGCGAGATACCCGTGCTCGGGTGTCTCGTTGGGAAGAACGGTGTCCGCCCTGACCCTGAAAAGGTCAGAGTGATCAATGAGTGGCCAACGCCGACGAGCGTCAAGGAACTGCGGCAGTTCCTTATTTGGCCACGTACTTGTGCAAGTACGTGAAGGACTACGCGGGCACGATACGCCCGCTGTCACAGCTCCTGAAGAAGGATGCCGAGTGGAATTGGACTGTTGACTGTCAGCAGGCCTTCGATGCAGTCAAGCGGGGCTTGACTGAGGCGCCGATCTTGGCGGTGGCCGACCAAGATCGCCCATTCCACGTTGTGTGTGACGCATCCGATTTCGCGATCGGATGTGCGTTGATGCAGCACGATCACGAGGGCCGTGATCGTGTCGTCTACTATCAGTCGCGTCAGCTAAAGCCAGCTGAGCGCAATTATCCGGGGCATGACAAGGAGCTCCTTGCCATGAAGTATGCACTTGCGAAGTTCCGAGTGTATCTCCTCGGAAGTAAACCGTTCGTGGTCTATACAGACCACGCGTCGCTGCGGACGGCTATCAAGTCGCCGCACATCTCGCAAAGGATGGCGAGATGGCTATCCTTCTTCGCGGAGTATAACTTCCGGGTTGAGTGCAAACCCGGAAGACTCAATGTGGTGGCCGACGCGTTATCGCGTCGACCTGACTACGCTACGAATGAAGTCGACGTCAATGCCATTGACGCCATGCGATCGAGCACTCCCACGTCGTCGATCCTCGACGACGTGAAGGCCGCGTACGCGCACGACGCGGACGCGAAGCTCTTGCTGGCCTATGGCTCAGTGCCTTCTGACGAAGCTCGTCAGAAATTGCCAAGACATCTTCGTGCTTGTGCACACCGTTACCGGGTGCACGAGGGTTGCTACTCTACAGCGCAGTCAACGACAACGCGGACCGCGTTGTCGTTCCCAATGATCATGACCTGCGACTCAGGATCATGTACGAGTATCATGATGCACCGCCTGCGGGGCATCCGGGCCGTGAGAAGACGTATCTTCTTCTCACGAGGGACTTCTACTGGGCCCACCAGTACAAGTGGGTGCGCAAGTACGTCCGTGCTTGCGAGGTGTGTCAACGTGTGAAGCCTGCGCCGTTCGCACAGGCTCCTTTGCAGTCACTACCGACTCCGTCGGAGTGTTGGCAGTCCATGTCTTTGGACTTTGTGTTTGGTCTTCCCCCGGATAGCCAGAGGAACACGGGCGTTGTGGTCTTTGCTGACCGCTTCAGCAAGATGGTACATCTTGCTGCAGTACCCGCCGAAGTGACTGCGAAACAGACGGCACGTCTGTTCGTTGCCATGGTGTTCAAACACCATGGCATGCCGATGGACATCGTGTCCGATCGAGACCCGCGCTTCACCGCGCACCTGTGGCAAGAAGTGTTCACACTTCTTGGCAGTCAGCTCTCGATGTCGACTGCGGATCATCCGCAGACGGACGGACAGACCGAGCGCGTGAATCGCGTGCTCGTGGATGTTCTCAAGAGCTACGCCCACTCGTTCCAACACTGGAGCGAGTGTCTGCCGATGGCGGAGTTCGCCATCAACAACTCGGTGCATGCCTCGACCGGGCATACACCGTTCTACGTGAATGCCTTGAGGCACCCACGCCTCCCGAGCTTACTCGGGATGCTGGCTCCTTCCTTAAGTGGGGAGGATCTACGACTGCAACACAGCAGCCGCAGAATGCCGCTGACACCTGCACGGTGTCAGCCGCAACAACGCGAAAGAAGACGAAGACCGCGTCTGTGCAGGGCACAGACGCAACCAAGCCGAAGAAGACCGCGTCTGTGCAGAGCACAGATGCAAACAAGAATACGAAGATCGCGTCTGTGCAGGGCACAGACGCAACCAAGAAGAAGAAGGCCGCGTCTGTGCAGGGCACAGACGCACACAAGCAGAAGAAGAACGTGTCTGTGCGAGGCACAGACACCACATCTACGAACGCAGAGGCCGGGCCTACTACTGGAAGCGAGCTGAACGAGTTCAGCTCGGACGCAATGAACTTCGTGCAGCGCAGACAAGCCGTCATTCGGTTTGTCCAGGACGCTATTGCAGCTTCTGTCGATCGACAGAAGCTGAACGCAGACAATGTTGGCAGGGGCAACACAAATGAATTCAAGAAGGGTTCATTGGTTTTGTTAGCTACTCAAAACCTGCCTAAACATGCAGTTTCCGACTTCGGTGCGAGTAAGCTCGCTCCGCGCTTCATCGGGCCGTTCACAGTGTTGGAACGGCATGGCAACGCTTACACGCTAGACATCCCGTCTAGCATGCGCCTCCATCCGACGTTCTACGTCGAACGGTTGAAGCCATACCTGCAGCACGAGCTACCTAGCTCGGCTGAACCGAAGCAGAAGACTCGGTGGAAGCCATCATCTTCTCCAGCGCGAAGTCGCGCTGGAGCAGCAGGTCGAGCTGGAGATTCAGCCCGGCCGGGACGATCGAGGCGGTCTAGGAGACCGTCGCAAAGTAAGGATACTCAAGAGCACCGAGCGCAGCGCTCTGTAGCTACTCCACGACCGGAACTAGGTCGTGGGGAGAAGCGAGATCAGGGTCAACACCAAGTTGACCACACACGGGCGTGTTCCCACCACCGCCGCCACCAATTCGTGACGCACACGGCTCAACTCGATGGATAGTTGAGCGGATTGTTGACCACAGTATCCCGAGAACGAACTTAGAACCAGTTCGATTTCGTATTCGTTGGAGAGGATTTCCTCCCAACCAAGATACATGGGAGCCGCGGAACGTCTTGCTCGAAGACGTTCCGGACATGGTGGAGGCTTACGAAGCCCACCATGCACTACACACTGGACAGTAATGCGAACGCTGTTGTTAACAACAGCGCCCGAAGACACTTCGTGGGCAGGCCGTGATGCCTGCCCCCGCGGCAGCGAAGCGCTTCGCACACTGCTGCGCCAAAGGTCTTCAACTTCAACGTGCTCGTTCTATCACGAGCACGCTCTCTTCTAAACGTCATGCATTGACCAAACAGTCAATGGTGGTTGACGTGCCGAGACCGGCACGTCTAACCTTGACGGGGGGATGGTGTAACGGGGTTACACGCACAAGTGGCTACAGCCACTTGCAACTCTAACAGACGCGATGTCTGTTAAAGGTTCAAACACTTCCTCGGCCTTGGTGTACGTTACATCAAGGGCCACATTCATTTACAATCACCACGACGGGTGGTCCATAGACATTTAGGATTCCTATTGGTTGAAAGCAGCATCTTTTAACCAATGAGCGACATGCATAGCAAAGGAATTCTGCCAACCAGCCGTTGGCAGATTCCCAACTTAGAATATTACATTTAGAGGAAGTCAGAAACATAAAACAAAAATAACAGTTCTCATCTTTACCAAAATCAGCTATTTAGAGTATTTATCTTGTTTAAAGTATACTCGTGGACCTCGAGTATACTTAACTCAAGTAAAAGAAACCTACGCTTCCTCATACACGTGCGCACACGTGTAAGCTGTTGTAGTGAGCCAAGGTAGGCCCACTACAGGAACAGCAGGAGAGCCGTGTTACCACGGCGACTCTTCGGTAGCGGTATCACAAAGTCCATAGAGACCAGTTGGAAAGGTCTCTCGGCTAGGATGTTTCCTGGCGAGTATCCACGGAACTGAGGTCGGCTCTTACTTGAACTGCAATCAGGGCACGACTTAACGTGTTTCTCCACGTCGGCATACTGACCAATCCAATAATAGTCTCTCCTCGCTCGATGTAGCGTGCGAGTGATACCTTGGTGACCGCCTTCGAGCGAGTCATGACAGCTCTGGAGGACTTCTTGGATCATCGTTGTGGGTACCACAAGTCTCATCGTCAGCTCCGCTTGCTCCTCGTCACTTGAACGACGACTCATTCGAGTGTGATACAGCACATCGTCCTCACTCAGTATAAACTGGTCCGCCATTTTCCATGCATCTCGCGCTGCTCTGTATCCAATCCTCGCATCATCTCCTCGGAGCACTGCCTTCAGGTTCGACCACCGCAACTCTTCATCTTGAGCGGTGGCGATCCTCCTTCGGCGTTCCTCCTGTACCGCCAGCGGGTCAATGTCTTCCGCGTTTGGTGGGGCTGGTGATGTCTCGGCACGCATCGGTGAGGCTTCAACTTCGTTCTGGTCCTCGTTTGGCACACCATTAGCTTCCTCTCGGTGAGTTGCATCTCCCTGTCGGGTGACCGAGTCTTCGTCGGCAAATCGGACGTGTTTCTCCTTCGCTCTTGCTTGACGTCTGGTCATTACAGTTACATGTCCAGGTTCAACTTCGTTCTGCCGTCCGTGGGCCGTTTCTCCTCGCACAAAATCGAAAAAATTCTTGCTGCGAGTGCTGCGAGGTCTGTCAGAGGCTACCACAGCCCATGCTGTGTTGGCCGAGGGTTTATCCTCAGCCACACCACCATCATCAGCTTCGTAGATCACTTCAGCGATACGGTTCAGCTTCATAAGCTCCAGTAGTCGGTCGTCCGACGATACCACCGTAGACTTCTTACTTTCGAGCGTCTCGCTTGCCAAAGAGTCGGCCGCAGCGTTGAACTCTCTCACCACATGGAGGTACTTCACTGACCGAAGCTTGGCCGTGAGTTCCCGGTGGTTACTGAGTTGCTTCAGCAATGACTCCTTCCGACATGCTATCGCCCCTAGGGCTTGCTGGATCGCGAGCCTCGAGTCACCGACGACGATTAAATCGTCGGCCCCGTGTTGTAAGGCAGCAGAGACACCATTGTTCATCCCGGTGTACTCAGCGAGGTTAACTGTGGTGGTCTCGAGGTAAGCGCTCGCAGCGAGCACTACAGTCCACTCGGGTAACTTCCATAGGATCCAGGAGCAACTTCCATAACCACCGTTCTTCTCGGTCTTCGCAGACCCGTCGAACGACATTACGAAGCCTCGGTAAAACCGGGGTAGACGTGCATAGAGCAGATGCGGGTCCAAACGAGTTGTCGGGGACCCGCGCGTCCGCGGCGTAGCCAATGCCAGCGACTTGTCCAAATCCACGAAGTTCGTCAAGCCAGCTTGGAGGAGCTGGGCGAATGTACAGTCGGTTTCCTTGACTCGTTCGACTAACAGATGCCATGGCGACAGCAAGACGGCGAACTGGGTAGGCCGACCGAACAATGTCTTGGACTTGTGGACCCAGTCGAGCGTCGAGAACCGCGTGTACACTCGGCTCCGCTGTCCAACTAGTTGAGTGTAGCACACCTTCAGTATCAGCAAGAGCGCGAGGACTTCTTTCTCGGCCGGGTGATAGTTCATCTCGGCATCCTTCAAGACGCGCCCACAGAAGCGAACAGGGTGCAATTTGCCTTCGTGCTCTTGCATCAACGTGGAGCTGAGAGCCCACTCGTTGGCGAACAACATGACATGTACTTCTTTCTTTCGGTCGAAGTGCCTGAGAATCGGCGCTGACGAGACCTTCTGCTGGAGCATCGTGAAGCTGTGCTTAGCCGCAGTGAGGTCACCCCGGGTTGGAAGTCCTCGTCCTTGAGCTGATACAGGGCTGCTCCATAGACTGCGAAGTCTTGGATGAAGCGGCTGTAATAGTTGAGTGCCCCGAGGAAAGACTGCATCCCCTTCTTCGTTGACGGGAACGAAAGCTCGGTCACCCCAGCCAGCTTCTTAGCGTCCGGTCGGATACCTTCTGCCGAGACCTCATGGGACAGGAAGTCCACCTTGGACTGCACGAAGATACTCTTCGTAAAGCTGATACTAATACGGCACTCTTCAAACCGTGTCAGCAAGCGGTCTAGCGTCGCCAAACATGACTCGAAAGTCTCGGCACCGAAACAAATATCATCCACGAACGACCGGCGACTGAATACTGGTGTCAACGAGGACTCGTCTGGCTCTCCGTTGGCGAACATGTCAGCGATGGGACTGTTGACCAATTCGGGCACAGCACCCTTACCACGCGAAGTGTCTCGGTCGGCTTCGAACTTAGTCCGAAATGACTTGGCGGTGCCGTCCAAAGTCTCGTTCACCCCAGCATGAGCTTCCTTGTCATGTTCTTCAGCTAGACGCATGCGCTCCGAGAATTCAAACCATCCTCCCTTCGGCTGGACGAAGCCCCAAAGCGCGTTGTCAATCATCCGTTGGTAGATCATCGGTGCGTTCTTCAGGCCGAACGGCATACGCAACCACTCAAAGTGCCCCAGTGCACAAACGAACGCAGAGATCTTGCGAGCTCGTTCAGTCATCATAATGGCCCAGAAGCCGCTAGCGGCATCGAGCGAGCAAAACCATAGATAAGCCTCCATGTCCGTCAGCAAGTCATCCACCAACGGCATGGCGTACTCCATAATCTCGGTGATCGCATTAACGAGCTTGTAGTCGATACACAAGCGGATATCGACTCCGTTCTTCTTCAGGACGATGACGATAGGCGACGCCCATGGGCTGTCTGAGAAGGAGATTAGCCCGGCCTTCAGAAGACCCTTCAACAGCTCGTACAGCTTGCCCAGGAAGCGGAGCGGGGTTCGCCGAGCCTTTTGCTTGATTGGTGCATGCCCCTGGACGTTGATGTCACACACGACTCCGTAAGCGGGAGGCGGCAGAGCGTTGCCGCTCGCGATCATGATCTTCTCGTGTTTCTTCAGCACACCGACCAGCTTCTTCTGCTGCTTCTCATTGAGCTCGGCATTCTGGACGTTCTGCCCAGAGTAATCCAATGTCGTTTCCGGCGCTTCAGTCAGGTCCGGCAAGAAAGCCAGCTCCTGCGCATAGTCGGTAAGCTCGATCTCATTTGCAACGTGTTCTGAAACATCGTTCGCGGTGTCATCACCTTCAGCAGGCTCTTCAGCAACCATAGCATGCATGACCGAGATATAGGTCGCTTCCAGCAACTGCTCAGGGTCGTCGATCACAACGCCGTTCCCGTGCTGGACATCCGTGTCGACCTCAGTGATAGTGGTTTTGGCTTCTGCTGAAACCTCGGTCGGCCCCGGGTCATGTTCACCCCAGTCGACTTCGTCACCACGTACCGCAGACGACACTCCTCCTGACGACTGGCTTGCTGCAGTGACATCCGTTGGCACATCATTCCTTGCAACTGGCTCAGCCACTACTACATCGCCTTGGTCGCCGACCGAATCGTCGCCCACCGCGCTGTCACCGTCACACGAGTCACCACAGGCTTCTGATACCTCGGTCGAGGTGCCCAACGCTTCCTGGTCGGTGTCTCCGCCGACTTCGTTCGGACTCGCGGGCGTACAACCCTTCTGGTCGGTCGATGGTTCCTCCACCGCGCCGGAGTTTTCGTATACGCCGCCGTCGTCACCTGAACTCTCGTTCGACACGCTAACACGTTCTCCATCGGTTGTATCGGCTCGAGCGACCTCGACCGAGCCTTCACAGGCCGCGGGGTCCTCGTTGAGGTCATAGTCACGTGGTGCAAGTGCTTTTGACGACTTCTCGACCATGCTGGCGCATCAGGCGGCCTCGGCAAGATCTTCCGCGGTGTCGGGTAAGTCCGGCGCTCAACCGCTGGTGGCTGCTCGGCTAACCACTGATCGTAGAGTCGTCGCTCCCGGCCTTGTAGAGTCTCATCACGACTCGTTGAGTAGGTCAGTATGTGTCACTCCTTGTACTTGCTGGAGTCGAGCCTGGCGTAGCCCGTCTCACGCGGTAGCTCGCCATGTGGCACCCAGAGCACCACCGAGTCGTGCTTGGCACACCGTGCCGCAGAGGTCGTAATGTTGGTGAGCCGAACCCACGTCGGCCGCCCTCGTCGAAGCCCCGTTACGGTCGGCACGAGCTTGTCCGTGCGGCGAACCCACACATCGTACTCCGACCGAGGTAACCGCTGCCGCGGTACTCGGAACTCACGCCACTCACGACCGGGGATGTATAAATCCTCGGTCGGTCCACTCGAAGGCTGTGTACCGTAAGGTTCGTCATCCTCGACACTCTGCGACCTCAGCAGTGGTACCATGACCTCGTCTGGGAGTCGGGCAGTACCGTGGAATAGATCCAACCGGATTCCGGCCGGGATCATAAAGTCCATCCCCAGCACCACGTCGACTCCTGCACTGTGGCCCATTATCCACATCTCGAACTCGTAGACTTGCTCCCATCCCAAAGTGATCTTCAGGAGAGCTCGTCTGCGGGTCTCCATCACCCCTGGGTTGATGCCGCGGACTTCGAGACTTCGTCCGTGGTCCCGGACTTCACGCACCCGTAGCCGCTTGGCGAAGCTGGCAGAGATCACGCTAACATTCGCTCCGGTGTCGAGCAGGATCCTCGTTCGGGCGTCGTCCACTGCACCGTGGACCAAAGCTCTCATCCGCTTCCTCTTGTCGTATCGTTGGGACGACCACCACCCCAGTCTCTCGCCAGACAGCAGTTTGACTGCCCGAACGAGGCCCCGAGGTGGTCCCCTGACTTGGGCGAGGCTTGTGATTAACGCTTCGGTCGGGTGTCCACCACGTTCTGCATCATCTTCTTCATCAATTCCAATCTCAACGAGATTTGCGTCTCGGTCTTCTCCATTTTCCGTCGATTTCACACTTCCATTGTTCTTCAGGTCGTCAGGCCGTTTGCTTGTACCTGTGAACGCGAACAGATAGTCCGCGTCAACAGCAGGCTCAGCTAACTGTGGCAGCCCGATTGGGACCAACCCAGTTTCAGTTGGCGGGCTGCCTAGTTTAAATGGCTTCCATACACCAGGCTTTGCAGCTCTGGCGACAGATCCTTCTTGTCGACCTTGGACTTCAGGAGCTTGGTGAGCTCGTGAAGTGCTTCGCACTTCCCAGCGTCGTGCACCTGTTTACACAGTCTGCACCGCCGGTAGCAGAAGTGCACCGAGTGGGACGGGCTTCCGCACGCCGCGCACGGCCCATACTGGCGACGGCCGTCTCGTTCACGGTTGGCCTGGCCTCCTCCGTTCTTGAAGCGTCGGTTGTCGGACCGAGCGAACGTTCCTTCAGCTGCGGCTCTGCGCTCAGCTTCGTTAGCGGCAGCGACATGTCCGGTAGACTCGTCTGAGTCGTAATCGTCATCCGACTCCTCGTCCGAGCGTTGGTCGTCCGAGTACTGGCGTTCGTCTTCAAGGTAACGCTCGTTCGTACCAACATCACGTCGGGGAACGCTTGAAGCCTCGTTCCGGGTACCCACCGAGTCTCTGACGTTCCATTCTGCTACCACATCGGCCAACGCGTCGACCAAAGTCACCCTCGACCGGTACGGTGATCCATCGCGTCGGTCACGACGGCGGTCGTCATCACGACGATCGTTGCGGCGGTCGTCGTCACGGTAGCGTCGTTCACGGCGATATCCGCCACGAGAATCCTCGTTCGACCTCGCATCACGTCGACGACCATCATCTTGACTCCGAGAGCGCCGGAACGATGATTTGCGACTTGATTTGCGGTCGCGGTGGCGCAAGATGTCGTTGATCATGTCCTCGAGGTCATGAATACTCTTGACTCGGACGTGGCACAGACGGTCTTCTAAGTTTCGGTCGTCACACGTGACCAAGAAGTGTTCCACGTGGTCCTTCGCGTCGCGCCCACCGTTCTCAAACTGTACGCCGGCGTTGCGAGCGTAGCCGTTAAGCCGGTTGAGGTAGTCACATACGTGCTCCTTGTCCTCTCGCTTGGCCGAGTAATACCGAGCCTTCGCAGACTGGGAAAACTTCGAACAGTAGTACTTGATGAACGCCTCGCTCAGCAGCTTCCACGTGCGTCTCGTCTTGCGCGGGAGCTGGCGGCACCAATGCAACGCTCCATCCCTGAGCTTGAGTTCGAACGGCATGCACCACTCGTTGGGCGGTGCATGCGTTCCCTTCATCTCATAGATGAACGTGCGGAGCCATTGCATGGAGTGCTCGCTCTTATCGCGCGTCCCATAGAACGGCTTGATGTTGGCGAGCGGCAAATGCGTGGCGATCTCGAGCTTCGGGGTCGAGCTCTGATTGTCGGTCGCACTCAATTCGCGCACCTGACGTGCCCACTCGCTCGGTAGGTCACCCTCGTAGTAGTCGGATCCGAGGTCATCGTCACTATCCGATGAGTCGTCTCGGAGGTCGTAACGTCGGCCGGACCGACGCCCGGTAGCCGCGCGCGCGGCCGGCGTTGCGTACGAAGCCTCGGTCTCCTTAGCCAGACGTTCACTACGGTCCGTTGATCGTGGGGTTACCATGTGCGAGTCTTGCATGTAAGGCGAAGCCTCACCCTTGGCAGCAAAGACTCCGCCATCCGCGGTTGCTTTTCGGGGTCGCTGGCAGCGGGACCTTGGACGGGTCAACCGCTTCCGGAGCCGAACGAAGCTTCGCTGAGCCCCTGTCAGCCACCCCGAAGGCCTCACGCAGCTTCTTTCTCCACTTGGTCAGCGCTGCGGCGGCGGTGGTCGGCGTCCAGCTTGAGAGTGCAGCCTCCGTTGGGAGGATCTGGGGCTCGCACCCCATTGCACGTAGGAGATCAATCGTGTTCTGAGCCACCTGCCGAGTGCTCGTTGAGGTGATCGGCGTGGCCAGCGCCCTCCAAGGTCCATCCAGATAGCCTGGCGGACTTGCTTCGGGGAGAACAACTGCATCCACCCACGCTTGGTCCTCATCAGCTCTAGGCATCGCCCCAGAACCTTGTTGGCCGCCGGAGTATCGCCGTTGAGGGGAGGACGAGTGCCAACAGGCTTGGAGGTTGCCCCTCCAGCCGTCACCGAGAGTTTAAACCCGTCGGTTGCACCGTCATCCGCGTCGTAGGCGGGCTCGGGGCCCGGCATGTCGTTGAACGTTTCGGAGAGGTCGCGGGTGATCGACCTCGGTCCTCCACTGCGGCCTGCCGACACAACCGCAGCTTCCGAAGTCTCGGACATCACAGTCCTGACATCCCAGTCATCATCTTCGTCATCTTCCTTGGCGTCCGAGGAATCAATCGCCGTGTCGTAGCTCGCCGAGCGTTCGTCGATCGACTCCATACGATCCGTCGCTGGGGTCGAAAACGAGCTCCCGGAGCGCACCGAAGCCTCGGTGCGGGTTCCACTCGACTTGACCGGCGTCGCTGGTACCGCTGACTTGACTCCCTTCGCCATCTTCACTCTTCTTCTTCTTCTTCTCTCCTTCTTCTTCTTCTTCTTCTCCTCTTCGCTCGTTGGGGGGTAAAGACCTACAAAAACCCAGACACACAGAAGGTCACACCAATCCCGGGTCGCGGCACCAGTTGTGGTGTGGTAATACCACTAAAATTCTCTTCTACCAGAAGGTATTAGAGACACCAACAACACGCTAACCCGCAAAGGTAACCGCTTATTGGATCAAAACCTGAAGACCAGGAACGTTCCCTTACACCGGGTCGGTTGCAAGCGCCTCTGTGCACCTTAGGTTATCTTCGGTCAACCCAAAAACCTGTACCACTAGCCACGAGCTTAGGCTAGGATACTATGTAGCGCTTTCGCGCAACCCCACTGCAGTCCCTCAGAAAGGAAGGGTACCGGCGTGTTAGGCCTTATACAGGGGGACCAAGGTAAAACCTCGGTAGGTAGACTAATACACTCAGGGACACTCTTGTCCCACAAATATACAGTGAACGACACTCCTATGTCGCTCTTGCCTCTCCGGCCACGCCAACTCTTGGCGCCGCCAAGGAAACTCTCGGTCAAAGCACGATAAGCTCCCCGACAGGCATCCACACGCAGCCGAGCGTGTCCAGGCACTACAATAAGCTAGCTACACTTACCGAAGTCGGACTTGACCCTTGCTGGCTTTGGGGGAAGACTGTCTTTTTATTACTGAGTTTTCTGAGGCCCTGGGGGCCTCGTTCTGGTCATCTTATGATCAGCCCTATGTCCCTATACAAATATCTAGTGTGAACGATCGCAATGAGGCGATTCCGGACACATCAAATGACGACCGCGACTACACTAATAAGTGCGGTCGAAGTACGCAAATAAATGCATCTGTACCCTAAAGTAGGCGCAGTGAAGCCTCGTTCGGGGTTCTATTAGGACCCGACGAGGCTCCGGCCACTAACTGCCACTTGACCGAGGATAATGTCATCCTCCAATCAGAAGCGGCCATCTCCGTCTCTCGCTTGACGTTGCCTTGATTGTCCCTCGATTGAACTTGATTTGTCGGTTGGCGGGTTGACAGCGTTGGAAACCGCCACTTTCCATTACCACATCGTGGAATTCCTGGACGATAAACTCACGGACTTCTTGTACTTCGACACTGCTCGGATCGTCAACAACATGGAACGCTACTGTGCCGCAATTACGGATAAAGTACCGGGGGTGTCGAGGGAGTGTGGTCATTCATCGACGGCGCCATTCGCCCAATCTGTCGTCCAAGCAAGGGCCAACAGGCCATGTTCAACGGTCACAAGCGAGTGCACGCGTTGAAGTTTCAAACTGTGGTTACCCCAGACGGTCTCATCTCTCATTTCTTCGGACCGGTGGACGGTCGGCGTCACGACCTGTTCATGCTGAGAGAAAGCAAATTGAAAGCGGTGCTCGAGAACAACCCGGCCTTCCACAACAAGTTGATCTATGGAGACCCCGCTTACGGATGCATCAATGTTTTCTGCTGTCCCTACAGAGGATGCAGGATCGACGCTCCAAAAAACAGAGCTAAACAAGGCCATGAATGCTGTTAGTGTGTCTGTGGAGTGGTCCTATGGGCAGGTGACGAGATACTTCTCATTTCTCGACTACAAGCGGCACCAACGCATCGCGACGACACCTACAGCCACGCTGTACAAGATTGGAGTTTTCTTCACCAACCAGCTGACCGTAGCCCGTGGTGGAAACACCAACTCGAGATACTTTCGCTGTAAACCTCCAACGTTCGACGAGTATTTGCCTCTTTTCCGAAGCCAAACTCAAACTAAATGTTAGCTTCCATTACGCTACAACGTTGACAGCTCCTAAATCAAATCAAAACTAATCTTTAGTCGATCTTGCTGGAAGCTCATGATGCAAGCAGCAAGCCAAAACTACACTCAAACAAAGGACCGATCGCCTCCATTAGGAAGCCGCTGGATTCCAAGTTGATGCTTCAGTACCGCAAGCTCCTCCCGACGCAACTGAAGCTCAACACGGCGAAGTTCAGCATCCTCGGCTGATTTCTCGGCGTTCCGATCGGCTTCTTGCTGCCTAAACGCCATTTCCGCCTTCCAGCAAGCTTTTTCGTTCTCTACCTTGGCTCGTTTGAAGCGGAGCTCTTTGCGAAGCAGCTCGAACTCATCATCGCGCCGTTTGCATTGGCCTTCGATGAAGCTAACAGTGGCCGTGTTCACTTGAGCTGTTGTAACGCCAGCTGGCTTCCCAGTCGTTTTGGGGGACGACGACGTGGTTTCAGGTTCCTCTCCATTTTGCGATGAGTCCAGGCTTGATTCATTGGATGCATCACTCGCTTCATCGTCATTGTTGCGGGCTTGGTCTCGCTGGCAGCGGCGCTTGACAGCTTGTTCGCGGAGTTTTGCGCCGGCGGATTCTAGACGATCGGACTTAACTTGCGCAGCTTTCTTCTTCATTTTCTTCTTGGTATCGAGGTCGCGCATTTCCTCAGTGATATTTTGCAGTAAGCGTTTGTGCTCCGTGTACTCCTCCGACACACCCGACTTCTCTCGGTATTCGCAATCTGTCGCCTTGAACTCTTTCACAAGCAGGAAGAAATGTTCTTTAACCGTGCGAATACCAAACTCTGTCTCCAAATGCTCGTTCAAGTGGTCGGTGACTTCTTGGTAGCGTGCCGTTTTCGACCCATGCTTTGCTGCGTATGGCTGGATGTCCAGCTTTTCACGGAGCAACGCCAAATCTGCAGCAGGCGTAAAGAAGAACTTCTTCGGTTTGCCATTCCTCTTTTTTCCCTTGAGCCTCGTCGTCGCTGCTGCCAGGATCACTGTTGTTCGACTCGAAGGCCTCGTCGTCTTCATTTCCATGCGGGCGACTTCCACCGTTTATGGCTTCTGTTCCACCCTCCCGCAAATTACTCGGATTAACGCGAGTGGCTGGGTTAACGCCCTGGTTGGACGCTGACCTTAGACTTCTTGCCGTTTCTGGGCTTGGGCTTGGCGTTACTCTTGACCTTGGAGCTGGTCTTGGCCTTGTAGTTTGTAGTTGCCTTCTTTGTGTTGGTCTTGGTGGCACGTTTTGGCGCTGCTTCTGCTCCCTTCGCAGCCGAGGAACACGGTCTGGCGGCCGTGGCAGATCTTAGAGGTGGTGTGATCAAGCCGAGGGCATTTGCACAGCTTGAGGAGCACACGCGCAGCGTTAGTTCACCCTCGCAGACAGTGTTGGAGCACATATGCTGCACTGGTTTCGCGCAGGATGAGCACTCGGCAAGGTTGAGCTCGTCGTCGTCGCCGACAAAGCAGTCAGAGAATGCGCACTTGCCCCGCATAGCTTCAAGTTGGCCAGCGTGATTTTGCTTTTGAAGAGAACGGTAGCGGTGTGCTGGGCTACCGTTCGATGGCAGCCAAAAACACGTAGCGCGCGCCGGAAAATGATACGTGGACCACACTACGTGTTTTTCAACACCGTTTTTCTGAAAAAAACGTGCGTCTGAACGCCTCTATTGACTCTGCAAATAACGAAGACAGCACTTTGATGGTGTGTTAGCTTATAACCTTATCACATAATGTAAATGATATAGCCTGAGAATAGTATACAGAAATAAACTACGGTAGCGCGATAAACTGATAAAATAGCAGGCATAAAGACTTCACCGAGCACACGGTAGATACCAATACTATATCGATCCACCCCGACACGACATGTCAAGGTTTATTTCTACCACATGTCTACTTTGGATATCTACTTTGGATATGTACTCCTAGGCGACTTTGTAGTCATGTTAACTATTATAATTGCACCGGTGCAGACGCGGTTTACAACATAGCAACATACAATAGATAAAGCTATACCTTGCTACATGCCACATGTACATGTACATCTACTGACAATACATGTAACTCTTACGCGGGATAGTGAATACACTGGTATCAACCACGTAGCTCTACTAGTAGTACTCTCACCGGTAAAGATGCATTTCTACATGCCCACAGTCGATATTAAACGCATTTAACAAAAACTCCACCGAAGCGAAGCGAAGGTGGACGGCCCTCACTTCTAAGACTAACCACATAATTACCGCCGCTAGTGGCGGAGCGCGGCTAGTCACATTGGGTAAGCACACATGTCCAGCGAAGACGTAAGGTGGTCGAATTATCTCGCAGGCTACACTAACCCTTCGTTTTATGCAGCATATTATAGACACCAGCAAAAGGCACGTGATTTACTACTGATTTTGTTGAGGGAGACAACTGTGAAGCTCTACTTACTGCTCGCTGCATGCTTAATCATCTTCCTCCTTCTCCACTGATAATCCAGTTTTAACACGCAGTGGCCCTCTTCAGCAAACTTGGAACCTGAAACCTGGAAAAAAAGTTCCAAGATACAGTTTTTCGAGGTACTTCAGGTAAATTCACCTGGAAACCCGAACTTTCACAACATTCATTCTGTACATAAAATTTTGCAGTGCCTTCTCTCATTTTCATTTCCACTCCTTCCTACGCGTCGTTGGCCGAGCCGCGTGGCCCACGCGCGACGTCTGAGCGCCGGCGAGCGGCATGAACGCCTGCAGCGAGAGAGAGGGAGAGAGACGTTCCCACTGCCTAGTGTTCACCAAGTAAGGAGTGCTTACGGCAAGCAGCGCTCGTGCCGTGGGAGCTGCCGATCGTGTGCGGTCGACAGCGTGCACGCACCGCTCTCCGCTGAGAGATCGCAAGGCGGCGGGAGGGGGCTCAGTAGGGCGTGTGGTGTTCGTGCCCGAGAGCTCCTGATGGCACGTGGGTGCATGTGCGCGCAGAGCTCGTGGTGCTGTTATTACAGCAGAACGCGCCCTCAGTCGAGGCAGAGCTCTCTCCGGTCGTCGGTGGTGTGGGCCACACGACCTACTATTCGATTTAAAAAGTTCCAAGCTTCAGGGAGCCCCAGAGCTGCCTGAAACTTTGTCACTCAAGCGAGGGAATCTTGGAACATTTTTCGCGGTTTCAGGTAAAAAATGGTCATGCTGAAGGCACTTTTCCCTGGAACCGCGAACTTTCTTCCAGGTTTCAGGTTCCAAGCGTTTGCTGAAGAGGGCCAGTGCCCGTAACAACCCGCACTTTTTGGCCCTTTTTTACGGAATTTCAAAACCCATTTTAATCCGGTAGTTTGCTAGACCTTGGAAGTGCTGTTCAAAGGAAGAGTTCGCTATTATTACGAACGGATTCAATCGGGCGCATCTGTAGTGTTGGTCTAGCTGTTGAGAACGAGCTCGCCGAAAAAGACGTCTCTGGGAGACGACGTCGTGGGCGGTAACGTCAAGTGTATGTATCGCAAGCAACCGTTTACATATGTAACATAACACGCACTTTTGGTACATAAAGTCGAATATTTGGTGCATAAAAGAAGCTATAACACCCGGATTTGATGTGCAACCTCGGCACTAACAACAGAACTGTAGCTCTGCGTTAAGGCCTTTGATCTCGAAACTTTGTCAATCTTCTAATGAAATCTATGTGAATATGTGTGCCAATTTTAAGAATGATAGCATAACTCCTTCAAGACCCCCTCCGTAGTGACCATGCGGTCTGTTAGGGGCATTGCGTGTTAAATGGTAATATTACTACCATACCCGACTTCTATAACTCTCTGGTACATGCTTTCATAAGGCTCCAAACAGCCGTCGAGGTATCCGTACGCTATGCTGACAAGTAATTTAGCCCACGCTATCGAGATCCACCAAGATCAAATCTGCAAGATCAAACCTCAAACGACCAAACAAGAGTGCCAGTCAACACGAGCAGGCCTGGTGGCTAAACACTGGTCCGATTGATGTAGCGCGAAGATTTCGCTGTACTCAGCAACTTACAAAATAGGCTGGTGCCACTGGGCGCCTTCCAAAACCCATATAAAATCGTTTGGTCAGTTTTATCTGTAATTTATTTTAAATTACGGAAGCGTTTAACCCCTTACTTCCCAACGGTTGTACCGTAGAACATAAAGGGTGTATAGCTTCTGTCAGGTTTTTCGCAGCGTTTTTGTTATGTTATACCCTACAACTTAAGAAAAAATTAATCTATAAATTTGTATGGACGTACTGTCACTGCATATCCATAATGAAATCAAGATAACTGGTTGAGTGGAAAATGGCCATTTGCACAGGTCTAGGTGTCGCTCTAAGAGATTCGGTTGAATGTGATATAGAGTGGGCATGTCACCCACCACGACACAAGTGGTCGCTGTCCACTCACCACTCATTCCAGAAAACACCGCGGCGAGAGCAAGATGGTCGGCACGTCGGGCAAGACACCACGCTACGAGCTCTCCCAGCGGGAGCGGCAGCTCTGCTTGGAGGGCTGCTGAGTGAACGGCACGCGCGCCGTGTTCGCCGTGCGGAGGAGAAAGATGGAGGAGGAGGCCAGGCAAAGAGGGCGAAGAAGGCGACGCGGAAGAGGGCTGCTAAGCACACGACGGTCGCGATGGAGACGGCCCAGTCTAAGGAAGCACCCGGCGCTGTGGCGGCAGCGATGGGCGTGTCGATAGCTGCCGCCGAAGCGAAGGAGACGGCGCAGCGCAACGAGCCCGCGAGTGTCGCGGAGGAGGCGAAGGAGACGGGAGGCAGGGCGCAGGCGACGGCTGATCCTGTGCCAGCGGTGGTAGAGGAGGTGCTGTCGGACATGCTGACTTCTGTTTCGGTTGCTGGCGTCTCTGCGGCCGAGGAGACTCCACCTCCCGTCGGCAACCCGCGCAAGCGACGCCGAGCGCTTCTGCAAGAAGATAGCGCAGATGATGAAGACGCTTCGGACGGCGACGGCGCATCGGATGGCGACGGCGCATCGGACGGCGACGGCGCATCGGACGGCGACGGCGCTTCGGACGACGGCGCTTCAGCTGGCGGTTGCGCAGCGGATTACATTCCGCTTGCGCCGCTGCCGTGTGTTGTCGACGGTGACGCAAACTTGATGTCCGCGGGGGCCGACGCGTACACGTGTTTGAACTCCGACGAGGACAAGTCCCTCGAGGAGGAGCCCGAAGACGAAGACGAGTGGAGTGACGGCGAGGAGGAGGAGGAGTGGGAAGGCGATTGGGACATCGGCGACCTTACGGATGAGGAGGAGGAAGACGGAGGGGAGGAGCTACCTGAGTCTGTCTGCAACTCGGTTGCGCAGAGCAAGAAGGCGATCGCCATGATGCGGATGCACGGATGGGAGTATGGTAAGTTATGTTGTTCATATCCAACATTATCGCATGGTCGTATCCAGTACATCCAGCATAAGGGAGAACACAACTAACGTCTGTATTGTTCTGTTTCAGACCCAGCCAAGTTCGGTCCAGACCCCACTTACAAGGACTTGTACGATGGACCGTACGGACCGAGTGACAGTGTGATGGATGTGGGGGACGATCCGTTAGCGCTACTGTTCTACTTCATGCCGCCCAAATTGTGGACGCAGATTGCCAAGGAGAGCGACACGTACCACACACAGTCGATTCCACAGAGAGCGAGGGCAATTCGTTCGCAGCAGCGACGCGCCGGCGTGCAAGTGGAAGATTTGGGCGAGATTCGACGTCGGCTTGCGCGTGTGCCAGAGATCCAGCCATGGGAGGTGCTCACAGTGATGGGGCTTCTAATTGCGCGCATGCTGATGCCCATTCGCAAAGGTATTGCGGCACACTGGTCGACCAAACCAGTTGGAGCGCTGCCTTCCAACCGGTTCTACCTATTCATGCCCAAGAATCGCTTTTTCCACGTGATGGGTTACCTCCACTTCTCGAACAACAAGTCGCCACGGGCAAGCATCGATCGCGCGTGGAAGATTCGGCCGGTGGTGGACGTGCTGCAGCGAACCTTTGCTCGTGGGTATCGCCTGCCCCAGTGATCAGCTTTGATGAAGCCACGCTACCTTCCCGCTCTCGCTACAACCCGACCCGTCAATTCAACAAGGACAAGCCCCACAAGTGGGGAACGAAGGTGTTCGTCGCGGCATGTGCTGAAACGGCATACTGTCTGAGGTATGTGACTCGAGCTGAGGAAGGTTAGCCTTCAAGGTTAGCCTTCCTCAGCTTCTTTTTTTTTGGCAGAAGTGCTTATGTTGGCTCGGAGACATCATAAGTGTCTTTGGTCAGCGCCTTGGTCCGTCATAAGCTAACATCAGCTCTCTTGCTGTGTAACAGAATCGAAATCTACTGCGGAGCCAAGACCAATTTGCAGACGCCAGTGCCCAAGGACAACAATACCGGTGAAGCAGCGGTCCTGAGAAACATGAATGCGCTGTGTCCGCCATCGACGACGTCGCCATGGCGGCTTGTTGTCACGGATCGCTTCTACACGTCTGTCAAGCTAGCGCTAGAGATGCTGCATCGGCGCCTGTACTTGACTGGTACCATCCAGACGGACAGATCGGGCTACGCGAAGGGCGTGGCGACGAAGAAGGAGGTGAAGCAAGTGAAGAAGCAGAAAATTGTCCTGCCTCCGCAAGGAACGATCAAGCTTGCTCAAAACAAGCGTTTCCCGCAGATAACGGCAGCAATGTGGATGGATCGCACCCCAGTCCATATGCTATCAAGTGGCGGAAGTCGGCAAACGACCACAGTCAGTAAGTGACTTTGTTGTATTGTTTGTTACATCCTTACTGTTCTAATCTGCTATTTGTATTCTAGTGCGGCGCATCCGTGGCGTCATGCAGTCGGTGCCTGTTCCGGAGTTGGTCCGCGACTACCATCGATCGATGGGTGGCGTCGATGTCCACGACCAGCTCCGATTGCAGCGGTACAGTGTGCAGCTCAGCTACAAGACAAGGAAGTACTACAAGACCTTGTTCTTGGGCCTGTTCGACATGGTCCTGGTGAATGCTTTCATCGTGTTTCGCCACCACAAGAGGGTCAACGACAAGCGACCGCAGGGCAAGCAGCGACCGGTGAAGCACTACGCATTCTTCGAGACGCTGATGGCGCAATTGCTCGCGGTAAACAGCAAGGAGGCATTCGATGCTATCGCGGTACGTTATGATGGAGGTATCAGCATAAGCGATCTTGGGGTCTAACCTTATGTATATTATGTTGACGCATGCTAACAGAGCGCGGCAACAGCACGTGAACGGACAGCGGCTTCTCCAGTGCGGGAGGATACTCATCAAGCGTCTACTGCTACGGCGCCTGCTGCAGACGACAGCGGCCACCGCCTCGAAGAAAACCCAGACACTGTAGAGAATGAGCAAGGCCGCAAGAAGCGTCAGCGTTCGTGCAAGGTGTGCGCGCTGTTCAAGATGAAGCCCAGGAAGTACACGAAGTACTTCTGCCCAGAGTGCTCGACAGGAAACCGGCGGTACGTTACTTCTGAGATCCCCTGTCAACTAATCGATGCTAACTCTACATTTTTACAGGAAGTACTTCTGCAACGTGGGGCGGGGCAGGGGGAAAACCTGCTTCGCTATCTGGCACAATGACTGGAACAACGGCAACGACATCCCGCGCAGCCTGCTACGAGAACACAAGCTCCGAGACCGTCCACCTGCAGCTCGTCCTGGCAAGAAGCGCCGCCGCACTTCTGGTGCTGGAGCTGGCGAAAGTGACGCCGGCTCCGATGACAGCATGGCCGACGTGGAAGCGTAGGCTAGCATGGTGACTCCGACGACGAGTTGGCGAAGCGTAGGCTAGCGTAGCAATTGCATGTTCTGACTTTGCATATTTTGACAAAGCAATCAGTTGAAACTCAAGCTCCTTCGTTCTTCTTTGTGATACATCAGTGCTGCTGCACGTGTGCAATGCTCAGAGATAGGACTATCCAGATAAAAAGTACAGTGCTTATGATGCCTTCTCCACCATAAATGCACCACCGGCCTGGTAGCGAGCCAACTTTAGACCGGTAATGTTGGATGCGCCACGTTCTTACCCTGAGACAAGTATGTACTATCCAGACAGCATAGCCGTGCAAAAATCCAGTCTATACAAATTCCTATATTATCTTATGTTATACCGTAGAACATAAGGGTCAAAATATACCCCCAACTTTTTTCCGGGAAGTAAGGGGTTAATGCGCCCAAAAACGGTTGCTGGAACGCGACCTTCGGGTATAGTAAAGTTCAGTCACCTGTTTAATCACGTTGCTAGTTAAGAGCCGCATTACACCATTTCCGGGCCGTTCTTCCCAAATTCTCGATTCAAAAGAACCACGTAGAAAAAGGGTGTGTATACTTTTGGCGTATACTTGGCCGACTTCAGACTGAATTCTCGGTTCGAAATGCCCACCGCCATTTTCAAAACGACCAGCTGCACTTTTTGTGATACCATAGAGGGAAGCCGATCAACAATTGACATTTTCGAGAACTTTCTCTCTGATCTCAGAATGGAGTTGAGAACATAAATACGACGCGGCGTCACTTGTTGATCAGTCTTTCCCACCACGTACCAGAAAACTGGCACATCTGTATTTAGAAAATGAAGGTGGTTGTTTTGAACCCGTGTGTTGTTCTGGTCGGACTCGGACTTGTATAATGTACTTTTTTTCGGCCTGGTTGATTTGAATCGAGCATTTGGGAAGAACGACCCGGAAATGGTGTAGAATTGTTTGATGAGACCAAAAAGTGGTCTCACCAAACAGCTCCCCGTGATTGAACTTTTATTCGCAATATTTGGTGAGGGTTTTGGAAGGCGCCCCCTAGCACCAATACATCTTGCAGATTATCCTGGTAGTGCTATGTATGTAGTACGAGAAGCCCAATAGGGATTAATTCGAGGCTTTAAATATGTGGTCCACAGAAAAAGTAGGTACTGGATCAATACAAATTCCAAGTGTAAG
This sequence comes from Phytophthora melonis, assembly GCA_024211575.1. Lineage (NCBI taxonomy): Eukaryota > Oomycota > Peronosporomycetes > Peronosporales > Peronosporaceae > Phytophthora > Phytophthora melonis. The sequence goes on along the minus strand of JAMXKT010000037.1, from coordinate 2,822,370 downwards.
GGTCTTATAAATCTAATATTTTGTATCCAAAACCAAAATCGACTTAATTACACAGGTTTTAATACGAAATATAGCAGGTAGAAGCTTAAATGATAGCTTACGTTAACGTTTTGGATGTTATCTGGTTTATTGTGTTAGGATGTACAGGATACATTACTTGAGAAAAGTATCGGCGAGGAAAGTGATCGTGTACAGTATGGATGGGACCAACTACTTCAACGTCTATAGAAGCTGTTTTGAATTGAAAATGTCTTGATTAGTTAAAACCTCTAATCAATTGAGCATAGCTCTGGGATCGCGGTGCCCCGCCTATTTAATCTTCAACGCCGGCCTAGTAGAGTCTCTCAGCCCAGTAGTTTGCACAGCCTTCAGCGCTTGAGCTGAATGGAGCAGACTTCCTTCGGTGACGCCGTCATCGTCGTCCCCCGTGATCTTCATGCCGCTCGCTGCGGTTGCCCAATCAGACGTCCACAGCAGTATCAGATGCTGCTGTAGTCCCAGTGGACAGCTTGAGGGGCTACACGCACAAAAATGTTTGGCATATTATACAGTAGAGTTGATGAGTTCTTCGTAGCGCGCTCGGTGCCACGGCAGCTAGTATGAGCCCGCGGAGGGTGGGGGCCACCGCAGCGACCGAGCAAGCCGCGTTGATAGGTTGCGTGGTAAAATTGATAGATCGGTAGATTGGTAGATACATGTAGTGTTCTTGACAGCAGCGCGCTCGGTGCTACAGCAGCGAGTATGAGCCCGCAGAGGGTGGGGGCCACTGCAGCAGTCGAGCACGAACTGAAAAGTGAGAAGAATCGTAGCATGGCTCGAGACGCGGCGCCAAGTCAAGTTGTTTCAGAACTCTTCTCAACCTTTTTCTGGGAATAATCCATTTTAATACTTTCACGGTGACAGTTGAATATGAACATACTTTTTTTAATTTGAATTTGATTTTGATTTTTTGCGGTTCAGTTGGATATCTACCCCAGAGACGCGCACTGCTGCACCTCCGGTCATCTCGCTAGATCTCTAGGATACGAGCCTGTGGTAGGCACCGGATTTTTTAGTTATCATATACTTTGCATCCCTCTTGTTGCAGACTGTTAGTTTTGTTGTTCAAAACGCAATGCGCAGGCGACTGGTGCGCCGCAAATGCGGCGTGCCTAAGTCGCGCGCGCGGGTCGCGTTTGTCGTTTGTATTTGAGCTACCTCTTCAACTAATTGGCTCGGCAGTACAATTGAGTTTGCAATAAGCGCTACCAGCCCAATCCTCTAGTTAAGCGTTAGCATCCTTCCTCATCTCCATGAATACCATTCCATGCCCGCTTATCGATTTGAGTGCTGTGTAACCAAACAGTACACCATTTCCCAGGCAGACTGGTTGGTTTCCCAACCAAAGTGGTTCAAATCACTATTCGGTAAAAACCTCATATCGTTTTTCCAGGTATTTTCAAGCAAAGTGGTTCTGTCGTAAATCGTTCCCAAGCAAAGTGGTTTCACAATCATCGAGGATTTAGAGCCATTTTGAAGAGGTGAAAACATAGCTTAGAACAGCCTTGTGAATGCATTTGAGGGTTTGAATAGGGTCTATCTTTATCTACGTAACGTGGGCATTCTAACTAAGTTTTTTTGCGTCGAAAATTAGCAACTTTTGATGCTTACAGACCAAGCTCAAGACGTGGAGTGGTCCGTTTTAGCACCATCTGGTTGGGAAAACCATTTTGCTTGGGAAACAAACAGCTGTAAACCACTTTGGTTGAAAATGCCCCTTTTCGTCGCAGTATTATGTTGCGCGAGATCTTCCCGCACCACTTTGGTTGGGAAGACAACCATTTTGGTGTATTAATTCTGTGTACCACCCCAATGGAAGGAACCCAATTGGAAGGCGCCCATTAATGGTGCACACTACGACAACAATACCTTCACCTATGAATAAAGAGAGTGGTTCCTGTTCCAGACTAGAAATCACATGGTTTGATCAACAGGCAACCCGAACCTTCCCTAAATAGCCCTAACTGTCTTCAGCTCGTCCGCCGTGTATACAAGTATACTCTGAACGACGAGAATAGTTTCAAAACCACTCGATTCAGGAAGCGGCCACTACTCGGAACGGAGCAGCCCGCGCCTCTAATGGCGAGCGCAGCAGGGAGAAGAAAGCGATCGGAAAGTGATGAAGGTAGAGGTGGCAGCTCAACGGCAGATACTGGCAGCTGTGAAGACGAGTACTTTGAAGACAGTTTAGCTGACGATGGTAAGAGCGGTGAAGGCAACGTTCTGGAGGGTGCGTGTTTTCAACTTCTATATTCGATAAGAATCTACTGTCAGCACTAACAACATGGATGAAGTGTCTTCGAGATGTCTACCACACGCACGGCCATCCCCAGATCAGCAAGAGCGTCGCTTAGATGGCCCACACGCTACTGTTGCGATTGCTCCGGCGCTAGAGAAAACCCGGTTCGCATCTTGGGACGAGTTTCATGACTACATCAAAGCGTACGAAAAGAGCACGTATCAGGTTGGTTTGCTTAATATTTCAATCGCATGGTACATGTTTGAAATGTTTCTGACAATAAAAAAATATCTGTAACAGTGTTTTCACAGGCGGACCAGTAGGACAGTGAAGGCGCGGAATGCAAAAGTGAAGAAGATTGAAAGCAGGATACCCGAATCGTTCGTGCAGTACGCGAAGGGACTGGAGTGTACTCATGCTGGGAAGTACAATCCTAGAGGCGAGGGCAAGCGTCAGCGTCAAGAGAGCTGCCGAATTGAGTGTCCATGTCAGGTTAGTTTTGTCATAATTTACCTAGCGTGTTGCAGTTATATTTCCAGTGTTAGTCTGGTTTTGAGTTCCAGACTGCGCTGTGTCGTAAGTGCTTGTGATGCGTATCGATTAGCTTACCCTGTTGTACGATTCTGGCTATGACGTAGATTAACGCATGCGTTCAGCTGGTCGGTGAGAAGAACCCGACGTGGATGGTTTGCATTACGAAGGCCAATTTGGAGCACAATCACACTTTGTCCGAGAAGGTGTTCAGTAACTACCCTAGAACGAGACTCGCTCGACTTGTACAACTACGACTCTAGCTACGGGCTGTGTGTGCAGTTCTGTTCGTTTTTGACGGCTACCAACTCGTTCTCCAACGTGTACTACAACTACGACTTGAGCTCTGAGCCGCACACGCTGCTCTGGTCTCTTTCAACGCTTACATACTCGGTGTCGTCTATCTTCTATGTCTACGACTTGAGCAGTGGGGTTCCACTTACTTTAGACGGCTACGAACCAGTTCTCGTTGGTCTCCTCTGACTACAAGCTGAGCAATAGCGATAGTTACGGCGCGGTCGCGGTGGAGATGCCCACACTAAGTTCTTTAGCTATTCTGGCCTACGCATAGGTATTCTTTAGGTACATCACTTTCAAGCAGCCAGTTCGCCCTTCCAGGTTCTATCCCTGTTTGTTTGATAACCGGAAAAGTATACCCTAGCCTGTTCAGATGGCTCGACTCGCTCTATCGTGTCTGGATGCTGTCTGGATGCTGTCTGGATGTTCTGGATGCTGTCTGGACGGTCTGGATGCTGTTCTGGATGCTGTCTGTAACTCCAGGCTCGTCTCATTTTTTCCAGGTTGTAGCAGCAACAAGTGCCATGAATAAAAAGTGCGTGACTACCGAGCGGTTTTCTGTACACTGTACAGTACCGCATTCCCTATGTCATCACATAATCTCTATTCAGCCATTCAGAGACCTTCATTTTAGACTTGTGTGCACCACGGCATTTATATCACAGTCCATCTTTGTACTTGAAAAATGTATAAACTAGACTTTTTATGTCAGAATATTGCCTAGCCGGGACTCGTTATGAACCTGGAATCAGTGTGTACGCGATGACATAAGGAAATACGGTACTGTACGGAGGGGATTGGACAATCCATTGTCTGTAGCCTGTTGGTAGCACCGTAAACCTTTCAAATCCTAGAGCTCCTTTCTTTCCTTCTCCAATACGTGTAGAGCTCCGACGCAAATTCTGAGCATCACGTGAAATTCGAGTCAAATCACCATATGAATTCCCACACCACCGAATGAGCGTGCAAACTAGCAATTACGCTGAGAATGTTCGGTAACCCACAATTTAACGGAAGATTCTAGAATCGCTGTTCACCCGGTCCCGCACGCATGATCGAGTATTTGGCGAAAGATCGATCGATCTAATAGGGTGTTGATTATAGGATACGGCTGTAGCTTTAGGGATATGAGAGTATTCACTCAATATGTGAGCGCTGCAGAATTGACAAGCTCATAGGCCAAATACAGATAATATCGCTTAGACCTCCGAGCATTCGCCGTAGTTCTTTGACTTTCGTGAAATTCCCGCTTTTCTACTTGATCACCCGTGCATCTATGAATTGGCGACAATTCGAATGAATACGCAATAATTGGGTTAGATACCTAATGTACGTCTGGCTTCGGAGTCCGAATCGGACGGGACGGAACGAAGACCGGCTCGATGCCTCCAAACCGTCGACTTTCGAGTACTGTGCATACGTACACATGTACGTGTACAGTACTGTAGGCCGGTAGCTGTGAGTTTAGTGGTAGAATGCGAAATGGCACATAAGCTGACGTCCTGCCAGTGATCATGCGCCCACAAATCGCGGCGGTTTGGAGATGCCACACCAATCGCCAGATACAAAACTCAAGTCATTTGCCCAATCGCCCGGCCCAAAACATATGGCCCTTGTCAAGCTGTATTCGTACTTAAAAGGAAATCTACAACCAATCCTCGGCGATTGGGGTCCGGCATGAGTAGAACCCATAATACGCCGTGTATACGCCACCCGACCGCACAGAGGCGCTTACTGTAAGTTACAGTAAGCGCATCCTTACAGTCTGTAAATACCAATGCTCATAAAGCGTAAAATCTTAGTAATACCATAAGCTATTTTAATATTATTATTATTAAAATACAAACACAACCAAAAATATTCCCAACCTCCAGTAAATACACGTAATGCAAGGCACAGTCCCACTCTAAATTTAATATGGTAGTGCTGCATCCTACCAGGAGATGCATTGCATTGGTCTCGCCAACCATACTTACAGAAGAAACCGAGGGCAGATCTTCCCGAAGCTCCCGACCCCATCCGATGATACACAGCTGTTATTATACAGTCGTGCACCTCTAATTCGGCAGGGCGGACCATATGTAAACCCAGAAGTGATATGTTCTTGGAAGGTTCCATGACTTGGAAACCGTTCAAATCTGAATAGGTTATCCTAAACTATAAGGTTATGCCGGTGCCGAATTAGAGGTGCACGACTGTAAGACTTGCTGCTTACTGTCTCCTGTTGGAAGTGAGCCCAATTCCTCCGTTCACTTTCCATTTTGCTCCCTGGCCACCCAAGTGCACCCATGTGGTTCAACCGCTTTGTTCTGCTAGCTGTCGCAGTGCTGCTTGCGAGTGCTGATCCCGTCGCAGCGTCCAAGGAATTGCTTGTGACCGCAGCTGGGCCTCTGACTCACGGTTTGCAAGACACCGCCCCGACGAAAAGGCTTCTAAGAGTTTCTACTACCAATGGAGAGGACGAAGAGAGAGGAATTTCTCTGAAGATTCCCGACACGATCTCGAATGTGTTCAAGTCACCCAAGACCAAGCAGCTCGAAGGACTGCTGAAGGCCGACGACGCCCTCCCCGATGCCTTCAAGAAGCTAAAACTAAGTACCATGCCTGTCGGCAAGAACGGTTTTATCGAGACAGACATGGTGGTCAAGCTCCTCTCTAGCAGCAACTTCAAGGTTTGGGCCAAGCACGCCGCCCAGGTAAACAAGAAGGACCCGGCCGGAGCGATGGTAGCATCGCTCAGAAACGTCTTCGACGATAAGACGCTGGCGACAATGTTCATGCTGGGCAAGCTTCGATGGAGCTCAAAGAGTGTCGCCACAAAGATGGAGGAAGCGCTGTTTAAAGCATGGTACAAGGAAGGAAAGCGGGCGGATGGGGTGCTTGAGAACATATTCGGTGTGAAGATTCACAAGATTCAGGGGAACCCTCGAGCAATGGCGGTTTGGGGAGATTACTCTGACTACGTCAAGAAGCGAGTATTTGACTATGCGAGGGGTAAGTAGCTCAACGCCGAGAATGATGTCGTCGCTACATTATCTGTGGGTGACAACATGCCGCCAACGGGAAGAGAATACTACCGGTACGGACAAACAATAATCAACCGCATTGCCAAGATTTTCAGTTTAGAATATGTGCGTGTGTGTACAGCGCTATTGCAGCTCTTAACGTCGTCGCTTCCCTCTTCCTACGTTCATAAATTTTGGATCCGAAGTTGGATGTTGTTGATGCTGTTGACGCCAAGCACAACGAACGCATCGTCAGAGAATGAGATGGATATCTCGTTCCACGATCGATAGATCTACGGAAAAGCGTCGCCTTCAGCATGATTCGCCACCTGCTCTATTAGCACCGCCAACAGACGTGAAAATAACCTCGGTTGGCCTGGGATAATGTAGGAGCACAAATTTATTCCCAAGGAGAAAATAAATATCTGAGAACAAGCCTCTCGGCAAGATAATATAGGAAGGTAATGCATCTTGCGGACCTTGCGTGTCCTCCGTCACAACTTGCATGAAGTTCCTAGAAGCCCCATTGACTAGCCGTTTACCTGTGTCGTACGCCGCGGAGGAGGATTGAGCAGGTCTCATCCAGACAAGTACTATAACTACGGTAGTAATAGTGTTATTATAGATAATATATATATATACATAGCTGACAACCCATCAAGCACTCCCCCAACGTCTACCACATATCATAGTCGACCGCCTTGCCTGTCCGTACGAGCCAGTCGACGCAATAGAGGTCGTGCCGCTTTGCGATGCGCAGCAAGCGCGCCGACGGGATCGGCTCCGGGTAGTGCTCGAAGAGCCACTCGAGGATTTCCAGGTGGCCCTCGGCCACCGCCTTGATCGAAACATCGGCTGTACACGTAGCAAGTCCCTCACGGTGGAGGAAATCCAGGATATCGAAGTGGCCACCGAACGTGGCCGCCTCCATGGCGCGGTTGTTGCACCCCATCCCGTAGTTTAAGTGCAACCACTGTACGATGTCGAGTCGGCCTGCGCCAGCTGCATTGTTCATTGCAAACAGGCTGCAGCCTTCGTTGCGGTGGGTGTGAAGCCACTTGATCATGTTGAATTTGCCTTGTCGGGCTGCTCGGTCCATGGCGTCGGTTGTGCAGCCTTCGTCCCGGTTGTGGTGCAGCCATTGCACCACCTCCATGTGGCCAAACGCGGCAGCGTTGTTCATCGCCGCGGTGGTGCAGCCCTCACTCCTGTTTTCGTGCAGCCATTGCACCACGTGAAGATGGCCGTTCAGCGCAGCGTCATCCATTGCGGCAGTCGTGCAGCCCTCGGTGCGGTGCTCGTGCAACCACTTGACCGTCTCCAGGTGTCCATTGGCGGCAGCTTGGTCCATGGCAGCAGTGGTGCAGCCCTCGGGCCGGTGCTGGTGAAGCCACTGCACGATCTCGAGATGCCCGTTCATGGCCGAGTTGTCTATGGCCTTGATCGTGCAGCCTTCGGAGCGGTTCGCGTGTAGCCACTTCACAACATCGAAGAACCCTCTCCGCGCCGCGCCGTTCATCGCAATCGTAGTGCATCCTTCCGTCCGATTGGCATGCAACCACTGCACCACCTCCAAGTGCCCATTCACCGCCGCCTGGTCCATGGCCGCCCGCTCGCACCCTTCGCTGCGGTTCGCGTGCAGCCACTTGACCGTCTCGAGCTGGCCGTTCGTCGACGCCATGGTCATCGCGCTCGTCGTGCAGCGCGAGTCGTTCTCGTGCAGCCACTGGACCACCTCCAGGTGGCCGTTCGCGGCCGCCTGGTCCATGCGGATGGACGGACACTCCTTGTGGAAGCAGTGCTCCGTCAGCCACTTGAGCGTCTCCAGGTGCCCGTTCTCGGCCGCGTTGGCCACCGCGTTGACCGTGCACTCGTCGGCTGCGCCGACGCTGTGCAGCCCCCGGATCATGGCCAGGTCTCCGTTGCGCGCGGCCTCGTCAATCAAGAACTGGTGTTCCGGCGGTGTGGTGCGTCTATGCAGCCACTGCGCCACGTCGAGGTGGCCGCCGCGGACGGCAACCAGCATCTCCCTGGCGCCCCAGAACACGTCCATCGTCTCCTTCTGCTCGTGCAACCACTGCAGCACCTCCACGTGGCCGTTGCGGGCCGCGGCCTCTACGGCTTTGGTCACACGCGCGCGGGGGAACAGCTCGGCCAGCAGGCGCAGCACGGAGACGTGGCCGTTGGCCGCGGCAGCCGCCATGGCCGTCGTGGCCAGCGCCTGGCGCTGCAGCTTGTCCATGCGGCGCAGATTATGCGCGTCTCGGGCAGCGATGCGCGTCACCAGGTGCTCATGGCCCGCGCCAGCGGCACCGGCCAGCGTCCAGAGCTGCGAGCAGTCCAGCAGCCCGTCCAGCTCGCGCGTCACGTGGTCCAGCGCCTCGACGCGCGGCCACTGGCGGCAGACGAAGGCCACGGACGCGAGCAGCGGGGGCGACGCAGGCGGAGGGCGGCGAGCAACGCGGGGCATCGATAGCGAGGTCGGCTTGGGCTTGGGCTGGGCGGCGTCGTGAGTGGCAGGTAGCGCGCAGATTGAAGACTGGCCGGCATCCTGAAGAGATGCAGCGGCCAACAGCTGGCGTCGACCAAGCAGAAAATGAGTGAGCAAGCGAAGGTGAGTCTGCGTGCTTCCCGGCGGAACGTATCCGATTAGACGGGATGGAGCGTGTGATTGGCTGGAATGAAAGGAGGATCGGGTCTCCATTGGCCGAAAATATCTGCACACGAATTCTTGTGGCGACGCTTGGCGGACGCATCTCGCTGGAAGGACGCGATGGTTGACTCGACCGTTCTGGTGCGAGGGCCGGCCTTCACGTCGAGAAGTTCCTGGGCCCGTCGACCTTCAACAGCTATGCTAGCAATGCTGGCTATTATGTCGGTGTTTGCTTGGCGCGTGCCGAAACTGCGGAGCCTAGAACCGCAAGCGGCCAAACTGCATAGAGGTTCTGAGTTGAGATTTTCGCCAATAGCCCTCTGGCCTCCAACGGTGTTAAACGGAGCGTTTCGACTACAGGCATTTTAGTCGCAGGTATCGATGCGCAGCCATGGTCGAACAAACAGCACTCAGAATTGCGCCCGAGCGGCAGGCCTACAATTTTGCTGGATGTGCATGGTTGCTACTGTAACAACGTGCCATTGTCGCCCGCGGGTGCGCACAATCTGCGTCAGTCCATGTTGAAGCCACTTGATAGATAAACCGCCCTCGCCTTAACACACTGTGTACACCACTGTCACATTAAATTGACGTCAGCCACACCACCGCACTTCCACCGTTTTTAGTCCACGCAGTTTCTGTAGCCATCGCTTTTATTGCAGTTCAGGACCAAATTCAAGCTGCCCCGCGTCTTTCCAAACCCAATCGCCTCAGTCCAATTGCATCGCGCACCTCCAGCACCTCGGGACGGCCATGAGCGAGGGACGTCTGCAGCACTTGCTGCAGCCCATCCGGTGCGTCTCCACCTCCCCCCACCTCCCCTTTGCCACCCCCTCTTACCTTGGCGCCCCCTCCTCATCCTTTGTAGGGACCTGAGCAAGAACTGGAACATCGACTTAGCCTCGGAGCTCGAGGAGTACATGGACAAACTCGAGCACCTGAGCATCGCGTTCGACCCGGAGGACGGCGCCAGCATCGCGCGCGAAGGGGACGGCCCCGGCGTCATGAACTTCGCCGAGGCGGCGCTGCTGATCCAGGGCACGAGCGTCATCTACAGCCGCAAGGTCGAGTACCTGCACGCGCTCGTGTACCAGACGCTGGCGCATTTGTCCAAGCAGCAGGAGGACAAGCAGAGTAACAAGCAGCAGGGCAATGAGAACGGGGAGCCAATGGAGGACGAGGAGGACGACGGAAGTGCTGGCGCCAGCGTCTTCAACAACCCGCTGCCGCTCTACGACGAGCTGGAGGAGGCCAAGCCGACTCATATCACGCTGAAGAAGACCAAGCAGGAGGACGAGGAGACGGAGAGCGACAGACGCAGGAAGAGAAAGGAGGCCAAGGCGCTCAACAGGAGCAAGAACAACATCCAGGCGTCGATTGCGCTCATGGGATCGCTCGTACCCGACGAACGCGACCATGGAGAGACGTTCAAGCTGCTGTCGTGCAATTTACATGCGAGTGGAGTGTTGCTACTGGATGAGGCGAGTAAGAAGTACCTCGGAGCTAAGCAGAGGGCGGCAGGGGATCAGTCGCTAGTGTTTGGAGAGACGCCTGGAAGACAGGGAGGCATGTGGGTCGCTGGCGATGGAGACAACCCGTCCATGGCGCTGAATTTTGACGATATGGATGACGATGAAGACGAGGACGCGAACGACAGCGCATTTGATGAACAGCCGGATTATGAGTTTGATGGCGGAGAGCCAATGCAGGACGCTCCGACGGACGACGCTGCGAATGGCGAGCAGCAGGAGGAGCCTACTGCTGAAGAACCGTCGCGTCCTGCTACGCGCTCGATGACGGCGTTGCCTGCAGGTGAAAAAGGATCCTTGGGCGCCGCTGGATGCGTATGATGCTAGTACGTCGGTGGCTCGGCCATTCAAGAAGGGGCGGTCGTATCCGCGCGTGCCGGCGTACAAGAAGAAGAAGGCAGGCCAGGCTGCTCTCAGCAATAAGGAGGGTGCTGTGGGGATGGACGATGACGCTGAGCAGGACGGTCTCTCCGACCCTGCGTTCCAGGACCGCTTCTTCATGGGCTCGAATGGACCGCAGTGGACATCGTGGGTCTGGACAGAAACGGGCAGCGAAAACCCGCTCGAGAAAACGTGCAAGCGCACGTTCTGCCGAGCGCCGCTGCTTGTCAAGACTTGCGATGCGCTCTGGCAGCGTGAAGCTAAGTGGCGTAGCATCATGCGTCGCTGTGAAGCTCGAGAGAAGCAGAGCGCCCAAGCAATGTTGCTGCGTGAACAGGCCATGGAGGAGGAGGAGGCGGATGGAAACGACCAGATGCAGGCGCTGACACTCTCCTCCGCCACGGCGCGACTTGACATGGCTTTTCGAAGTGATGCTAACGGCAATAACGATGAGGAGGAGGATAATGCAGACGACGACGACAACAACTACGATGACGGCGGCTTTGATGGTGGCGACTGGGATCAAGGGAACTACATGGATGACCCGATGGGCTCGTACGAGACTCCTGCATCTGCTGGTGGCAGTGACGGCGGCCCGCTAACTTATGAGGAGATCTGCAGGCAGCACTTGGCCTCCTTCATGTCCGGTACCGAGAAATATGTGCGCGAGACCGACCTGAGCAAGCAGGTGAGCGACTGGCAGGAGAAGCTGACGCCTCTGCTCAAGCAGCAAGACGCCCACCCGCCGTTCGACATCCACCACTACGGTCGAGAGATCATCGAGCGTTTGGCGGAGGAGAAGAAGAACAGCAGCCTCGACAAGCACAGCAAATCCACGAAGCGGGACAAGAACAAGCGCGCTAGAGTGGAGCCTGTTTCAGACGATGAGGAGGAGAAGAAGGAAGCTGTGCCGTTTGAGACGCTGGTGGTGGGCAAGAGTCAATTCGAAGTGTGTCGACTTTTCCTCGCGTCACTGCAGCTCGCTAACACGGGCAACGTGGCGCTCTCCCACGCACATACCACAGCAGACCACGGACGCGTGCCATTCAAGATGGAGTTACTTAGTACCGCCAACGCCTACGAAACATTGCAAGCTTGATCTGAACAAATCATCGCAAATATATACAGAGCATCCTGGCAATACTTCAAACAAAGTGGTTTTCTTGTTGGCCGCAGCGCTACCTGCCTGTCATAAATACCTTCCCCTCTCTCTAATTCATGCTGTCAACGGCTCGAAGGCGCCTTCAGTGAGACGGAAGTGATCTCGCAGGATCGGCAGCGCGTCATCCCATTCATCTTCCTTGATCAGCATAAAGTCCTGCGTGGATATTATTTAACGAAGCAGGCACGTAATAATGTTTAGGTTGAAGCGAAAAAACTACTCCGTGCACTGGAAGGTGCTCACTTACCGTGGCGTAGGTGCTGAGGTAAAACACCGTAGTGCCAGCGTTGACGAGCACGCGCGTCTGACCAGCTACGATGCCCGTCTCGGCGAAGCCCAGCTTGGTGTTGCCGATCTGCACGGGTCTCCAGAAATCGGGCGACACGAGCACTCCTTGGTCTCCCTGCTCCATAAGCGCCCTCGCCTCGTCCAGGAAGTTCTCGTCACTCGTGACTACCGAAATGTCGTCCCCCGTCTCAGAGTAGCTCAAGAACCGCTCTTCTTCCTCCTGCTGCGTCGGCTTGAAGAGCAGCTCCACCAACGAGTACAAATGCCTCCTTACAAAGGTGCGGTTCAGCTGGACAAGGTGCAGCTTCACGTCCGGCACACTGAGCGGGTGTTGGTGCACCTCCACCGGCTCCTCTTTCTGCTCTGCGTCTTGCTCCGGTACATTCTCACCCCCATCGACTCGCAGCTCCTCCCCACTCTCCATCTCGATGGAGCAGAAGCTCTGCAGACATCCGATCGCCGCATCCAAGTCCTCCACCTTCACCAGCACTGCAGCAATAACAACAGCAGCAGGAACCAAATCAGAACCACCTACAAAATTCTAGCACTGTTCCAGACGCACCATAGTCCGACTGGTACGTCGAGATCTGGAACACACTGATGCCGTGCTTGGCCAGCTCCGTCGTGAGCTGCGTGAGCACCGCCAGTTGGCTGAGGAAGGCGCCGGTGCCGGCCGACGCCACCTGCAGCGCCTTCCAGCGCAGCGGCTCGAACTCGAGCGCGCCCTGCGGGAACTTGGCCAGCAGCTGCTCCTCGAACACGAGCGACACCTCGTGCTGCGTCTCCACGTAGCTCAGGAAGCGCAGGCGCTCGCGATCATGGTCGTGGCTGAGTGGGTGGAGCCCAGAAGACGGCGTGTAGAAGAGCAGCTCCAGCAGCGGCGGCACCAGCGCGGACGCCGAGCGCGGCGCGGTCTCGGCCCAAGTTGAAGTTGGCGCGGTGGCGTCACGCGTGACGCACTTGTCCGCGCTGGTGACCACGAGCGTCGTCGACAGGCAGACGAGCTGCACGTCCGAGCAAGTTGTTCTTGCGGTAGTCGCCATCTTCGCTACTAGATATGAATGCGGTAAGGTATCAGATAGCCGCCCTTCTCGGAATTACGGACGGAATTAGACCAAGCAGATCATATATATTTGAAAAAGTTGCACTGATTAACGTTCTCTAACGCCAACTCTCACTGTGAAATATACAGTCCAGTTCACCTCCATCTCGACCACAAATGACCACCCCGTCTACGAAATAGCGACTCATGTCTACTTTCTCACCCCGATTACCAGTCGTTGCGTCCCCTACTCCTCATCTGTCGGCGTCTTGATTTACGAAGGTACTCACCAGCGGCTGGCGCCAAATCTTCGACCGCCACTTTCCGTTCGCCCAAAAGCCCGCCAACGCTCCAATTGCCAAGCTAAAGCCCCATGGACCTGGTGGACCGCCTGCTCGACTACGTGGCGACCGTGCCCGCCAGCGAGAGCGTGGACGAGGTCAAGGACCAGCTCAGCGCCTACACGCACCGCGACCTGCGCGCCGCCTGCATGCGCCTGGACCTGCAGGTGCCGCGCAGGCTCAACAAGAAGGGCGGCTTCATCGCCACGCTCGTCAACTACTGGAAGGGCGAGGCACTCATGTCCAGCACAAAGCTGGCGTCGCCTTCGACCACAGCCAGCAATTCCGGCGCTAAAACGCCGTCTAAATCGTCGACGCCCAAGCCTAAAGTCACCTCCAAGACCAGCAACAACAGCAACGACAACGTCATGGACGAGGAGGTGCTGGAGCTGGCCGGATTCGTGGAGCAGTTCCCGGCGGACGGCACCGAGGAGGAGCTGCGCGACCAGCTGAACGGCTGCAAGTCGCGCACGCTGCGCTCGACTTGTGTGTTGCTGGAGCTGCAGCCGCACCGAACAGCCACGAAAGCCAACTTTGTTAGTCTGCTGGTCAACCACTGGCAGGGCGCGGGGGTGACGGCCTCAAAGCCAAAGCCGAAGAAGAAAAAGGAGCCGGTGGTGACCCCCAAGGCAACCGCACGGGTGATGGAGCCCAAGGCAACGCCCAAACCCAAGCAGAAGAAGGCGGTTAAGAAGGATGAAGAGGAGGAGAAGGTGAAGCCAAAGAGAACTAGGGCGCAGGAGGTTGTGGAGGAGAAGACCCCGAAGAAGCAGAAGAAGACGAACACAGTGCAGACGCAACGCAGAAGTACCGACAGATCTGAGGATGGTGAAGAGCAGACGAGAAATGTCATGGCGTCGTCGCTGGAGAAGGCCAAGGTGGTCCAGGAGTGGGCCTCGGCCATTGAGATCCTGTCCCGCGTGGACGGCAGCGACGCGAGCATCTCTTCCATCCGAGCGCTGATCGACGGGGTCATGGAGAGCGCTCTGGACGAGCTGTGAGGAGGCTGTTTTTTGCTTTTGCTACCGTATCGACAGGTGTAGTCGACTTTTTTTTTTCTTTTTTTTCGATTGAGTTCCCCGAGACTGTTTTCCAGCAGCAAAGCTCACGGTTTTCATTTGGATTGAGTAAACTTACCATCACCGTCGACTAAGTTGGAGAAATCCCCCATGCGCTAGTTAATCCCAAAGATTTTGGCAATGCGGTACTTGCCGTAGTCTTCGGCTATTTGGTGCAGCTGCAATTATTACAGTAACGTACTCTCCCGAATATAAGTCCCCTCCCGAATAGAAGCCGGTACTGAGAAATACCGGTACATCTCATACAAATTCCAAGATTAAAGTTTTTGGAGCTGATACCATATCTGAGAATTTCGCCTGCACTATAAATAAAGTCCGAACTCTAATAGGGCGAGTACGTTAAAGTTGCATATTGGTAGCTCTAGATGTGTAATACAGCACATCATTGGCACCGGATACCTAAGCTTTGAAACCTGTACAGCGTGAGCCGAAGATCGGCAGCTTCAAACAGTCTGCACGCACTCGCGGAGTAGCTTTTCCCGAGCTCGATAGCACGGCAGGTTGGCCGGTCAAAAAAAGATGGAAATTGGCCAACGTCGACGCAATATTGATGCTCTCAAACAGACTAGGGCTCCGCGAAGGCTGGGATAGGAGGTTTTTGCTACAAACGCTTTCTGTTACCATGTTTTTTTTTTACGAACCACGGGCATCTTCTGCGCCTGCTTCGCAGCCGCAGCGTCTGCCCGGTAATTCACCTTACAACTGTAGATGTATGGCATGCCTTGGCGGTTCTTATACACAGTGATAAAACGAACCTTGCTCGAGATCTGTTTGCTGTTTGTAAAAGAAAATGAAAATGTTTTGCTTTGTTTGCTTCTGCAGCAGTTCGTCCGCTCTAATCATTCACTTTACTTCACCCCAAGTATTCGATAAATGTTACTGACGCATACCGGTTCAATCTGCCCACGCATATAAACCTTTTGGAGGACCAGTGCGCCACCGGAGTCGTACCGGTTGCATAGAGATGTACCAGTTATATGTCAAGAGGCCATCTTGTACCACGGATATAATCCTATTTGGTCTGCGATAGCAGCACTAACGTTGCTTCCTATCCCAGTATAACCTCGAGTACACCCTAGTGTGCCAATG
The DNA here is from genome assembly GCA_024211575.1 of Phytophthora melonis. Lineage (NCBI taxonomy): Eukaryota > Oomycota > Peronosporomycetes > Peronosporales > Peronosporaceae > Phytophthora > Phytophthora melonis. Next base: position 2,806,695 of record JAMXKT010000037.1, on the reverse strand, counting down.
AGCGTTGGCATTGCAACCTAAAACTACAAAGCAATCCTGGAGTACTTGTTGGTATCAGCCCTGGGTGCTGTAGGATGTTTCGGACGAGTTGCTGGACGAGGCGTAGCCCAAGGCTCCGCTGAAGTTGACCCCCCGCTGCACGGCCACCAACTTCGAGCGCGCAATGTCAACGGCGTCCATGCTCGTCACTTCACTGATGCACGCCGTGCAGAACGTCACCTTACGCTGGCTCATCTTCAAGTCGGGGTCCACGAAGCTCAGCTTCCTGACGATCTTGCACGCGCTGCACACGTGCCCAAAGCACAGCTTGCACGTGCTGTCGCCCTTCCCGAGCAGACGTCCACCGACTGGAGACTTGCATGTGACACAGTTGTTGCCCGTGGTCGGAGTGCCGCGCGACTTGGATTCCTCGTAGCGTTTCTCCAGCATAAAGGACAGCTTTCGCATCTGGCCACAGAACGCGTAGTCCAGGCTTCCCAGGAACAGGTTCGCTACAACCGAAGGCACCATCTTGCGAACCAGACCATCGTCCGCAGGGTCGATGATGCCCGTCGCGTACATCTCCATGGTGTTACTGCTGACCTGGCGCCAGTACGCGATGAACGAGATGTTGCCGCGCACGCGGTTCGGCAGCGTGTGTGTCTGCGGGAAGTTGACCGAGTGCAGCAAACTGTAGCCAAAACGCTCGCCCGCCGCGTTCTTGACGATGCCGATACCCTCGACGTAGACGTAGTCGCGGTTCTTGACGAATCCCGTCGACTTGAAGGGGATGTCGAGCTCCATCCACTTGACGACGAGCGACTGGAACGGGTTCTCCACGGTCGGCATGACCACGCCGTCGAGAACCGCGGCGGCGCTGAAGCTGTCGGCGTACGAGGCCTTGAGGCGCATGGTCTCGAGGTCTTCGCTGATGATGCCGAACATGAGGTCGTCCAGCTTGCCCTCCTTGGTGCCGACGCAGAGGATCGTGGGGAGTCCTCCGCCAGTGGCCTCGCCAGGCTTAGCCAAGCGAACACTGTCTCGCTTCTCCGAGTACACCTTGAGCCCTTCCTTCTCCTTGAGCGGCTTCCAGCGACGCGGGTCCACCTTTCGCCCCGAGTTCATGAACTTCACTTCATGCACTGGTCGAGACTGGACACGATGTAGGTGTTGGCGAGGTCCTGGAGCGAGGCCTTGTCGTCCTCAGTGAGAGCGAGCTCCGGGAACGGGTTGACGGTGTATCGCTCCTTCATCCTTCGTACGCGTGAGCTGCGGGTGACTGTAGCTTCTGAGGTGGTGACTTGTGAAGTGGACGCTCTGACAGGCGTGGCTCGCCGGCGCGGATGAGGTGATGTTCACGACTCGAGAAGCACTTGCAAAAGGACGAATGGCAGCTCCATACATAATCTGTTAAATGCGGCGAGGGGACAATTGGCGTGCTCGTTTTCGCACACTCGTGAGTCGGTCGACCGGAATTGCTCTCGTCTAGAGAACGGCTATACTGCCGTCTATGCTTTTTACAATGGGGTGAGACCTCTGAAAAGCCTTTGTCTTGTCCTCTGCAAGCTGATATGTTCGTTGCTAATGCTACGTACATGTACACATGCTCCTCTCACTAAGAATACTCTACCGGCACCCTCATCCTTTTACTTCCTCAAGCGGTAATGTTAAGGAACGTATTCTACAGCGCAGTCCGCGCCCAATGTATTTACTGTACATGTACAAATTTTAGCGATCAAACAATGTTCAATTCAACGTTTCAGCGTCTTAAAAATACGAATCATCTCGGTAGGACGATTAACCGACAGACATGAAAACAAGTTCAAGCTTTGGCATGGACTATCATAACGTACCGCATCGGCGTGGCATACAGTACCCGCATCGCTGTACAATACACTCAGTTACTGTAGTTCAAACGGTGGTGCAAGTAAAATAAAAAAATCTGGTAAAAGTATGACATTGAAAATGTTGTCTTCATCCTTTCAATGGTTACTTCTCCCAGGCAGGTTAAAGAACTCCTCTACTGAACAGTACATGTATTACTTCATACATAATAGAGCACCCAGCCCCTGTGTATGCAGCTGCGACTTTTGAAACCATGAACAGTTGTGCACGCTAGGGGTCCCCTAGAAAGGAATTTAACGAAGAGCATGAAGCATGGTCGCTGAGTCAACAAAATGGCCACAAAACCACTGAGCGCTTTTGATGGTACAGTAAGTGCATGTAGCGGAGTGCATCACCTTGACAAATGTACTCTACGTGCAGTCCAGTGCCCCGCAACTTGTCGTTTGGTGTCGATTAAAGGTCTCTCTTTATAGCGACTCGTCCGTCCGTGTTAGCTGTGTACGCCATTGTGCATCCTTTCTCATGGCCCACAAATGAATGGCGCACCAAGCCACTCCACAAATGACCGGTGGGCCCATCTAAGACGACCGCAAAGTATTGAACAGAAACAGCGAAAAGCCCTTCTCTAAATCCCAGATGATCACCCAACGGGTAAAAGGAGCACAACGATTGTCTCTTCGACAACGTTGGCCCTTTTGTATAGACACTAGCCGAGCGCCGCCGCTTCGCGGCGGTAAGTATAGATTAAGACTACTGGGTGTGCAAGTGCCCCCGTTCCGCTCGCCTCGTCGACTCGCAGTGCTGGGTTAATTATGTAGGGTAGGCGGGCCCTGATGGGGGCCCGCAACGCAGCATAAGGTTTTCGTGGCTGCCTTCGCTGCGCTCGGCAGCTAATCGTACTTAGTTTGATTCGTACTTAGTGAATAAGCGTGACGATTTTGATTCGGACGGACGGACAGCGCCAGGTTCTGATTGACTCTTTAGACTAGCCGAGCGCCGCCGCTACGCGGCGGTAATTATGTGGTTAGTCTTAGAAGTGGGGCTGTCCACCTCCGCTTCGCTTCGGTGGGCTTTTTGTTAAATGTGTTTAATATCGACTGTGGGCATGTAGAAATGCATATTCGTCGGTGAGAGTATTGCTAGTAGAGTTACGTGGTTGGTATCAGTGTATTAACTATCCCGCGTAAGAGTTGCATGTATTGCCAGTAGATGTACATGTATGTAGCAAGGTATAATTTTATGTATTGTATGGTACTATGTTGTAAACCGCGTCCACACCGGTGCAATTATAATAGTTAACATGACTACAAAGTCGCCTCGGAGTACATATCCAAAGTAGACATGTGGTAGAAATAAACCTTGACATGTCGTGTCGGGGTGGATCGATATAGTATTGGTATCTACCGTGTGCTCGGTTAAGTATTTATGCCTGCTATTTATTATCAGTTATCGCGCTACCGTAGTTTGTTTCTGTATACTATTCTCAGGTTATACCATTTACATTATGTGATAAGGTTATAAGCTAAAACAACATGAAAGTGCTGTCTTCGTTATTTGCAGAGTCAATGTCCTTCCAAAAAACACCGTGTGTATATATATCGTGCTGCATCGTTTCAGCAGTTTTGGTACGGTCCTAAGAATGTAATGAGCTGTGGACTGACCTGCTTTAAAACTTATTTTTTAATGAGCTAAAACGTGCGTATCAGTTATGATTTTACTACGTGACATGGACACATTTGCGTACTACGTACAGCTGAGTAGCTGAAGTATCGCCGCGCATTCAAAATTCGTATAGCGTGCAATGCTAGTTCGGTTTCCTGCGCTAACACGCATGTATGTACAACTCATCAGTAGTGTTAGAGTGTAGGGAAACGTGTCAAATGCATGCCAATGTAGACCTTCCACTTCAATACACGTCTAACCATCTACTATCCCCAGGACACATTCTTCTACCGCTCTATACTGTAAGCCCATAATATATTATTCACGTTTCAGCCTATGCAGTTATATGTCATCGCAAGATGAACGTCAAGCGCCGCATTCATCTCAAAAAATATTACAGTAAACTTAGCTAAAACTATTAATCAACCCTTCCGGCAACCTCTCGCTCCATGTCCTTGCACTGCTATCGCTTATTACGTTGCTGATATCGCTTTCTATGCGCTTCTACCGCTTCCAACACGCTGGTATCGCTAATTATATCAATGTCGTGGCCTGTTTTATATAACCAAACATCGCTACTATTATATTCAGACGTAGTGCGGGCCCAGGTTTCGCTGCTACTACGAACTGCTAGCAGTGCCATTCGCTATTATATACTTGGGCGGGCCCTGGTACCGTGGGTATCGCTCCTCCTCCTACTATGTGGACGAACTAATATCGCCATAAGTTTACGGAAGTAGAAATTTATCGCCCCGTTCCGCTCGCCTCGTCGGCTCGCTGCACTACTCGCAGTGTTATTTGTTAATAGGTAGCTAGGCGGGCCCGCAGGGCCCGCTAGATCGCAAGTGGGTGCCGCCTTCGCTGCGCTCGGCAGCAAATCGGACTTAGTGGGATTCGTACTTAGTGAATAAGCGTGACGATTTTTGCTACTGACATCGACACTCTGATTGATACTTAAGATATTGGCGTTGTGCAGCAAGTCCATTCTCTCGTTGTGATCGTCACAGCCGCTCCTCGACCAACAGTGGGGTACGTACACTTCAAAAGTCACGACCTTCGACCTACAGCGACGAGAGATGAAGGAGCGATACACCGTCAACCCGTTCCCGGAGCTCGCGCTCAACGAGGCCGACAAGGCCTCGCTCCAGGACCTCGCCAACACCTACATCGTGTCCAGTCTCGACCAGTGCATGAAGTGAAGTTCATGAACTCGGGGCGAAAGGTGGACCCGCGTCGCTGGAAGCCGCTCAAGGAGAAGGAAGGGCTCAAGGTGTACTCGGAGAAGCGAGACAGTGTTCGCTTGGCTAAGCCTGGCGAGGCCACTGGCGGAGGACTCCCACGATCCTCTGCGTCGGCACCAAGGAGGGCAAGCTGGACGACCTCATGTTCGGCATCATCAGCGAAGACCTCGAGACCATGCGCCTCAAGGCCTCGTACGCCGACAGCTTCAGCGCCGCCGCGGTTCTCGACGGCGTGGTCATGCCGACCGTGGAGAACCCGTTCCAGTCGCTCGTCGTCAAGTGGATGGAGCTCGACATCCCCTTCAAGTCGACGGGATTCGTCAAGAACCGCGACTACGTCTACGTCGAGGGTATCGGCATCGTCAAGAACGCGGCGGGCGAGCGTTTTGGCTACAGTTTGCTGCACTCGGTCAACTTCCCGCAGACACACACGCTGCCGAACCGCGTGCGCGGCAACATCTCGTTCATCGCGTACTGGCGCCAGGTCAGCAGCAACACCATGGAGATGTACGCGACGGGCGTCATCGACCCTGCGGATGACGGTCTCATCCGCAAACTTGTGCTCCCAGTCGTAGCCACCTTGTTCCTCGGAAGCCTGGACTACGCGTACTGTGGATAAATGCGCAAGCTGTCCTTTATGCTGGAGAAACGCTACGCCGAGTCGAAGTCGCGCGGGGCTCCGAACAAGACGAACACGTGCGTCACGTGCACGTCCCCAGTCGGACGTCGGCTTGGGGACTTTGGCAAGACCAACAGCACGTGCAAGCTGTGCTTTGGCTTCGTGTGCAGCGCGTGCAAAATCGTCAGGAAGTTGAGTTTTGTGGATCCCGACTTGAAGATGAGCCAGCGCAAGGTGAACTTTTGCTCGGCGTGCATTAGCGAGGTGACGAGCATGGATGCCATTGACATTGCCCGCGCAAAGCTGTCGGCCGTCCAGTAGGGCGCCCACCTCAATGGAGCCCCAAGCTTTTCTTCCTCTTGTAACTCGTCCGAAACATCCTATAGTACACTGGGCTGAACGGAATCGGTAAATACAAGAGATCGGTTAGTTAGTAGGGACTACACTAAGTCACCTGGAATGTTTTTGTTCAACGACGAGAGCACGGCTCCTACACGCATCGTTTCGTGATATTGCCTAGGAAACCCGGAGCGTTGCTCTGGGAGGGCACACAGGTCGAGGAAGTGAAGCTGAATCTTACTTTTCTCCAGCTGCTAAGGTTGAAAGAATGAAACCAGACCGAAGAGTAGATTCGGGACCCGGATGGTGAACCCGGGGGGTTTCACAGTTCGAATCTAGCTTGTACGGATACCCTTACAAGGAAGTCGATGTACTCGGGCATCTCCTGCGCCTGTTTCGCAGCCGCAGTATCTACCTAATCTACCACTGCATGTACAATCAAGTGTACCAAGCTTGATCGCTTCTTTTCAAAGGTATTGCCAGTTGACATACATATATCGTCACTCCAACGAATTGGTACTTCACGTTTGGGTTTGACAAACCCACCGTGTGATTCTACCTCCTCCTACACGTCAGATGAGGACTCCGCACATTTAGCTTTATCTTTAGTTATTTGTAGTTCGTAGAACAGTACAGTAATGTGCGTCAATAAGGAACGTGTAGGAACTAATTTCCTTGTACATATAATAAACAGCTGGGTGGGAGGAGCCCAATTTCCCGCTGATAGTAATGATTTAGCTTAACCATTTCTAAGGGTTGACCGTGAAAAAAACATATGTTACTAGTTTAGCACACTAATCCAGTACGCAGAACCGGCTTTGTTACACTGTTTAGTCCTATAGCCTCCTTGCTTCTATCCATATCAGCGGTTCCTTATTGACGCACATTACTGTAATCAACAATGAGCTAATCAACGTATTTCCATCCTTCCAGCTACTAAATGCGCGCTAATGCCCAGGCAGAATCCTGCATTGCTTAAATTCCAGTGTTGTGCTCAGAAACTGACACTTGGCGATAAAACAAACGTGCATTCGAATATGTAGCGCTATCACGATAACTGTTCAACCGAACTTGCAGGATACCCCGATGAAGTCGGCAACTGCTTCAAGTTTGATGAGTGAAAACTGAGGTCTAGCAGATTTCGATAGCGTGTAGGAGTAAGATACATCGGGTGTTTGTCCCTCGCTTGATGATGTCCGCTCGGGACTTCCTCACGCACAGGAATCCGCGGCGTATAGCGACAGCATAGGAGCATTCAGACTCTGTTTGTTAAAACATTGTACAGCCGCACGCATATTTTGTCCGGGTCGCAATGTAGTCTCACAGAAGACAAGTCTATATCAGCCAAGTCTTCGTAGACAAATGAAACGATTGGTGGGGATCCGGGTTCCCGCAAATGATACCAACCAAATCGCGATTTATTTATTTGTTCGCCCCCACATTGGTACCGTCGGGCAAGTAAAACCATCAAACTCAACTGCTGTCGACGAAAACCTACCCACAAAATCTGTCACCGGTACTGAATACCGACTTCCTCCGCTTGTAGTGGACAACCTCATATAAGAGCGCCCAATCATATCACAGGATTTGGAAGGCCTTCTCGGCTCCGCTTATAAGTTCCGCACAAATCATTTCGATACGTTTTCACCGGTAATTTATCGGTGCGATGGAGCTTTCATTCATTTAAAGCAGCTGCGACTGCAGCCTAGAGCTACCTGCATGCGGTTGCTGCCAGTACCTACTACCTATGCTAGTGTTAAGCGCTACTGCGACGCACGTGTACTATATAGACGTTCGGAGAGTGGTTTGTTTGCATCCTCCTTACACCACGTTGTTCCCATCGACCAATGGCACATGTTACCGAGTTAAGACTAAAAAGCTATGCATTACCTCAAAAATGGTCTAAAGGCAAGGCAAAGCATTGCGACGGCACTAGCCTCACGCGGGCGCGTGCCGCTCAGGGATTTGCAGAGGCAGCCTGTTGCCTGCCGTGAGGTGTCAAGCGCGACAGGTCGCTCAGGCAGCTAGCTGTGCTGTGCATGACCACCAAGAACGAGAGCAAAGCACAAAAAGTGTCAGCTAATCGACGGTACTGGTACCCGTACCGGTTGCAAGATTCGGCATATCATTTTTGAAGGGTGGTACAGTGTACCGGTATATGCCCTGTCCACTATAAGCGGAGGAAGTCGGTAGACCCAAATAACAAGTGTCCGCTAAATGATTCCTTCGCCACCGTATAGGACGCCACCGCATTGTCGGCGGGTTTGGATTAAAAAAAATACGTTGAACAAAATAAAATCGAGCTGTACTTCCCTTCTTGGATTGCACAACCTAGGACTTTAACCCTTTTGCGATGATTTTTATACTTGGAATTTGTATGGGAGCCTCCCGATACAAAACCGTAAAACATGACTAGATGCATGGTTTACGCCGAGACCCGCAAACCAAAATCGGGCATAAGACTCGATTTTATTCGTACCTAATATAAAACATGCTAGTTAGCCATGTTTTAGTACGGTTACCGCCCCGACCCTTACTGGCTAAAATTATCATTCTAAACTCTGATTGGATCGATTTTGTAAAACATGCTAGTTAGCCATGTTTTACACAGAACCATCGCAAAAGGGTTAAGAAGGTTTTTTGCAATGTTTTAGTGGAAGGTTTAATCTAATCCATCCAGATTAACCCCTCAACGCCCACTCGTTGTACATACATCAAGAAACATGTTGTACGTACAACATGTTAAAACATGGGCGGTTTAGCTGCATAAGTCAGGCCATCCCGCAAAATGCACAGGGCTCGGGTTCGGCAGACCAGATACCAGGATATAAACGGATATATACTGTGCGAGCGCGTGCTAGAGTAAATACGAAACGATGCCTTTGCTACGTCGATTCGATTTAGGGTAGAAAGGAACTGCTACCGAATCGACAACAATTCCATTACTCGATATTTATATGTAAGTTGACTTGTGGTGTATTACCTGCAACTAACTGTGCACGTTATAGAGGACCCCAAGGAAGTGGCGTAGATAGTTTAGCAAGAACTGATGTGCCATGTTGAGCGTGAAGCGTGTTCTGGCGAGATACTGGCATCCTCCCGGATACGTTAAAGGTAAACTGGTGTTTTGGGAGGGAATTAGAAATAGGATGTGGAATTGACTGGTATTCAGTCTGCAATGGAACCCGATTTGAGGGGATATACAAAGCTCAGGTTGCGCATGTGTGTTTGGACCTCTGTAGTAAGGCGGTAAATGATGTGGAGGTGATAGTTCGAGGCGACAACGCGCTAAGTTTATGAACGGTTTCACTTGATGCGTCGTCGCTTTCGTGCAAGATGCCGTGCAAGTCACCCTGCTTAGCACTCCCTTAGAGGTCCCTGCCCAGTCTCTTGATAAAAAACCACTGACTTCTCATCAAAGTCCTTATCACGGTGTATCTACACCATGTACATGCTGTATCGTACAGCATGTACATGCTGTTTGTACAACATGATAGGCGATTTGACGAAATGGTCATGTCGTCGTTGTACACAGTCGGTACTCGAACTTATACGAGACTTTAGTAAAACTAAGTGTTGCGCGACTTTAACATGCTGTACGACTATCATGTTGGACGAGTACCGTGAAATAAAAAATAGGTAAAAACAGCTTGGGCGCTGAGGGGTTAAGTTCAATGAGTGTGCACATTATCAGCCCGCCGACATTTTACGTCACGGCAAACTCAGCTGACCACACGATTTTCAATATCTCTCTCTGAGAAACTATGCTTAAGAAAATCTGTGTCTGAAAGAGGAGGACATACGTTATGACTCAAAACAGATCGAATCGATAATTTTTACCGCTAATTGAATGAGTAAGTATTATTGCGCTACATGTATAGTAGTGTTATACGATGCAGTGATGGGGCACCAGTTTGCTTAAGGTTAGCATCATTAGCACCGATGCATCATATGGTAGTGATCAAAAGAACATAATGCTTGCTAATACACAATACGTTGTTCTTCGTAGCAGTCCGCTAGTACACAATATGTTGTTCGGCGTAGTAGCCCTGTTTGTGGTGGAGGTCTAATGGCATCTGACATCAATCTACAGTAGAAGGAAAAGAAGCTTCGCGGCGATGGTAGATTATTAACCCCTCTAGCCCCGCCGCCTGTATTCTACAGGATAGGCAAAAAAATTATCCTGTATTCTACAGGATAAGGATTTTGTCAAATCACGTCCATACTTAATTCAAGATATCCTATACAAAACCCAAGTCATATTATTTGTCCATCCCTCTGGCTGCGTTGTTGCTAACCTCGGGGGGGGGGGGGGGGTATAATTCGTGGCCACCATTTCCCGAGATTTCAGAATTGTCGGCGCGGGTCCGTTTCGCGCCATTTGCGAATCGGACGGACAAAGCGCACACGTGTAAGAAGCACGCAATGCCTAAACGAAAACACATCAAGCCGCTGACCAGGGGGAAATATTGGACCAAACTGAAGAAGCTTGGATGGAAGTTTGAGCGCCCGAAGGGACTCGCCACTGAGAACCACTACTTCAATCCTTCAGGCTGGGAAAAACGACCAAACGCAATCCACCTTGTTGACTACTTTGATGGACCAGACGAAGTATGGAACATTTACCAGTCGAGGGTACGTAAAATGAGTTTACTGCATATATGATCGATTGTCTAACATTACTGATAGTGGTCTATGATAATGTGATGCCTGCTAAGCGCCTTGCGCTGGACCCGCAGCGCTTCGTGGTGTCTGAAGCGTCGCTTGGCACATCGTCTGCGCCGCCTGACTCGCGGCCTGAGCCGTCTGAAAGAGCCCCGAGGAGTCTCCGCCACTGGCAACGGCGCCATCCACTTCAGCTGGCAAAGACCCGATGGGCCTCGACGGGAATCGCTCACCAAGTCGATACCACGACCGCAGCCAAGTCGCCGCCGAAGTCACCGGCTAAGTCGCCATCCAAGTGACCGGCCAAGGACTACCAAGACGAAATGGGAGGGGCAGACATACACGACCAATTGCGCTTGCAGAGATACTCAATTCAGGTCCGTGTACTCCATTTTCTCTTATCCTGTATTCTACATGCTTGGTTGACTTACTACTGAGTGATATGCTGTATTCTACAGGGCGCAATGAAAATGCGGAAGTACTATCACACCATACTCCTTGGATTGGTCGACATGGCGCTGATCAACACATTCATCATCTAATGCCATGTGCAAGCTGAGAGCAATCCCGGGAAAGCCCCACCGACGCATGCGAAGTTTACGAGGCTGCTGCAGAAATCGCTGCTAGATGTCAAAGCAGAGGACTTTGAGGGCGACTTGTCGGTTTAAGTGTTGGCCGACACTCCAGTACCCTCGGCACCGACACCACGCTACACGCTCCCGTCTGGGCATACGATCAAGCAAGTCGAGGTGTATCGCGTCACGCGAGGCAAGAACGGAAAGGAGTCGAAGAAGCGTCGTCAATACGGCTATAAGGTGTGCTCATTGCTGCGACCGCAGAAGACACCATGGGAGACCACCTTCTATTGCGTCGAGTGCTCTGAAGCAAGATTGATGGGGGGCCCGGACGACAGCTCAAACGCAAAGGAAAAGGTGTACCTGTGCCAGAAGGTGCGCCAGCACGATTCGAGCATGCCAACGAACTCAGCCACCTGCAGCCAAATTCGGCACGACCTTTGGCGAGGCGGCGCAAACATCCCACCCGGGCTCAAGACAATCCGGATGCGTGCACCCGTCGGACGGGATGCACAGCGCTCTAGCGGTGGTGTCGACGATGAAAGGGATAGCGACGATAACTCAAGCGCTGGATCGAGCAGTGCAAGAAGCGCGAGCAGTGATGGTAGTAGAGAGCAAGAATCTGATGAATGAATGCAATATTTGTGAGTGAAGGTATTTGTTAAATTTTTACTTTTTTCTCTACAAACCTATAATCCGAATACGGTGAATACAGGGTATCACATAATATCTTATAGCTATTACCCTGTACCGCACACTATAGATAACACAAAACGATTGTGAGTTTCACAATCCTCGCAAAAACTCCGCAATAGTAAAGTCAAGTGATTTCCCTTATCCTGTAGAATACAGGGTAACGTTTGCATAAAATCGCAGGGCTAGATGGGTTAATCGAGTCGTCTGCGGGTCTGGTAAGGCCGAGGGTCAGTGTGACCCATATCCAGATCCGTGAATATCTTCAGCGAATATATTCTTTCTTTCATGCCTAACCCATACCCATAGCAAGGAAATATGGATTAGTCAGCCTTGGTGACTTACTACATTGATCTAGCAGTAGATGAACTGTAGTGTATCAACTATCAGTGGGCGTAGCTTAGGCAAATGCGCACTCATTTAGAGGCCAACATGGGAGACATATGGCCGAGAGCGAGCGAAGGCGAGCGCGAGGCTCACTCAATGCGCTCACCGGTCACCAACACCCGCCGATCAGGCGGGGCGTGTCTGCGCGAGCGAGCGAAGGCGAGCGCTGCAACCCGATATTTTTTTCCTAGACACCGCGCCTGGCCGAGACGAGGACTTAGCGTAAGGCACGAACGGGTGGGGCAGGCCGCGGAGCGGCGCTCCCGAGCGAAGCGAGAGAGGGCGGGCCCCGAAGTGCCGTCGCTAAGTCCGCAGGCGAGAGCCAACGGGCGAGTGTCCTACTGTACTAGTACTCGATCAATCAATCCGTCTCCTTCTCTGGGGAACTTGCTGTATAATATTGCCAGATGACAGTCTTTACTGCAGTTTACTATGCGCAGTAATTTACGAGTACTTTACGGGTTGGGCTGCTGATCAAACTGACCAGAGAAAGACCAGCGAAATATACATGCCCGACCCTCGGCCTTACCAGACCCGCAGACGACCCAATTAATATCTAACCGTGGCGATTAGGCATCCATCAAAACCTGTATGTGTATGATGTTGTGTGAATGTTGTTTGATGTCATCCGCACGGGGTGAAGTGACGAATGTAGCGTATGTCGTTCGATGTCATCCAAAAACCTCCCCCAATCGACAGTTCTTCGAACTGCGAATAATGATGCTGACCAGCGCAGGAGGGAACCAATGCTACAGCGTACTTGTAGCATTATTACGTGCCCCGCGAAAAAAGGATGCATGTTATCTGCGCATTACCTTTGTTCGAGCACATTGAACAGTACAACTCTCATGCCCTAACACTATGACTTGCTAATTACTTTATTCATAGTATTTGTGTGAAGTTGTAATGGCGAAATCCCAGACTAGCGAAGCTCTAGTCGCCCGTCGACTACCATAAGAAAGATGCATATACTATTACCACTTCTAAAACAAAAGGTTGAAAACGTGATACACGGCACTTTTAAAGCGGTCTGCTTATGATATTGCACGACGTCCGTAGTGACCAGGAGATGGTCATCTAATGAGTCATGAGTTGTTTGCATTTGCACAGAGTCATTAAGTGCTTACTGCGGGCGAAGGTTTGCAAAAGTCAAAACCAATTACCGCGCCCATCATCGCGAGGAGGATGACGACCACAACAGCCAAAATGCCTAGGTTCTTTTTGTTTTGCTTCACATAGGACCACAACCCCCTCGCTTTGGCAGGATCCTTGCCGACAAGCGCAACGATATCACGTTTAGTGACCTTGACGTTCGATTTCTCCAGCTGAGCCGACGCCTTCACAAAATCAGGATCGCTTGACAACTTGTTCATAAAATTTGGGTTCGCCAGGAGATCCGGGTCCTTCTTCAATGCAACCCCCGCCTTTTTTCACGCCAGGAAGGTTCATGGCTGCTACCACGTTAGGATCCTCGCGCAGGTTGCTGAGTTTCGTGCTGAGCTTGTTGCTGAAACCGGTGTTCTTGCCGAAGACCGCTTTAAGTTTCGAAGTAAAGGAGGGCGCGCCTCTCTCCTCAACATCGCCCTCGTGGAAGTTGCTGGCTCCATCATCATAGTTGGGATGAGTGGCTCCATGGCCCGCTTGCGTCGCGTTGGACGCTGGGATGAGCGTGGCTAGCAGTAGTAGAAGAGGCGGACGAGCTACATTCTCCGTCTTTGACAACGCTGGTCTAGTTTGGGGAGGTGTGTGTGGGCTTCCAGAGATATTTGGGAATACCAACAATGTGAAAAACCCTCTCGGTCAATAGCATCCGGTATCCGGGTCTTGTGCAGTAGAATGGAGCTGTAAGCTTACCGTATTTTAATTCTGTACTAGCAGTACAGAACCGAATGTGGGACCAGCAATGATGGCAATGATAGCATTTTGAGCACAAGATGTCAGCAATGGTGACAACCGCGCACGATACAGTGCATTACGAAATACCAGGTAGCGTGACGTGCAAATGTATTATAATACGGTAGGGGGAGTCGAACCTCAAAAATGGCGACAAAAATATCAACAGAGAAGGGACCGAATAATCACCAACTCTCGGCACCAAAAATCAACAGAGCAAAGTGGGGTACTCACACAAAGCTTTTGCGTTTACCGTAGCTGCGAAATACCACTAATTGCCGCTTTAGGACGCGTAGGCTTGAGCTAAGCGCACACATATCTTCCTACAGTCCGCCTCTATCTCAGTGGCGGCCGTCGTCAACGAAGCGCTGTCTAGAAACTCACAACGGCTCCACCAATGCGTGTTGAAAATCTAAAACTTGCTTATAGTGATAGCGAACATGTTTATTCTGAAAGAATTTGCGTGAAAACTTCGCTAAACGAATACACAACATTTTCTAGTTCAAGAACAGCTGATGTTTGTATGAGATCTGGAGGAGGGAACAGGAGGGAATTTCGGGGTGTACCACTTGAACTTTGAAAATCAGCAGGATTTGGGCGAAATAATCAGCAGGAAATCGCACCACAAATCATCATGTTTTTTGCTACCCCTAATACATGTAGAACTTTCGGTACCAAACCACGCTGATATCACGAAATAAGCACTCTGAAAAATCTTAAATTGGCGCCTTCCCTTCAAAGGAAGGATCCGGGTGGATACAGTAGCAGCCCACGGAGTTACTATAATCCAACCACTCTGCCGAATTGCCATAACTCGGGCAACAGTTCTCACTTTGGTTTGAACTGTGAATTACTCTTACGAGATATGGAACAGCGACAACTGCACAGCTCTGTGATAGTAATTCGCGATCGATGATGACACGCTATGGGTACCGACTCCCCTATGTCAAGACATACTGTCGGGCATTGAAGCCGTGGTAATGTTGTACGAACAGCTGCTGCACCGTGTCACAGCTCGTGTGCAATACACAAAGGCAACTCGGAGGTTGAAGCGAATGTTGGTCATCGAAGCTTCGGGAACACGTGATCAGTTTTCTCAGGGATCTAGAAGGTAGATGCACGTAGCAGTAGCTAGAGTAGACTGAGAGTCTGAAGCTCACTTTCCATTTTAACATCGCAAGAACAAGTTGACAAGTTTGCTCTGAGCACACATTGTGTTTGGTTATGAGCCCAAGGACGCTCGGCCCCAACGACGTGCTGCAAGACGACAACTACTTTCTGTGAGAGTTTAACGCCCGGATGGCGTTGGCACGCAAGAATCTTCTGAGCCATGTCCAAGTCAAGTCAGAGAACGCGATGGAGCCTCGTACGGCCGAATGGGAAGCCTCTGACATGAAGGCGCTCGGAATCCTGGTCCAGTTGCTCAGTCCTAACTACCAAGCCATGGTGAGAGAAGCCAAGTCCGCGCGAGAGGCATGGGAGACACTGCGGACATTCTTCGTGCAGAAAAATCTGCACAATCAAGTTCAGCTGCGGAAAGAGCTGCACGGCTTCGAGATGGCTTCGGTGAGAATTTGATGGACCACCTCATGTGTTTTGAAGATTTGTGTCTACGACTCGCTGCTGTCGGTGAAACGATCTCGGAGGGCGAGAAGTTGGTGATTCTGCTGGGGAGCCTGCCAGCCGAGTATGATGGAATGATCAAGATTATCGAGGCACACGGATCGGTAACGCTGCTCCACGCAAAGGAGATGCTGCGACGCGAGTACGAGACGATCAAGAAGCGTGAGAAGCGAGAGGAGGCGTTCAAGGCGGTCGCACATGGTGCGCGCAACAACCGAGGCCAAGATGCTGCACGACGTCCAAGTGGTGAGCGGAATCAAGATGCGCGTGTCCGTCGAGGAAGGGGCCGTGGCCAGCAGCGTGGCCGGCAGCATACCCAGCAACACCACCAGTCACGTGGCCGGGAGCAGAACAACAAGGGTTTCAATGGGCGCTGCTTCGAGTGTAATCAAGTCGGTCACAAGCAAGCTAATTGCCCTCAGGCGGATCGCAGTGATGGTAGTAGTAACGGGGAGTTCGTGTTCTCCGTCAGCGGCAACGAGCGATCTGCGTGCTGGCTGCTGGATAGCGGCGCAAGCTCACATATGAGCTTTGACCGTGACGAGTTTTGCGAGTATCGAGAACTTGACTCAATGATGACAGTGACTGTGGCCAATGGCCAGCAACTGCAAGTGCGTGGAGTCGGCTCGGTGCGATTTTCGATTGGTGGTTCCCAAATGGTGAAGCTGACGGATGTGCTCTTCGTGCCGCATCTGGACCGCAAGCTACTCTCTATTGCTGCACTGGTTGCCAAGGGCGCCGAGGTTTTATTCCAAAAGCGGCACTGTGACATTCGCCTCGGAGGAAGACTGGTCGCTCGCGTGCACAAGGAAGGAAGCTCTTCCCATGGCCTGCGCAGTGTGTGTCTGGGGAGAAGAAGCTGCCAAGGAGGTTGCTGCAGCATCAACTGGGTGCGTGGACGCACAGCTGTGGCACGCTCGGCTTGGACACATCGGTGCGTCGCGTATGCCAAGCGTGGCGCGTGCAGTGGACGGAGTGCCGGTGGTGAACGCTACTCCGGACAAGATGGATGTTTGCGCGGTATGTGCGATGGGGAAGCTGGCTGTGAGCGCATTCCCACACCGCTCGGGAAGCTCTGTGAAGACAACGGAAGTGCTGGAATTGATTCACTTAGATGTGATGGGACCAATGCAACGGACGTCAAAAGGTGGACCACGATACGTCGTCACTTTTATCGATAATTTTTCGCGGTATGTACACGTATTCCTGCTGTCGTCGAAGGCTCAAGTGTTCAAGTGCTTCGTGGAGTTCAAGAACCTCGTCGAAAAGCAGACTGGAGCGCGTATGAAGTGTCTACGGAGTGACAATGGCACGGAATACATAAGCAAGCGGTTCCGCGGATTCTGCAATGCTCATGGTATTGTCCAGCAAACAAGTGCACCCTACAGTTCGCAACAGAATGGACTTGCTGAAAGGATGAACAGGACGATTGTTGAGATGGCCAGGTCCATGGTGCACTACATGGGACTCGACCTGGAGTGGTGGGGTGAAGCTGTGAACGCTGCTGTCTACACGATTAATTGACTACCGAACACGGCGAGGACTTCGGCGAGGACTTCGGTTTCGCCGTACGAAGTCTTCTACGGCAAGCGGCCGGATCTATCGCATCTGCGTGTGTTTGGCTCGCGTGGATTCGTCCACGTCGCGAAAGTCAATAGGTCAAAGTGGGATGCAAAAGCTCACCGCTGCATCTTCCTCGGGTACGCTGACACTACCAAAGCTTACCGAGTCTGGGACCTGGAAGCAGAACGTGTGGTGACATCGCGGACGCTTCAGCTTGACGAGAATCCCCCTGCAACCCACTACAATCTACCCATGCAAGTAGGTGGCGGAGTCCACGTCGCGCACTGGCCTGATTTTGATGCTGAGAGTGCTGGCGGTCTCCCACCAACTCCGTCACTAGCCCCAAGTGGTGATACGGACGTCACTATGAATGGATCAAGCCCCGCGCAGGTGGTCAGCGGTGACTCGGAGGACATGGAGGTAGACCAAGCTGGGTTTGATGAGAGTCTTAGACTGCAGAGATCGTCCCACGCAGTGGTACCGGCAGCGAGAGGCTTCGTCAGCATCTGGGAACGGCCCCCGCAGCACAGGCGAGGCCGCTCCCCTCAGCTCCAAGGGCGTCTTCGACAACTAGCATCATCCCGTTGTCGAGAGAGGGGGAGCAGCTAGTGTTCACTGGCGGGTCGCGACCACGGATGGCAAGTATGGACAATCTCCCTCGCATTCTGCCGAATATCGAGTCGCCACAACCTTCACAAGCAATGCTGCCCGCATCGGACACTAATGGTACACCGGCAGGTACAGCACTGACGTACAATGCGCCTGCCCTACTCGAGAATGGTCCTGCCCCAACTGAGGTCGACAACGTTGAGGATTCTTCTGGTGATGAATTGGAACCGGACTCCAAGCGACAGCGTATTGATGATGGCTATGAGATCGCTCTTGCTGTAGTTGAGCTTCCTCGTAATTATCGTGAGGCAGTTGAATCCCCCGAACACGAGCAGTGGAAGAAGGCCATCCGAGCTGACCTACGAGCGCACTTCCGTAACCACACATGGGACCTCGTACGGAAGCCGCCAGGAGCCAAAGTGATCGGCCACAAGTGGGTATTCGCAATCAAACGTGATGAACATGGTGCCATCGTCCGGTTCAAGGCGAGGCAAGTTGCTCTCGGGTGCCTCCAAACGTTCGGCGTTGACTACTACGACACCTACTCTCCGGTCGCAAGTATGAACACGGTTCGAACGTTTCTAGCTGTGTGCTGCAGCCTGAATTACTACGTGAAGCAGTACGACATCGAAACGGCATTTTTGAATGGTGATCTTAGCGAACGAGTCTACATGACAGTGCCTGCCGGGATGAAAGTCGCTAAGGATATGGTGTGCCAATTACGTCGAAGCCTCTACGGATTGAAACAGGCAGCAGCCGTGTGGTACCGCACTATTCGGGCAGTTTTTCGCAAGGCCGGCTTCGTGCAGTGCGCTGCGGACCCCTGCCTCTTTGTCAAGCGAGGTGGACGCGCGCCAGTTTTCGTCGTTTTATACGTGGACGACTTGCTAGTTGGATGTCTGCATGAAGAGGATGCCGAAGATGTTCGCCAGGAGCTTGCGAAGCATTTCACCGTGAAGGCCCTCGGAGATGTTCGCTACGTGCTCGGGATGGAGGTGAAGTACGACAAGGAAAAGGGGGAGTTGTGGCTGGGCCAGAAGCCGTTCATTGAGCGGATGGTTGAGAAGTTTCGGCAGGAAGACGCTGACCCTGTTCGCAACCCGACCGTACTTGGCCAAGATCTGCATGTTGAAGACGGACCAGTCATTGCTGGAGTGAAGCCATTTCGTGAACTCATCGGCTCACTTTTGTATGTCGCAAATGCCACACGCCCCGATATTTCGGTTGCCGTCGGTGTCCTTTCTCGCTACCTGGAGGAGCCCCGCGAGGAGCACTGGAAGGCAGCAATTCGCATTCTTCGATACCTGAAAGGCGCGAGCACCAGTGGGATCAAGTTTCGCCGCTCCAAGATGAAGACATGCAGTGTTGCGGCGTTCTGTGACGCGAATTGGGGTGTTGACGTTGCGACTCGACGCTCTACATCGGGAATCATCGTTCAAGTAGCCGGCGGACCGGTTATTTACAAGAGCAAGTTGCAGCAGACGGTGCGCTCTCGTCCGCGGAAGCGGAGTACATGTCAATGGCGCTCGCGGTGCAGGAAGTCGTGTGGCTACGTCAACTACTCGAAAAAATGGGGCTCAAGTCTGTCGGTCCGACTCCTGTCTTCGTGGACAACAAGTCGGCGATTAGTATGGCAACCAATCACGGGTACACGCCGAGAGCAAAGCACATCGATCTGCGTGCTCATTTCGTCCGTGATCATGTATCGAAGGAGACCATCGAAGTGATCCACGTACCTTCAGCCCAGCAGCTTGCGGATTACTTGACGAAGCCGCTACCGACCCAGCAGTTTACGTGCCTGGTGCATTCGAGTGGAGTCGTCGACCAAGATGCAAGTTGAGTGTCGTGGAGACGTCAACTTTGAGAGGTGTTGGGCTCCACGTTGCTACTACTACTACGTAGAGTTACAGTCATAGCAGTCGCAAGGTAGATAGAGAAAACTCAGAAGCACGTAAGTGCCGAGGCAGAACGCCACGACAGGTACAGCAGTAGTTCGGTAGAGGTTCCCACTTGCGCCACAAGCGTCAAGTTCTCGAGTAAGTGGGAACCTCCTAGCCAAACTCCTGCATACCAGCAGTCAGTGTATTAGCAGCAGCAATACAACTAGCAAGATACCTACACTAAATCTAAGTACATGTTGTCCTTTGCAATAGAGCAGGGAGCAGAGCCTTCGTGCTCCCTGCCATCAATCCCGTTCTCCATAGTAAAGTGTACATACTCCTGCTGACGTTGCACGACAGAGCTGGATACACTCGATAGCCGCGCGGGGCAACCACACGCTAAAGAGCCTTGGTACGATCTGCCGTTGACAAGCCGCTGCACAGGTAAGCTGTATCTCACACTCCCACTTGAACACGGCGATCTTAGCCAAGTCGACGTGATCACACTCCGTTTAAGTGTAGCAGTAGTCTGTGCCCGTGGTGCATCCACGCAGTGGGTGCAACCCACTCTCCCACTTGCACAGCATCCCACCAACCCATGCATGCCGTAGTTGAACTACGCGAGTAGGTGCAACCTGCTCGGCCTCGCCAGGCACACTACATCTCAGCACGCGTCAGCATGATGTAACTCCTGCGCAGCAGTTGTCGTAGACGAAGCCGCCTCGCTTTCCACAGTCACAACAGGTAGCACCTTCATCATCTTCCGAAAGCGAGCAAACTTTACAGCTCCCAGCGCCTTCGTCATGATATCTGCGACCATGTCCTCGGTCCCGCAGTGCTTCACTGCCATGCGCTTCAGCTCGACGTTCCTTCTCACCATGTGATACTTGTTCTCGATGTGTTTGGTCTTCGAATACTTGCCGGGTTTGGCACTCAACGCGATGGCTCCTTCATTGTCGCCAAGCATGAGCGGCACTGGATGCGACCAAGCCAGCTCATTGCATAAGCCCTGTAGCCACAGGATGTCCTTCGCAGCTTCAGACATGGCCACATACTCTGCCTCGCAGGTGCTCATTGCGTTGATCTCCTGCTTCCTGGAGGCGTATGAGATCACGTTCCCATCGAGCATCGTTACGTAGCCGCTAATGCTGCGGCGATCCGCAGGATCATTCGCATAATCAGCATCAGAGTAGATCACCAGCTCAGCCGATGTACCTTCAGACACGTCCTGCACTAGGCCGTAGTCCTTCGTAGCCTGCAGGTAGCGCAGCACCAGCTTGGCTTCAGCAAAATGTGTGTGGTCGAAGTTGGACAGATACTTGCCGAGATGTCGTACGGCGTGAGTAATGTCCGGCCTCGATGCACTCACAAGATACTGCAACGAACCCACCAGCTCTCGGTAGGGAAGATTCTCACTAGTTTCAGGCTGCACCGCCTTGGATGGTGACATAGCTTCAGGTGTCGCGCACCCATTGCATGTCGACATGTGATACTCCTTCAGCACATCCACCACGTACTGCTGCTGCGAGTAGATGATCTGTCGCCGCGGGCGATCAATCAGGATCTCCACACCGAGTAGGTACTTTACATTTCCCATTGTAGTCAACTCGAACGACTCCTTTAGTGCAGCCGCCGTAGCCTCGCACAACTCGGGAGTTCCCATCAGCAGTAAGTCATCGACATACACAGTCAAGAGCATCTTGACTTCACCCTCCTTCTTCAGTGCGTAGAGACCAAAATCCGAGTCCAGCCGCTCGAATCCCATGGTCACCAGTTTTGCATGTAGCGTCTTGTTCCAGATGTGTGGGGCCTGCTTCAGCCCATACAAGCTCTTCAAGAGTCTGCACACATAGTCAGGGCCCTCCTCCTGGAATCCGGGCGGCTGCTCCATGAAAATCTCCTCAGCAAGGTCTCCATACAAGAACGCAGTCTTGACGTCATATTGAAGCACGGCCCAACCACGCTGCACTGCATAGTAGATAGCCGTCCTGATCGTCTCGAAACGAATCACAGGAGCGAACGTCTCAGAGTAGTTCACTCCACGCTGCTGCTTAAATCCATGAATCACCAGGCGAGCTTTGAATCGCGTCACTCGTCCTCGCTCATCACGTTTCACGGCAAACACCCAGCGGCAGGTAATCACCTTCATCTTTTTGGCAGAGGACCTTGGCACAAGTCTCCACGTTCGATGACCTCGAAGAGACTGCAGCTCGGCCAGCATCGCTGCCTTCCACTGCGGTCAGTACTTGCTAGCTCTGGCCTGCGTGTACGTCGTTGGAATCTCAATGTCTCCTTGTGCAGCATGCACATGCCCCACAACGTAGTCACTCAGTCGCACGTTCCGCTTCTGCGTTCGCCGAGGCCGCTTCACACACGGCTCCACAGGCGGTGGCTGGATCTCG
Organism: Phytophthora melonis; assembly: GCA_024211575.1. Lineage (NCBI taxonomy): Eukaryota > Oomycota > Peronosporomycetes > Peronosporales > Peronosporaceae > Phytophthora > Phytophthora melonis. The sequence continues at coordinate 2,784,720 of JAMXKT010000037.1, read as the reverse complement.
AATCCGCTCGTGACCTTCTCAACAGTCTTGCCATGCTTGCGTGCACGACGTTTGCGCGTGCTGCGCTTCGCAGGTGAAGCAGCAGCAGATTGCTCAGTTGGTGAGCTTGCACTCTTGCTAGAGCTCTCGACAATTCTCCCACTGGACTTCGATGCACTGCGTACTGCAGCAGAAGTCCCACGAGGCTCACCATCAATAGCATCATCACAGACTCCCACTGGAGCATCGGCCGTCACAGGTGGGTCTGCTCCCACTGGATCGGTATTCATCGTAAGGTCTAAGGTGCTGTGCAGCAGCCCTTCAGACCCATCAACAAGAGAGTCCATGGTGGTCTTAATGCGCACGATCGGTACAGTAGATGGCAGCTCGTGCATGCAGTCCAGATAATTGTTCTCAAGAAGCTGCTTTACATAGTCGCCATCCGCAGTAAAATCCTCATGAAAATGTGCGTTTCCTCCTTGTGCAGTGACCACTTGACAGGTGAGAAGATCCAGGAATTTGTAGCCTTTCGTAGAGTTGCTGTAGCCCAACAGCAAGCTCAGCCGAGCTCGAGGTTTCAGCTTCTCTTTACGACGGCGAGATTCAGGCGGAATGTAGACCCACGCCAGGCAACCCCAGGTCCGCAAGTCACTGAGGTCCGGTGCAGCACCGTACAGTCGTTCATGCGGAGACTGCATGCCCAGCGGTTGAGTCGGTAGCTTGTTCAATGTATCCATCACATGCAATAATGCTTCTCCCCACAGCAGGTCTGGCATTGCTGTGGCGATTTGTAATGCACGGATCCGGGGCAACACAACTCCGTTGGCACGCTCCACAACACCATTCTCTTGTGGTGAATAGCCATTCGTCGTCTGCAAGATGATGCCCTCCTCGGCACAGTAAGTCTCCAGCTCAGTGCTGGCGAACTCACCGCCCTGGTCCGAGTGCAAGCGCTGCACTTGGTACTGCTTGAACTGTGTGCGCAACTCGTTCATCAGCTTGATCAGGTAATAGGTTGCATCTCCTTTCGCCGTCATCAAGTAGGCCCACTTGTAGCGGGTGACCTCGTCCACAACATAGAGGAACATCGTAGCTCCACTCGCAGTAGGTTCATCCATCGAGCAGACATCCATCATCAAGATGGACAGAGGTTGCAGCTCCCGCAGCAAACGCCTCGCATGATGCATTCGCTTTGCTTTACCCGCAGTACAGGCAACACAGTCGTAAGGGTTCAGATCCTTTGCATTAATCTTTACCCCAACTTTCTGCTTGCTTGCCATCGCCTTCACAGTAGGCATGTTCAAATGGCCGAAGCGCTGATGCAGCAGCGCCATCGTATTCTTCGAGTCGTCAGTCTTCGTCTGCACCGCATTCACCATCACTCCAGCCACATGCTCCACTCGCAGGCGGTAAATGTTGTCACGCATGTCAAATCTCAGAGAAGTACCAGGCTTGGATAGCCATGCCGTTCGTTGATCGTCAGAGCAAACCAGCTTAAATCTGCCCTCCATCTGCATGTAGCCCAAGCTGATAATGTTCACTTGCGCATTCGCAATGTACATCACATTCTCCAAGAGCTTGTCCTCAAGTTCACCAGTCACCTGGTTGCACACGCGCAACAGCACAGAGCCACAAACAACAGCAGATTGCACCGTTCCGTTAGCAAAGCTGAGTTGACTTGTAGTCTGATCAGATAGCGAAGTAAACAGTGAAAGGTCGTTGCATACATTTGCCTGGGAGCCAGAGTCGAGTATCCACTCAACAAAGGCCCCTGGCGTTCGCATACCTTCATTCCGGTTCACCATGTTCACCATTCTTGGTCCCTCTGTGCAGTAGCGCGGTGGCGACCCACCACGGCGCTCACTGCGCCACGGCGAGTTGCTCCATCCACGCGGTGGATCCGTTGCCAACGAGGTGAGCCGTGCTGCTGACTCGGCCCATAGTGGTCAAAGCGGCCTCGCGGCAGCGACCAGCGGCGTGGTGGCGACCAACGCCGCGGCGGCGACCGCGGTTCACGCCCCATGTACGCATCCCGCGCACGCTCATAGTAGCCACGCTGTGGCGAGCGGCCTCGCTCCTCACATGGACGCGGCGGGCCAGCATAGCCGTAGTCATTGCCACGTCGTTCGTCACAGCTTTGGTTCGTCCACACGTGTCCACCATAGTCGGTCCTGCCTGTTGCATGCTGTCCACGGACGTCCCACCGAGGACCATCCCGGCTATCCCCTGGCGGAGGTGGACCCCTCGTGATCCACCTTCTGTTCGCCCTGGCTCAAGCCCTGGTCCGCGAGTGGCTCGTGGCCAACTGCGTTCACATTCTTGGTGATCAGCACGCTGCACAGGTGCGCCATCGTGCTGCTCATGTCCGCCTCGCTGCTGCTCAGTAAGTGCGCGAGCTTGCTGATCTCCTTTTCCTTCACTGGCATGTCCTTCAGTCCGCGCAGGCAGACGTCGAAGTGCCAGCTCACATTCGTCGTCACTTGCAGGCGTGGTAGGAGAGTAGATGGGCGACGCCACCTGCACGTCTACGCGCTGCACGACCCGGTCGGGCTGCACAACTCCCACTGCCCCACAAACGATGTCGCCGGCTTGCGGTTCTTGGCCTTGAGCTTGTCGGCCAGCTCCGACTTCAATGGCTTACCAGTAACCGCCGTGCACTCGGCGTACCAGTGTCCAGGCTGGCTGCAGTTGCTGCACTTCGTCCGCGCCTTCTTCTGCGCCAGCTCGTTCTCGCTCATGCCCTGCCTCTTCTTCTTCTTCTGCTTGCCAGCCGCCTTGGTCCCTTGGCTCACGAAGCTGACGACCTGCGCAGCACGTTGCGCTGGTTGTCCGGCTTGTAGCCCAGCGACCTGGCTTCGAGCCTGCTCAGCTTGACGCAGTCGCTGCGTGGCATCCGCTCGGGTCAGTGAGCGGCGATCATTCTTGCTGCACCACACCGTGTGTTGCTCAGCCAACTCACGGAAGACGAGCTGTGCGTTCGAGAGCAGGAGACTCGCATGCTCCCACTCCTCCAGCTCACCGTTGGCAGCACGCAGCCGCCGCACCAGCTCCTCGCTCTTCTTCACGTAGGCCTCCACCGTCTGGCCCGGCTTCAGCTCATGGTTGAGCAAGTCGCGCAAGATGTAGTCGGGGTTGACGCCATCGCCCTTGGTGAAGTGCGCCGTGATGCGCCCCCACAACAGCGACGGCGCTTCGATCTGGTCGCGCAGCTCGTCGACCTTGAACAGGTCACGCAAGTTCATGTCCAGCGATAGAGCCATCGCCGTGAATGCCAGCACCCTACGCGTGTTGTACCACGTATGGTACTTGGTGTTGGTGTAGCCAAGGGCGGAGTCGTAGCGCTCTCCGCCATACGTGATGTCGTCCAGCGCGAACGAGGGGAACCGCACGGTCACCTCGCTCTTCCAGCGCGCGAACTCCTCCTTCTTGTCCGTGAGCTTGGGCAGCGGCACTTCCTTCCCCATCAGCTTCTCCGTGTGCTTGGCCAAGTCAGCGTCGTCGTAGCGCGGGCCGAGCTGGTTGTCCAGCATGCTGGTGCCGTGCGAGGATGCGCGGCTGCGCACGTCGTCGGGTGGTCCGGCTTCGCCTTGCTCGCTGGGCTCGGAGGGCTCGTCGGGCTCGGAGGGCTCGCTTGGTGCTGGAGCGCCTGCTGGTGGCGCTGCTGGTGGTGCTGCCTCCGGCGTTGGGGTCGGCTCCGGTGCTGGGGTCGAAGGGGAGGATTCGAAAGTGATCAGTCGCGGGCGTTCCGACGCCGGGCCCGATTGACCAATCGGTGATGAGAATCTTCCACCAATAGTGCGAGGAGTTCGTAGCCACCTGGCATTTCCGCCAGACGGCGGCCAAAATCCTCGGCATCCGTAATGGATACATCTTCAGCTTCGGCGGGTTGTTCAGCTTCTCCCTCAGCCGCAGAGTCGCCCGCAGGTTGTTGCACCTCAGTCGAGTCGCCCTGACCTCTATTGGGGCTGATAACCTGAGAGGTGTTGGGCTCCACGTTGCTACTACTACTACGTAGAGTTACAGTCATAGCAGTCGCAAGGTAGATAGAGAAAACTCAGAAGCACGTAAGTGCCGAGGCAGAACGCCACGACAGGTACAGCAGTAGTTCGGTAGAGGTTCCCACTTGCGCCGCAAGCGTCAAGTTCTCGAGTAAGTGGGAACCTCCTAGCCAAACTCCTGCATACCAGCAGTCAGTGTATTAGCAGCAGCAATACAACTAGCAAGATACCTACACTAAATCTAAGTACATGTTGTCCTTTGCAATAGGGCAGGGAGCAGAGCCTTCGTGCTCCCTGCCATCAATCTCGTTCTCCATAGTAAAGTGTACATACTCCTGCTGACGTTGCACGACAGAGCTGGATACACTCGATAGCCGCGCGTGGCAACCACACGCTAAAGAGCCTTGGTACGATCTGCCGTTGACAAGCCGCTGCACAGGTAAGCTGTATCTCACAAACTTGAGGGGGAGTGTCGGGCATTGAAGCCGTTGTAATGTTGTACGAACAGCTGCTGCACCGTGTCACAGCTCGTGTGCAATACACAAAGGCAACTCGGAGGTTGAAGCGAATTTTGGTCATCGAAGCTTCGGGAACACGTGATCAGTTTTCTCAGGGATCTAGAAGGTAGATGCACGTAGCAGTAGCTAGAGTAGACTGAGATTCTGAAGCTCACTTTCCATTTTAACATCGCAAGAACAAGTTGACAAGTTTGCTCTGAGCACACATTGTGTTTCATACAACCAATGTGCAGAATAGAGACGTGCGATTCCCTGTCCCGGCTAAATGGATGTGTCATTTTAAAGAAAATTATTTTTATTTAAAGTAGCATAAATATTTGTGATCTGCATGGATATTTTTTATAATTCGACACCATGGGGCACACGGCCAGCGCCAATCGGCAGCGCCGCAGCTCGACAGGGACGCTGTATGGAGAGCCCGCAACGTGCATTACTCAACAGATGCTATGGCGCGGAAAATATCGTCGAAGTCGTCGTCCAAACTAAACTCACCTATCGCCGTATCTAATAATTATTATAATTCGCGACTTGCACTTCTGTGACTCGCCAGGTTGATTCAGAAGGGCTTCAATCTGTGCCTTATCACGTAGCCACGAATAAATTAGTGTCCGGCGGCTCTGGTAGTTTTCAGGCGCTAGATCGGGGTAAAACTTTTTAATTGTGGCCTTGACTTTCTTGTGCTCCGAAAAGTGCTTAATAACAGCTAGCTTTTCTTCTGCCGTGTAGGCGGAGAGTTTGTACTGCTTTTCCTTGCGCCCTGGACCGCCTGCCAGCCGGGTCGTCCTTTAGGACGTTTCTTCTGACGGCTAGCCATCTTGTGGCAGAATGAAATCGCTGGACGAGCGAAGTTGTGTAGGGCTGTATGCCTTGACGTAGGGTGCACCACAGCTCAAATCTAGACATGTGATTGGTCAAATATGTGTTGTAAGTCTTGACATAGGGAAGTCGGTACTCTTACGTACGCTTGTACAGTACCGGTACCGTATAATACTTCTTCCATCCGACAAGGTCTTATATCCGACAATCATTATTGACCAATCACTTAGCGCCATATTTTTAAAAATATCGATATGGTGTGGTTTGATTGGCTATATAAAAGAGTAACCCTGTGTAACCACTGAAGATTGGGTGTCGTATGCAGAAGTATTATACGGTAGACTACCGGCGGTAGCCCGTCACCTGGCCGTTAGGCCCGTTCTCAACCGGAATTCCTCGCCGCATGCGGCCGCATGAGCCGAAATAAGGACTTGTGATTGGTTACCGACATCTTCGGAAAGATCTGAACAGTTACCCCGAAGATAACCAAGACAAATGTACATCAGGATCCTGGAACAGAAAAGGTATTGTCCAGTCTGCTTGTTGACCATTTTCCAACCACTATACTTGACTTTACTATACCCCTTGATCCAAGGATTTGAAAATGAAGGCCTTATTCAACGAACAGAGTCCAGTACAGGCGGCCCCGTCAGATTCGGCCCAGCGATCAGTAATAAACCTTGCACAGATAGTACTTTTGTGCCTGAGATTTGCTCCTCCAGTCATACAGATATACTGAGATAGATTAGATTTAAAGGGAACACGACGTGACGCCTCAGCAATGGTTGGCTCATGTCCATTCGTCCACTTTTCGGCGAATTCAGTAACTCAGTACAGCTGCATCTATGTGCAGCCTGTACGAATTTTACAACCTTGCACTCTTTATGAGTACCACTCTGCCGAATCAGGCGGGGCCGCCTGTACTGTTCAGATCTTTTTGCTGTTCCGATCTTTCCGAAGATGTCGGTAGTGGGGTAGGTGGTCGCATGCGGCCGCATGCAAAAATAGGCGCTCATGCGGCGAGTTGGCCGCATGCGGCGAAGTCGCCGCACGAGAGTGAGTAGGGGTTGCACGCCGCAGCACCAATCAGAGCGTTCTCAGTGACTCGCCAGCTGGAATCGGAAGACAGCCGTCATGGCCTGCTTACATGTAGACCATGAAGGAGTCAACTTGTCTTCGGTAGCTTTCTGATGGGGCCAATTTAGCTTCTACTCGAAGTGATCGGGCCGCTGGCACTAGCGAACGCCTGAAGGAGGCCGCTACTTCGTCAGGGCCTACATGTATATGAGCTTGTGTAAGTATATTATTAAGTGCATCAGACAAAGAAGGTACGAAGTACGTACATGATGTACGTCGAAGTATGTATTGTACATGTTCCTGGTACATGTAGTGCAAAATGTAGCAAACTACCCTTGATGTAGGTCCCTACGTTCTGGACAGCGTGCACGTCGTCTGCCTGTCCCTTTGCGGGCGTAGATCAGCATGCAGTAGAATATAATGGCTCAAATATACATGTCGTCATAACATACACTAGAGTTGACGGAGACCCGCGAGCGTGAGAGCTTAGAGCTAATGCTGTCGTATGGTGTACGATTAAGACTAATAGCTCCTACTACTGATGACGGTTACCAGCTCGTTCAAACAGAGCTACTGGCGAGAGAAACATTGGGGCGCATTGGCTGCAGAGATGACTGTTGCTATACATTTGAGATCTTGCTACTTGCTAGTGCGTACGTTTTGGAAAACGAAAATGTGAGTATGCGTAAGAACTCATAGTATTTCTGCATATTGTATGATACTTCAACAGAAATCCGATGCATTTATCTGCAAGGAAGGCGATACTGAAAACCTATGCGTATGATTCGGCTGCCTGTGCCGAAGGTACGAGGAAAACCCGTTTGAAGTCATGTAGTGTATATATTCATGGAGTAGACCATCAAACTATGCAACTTAAGTTTCTTGATTAATTAACCCCACCACTATAATGAAGACGTGCAAGTGCTTAGCATAATAAAGCAAACACATATCCCGTTGTAGCATAACGCCTATGCTTCAGATCGGAGCCGCCTTTAGAAATGTTTAAACTTACTTTCAGTTTTCATTTCTGCTTTTGTAAGTTCGTCTACGTCTGCATGATTGCTGTTTGTGTTACTGGTGCCCATTAACCCGAGATCCACTACAGGCGTTCAACTACTATTTATCTATTGTTCTCAGTTGGTGTATGAGCTAGCGTCAAAGAATACGAGCATTCAAAGGCAGTACCCTCAATACTTCGCGCTGCTGACTTGGTACGTGCATTGGTCTGAGTTGAAGTGGCCGATGCCATCCGGTAGCTAAATGCGGGTAGGGCGCAAATGCGGCCGCATGGGCATTCTCAACCGGTGCGGCCGCATGCGGCCGCATAGTACAAAACTGTGCGATGCGGTGCGGCCGCATGCGGCCGGTTGAGAACGAGCCTTAGTATCGCTGCCGGTACAGTAGGTACAGGCGGCCCCGTCAGATTCGGCCCAGCGATCAGTAATATACCTTGCACAGATAGTACTTTTATGCCTGCGATTTGCTCCTGCAGTCATACAGATATACTGAGATAGATTAGAATTGAAGTGGTGCCTCAGCAATGGTTGGCTCATGTCCATTCGTCCACTTTTCGGCGAATTCAGTAACTCAGTACAGATGCATCTATATGCAGCCTGTACGAATTTTACAAACTTGCACTCTTTATGAGTACCACTCTGCCGAATCCGGCGGGGCCGCCTGTACATGTATTCGCTGCCGGTACAGTAGGTACATGCATTACTTATGTATATGTATACTTCGCCGTGTCATCATCGATTGCTCCCCCATCGCGGGGGATTCAGCAGTTGTTATTGCGCGTTCTACTCGAACTTTCCGAAGTCGATTGATTGAATCGACCGAGCCAAATCGCCAGCAAACCGCCCGAGATCTTGATTTGACTTGACTTTACTATGTAAGCAATAAAGTACGAAATAAGAAGTCGACGAGGCCGTCTCGGTCGATTCCAAAAGACTTGACGTTTGTATTCAGCGATTTCAAGCCATATGGTAAACCGACCCGAATCGGCAATATTGGCCAGAATTCACAATACACCATTTCAAGGTCAAATTGAGAGAAGTCAAAATCAAAACAAAAACGACCAAAATCGAAACAAGAGAGATCAAGAAAAAGGGCACTGTCACGGACAACATTTTCCAGAGGGAATTTTCTGATCGATATAGAGTGGGCAAGTCAGTTTCTCTGTACAATATATTTGGTCTTGAAGGTGATTAGATGATATGCATATTTAAGATTGGAGGTTTTCTCATTTTGATTTTGGCGGTTCTCAATTTGAAGCACGACTTCTCTCAATTTGACCTTGAAATGGTGTACCATACATCAGCCAAACGAGATTTCACGGGGGATCTGAAGGCAACTCACTTTCGATTTTGCCCTTCCACTCCAACCAAGTCAAGTGATCGCTATGCAGATCCACAAATGGGGCTTTACCACGTCACCCTGCTAGTGGTTCCTCCGTTACTTGCAAGCACCGGTCCTACTTCAGCACAGACGCACGCACTTGAGAGCTCCGCCACGAATGCGAGGCTTTTGAGAACTTCAGCTGTCGATGGCGAAGAGAGGGGCTTTGCTGAGATGATTTTGAACGCGTTCAAGTCAAGCGAGTCCAAGCTAAGCAAGCTCAAGTCACTCGAGATGCTAAGCTTGAGGGACGCCTCAGGGGAGATGAAAAGATGCGCGATGCCTTCTGAAGACTGCACCTTACAAATTTCAGGATTAACGACAAGCAATGGATCTACAGGGGTCCGGCGGTTGATTTTTGTCGAACCTTGGTAAGTAGCCGAAGGTTTACAAGCAGCAGTTACATCAGCCCTGCTAGTGTTTCTTCCTACTATGCATTTGAGCGCTAACTCGATGAAAGGGGCCTTAAGGTGTTGCAAATAACGGTTTGTGCTTGTAGATCTTTAAAGGGGTTAATCGACCGTAACGACATATTGTCCTATTCAAAAATGAAGTTAACCTGTTCGCAAGAGCAACAATATATCGAGACGCGGCTGCCCAGATAAACAATTGTAAGTACATGCTAATGTATTTTTTTAATGAAGCTACTCTGTAGTTGCCACACACTCAAGGAAAAAAAAGAACAGCAAAAATCGGCTCGAAAATGTGGTACAGTCCAGTGTACCACCCCAATGTACACCCTACGACAAGAATACCCTCATCTAGGAATAAAAAGTGGGTTCCCGACGCCATGACTAGCGAGGGGATTGTCTGTACCAGTCTATTCTTTTTCCATGCATCGGGCCAGTCGGTGTGGCCCGGTGGACCACGCTGCACCGACTGGAGCTGACCCGGTGCAAGTATCCTCTGCCAATGTTAACTCCAAAATGGGTAATATTAATATTGATATAATATCGACACATTCAGTTTTGATATATGAAATATTATATGGTATTTTAACACACATGGACAATACTATTTCTATTAATATTGATATATCATATAATATATCAATATATCGTTAAGTACGAAATAATGACGTATTTCTAGTATTTTTTGCTAATCGCTAGCTAGCTTAAACCAATCTGTCGTCATTTCGAATACCCGGTTGATATTAGTTAGTGGCAAATTATACACGGAGGCTGCGTCACGCTGCGTCTCATTCATTGTGTACTCAAGCATGCGATGGCAAACTGTGGGGCAAATACTCACCGGTACCAGAATTTGGTACGATTGAACCATTGCAATACCAACAAATATTAGAACCCCGTACTGTATTTACATCCAAGGTATCTGAACAAGGCCGTGCTCTGCCCGGAACAGCTCTGGGTTTGACGGTATAGAAGTTAGTGCATTGCGGTATTTTGTTTCTACTGCCACTAACAGAAGTATAAATATGGTATTAGCTGTCAGCTGGACCGGGTATTGTCGCGAGTGCCCTGGGTGGGACGGTCAAGCGTTGTATGGAGGCTAGAACGGTTAGGCAGTTAACACTAAGTAAGAAGCAAAGTCAATATGCAAAAGCAATCAACTTGTTCTTTCCAGCGCAGATTCACGACTGACCCTACTTCCTTACCGCGGGCGAAGCCTCTCAGCCAGTGCTCCCTCCTCACTTCAACACGATGTCGGCTAACGTGCCGACTTCAACTCGGAGTCGGCTAACGTGCCGACAGTAACCCATCAATCGCACCCCCTCTCCCTTGGATCACCTCACGGCTCACCACTCGAGTCACTCAGCCTCCGTGACCTCCATCCTGCCCTCTGCGTCATCGCTCACCTGGCCGGCGCGTCAGCACTCCCATCGCCGCCTTGCGCCCCACCGAGCCGGCGCGCCGCCCGTCAGCACCTTTCCGAAATGGAAGACAGCCCTCCCTTAGCATCGTCGAACAGCTGTCCCTCCCAAAGTAGATCGGCGACCGAACGGTCGTCCTCGTAGGAACGGTGGAGACCGTTCCTACTCGGGACATCCTCCCCGACTGAAACTCGACGCCCACGTCGAGCCGCTTCCAACTTGGACTCTTGCGCCTTGGCTTCTTTCATCTTGGCCCGCAGCTCTCGCTGTTCAGCGCGCAACCCGCTGAGCGTCCTTACGGGCTTCTTCTCGCCTACACAGCCGTCTGCCCGCCAAAACGCTTCGCTCAAGCGCTCGGCTTGCTCCAGCTCTTCCAACTCCTTCTGCCATGTAGTATAATGGTCCTCCGCCATCATCATGGGCGAGCGGCCGACCGAAACAGCTTCGTACCACTTCAGCAGGTGGCTGGCCACGCAGGCCACCACCACATAACCGCTCCAGAGCACCACCGTTTCGTCGAGCACGAGCCCGTCATCGACAACCAGGCCCCCATCGGCCAACATGTAGTTCAGTGTCAGTAGAAGCACCGAGACGCCCAGCGTTCCTTGGCACAGCCTCTCCACGAAGTCGTAGACGTAGACGACCGTATAGAGAATAGCGTAAGCCAGCAGCGACACGAACGCCCAGAACCCCCGACCAACACAATTCGCACGGTCAACCGTTCTTCGACACTCCGCCTTGGGCCCTCGCCAGTACTTGACCGTTGATTTGCAGCTCAGCTCCAGCAAGTCAGGTAGGAAGACACACCACAGCGCGTGGTACGCTTCCAACCATTTGTAGAGTAGTCGCCCCAAACCGTCCACGTGCTCCTCACGGGCTTCCAACACCACCAAGGGCGTAGCCCACAAAGCTTCGAACGCCGCCCACCTCCGTTCAGCTGGAGACTTAGCCATCACGGTCGGACTGTTCACGAAGCGGCGGTACCGCCGTAGACACACACGGGCCAGCGAGGCCCACTTGTAGACGAAGCCGAACACGGCGCTTAGCAGCCGACCCGCAATACTCCACAACGGACCCCGCCGATAGCTCCTACCATCAACAAAACGGTCACCCACCAGTACGTGCACAGCGTTTTGATCGCCATTCGCCACAAGAGCAGCGAGCTCCAGAAGCACCACTCGGTCACCGCCACGACAGTTTCCATCTCCACACCTCGCCAAATTCAAAATGCAACGTCACCAGTTGCTAGAGTTCACCGTTCCTGCGCCACCGTGAGGTCTGCAGCCCTCACTCTCGGCCGCGTCGCCGAACTCAGCAACCCACCGTTCCATTTCATCAATTCACCGTAGTAGACATGACCGTGTCTCTCGCGACTCGCACCTCTCCTTTCCTTGAAAGGCAATCACGGCCCTTCAACTTCCAACGGTCGGGTCATTGTCCATCTGCGGTTCCCGCTCATTGGCTTCTTGTCCTCATTTCCGCTTTCGCCGAGAAGACAAGAAGACCCAGAGCCCCACCACCATGGTCAAGTCCCGAGAAGAGAACAAGGCCGCGATCGTCAAGCGGCTGCGCGCCCGTCTCGACCGCAAGACTCGCGGCGCCAACGCCGAGGCCGACGCGCAGCTGCGAGCGCAAGTCGGCTCCGAGCGACGGCCTTCGTCAATGGAGACTCGCTCGGCGTCACGGCGCTCGACGACCTGGCCGTGGCCGTGCTGGCCGACGACGCGACATTCCCGCGGAGCTCTCGCACGGTGGTGCTGCTGCCAGCGCCCACCACGTTGGAGACGGAGCCCGCGCCGCAGCACGACCTCTTCGCCACGCCGGCCGCACCCGCACGGTCGTCCAAGCGTCCGGCAGCTCGAAGCGCCGACGAGAAGAAGACCCCAGCGCCCAAGAAGCAGCGCAAGCTCTCGCACTCCGAGCAGTTCGAGCTCGCTCTGGCCGACACCTGCCCCCGAGACATCCAGCGCGACATCGAGAGGTTGATCAAGCGGGCGGCCGAGCAGGGCAAGACGCCGCCGCGTGCAGCGTACCCATGGGCCGGACAGCGCGCCTGGTATGACCCCGAGGAGTTCCCGGAGTTGTACCTGATGCACTGGCGCTACTACATGCGCTACCGGGACACGTTCTTCGACTGCGCGCTGTACGCGCCAACGGACAACTCCGACGCCCGCCGCCGCGACAAGCTCAACGCGAATCAAGGCCGCCTCGTGCTGGTGGGCATGAACGTCTGCCTCTTCGGCTGGTACGGCTTCCTTGACCGCTTCGAGAACACCGTCCACGACAACCTCATGTGGCTCGGCGGCAAGGCGGCCAAGCGTTCCTCGTCCGCCAAAGGCAAGGCCGACTCGGCGACCGATCTCGTCACGCTGTGGCGACACGACCGTTCCCGCTACGAAAGTCTGCTGGACCGCGTCTTGGATCCGTGCCGCGTCGACGAAGACGGGTATCAGAGCATCCGTGAGTTGCTGGAGCAAACGGAGGCTCTGAATCCCACGCGCCCCCCACATCTCCGCCTCTGTGACGAAGCCCTGGCGCGCATCGCCCTCGACGTCGGCCGCAAGGCGCCCAACCCGGACTGGGTCGGCAACAAGAGCAGCGGCATCTGGAAGTCGCTGTTGACCAACAGCCGGATCCGCGCACTCCAAGTCAAGATCGCCAAGCAGCTGAAGGAGGGCACGCACGTGGTCGCCCTGGACTTGAAGCCGTTCCAGCGCAAGGAGCAAGGCGACAGCGACTCCGACTACGCCGACGACGACGACAGGTTCACCGTGCAGCCACCCGCTCCGCCCGTAGATGAAGACGAGGTTGAAGACACGGAGGCCGACGAGGCGGAGGAGAAGCCGTCGCCGCAGAGCCCCGCACAGGAGGACGAGCACGCCGACCAGGAGCAAGACGGCGCCAACCAGGAGGACCAGGAGGAGGACGATGATGGCACCCGCAGCTCGGACGCTCACGACGCCGCCGACGACGACCTGAAGAGCAGCGCCAGCGACGACAAGGGCGATGCCTCGACCAAGGGCAGCTCCAAGAAGAAGGGCACCGACTCTTCGAGCTCCAAGTAGTTCATCGCGAATCAGGGGCGCTCCTGATCATTCGTTTCGTTCTCATTACTCCCAGCGCTCCTCCAATTAATTTCAATAACAGCACACAAACCATTTTCCAACCGTTCCGTTCTAGCGTTCAGTAGTCCGACCGTTCGTAACTCCACACACGACCGTTCTCCAAAACGCAAACGCCCCACCGTCGACCATGCTTAAGCCATAAGCAGGTCGTCATCCTCCACTTCTTCATTAGCTTCTGCCAGGCGCGAACTCCGACGCAACTCCGGCAGTCGCAACTTCCTTCTTCGCGCTTGTTCATACGCGGTCACTAGTGCTCCGTACTCGGGCATCAATTCCGCCCTAGGTACCCAAAAGCTTTCATAATTCGCAGTCAAAGCCAGATACTCCACTGAACGGTTGACCGTTCGTTTCCCACAGACTTCCAACAACGGCGAGTTGACTCCCGTGAGAACGGTGTCACCGCGTCCAACGGTCAACCGTTCCGTGAAACTCGAAGCGGGCAGATCCGACTCGTCCAGAGGCCCTTCTTCCGCGCCTTCCTCACCGTTTTCAACTCCTTCCGGCACTTCGTCCATGTACGGTCTGGTCCATTTCCCACGGAACTTCTTCAAACGGTTAACATTGACCGTGACTACCTTATCAGGATGCGACGGGATGTCGATTCGATAGGCGTTGTCACCCACTTTCGCCACGACGCGGTAAGGGCCGTGCCATGCGAACGCGAGTTTCTTCGTCCTGGCCTCGCCCCGCTTCTTCCTGAACAACTGGTACACCCACACTGGATCCCCAACTTCATACTCCACTGCTACACGGTCACCCAACCGTTTCTCATGACGGTCCTGGGCCTTCACCAATTGCCGTTCGACCAGATGACGAGAGTCTCGCAGCGAACGGTACAACTCCCGGCGGTACAGAGCCACCTCGTTGCTCTTCCACTTCTTTCCGAGATTCAGGAACGCGACGTCCAAGGGTAGCGTCGCATCACGCCCGTAGAGCGAAAAGAACGGTGTGTCCCCCAACGCCTCGTGGTACGACGTACGGTAGGCGAATAACACTCGAGGCAAATACAAATCCCAGTCCGTTTGGGCCTCACTCACGTGCATCTTGAACATTCCCATGAGCGTTCCGTTGAACCGTTCCACGAGACCCTGGGTCTGAGGATGGTAGGCGGACCCGAACAACTTCTTGATGCCGAGCGTTTGGTAGAAAGACTTAGCGATTTCAGACGTGAAATTCCTCCCATTGTCGCTCAACAACCGTGAGGGCACACCGTGACGAGCCACCACACCGTTCACCATGACCTCAACGAAGGTAATAGAGTCCAGTCGAATGACAGCGAAGGCTTCAGCCCACCTCGTGAAGTAGTCCACGAACACGAGAATATACTTATTCCCTCTCTCAGTCTCCGGCAATGGTCCGACAGCGTCGACCACCAGCAGCGAGAACGGTCCTGTTAGATCAGCCACAGGCATCCGTTGCATCTGTCCCGCCTGCCACGGTCGAGAACCCTTCCCGCTCCCACAACGGTTGCACTCACGGACATACTCGGTGATATCCTTACGCCAACCGGGCCAGAACGCATGCCTCCTCACTTTCTCCAAAGTCTTCGTCAATCCCAAGTGCGAAGACAACACGTCCGAGTGACAGTAGTGAAGCACGGTCTCCACATACGGTAACGGAACCACCGGAACGGTCAAGGACCGTGCAGGTCCGACCCGAGCTGGTAGATTCACACGCCGCATTAGCAAACCGTTCCGCACTTCGTAGCGAGATCCCATCTTGATGATCGTAGCTCGGAGGAACGGATCCAGAGGCAAGGCCCCGTCCAACAGGAAGGCCACCAACGCCTTGACCCAGGGCACATCTTGTTGCGCCTCCACGAATTGTTCAAAGTCGAGTCCAAACTGGTCGACAGGAGACACAGGAGCATCCACTTGAGGGCCGCCCGTGACGTCTTCATTCGGACGGTCAGGCTCGACGTCATCAACATGTCCATCTGCACGCTCACCATTATCACCGTTAGCCGTCTCACCGTTCGTCACCTCACCGTCCGCCACAGGTTTCTCCCCGACTGAAGACGGAAACACGTTGCCGACCGTGCTTTCTGGATTCAGCAAGTCGCTCATGGTCAAAGCAGCCACCGTATCCATCGGCAGTCGAGACAGGCCGTCCGCATGGCCCAAGGTAGTCCCAGGCTTGTGATACACCTTGAACTGGAGGCTCGAGAGTTCCATGGCCCACCGTGCAAGCTTAGCGTTCGTTGTACGGTTACCCGGGCTGAACACCCACATCAGCGCCTGGTGGTCCGTGTACAAATCGAACTCACGCTTGTCCAGGTAGCAACGGAACTTCCTCGTCGCCCAGACGACACCCCAACACTCAATCTCCGAGATGCCATCTTCGTTGTTGATCCAGTTCTTCTGCGATCCCGTCAACAGCTTACTAGCATAGGCCACTACACGGTCACGACCGTCCACTTCTTGCATCAGGCAAGCGCCGACAGCGTACCGTGACGAGTCCACGTACAACTTAAACCGTTTCTTGCCATCAGGATAGACTAGTATCGGCGGCTTCATGAGCGCACGCTTCAACTGTCTAAACGCAGCTTCACAGTCTTCATTCCACACGAACGGTGCGTCCTTCACCTTCAACCGTTCCAGGGGCGCAGAAATCGAAGCGTACCCAGGAATGTATCGACGGAAGTAACTCGTCAACCCCAGGAACGAACGGATCTCGTGCACGTCAACCGGACGCTTCACATTCATCACGGCCTTCACCTTCTCAGTATTAGGCAGGATCCCAGTAGGAGTCACGATGTGTCCCAGGAACGCCACTTGGCTGCGTCCCCAGTGACACTTCTTCATCTTGAGCTTGAATCCAGCCCGCTGGAACCGAGTCAGCACTTGGCGAACGCGGACCAGATGCGTAGGGAAGTCCTTACTGAAAATGACACAGTCATCGAGATAAACCAAACAGATTCGCCACTTGAGGTCCACCAAAACGGTCTCCATCAACCGTTCGAACGCCGGAACAGCGTTGCAAAGGCCAAACGGCATCACCAACCATTCATAGAGTCCGTACTTGCACGTGAACGCAGTCTTGGAAACGCTGTCCGGGTGCATCGGCACGTTCCAGTAACCGGAAGCGATGTCAATCGTCGAAAACAGTTGAGCGTCGCCCAGCACGTCCAGAATGTCGTCAATTAACGGCATAGGGTAATAGTCCTTCACCGTTACCGCATTGAGTTTACGGTAGTCAATGCAGAACCGTATTCCACCGTCCGGTTTCCGAATCAGCAGGACTGGGCTTGCCCACGGACTGTTCGAGGGACGGATCAGGTTTAGTTCCAAGTAGTGTTGAATTTCTGCTTCCATGACCTCGCCTTCGGCTAGCGACACACGGTACGGTTGCTGCTTGATGGGGGCGCTGTCACCAGTGTCGATCTCAAACTGCAACTGATCCGTTCGATCGGGCTTCTTCGAGGAGTCCACAAACATACTTTCGAAACCGTTCAGTTCGGTCTGAAACAGTTCCTTCTGCTCCGGGGACAGCTTCGACTCTGAGAAGTCAGCCTTCATGCCTTCAGCTTTGTCAGGCGGGATGTTCGGCTTCGTCGCCTTGACCTTCTCACCTTCGTCCACCTCCCGCACTTCGGAAACGGACGCCACGCACTCCTCTTCTTCAGGGTCCTCATCGTCCGAGGGCACCGTTCCCTTTGGTTCGACCGGTGGCGGCTCGAAAGCCGACTCCGGGATCACGGATGTAACCGCAACGACCGTTCCTCTCCTTATCCAGCACTCGTCCGTGGACGCATTACAGACCTCGACGATAACTTGGCCATCCTCAACCGTGCACAGCGACCGAGCCACGCGTAGCGTTGGGGGCAACCCCAACGGCCCCTCGACCAGAACGGTCGCTTTGTCAACAACCGCTCCGACAACCCGAGTCATCACGAGAGCTTGTCCCCTTGGAGGCAGGCGTACCGACGCCGCCATCGCCGTCAGGTACGACTCCTGCACCATCGTGAAGCCCAAAGCCAACACTTCGCCCGAACTCTTCAGAGTCAACGTCCGTTCCGCTACGTCGATCACAGCGCCGAACGCTCCCAGGGCGTCAACCCCAGAATCGCGTCGACGTGGAGACGGTCAGCCACCAACACGCTCATAGAAACTTCGACCGTTCCAAGACGGAGAGAGAGAGTAATCCAGCCTCGGATCCGCAGCTTGTGCCCAGAGGAGCTCTTCACCAGACCCTCGTACGATTCCAACGGTTCGGACGATCGTCCTAAACGCTTCAGCACGCGCCGATCCACCAAGCTCAGAGTAGCACCCGTATCCGCCAGCATTTGAGACGGTAAGCAGTCAATGTAACCACCAGAAAGAGCCCCAAAATTGCCAACAGCACACACCACTCGGCGACCGTCTTCGACAACGCGATACACGCCACACTCATCTCCATCTTCGTCACAGACTCCGAATCCATTCGGCAGGTTGACCGTGACAACCTCCACCAGACCGGTCCTAGGTAACGGTGTTCGAGCAGGACGCTCGCACCGTACAACCTCCACGTAATGAGAGATATCCTCCTCACGCTCGGGGTAGAACTCCATGTCCTCGATCGCCTCAGCGTAGGGCTTGTACAACGACGAAAAGTCAAAACACCCTTTCTTCTTGGGTTGACGGCGGCGGCGGCGCCTCGCACTCGACGTCCGCGACCGACCCGTACGGTCCCACAGCTTTCCCCATACTTGACTCGCGTTTACATCATAGTACGTCTTCATCCACGGCTTCAACTGATCCCAACAGTCTCCCTTCAGTCCATACTGCTTAGCAACACGGTCGACATGCTCTCGCAGGCAATTCCAGTCAAACTCAGGTACTTCTTCTCGCGACGGAGAACTGCCAACCGTTCCTCCTTCACCGTTACTTGACCTTAACCTTGACCTTGACCTTGACCGTTAAGGGCTCCGAGCGAGCCGACCGAAATTACCGGCGGAACCGAGCGTTCCGTTCACCGTTGACTTGACCTTGACCAGAAGGGACCGTTTCCCAATTCCACTGCGGCGCCGAGCGCACCGTTCACACGACACTAACCAGATCCAGACCGTTCACGCGTCCGAGGCGAAGGCTGGGACTCCAGGCGGACCCCGAAGACCAGACGAAGCTCCACTGACGCGAGGACTTGACCCGTACTGCCGTCGTTCAGGCTTCACAACGAAGACCGTACCCTGCTTCTCCACCACGTGTCGCGAGTGCCCTGGGTGGGACGGTCAAGCGTTGTATGGAGGCTAGAACGGTTAGGCAGTTAACACTAAGTAAGAAGCAAAGTCAATATGCAAAAGCAATCAACTTGTTCTTTCCAGCGCAGATTCACGACTGACCCTACTTCCTTACCGCGGGCGAAGCCTCTCAGCCAGTGCTCCCTCCTCACTTCAACACGATGTCGGCTAACGTGCCGACTTCAACTCGGAGTCGGCTAACGTGCCGACAGTAACCCATCAATCGCACCCCCTCTCCCTTGGCTCACCTCACGGCTCACCACTCGAGTCACTCAGCCTCCGTGACCTCCATCCTGCCCTCTGCGTCATCGCTCACCTGGCCGGCGCGTCAGCACTCCCATCGCCGCCTTGCGCCCCACCGAGCCGGCGCGCCGCCCGTCAGCACCTTTCCGAAATGGAAGACAGCCCTCCCTTAGCATCGTCGAACAGCTGTCCCTCCCAAAGTAGATCGGCGGCCGAACGGTCGTCCTCGTAGGAACGGTCACCACCGTTCCTACTCGGGACAGTATTTATTAGATACAGCTGGCGCTACTCGGTCCAGGATTCAGATACAGCTGGGCCAGGTATTTATTAGATACAGCTATAATATCTCCCACAAGATACTATCTTTCACTGCAGTATCTAATATCGGAGCCGGTTTGGTTTTGCATTATACACATTACCACAAACCCAGCATGCTTTCTAAGGGCTCACTGGTTGACAAGGGGTTCTCTTGAAGGGAAATCGGACGTGATGGATTACGTCCGCTCGACTTAGAGCATGTTCGCGACGCAACTTGAGATAGAGATCTGCAAAAAGTTGATGCATTTCCATCTCCAGCTTGGTCGCTGCTACAGATCGTCTCTAGGTAAAAAAAACAATTACGAGAGTCTTGCCCTCGTCGGCACCAGGGTAGGGCTTGTAGTTGCGCGGCACAGCGAAGTGAAGTAGATTATAGACGCACTGGAGTGCGATATAGTTGGAGAATTCGAAAGTGAGCCGAGTTGTGTGCATCGGGAAGACCGCGGCCAAAAACCCCTTACGGTTGTCAGTGACTACTGCGGCTCACCCAGTGAGCGAAGGAGGACCAATGATGGCCATGATCCTATCTTGGAAAACTCCGCAGAGTGTCTCCAGGACCTTTCCGTCTGCCTCATAGTCACAACCACTCACACCAAGTGCCCTTCGTATTCATTAGTATCTAACTGGAATGACTACCTTCAACGGCCTAATCATCGACTACTTGCCTTCACAGCGTGCGTCCGATGAAGTCTCGTACTCTCACTTCATTCCTTGTTTGATACTCGATCAAATATAGACATGCATTCATGCAGCACGCGACCATTCACGTGTCAACTTGCCTTCCACTCGAGATCCGTAGACTTAGGCGTCGTGCATCTCGAAGTCCTCATCCGCGTTCGCCACAGCGCCAGTCTCCGTGTCAGCAACGGCCTCAACCATCACCCACGAATCAGGAACGTCTTCCACGTTCAGTCGGCACCGTTGACGCTCGAACTCAGCAGGGCCCAACGCCTTCGTGAACACGTCCGCGAAGTTGTCGGCAGTAGGCACGTACATCACCTCCACCTCCTCCTCTTGGACATACTTGTTGATGAAGCGCGCGTGCTTCGCCATGTGGCGGACCCTCGAAGTATTGCCGTTGCTGGCCACCACTGTGATCGCACTCTGGTTGTCACACCAAAGAGGCACTTGTAAGTGTTTGTCACCAAAGCTCAGCTCAATCAGTAGCTCACGAGCCCACACTACCATCTTGCAGCACTCGCAGCACGCTACGAGCTCAGATCCACAAGTGGCTTCTGTCACATGTCTCTGACTGTGGCTCTACCACATCCACATGCTGCCGTGCAGGCACAGCAAGTAGCTCGTCACCGATCTGCTGGTCTCTGGGCACGACTGGTGGTCGACATCGCAGAACGCATCCAGCACTGGATGCTCAGGCGTCACCCTGTACACCAGGCCCATGCGCTTGGTAGCAAGCGTGTAGCGCACGACGCGCTGAGCAGCGCGATAGTTCTCCACCGTGTAAGCGCCCATGTATCGGCCTAGAGTTCTCACTGCATTGGCAAGATCCGGGCGGGTGCATGCAACAAGATCCTGGAGCGAGCCCACGATCTTTTTGTATGGCAAGTTTGGGTCATTAATCTTGGACTCGTCCGTCTCGATCTTCAGCGTCTTTTCATGATGAAACTGGGAGGACCGCACGGGTCTCGCAGATGCTAATCCAAACTTTTCAGCGAGTCGTTCAATGTAGGCCGTCTGCGAGAAGCACAACATGCGACCTGGTATGTAGTTGGCCCCCATTCCAAGAAGGTGGCGCACTCGTCCGAGGTTATTCAGCTTGAACCGGCGCCCCAGTTCCATGATCACGTCTCGGACCTCAGCAGCAGTTCCAGCCATCACGATGTCATCAACGTAGACGGTAAGGAGCATCACGCGTCCATTTCGGCGTCTCCAGTATACCCCTGCATCGTACGTGCACTGTACATAAACCAAGTTCAATCAGGACCTTGCGCAGAGTGTCGTTCCAGATCTTCCCAGCTTCCTTCAATCCGTAGAGCCCCTTTCGTAGTCGGCAAACACGATCCGTTCCGTCCTCCGAGCCTTCCGGTTGCTCCATGTAGATGACGACATCTACCAAGTCACCGTTGAGGAAAGCCGTGACGAAATCGACATGCGTGCACTCCAGTCCAAGGTACAGTGCTATTAGCATGACGAGTCGGACCGACTCCGAACAACATGAGAGTAGGTGACCAACTAGTCTATACCAAACTTCTGCATAAAGCCTCGTATCACCAGCCTTGCCTTCAACCTCTCCACTTGTCCTCGTTCGTTTCGTTTCGCCACTAGTACCCAGACAGAGGTCAGAATGTTCGGCTTGCGTCGTCCTTTCCTCGGTTTTGGGCGTGCCACAAGCTCCCAAGTCCCATTCGCAATCCGAGCTTCGCACTCCGCGTCCATTGCTGCATTCCACCCCTCTGCATGCTCCGATGCTAGTGCTTCCTGCCTCGTCGTGGGGTTCAGAATGTTATTCACCACTCCAATCAGCATGCACTGTATCAAGGTGAAAGTCATCAGCCAGGTGCGCGGGTCGAACTTACTGTTCGGTCGACGTTGACGCCCCGACCGGCGCACTGTAGCGGGTGGAGGGGAAGTAGCTGGGGCACTAGCGGAATGACCAGTACCGGTCTGCGCTGATGATGCATTGTTCGCTGCATTCGAACCAGTCTGTGCTCCAGAAGCACTGGTCACCGCTGGCGATACTGCTGCCTGGGCACTCCCACTGGCTCCAGCAGTCTGCGAGCTCACATCTGCACTTGCACGGAGTAGGTCGGACATCGTCAACAACAGCAACTTGCTTTACCGGGAGGAGGACATACGGGACCTCAGTAGGTAATGCTGTACGTTTCCCATAGCAGCGCTTAGCCATCCGCTTCTCCACGTAATCGCCCCCAACTACTACATCTTCACGGAAGTGTACTGATCTCTGCTGCATCATGTTGCCAGTCTCGAGATCAAGCAGGCGGTAACCCAGTGTCGGCTCCGCAATGCCGAGGAACACTGCAGGCTTGGCCCGCATTTCCAGCTTGTTGATCTGCTTTGCCTTCGGTACATGACGCAGCCACACACCTTCAGATTCTTTAGGTCCGGCTTCCGCTTCCAGAGCTTCTGTTGCGGCGTCATGTCTCCCAGCGCTTTCGTGACACTCATGTTGTCGACATACACAACGTAGTGAAGGATCTCCCCCCACAAACACGCTGGTAGATTCGCAGTATCACGGATCGCACGAACCTTGCTCAGTAGTTTGCCATTCAGCTTTTTCACCAAGCAATTCTCCTCTGGCGTGTAGTCGTTCGCGGTAAGCAAACGGATTCCATGCTCGGAGAGGAACTCAGTCAGCGTTGAGGAACTATCCGCCCTGGTCGGACGAGAACATCTTCACCTTGAAGTCCTTTTCCAGTTGACGCACCAGGGTCATCACATTTCCAGCTGCCTCGCTTTTCTTTTGCAGTAGGAAGACCCACTTGAAGCGCGACACCTCATCCTGCACCAATTGGAAGTACCTTGCACCTCCCGGGGTGGTGATGCCAACATAACAGACGTTTAACATCAATCGGGCACAACATTCAGTAGCACGTTTGCCCTCTTGGCGCTTGAAAGCCATTTGCTTGCACTTGGCTCCATCGCAAGCGATGCACCTCAGCGGCGTCTTCTTGAAGGAGTCCAGCGTAAGTCCGTCCATGCCGTCGGCCAGCTCTTCCTTCACCATTTTCTTCATGGCGGCTTCGTTCAGGTGTGCTAGTTTCAAGTGCCATCTCAGCACGACATTGCTCTCCAAAGTCTCTGCAGACTGAGCTGCCATCACCGAGAGCTTCAACTCTGGACTCGCTATCATCTAGTAAAACCCATCGGCTCTCTTCTTGAACTCCAGATGGATGTCATTCTTGTCAAAGTACTTGCTACGCTGACGCTCATCATCTGCGTCGAAGTAAGACGGCTTCCAACCCGTCCGCTCAAGCAGTCTCTGGCTTATCAGGTTCGTCACCCCACCAGGTGCATAGCAGACTCCGTGTAGCTCAAGGGCCTTTCCGTTCGCCACCTCCAACACAGTCAGCCCCGATCGTTTGTTGGTGTCCAGCCTCCCTTGCCAGTCGATAGTCAACAATGGGTCTTTACAATGGGTCTTTGACCAGCCTGGTGAACGAGTTTGCATTGACGCACACATGCGCCCCGGGGCGCCTCCGTCCAAAATCCAGATGTGCACCGGGTTCACTACAGGCATCTGCTCGTCGTGCCCCCACGCCATGCGTATCGGTCCGGGCTGGTTGTTGAAGTCACCGAGCTCTCCAGACTACACCAGCTTCAGTGGCGTCGCTCGCTTCCCCCCACAGTCACTCGCGTCGGAGGCATTGCCCTTCTTCGCTTAGAGTGCCTTCCAGCCATAGCAGTCTGCACGAAGATGACCTTTCTTCTTATAGAAGAAACACTTGCTGATCTCGTCGTTCACCTTCTTCCCACTTCCTCCTTTCTTCTTAAATTTCTTCTTGGGATTGAGTGGGGCCAGGCGCTGTGCCATCACCTTCGTCGCTAGTGCAGCTTGCTCTTTGACAGGTGTTTTGCAGCGCAGGCCTTGTCAGACTCATCTTCGCCCCGCAGGACGTTCATAACAGTAGCGAGATCAGTTGCTACGCCAGTGTTGTTCCGGTTGAACAGTCAAACTACATTGTGGTGGCTATCGACAACTGCTTGCAGCACAATATTCACCATGTCTGCGTCCGAAATCACTGCGGTCATAGTGGCCAGTTGCCGGCGCATACCTTTGAGCATATCCAGGTAAGCCTCCATGCCTTCACCAGGTTGAAACTCTGCAGCATACAAGTCACGTCGGAGTTGGATCTCACTGGTGTACGTGCGCTTCGTTTTGTCTTATTCGCAACGCAGTCCACATTTCGCGCGCATTCGTCATCTTGCACACTTTCTTCGAGTCCTTCGGCAGCATGCCGAACCGCAACGCGTAGCGCGCGAATTGGTTGCGCTCCACCCACTGAGGGTCAGCCGGATTAGCCACGGCGTTGCCGGCAACAACATCCCAGCACCCGTGCTGGACGAGGTGGCCTGGTACAGGTCGAAGCCTGCGTCTTCGGTGAACTTGGGCGGTTTCGACCCGCTTTCTCGCCGCGTAGTCGCTCCGCCACCTGTTCCCCCAGTCGCCACTTGCTGCTGGTTCGGCTGCTGTTGGCCAGCTGCCTGTTGGCCTTGCTGCACTTGTTGGCCCAGTTGCCCTTGCGGACCTTGTTGACCTTGCTGCTGGCCACCAGAGTTCGCCTGCATCGTACCGCCAGCCTTCGTCTGCACTTGGCATCACCCGCGGTGTATCAACAATGCACGTCTCCCCAATCCAGCGTAGGCCAATCCGCCACGCCCGCGTCAGTGCCCCCCCCCACGTGCTTGGGCTCACTAACCTATGAAAGTCTTGCCCTTGTCGGCACCAGAGTAGGGCTTGTAGTTGCGCGTAGCGAACAGGCTCTTATATTGCTCATCTCGCGAGGCTGGGGAAGCCGTTTGTCAGTTGTAGTTAGTTCAGCAAATATCTGAGTTCCTATAATAATATGAGCCAATATGGTTGATTGAGATAGTGCGTACTGGGCAGTACCCAGTGGGCAGACCCACTTCCAGTGATATATTAATATCTAACGAAAGATCAAGCTGTTAACTGGGTACAACTATCTATAAGAGTTGTCAAAGTCTTTCCCAATGCCATTCTAAGTAATATTTTTGCATTAATTTCATCGGTGACGACAACAACGATCTTGTATGAAGCAAGCATAAGTGGAATTCAAGTGCATCCAGGAGTGCATCCACTTCAAATATGATATTCTTGGATAATATTTATACGCGGGGTCAAGCTGACAAAATATTTGTATGACTTCTGGCGCAAAACCTTTGCTAGTACCTAGGTAATGCCCATTGCAATGCTGAAAACTCCTACCGGATGAATCGCACCCCTCAGAGCATGAGCAGAGGTCTTCTGGAAATATCATAAAAATATTTGATATTCGGTGAGATTTAAAATGATATATGAAATATCTTATTGATATCGCATTTTTCTACCTAATATATATTAATATCGATTATTATCAATATTATATTTGAAAAAATATTATTGATACCAAGTTAACATTAGCCTCTGCTCCCGGGGCTATCACTACGGAGAGGATCATCTGTACATGGAGCTGGCACTCATAACGCAGCACTTGCTGACGAAACGTGAATCACCACCCATGTAATCGAATCATAATCGAGATACCTAACTCAATCCTGGAACACCCATCCCTGCAGCCGGACATCGCCTACATCTATAAGGTGCAAGTCAGCCACTCGGACAAAACTGATGTCGACACAACTTGCAACTCCGTGCGGCCTACGTGGGTATTTATTTTGAAGTAGCTACTTTTTGCTTGACGACTAGCCACTTCTGAAATTGATTAACCAGATAGCCACTTTTTGCGTGCCAGCTCGCAACTCGGTGTCGTACTTAAATGAGAACGATAGCACCAACGCTCTCCGCAGGGGAGTCCTGCCGACGACCGAGCGAAGCGAGGTGCTCCCCATCCGGGGGAGGTAATAGAGGGGGGGGGGGGGGTCTAGGGTTTTGTGTCCCAAGGGTATTAATAATAAAGGCAAGCATCCCACGAGCTGGAGCACTGCTCGCGGGAATGAGCACGAGCAGCTAAACCCGGCTCTTGACACCGAAAAAAAAACCAACGATAAAAAACACTAGGGCCTTCCTGCAGCCGGCCGGGGATGGATGTCACGGCCCTCAAATCGTGAAAACCTTGTCCCGAGTAGGAACGGTCGCCACCGTTCCCACTACACGGACGACTGTTCGACTCACGATTTACTTTGGGAGGGTCAGCTGTTGGACAATGCGGAGAGCGGGCAGTCATCAATTTCGGAGAGGCACTGACTGGCGACGCGTCGGTTAGGTGGCACCCACGGCAGCGATGGAAGCAGTGACGCGAGCGATGGGTGAGCAGTGACACGAAGGGCCGGGCGGAGATCACCTGCACCGCGTGGATCGGGTCGTGAGCAGTGAGGTGAGCCATGGACGAAGGGGTGAGACGAGAGCCAGGTGGGCAAGTGACGTGTTGAAGTCGACACGTGAACCGACCGAGAGCAAAAAGCAGAAGGGAGCACGGGCCGTCAGGCTCCGTGCGCGGTAAGGAAGAAGGGTCAGTCGCGAACCTGCACTGGAGAGAACAAGTTGATAGCTTTTGCTATTATCTATGTTCTCGCTCTGTGTTCTACTGCCTAACCGTTCTAGCTTCCACACAACGCATGACCGTCCCATCCAGGGCACTCGCGACACGTGGTGGAGAAGCAGGGTACGGTCTTCGATGTGAAGTCTAAACGACGGCAGTATGGGTCAAGGCCTCGCGTCGGTGGAGCTTCGTCTGGTTTTCGGTCTGCCTGGAGTCCCAGTCTTCGCCTCGGACGCGTGAACGGTCTGGATCTGGAATTGTGTCGTTTGAACGGTGCGCTCGGCACCGAAGTAGAGTTGAAGAACGGTACGTGAAGTGCCGCGACTGGTCAAGGTCAAGAAGTAAACGGTTGGCTCGCTCGGAGCCCTACAAGGTCAAGGTCAAGGTCAAGTCAACGGTGAACGGAACGCTCGGTTTCACCGGTAATTATGGTCGGCTCGCTCGGAGCCTGAAGTAGTTTGAAGTCTGAAAGTTTGAAGTTTGGAGATTGGAGTTTGTTTTGCGCGTTCGAGTGAAGAAGCCTTTCCGATGAAGATGACGGTTGTTGGAGATCGAGGAGAGAGTGGAGAGCAGAGGACCGTGCCGGACGAAGCGGCACGGCTGGAAGCGGAACGGTTGCGGCGACTGCAACTCGGTGGGACCACGACGGTTCTACTGAGACAGCGGCGCCCACGGTCGTCCGGAGATGCGGGCGAAACGGACACGACGGCGCAGGTAGCTACTGCTGCTGGTCGCGACTCGCTTCGCCAGGAAACGGGGAGGCTCTTTGGGCCGATGACGACGATGATGAACACAAGACCGCAGATGAACACTGTGATGCGGTCGGAGCTCAAGCAGAACAAGAGCTCGAAACGGTGATGGCTCCGTCTCCGGGCCCCGAGGCTGTGCAAACGGTCGAGGAGGACGGTGAGAATGCCGATGAACAGTACTGGTCGGCGGAGGACTACGGCTACCGTGAACTCGCTGAGTACGAACCGTCCTATTACACGGACTACGTGAAAGAAGAACCTGAAGAAGTGCAGCAGCAGAGAACTCCGAGTGACTTCATCCCGATGTACACGGGAACGAAGAAACGCTTGCCTGGAGGTCCTGTATTTGGCTGGACCGTCGGTGCCCAGCAAGGAGGCTACGGTGGCTGGGGAATCATGACGAAACCCGCAGTGAAGATGGAACGGAAGGTGAAGGCGGAGCCTACGGTGAAGTCCCTACCCCCGAGACCGGCGAAGACCCAACCGACGGGGGGGGGGGGCTAATTATTATCTATTGCTAATCTACTGACACACCTGTTGTAAGCAAATCAGCGGAAACCTGTTGCCCGTATCGGATTATCTGTTGCGTGGTGTAGGGGAGCTAAGCAACAGGTTTTCCGTGATGAAAATGCACAACAGATTACAAGTAGAGTGTAGTCGGTATTTGTGTTGTATTCATTAATGCTAATGGAAATGCAGTTTTAGGCCGTGTCGGCAACCGAGCAGATGCCTACACCTTCCGCTGCTCGTGTGCACGTATCAGTCCGGGCACCAGGTCGTCTACTTGGTAGTATTGCACGTCGCCCTGAACGAAGGCCACGCTCCACTCAAAACCCCCGTCTTCCTCCGAAAGTCGAACACCACCAACTGTACCAATACGATCTTCGCGGAAACTAGATGCTTGGCCTTCTTTTTGAGCGTCAACTTGTGTAATAAAAGCCCACTTTAGAGGAGTGTAAGGCTCTCTGATAAGAAGGGCTTCAAGTTGATCGGGGTCCCAAAAATTGTTAGATGTCGGCTCTTGTTGAAGGAACCCAGCTAGTGCTCGAGGTCGACCTGGAGGCCTCCGCGCTTGGATAACTTCTGTTGCAAGCTCCAAATCCAGTTTTTTCAACAGTTTGAGGGAGGCAATTACATGCGAGCAGACCCAGCCAGAGTGCATATAACTCTTGCAGGTGCATCGGAGTGCATCTCGAACATTTTCAATCTGTACGAGTGTCATCGAAAGTTATTAGATTCAGAACAAGAAATTCAAATGGAATATGAGTCTTACGTCGGATAAAGGCCAAGTGGGGCGAAGTTGAATCTCTGGCATTGCTCTTACGCGCTCGACGTTGACCGACACCTGTTGCAATGAAAGAAACTTTGTCCAAACGTCAAATACGGACCCCCGTCTTCCTGTAGTATCTTCTAGCGACGAAACAAAGCTGTATATAAGCATCGGTTAGAGTAATGAAACAGATAGAAAGTAATCATAATACTTGAAACGTACGTTTTCGAGCGCGTGCTAGTGACCGTAGACCCGGCCAAGTTCTTCGAACGCACAATGACGTTACCGCTGTTGAATACGATTCGAACGTGTATGCCACGTTGGCCGGCATCCGTTATTTCACGATGGTTTTCCGGCAACGTCAGTAACAACCTGGCCTTAGAGACTGCATCCTTCGGCAAAGGGCCTATGCAAGTGAAATTTATCAGCACGAGTTAGTCTAATGACTGTATCCAAAGCATGCAATTTACTTACATTCGCAGAAATGGCCTTGCGGACCGTCGGATAACGTATCGGAACCAAGAATCAAGAGTCTGGGCAGGGCTGAGTTTAATACGTGAATCGTCGGAGCCTTCTCAAATGCTGTGATCACCTCTTTTATCACCTTAGGATGGGTCAATGGCCTGTTGTGTTGGCAAGACGCCTGGTATCGGACAGCTATTTACGCTCCACCGCTCCCACTGAGGGGTGAGGTAAACATCTTCTAGCCACTCTGCATACGCGGTCTCGCCTTCTAACTTCCACCACCGCACAACGCACTTCGAGAGATTGCGAAACTGATTTAGGGAGCGTGTTTCATGATGCCACTTGAGCTGCGGAGTGCGTACTTCTTGTAGAAGCTTTTGTCGACTAGCTTTGAGCGCTGCTTTCTGGCCTGTCCCAGAAGATGCTCCCAGCAGGACAAAATGATAACTTCCGGCCAGACGGTCTTCAGCGCACGAGCTATAGCACCGCAGTGATCGATACTGCAGCAAGATAAATTCACGTCAACATCGAGAGAAATGCGTCCGTATTTAATGAGTGCACCGAACATTTGCTCGTACGCAAATGTGCACTCAGATCGGACAAACATGTACAGCCAAGGCCTAAATAGCTGAACATGGTGAGTTGTTTCCCATTCCACAGAGATACCGCCGCAATCCACCAACGTCCAGTTGCCACAATGGATTCGGTAAGTGCCGTCCGTCGACATCGCAAGACTACCTCTCTGAGAGATTGTCGCTTTTGCCACGTTACGAAATAGCACTCGAGAGGTCATGATTAAACCAAGAGAAGCTTTCATTTTTCCGTTGTCATCATAATGATGCTGGAAGCGCTCGAGCACGAGCAGCTCGTTCATCTTTGCGAACTCCGACTCGTCGACAGAGTCGAAACCCTCGGGGGTCTGACACAAACGCGGGTGTGCCCAGATGTCGATTGTGTTGAAGTCATCAATATCCCAGCCTTCCTCCATTTTTCTTGATAGTCGCGTTTCTATTCTCGATCTTACGAACCTCAGGCACCAAATTCAAGAGGTGAGGATCGTGTCGATATTTGTGCAATAACATATTGCGTACTCGACTTGCTCCCATGCCTAACTCCAGGAGTGAGTCAATTTCAGACTTGTGAACTGCTGCAATACCATGCCGCGCGCGAGAGACAGGAGCATCACCGTGCCCCCCCCCTTCTCCAACAACTCGTATCGAACTAAGGTAGCTCCGAGTTTCCGCTCAACAATTTTGAGCCGGCTGGGGCACCTTGCATGCGAGCGACATCGAAACGCAGTCCCCGTAACATTTTTGGAGGTATACCGAGTGTCGTAAGTGTATTCAAACTCGTTGTGCTGCTGCAGTGCCACTGTCGCCTCCTGTTCCGAATCGTAGAACCCCACCGACACATACTTCGCTCCCGTAGCCTCCGCCAACTCAAAATCACCGCGTTCTACACCCACGTCGATGTCAACTTCGTCGTCGTCCCCGAAATCTAGCTGCCGGCAAATCGAGTCCAGCTGTCTATCTTCATCAGCGCTATCACCAGTGTTATCCTCCACGGAGCGTGCGCGTCCCGATGCAGCTGAGCTAGCGGAAGGCTCGACCGCGGAAGCGCTACCTTCCATGATGCCTCAGCCTGGAAAGTGTGACCTGTAGAAGACAATAGCTGTGTAACCACTGGACAACTGCGGATTTAAAAATACACACAAACATATTTCTGATAAGTCTCGACGTATGAAGAGCACTACGTTGATAATGTAGTGTCTGCGTGCCTTGACCAAAATATTAATAATATACTACAACGCAAGCACTCCGGCTGTCATTCGACTACAGGGTGCAGTGTGATCTGACAGATAACCCAGGAGGCTTCACCGTAGTATCTGTTGCGCATTTTCATCACGGAAAACCTGTTGCTTAGCTCCCCTACACCACGTAACAGATAATCCGATACGGGCAACAGGTTTTCCGCTGATTTGCTTACAACAGATGTGTCAGTAGATTAGCAACAGATAATAATACTCTCCCACCGACGGGGCCGGTAAAGACAGTCGTGCACGGGAAAGCACCTGTCAGAGCGACAGTGAATGCCTCGGCGAACGGACGGCCGATGTCTACACATGCTCGGAACGGTGGCTATCGTGCCCCCATGCCCCCAGGAACACCCCGACCGTTCGGAGCGACCGTCACTTGTCGTCTATGGTCTCTAATGCGATCAAGGTTCTTCCTGCTTTCTACTCGGCCAGTATGGACAAGGCGCGTGACTTCTGGGAGCTGTTTGAAGCTCACACCAGTCACCTCCCGGACCAGTCTCGGCTGCTGGTGTTCCGACAACGGATCAAGGGCAGTGAAGCTGAACGGTGGTGGAACAACTCCACCATCAAGACGTTTAAGACGCTGAAGGTCAGGTTTCACAGCCTGTTCTTTAGTCGAACGGCTGACCAGCTTTGGGAACGGTTGCAGTCCGCCCACCGTGAACGTGGCGAGTCCGTTGAGGAGTGGGGTGACCGGGTGACGGATCTTTGTGACTCGTAGGACTATCCGAACAGAAAGATGCGATACCAGTTGTTCCGTCGCGGACTCCGAAACAAGTGCATATTGGCGTGTCTCGACACGGGGCCTGCGCGCGACATTCCGGAAGCCCGCGAATGACTATTGGACAAGGATATGTCGCGTCCCATTGAAGAAAACGACGAGTTCCCAGACGAGAGGAAGAAGTCGAGCGGGAGCGATGCCTCGCCCGCGAACGACCCGATGGCGGCTGTGGGCGCGCTGGCGGAGAAGATGACGATGTTCATGACCCAGCAGCAACAGTGGCAGTAGCAGATGATGCAGAACCGCTGGCAGCCTCCGCGCTCTCCGCGGAACCGCTTGCCCAACGTACAGGCTACTACTAACGCTGGGATGGACGGTTAGGGATCTCGGGGAAACGGTCGACCGGTCTGGGGAATCTATATGGGAGCTGACAGTCGGACGCAAGAAGGAGCACCGGTTTGCGGACAGTGTGGCTATGTGGGTCATTCTCGAGAGACCTGCCGCCGCCAGTCCATGCCGTGCCACAACTGTGGTGTTCACGGTCATATTGCGGTGGAGTGTGAAGCGGGACCTAGCAACAACCAACGCGGCCCTGGCACGGTCGACCGGAACGGTGGGCGTGACGCTCCGAAGTGCGAATTCTGCAAGCAAGAGGGTCACTATGTCGGCTCGTGTCCAGGCATCGAGACGCTCCGTGGTGTCGCCCAGGGTCTGCTGGCCGGGTCCGCGTCAACCGCATCGAACCAATGACGGGGACAAGAGGAAAGGGAAGAGAGAGTTGCTCCTTCCTCTTGTCTAGTAAATGACTCGGAGGGTGGCTTCATTCGTCCCTACCACTCGAAACCCGACCTTCTTTTCCTGTTTTTCTTTTCATCACACGGAGCCACACACGGGGCAGACACAGTTTCGCTCTGCCTTTCAGACGAATCCACGCAAATACCAACGGTGGTCACCGTTCCGCCTTCACCTCCACGGTCCCGGTCGAAGGCGAGGGTTTAAAAGCTGAAGTTGAGGGAGGCGAGGCCGAGGTGGTTCGCGAGGAGCTGGTAGCTGCGAACACGGTCGTCGCGGATGGCGAAGTTGATGAAAACGGTGAGGCGAAGGAGGTCGCGGTAACCCCTGTGGTCTGCACAGTGGCGGAATCTCCGGTGGAAGGTAGCGAAGAGCGGAGTGTTATGGAGAACGTGACGACGCCTAAGGAAGTGGTGGCGCCCTTGGACGTGAGGGAAAACGAAGAGTACGACGTATTGGGCATATCTGCCTGTTCGCGGCACGGACGGAGGAAGAGACCGTTCCTGCCGAGGGCAAGGATGCGAACGGTCTGGTCGGGGCCAAGACGGATGTGACTGACACGGCCGAAGCCAAGGGAGCCTCGGGATACGACCGTTTGTTTACGGACGAAGAACAGGACGCTATGGAAGACTGTGAGCCCGGGCGGCAGACGTCTGTTCTTGCAGGAACGGACGAACCGGAGGAGTACGACAAGGAGCTTGAGGACCGGTTGTATCCGCCGGACGAGGTCGACTTACTAAAGCGTGTCAAGCAAAACGCTGAAGCCCGCGGAGAAGCTGGCTCGCTTCCTGTGTATCTCTCTGGAGGTCTTGGAGCGGACGCACCAAGCAGCCTCCGACTCTTTTGGAACACCTGAGTACTGGCAAGATTGGTACGGTGATATGCTGGAAAAGTCAGAGGAAGCCAAGAGTGCGAATCGAGCCTGCCAGACTCCGGTGGCGAGCGTCGTCTATGGTGAGCAAGCTGCGTCCTGTGGAACGGTGGAGAAGACCTCGAAGCGGTCAAGCGTCGGCAACGACTCCCGCTGCTCTGATGTCTCCTCCGAACGGTCGGACTCCGAGGATGAAACGGTCACAAGCGTGGTTAACACGGTCGCCAAGTCTTTCGTGTGCGAGAACGTCTTGCGCCCGCCTGATGATCCGGGAGGAATGGTCACGGTAGAAGGAAGGGTTCCTGTTCCAAGTGGAGTACGACGCGTCGATCCGAAGATCAAGAGAGCGATCGCGCGTCAAGCGGTGTTCCGAATGTTGAAAGAAGGGAGAGACCACGGAGGCCGAAACAACAGCCCTGCCGAAGTTCTGAACGGTGACGGAGGACGGTGAATGTTCTCCCTCTTCGTGACAAGGTGCCTGATCCTGATTGCGAACGGCTACGGGAGCACGTCAAATGTGTCGTGGGGTTGTATGGCTTGAAGGGAGACTGCTGGAAACGGTTGGAACCGTGGATCAAGTCGTATTTCGAAGAGAACGCTGGACAAGAATGGACGAAACTGTGGGACCGTACGGGGCGGTCGAGGGCACCAAGTACCCGGCGTCGACGCCGCCGTCAGCCTGGGAAGAAGGGTTGCTTTGACTTTTTGTCGTTGTACAAGCCGTATCCTGAGGTCCTGGGAGATGTGGAGTTCTACCCTGAGCATGAAGAGGACATTTCCCATTACGTGGAAGTGATACGGTGCGAGCATCCCGCTCGGACACCGTTGCCAAGGACCGGTCTCGTGGAGGTTGTCACGGTCAACTTGCCTAACGGATTCGGGCTCTGTAACGATGATGGAGATGAATGTGAGGTGTATCGCGCTGCCGAGGACGGATGACGGGTGACGTGTGCTGTTGGTAACTTTGAGGCTCTCTCGAGAGGTTATATTGACTGCCTACCGTCTCAAAACGCTAGCAGATACGGGCGCTACTCTACCTCTCGTGGATCGGTGCGTGCTGAAGCGTTTAGGACGGTCGTCCGGGCCGCTGGAACCGTACGAGGACCTGGTAAGGAGTTCCTCAGGGCACAAGCTGCGAACCCATGGTTGGATTACTCTCTCTCTCTCTCCGTCTCGGAACAGTCGAAGTCTCGATGAGCTTGTTAGTCGTCAACCGTCTCCACGTCGATGCGATCCTGGGTGTCGATCCCTAGGAGCGTTCGGCGCTGTGATCGACGTGTCAGAACGGACATTGACTCTGAAGAGTACGGGCGAGGTAGTGGCGCTAGGATTCACCATGTTGCAAGAGTCGTACTTGACGACGATGGCGACGCCAGTACGGCTGCCGCCCCGTGGCCAAGCCCTCGTGATGACTCGGGTTGTCGGTGCGGTAGTCAACAAGGCGAACGTTCTGGTCGAAGGATCTCTGGGTCTGCCTCCTACGCTGTGCGTGGCTCGGTCACTGGGCACGGTTGAAGAGGGCCAGGTTATCGTCGAGGTTTGCAATGCGTCTACGGATAAGTACTTGATCAGGAGAGGAACGGTCATTGCGTGCACTTATGCGATACCGGAGTCGGCTTTCGAGCCGCCAACGGTCGATCCGGAGGCGGAGGAGCCCCAAACGGTTGGCCTGAAGAGAACGGTTCCCGCCGGAAATGGCGAGTCCCCGGAGAAGCGTGCCGCGTCCGTGTCTGAGGCGCGTGAAGTGGACGTTGGTGAGAAGGTGAAGGCTACGAAGCCGGACATCCCTCCCGACAAGGCGGAAGCTATGAAGGCAGATTTTTCTGAGTCTAAGTTGTCGCCGGAGCAGCAGAAACTGTTCCAAGCAGAGCTGAACGGTTTTGACAGTATGTTCGTGGACTCTTCAAAGAAGCCCGAACGGACGGACCTGTTGCAGTTCAAGATCGACGCCGGAGACAGTGCTCCGATTCAGCAGCAACCGAACCGCGTCTCGCTGGCTGAAGGTGATGTTATGGAGGCGGACATCCAGCAGTACTTAAAGCTGAACCTGATTCGACCCTCGAACAGTCCGTGGGCGAGCCGGGTTCTGATGATTCGGAAACCGGACGGTGGGATCCGGTTCTGCATCGACTACCGTAAATAGAACGCGGTAACAGTGAAGGACTGTTACGCTATGCCGTTGATTGATGATATTTTGGACGTGTTGGGTCTTTTCGACGATTGACATCGCTTCTGTTTACTGGAACGTACCCATGCACCCGGACAGCGTGTCCAAGACCGCTTTCACTTGCAATACGGTCTGTACGAATGGTTAGTGATGTCGTTTGGCCTTTGCAACGCTGTTCCAGCGTTCAAACGGTTGATGGAGACCGTTTCGGTGGACCTCAAGTGGCGAATCGGTTTTGTCTATCTCGATGACTGCGTCATTTTCAGTAAGGACTTTCTACGCATCTGGTTCGCGCCTGCGCCAAGTGCTGACACGGTTCCAGCAGGCTGGATTCAAGCTCAAGATGAAGATGTGTCACTGGGGGGGGGGGGGGGGCAGCCAAGTTGCGTTCCTGGGGCACATCGTGCCGCCTACTGCGATCCTGCCTAATCCTGAGAAGGTGAAGGCTGTGATGAAAAAACGTGAAAAAACGTGAAGCGTCCGGTGGATGTACACGGGATCCGAACTTTCCTGGGTCTGACGAGCTACTTCCGCCGTTATATTCCGGGATATGCGTCGATCTCGGCGCCCCTAGAACGGTTGAATGTGAAGGATGCACCGTTCGTGTGGAGCAAGGACTGTGAGGCTGCGTTTAGACAGTTGAAGCGTGCGCTCTTGAAGCCGCAGATACTGGTCCATCCTGATGGCAAGAAACGGTTCAAGTCGTATGGGGACTCGTCTCGATACGCTGTTGGCGCTTACGCGAGTAAGCTGTTGACTGGATCGCAGAAGAATTGGATCAACAACCAAGATGGAATCTCAGAGATAGAGTGTTGGGGTGTTGTCTGGGCTACGAGGAAGTTCCGCTGCTACCTGGGCAAGTGCGAGTTCGATTTGTACACAGACCACCAGGTGCTGACGTGGGTGTTCAGCCCCGGAAACCGTACAACGAACGCTAAGCTTGCACGGTGGGCCATGGAGCTCGAATCTCCGGTTTAAGGTTCACCAGAAGCCTGGAACTTCGTTGGGTCATGTTGACGGTCTCTCATGGCTGCCGATGGAGACGGCGGCGGCTCTGACGATGAGCTACCTCCTGAATCCTGAAGGTCCGATCGATGACGGGCTTCCGGCTTCACTCGGGGAGCGACCGGACACGAACGGTGAGCTTGTCAATGGTGAGGGTGTTGCAGGCGAGCGTGCAGATCGACATGTGGATGATGAAGAACCTGACCGTCCGAACGACGACGTTGTCAGCAGCCCGCAAACAGACGCGCCAATATCTCCGGTGGACCAGTTTGGGCTCGACTCTGAACAGTTCGTTGAAGCACAACAAGTGGTTCCGTGGATCAAGGCGCTGGTGGCTTTCTTACTGGACGGTGCCTTGCTCCTCAACCCCTTTCTAAGAGCGACTGTGGTCAAGATGGGGCGTAGATATGAAGTGCGGAACGGTTTGCTGATGCGGCGTGTGAATCTACCAGCTCGGCTCGGACCTCTACGGTCTTTGACTGTTCCAGTGGTTCCGTTACCGTATGTGGAGACCGTCCTGCACTACTGTCGCTCTGACGTTCTGTCCTCTCACTTGGGATTGACGAAGACTCTGAAGAAGGTAAGAAGACATGCGTTCTGGCCTGGATGGCGTAAGGATGTCACGGAGTATTTCCGGGAGTGCAACCGATGAGATAGTGGGAAAGGCTCGCGACCGTGGCAGGCGGGGCAGATGCAGCGGATACCTGTAGCCGATCTCACGGAACCGCTCTCACTGCTAGTGGTCGATGCTGTCGGACCGTTACCTGAAACTGAGAGGGGCAACAAGTACATCCTCGTGTTCGTGGACTACTTCACGAGATGGGCTGAGCCCTTAGCAGTTTTCCGATTGGACTCCGTCACGTTCGTTGACAGTGTTGTGTCCCGGCACGGTTTGCCTTCACGGTGATTGAGTGACAACGGTCGGAATTTCACGTCGGAAATCGTGAAGGCGTTCTATCAAACACTGGGGATCAAGAAGCTGTTCGGTTCTGCTTATCACCCGCAGCCTCAAAGTCTCGTGGAACTGTTCAACGGAACGCTCATGGGAATGCTCATGGGAATGCTCAAAATGCACGTGAGTGAAGCGCAAACGGACTGGGATCTGTATTTGCCTCGGGTTTTGTTTGCCTACCGTACGTCCTATCACGAGGCATTAGGTGACACGCCGTTCTTTTCTCTTTACGGGTGTGATGCTACGCTACCGCTGGACGTCGCGTTCCTGAACCTGGGGAAGAAGTGGAAGAGCAACGAGATGGCTTTGTACCGACGGGAACTGTACCGGCTCGCTGTGTGACTCTCATCACCTGGTCGAGCGTCAACTTGTGAAAGCTCAAGATCGCCATGAGAAACGGTTGGGCGACCGTGTAGCCGTGGAGTACGAGGTTGGAGACCCCGTGTGGGCGTACCAATTGTTCAGAAAAAACGAGGAGAGGCGCGGAAGAAGAAGTTGGCGTTCTCGTGGCATGAGCCCACCGAGTTGTGGCGAAAGTGGGCGATAATGCGTACAGGATTGACATCCCGTCGCATCCGGACAAAGTGGTAACGGTTAACGTGAACCGTTTGAAGAAGTTTTGGGCAAGTGGGCCGGGCCGTACATAGATGAAGTGCCGGACGGCGTCGAAAACGGTGAAGGAGACGCAGATGAAGGACCTCTGGAGGAGTCCGATCTCCCTTCGTCGAGCTTCACGGAGCGGCTGACTGTTGGCAAGGGAGACACGGTTCTCACGGGAGTCGATTCGCCGTTATAGGCTTTGTGTGGGAAACGAACGGTGGACCGTTCTGTGGAGTACCTGGGGTTGCTTGCAGATTATGAAACATTTTGGGTGCCTCGGGCAGAGTTGATGCTTAAGTATGAGGCCCTGGTGACGGCTTTTGAACAAGCCCGGAGGAAGAAGTTGAGGCTGCCCGAGTTGCGTCGAAGCTCGCGGCTGGCCGATGCCAATGAAGAAGTGGAGGACGACGACCTGCTAATGGTGTAGCAAGGTCGACGGTGGGAGTGTTCGAGTCTTGGAGAAAACGGTCGTCGAGCGATGTTACGAACGGTCAGACTACAAGACTCAAGAACGGAACGAGTGGAAAACGGTTAACGTGTTGTTATTGAGATTAATTGGAGGGACGCATGGAGTAATACGGAGAGAATGAACGGTCAGGCGTGTTCCTGATTCACGGAGGACCACTTGGAGCCCGAAGAGTCGGAGCTCTTCTTCTTGGAGTTGCCCTTGGCCGACGAGTCACCCTTGTCGTCGCCGGAGCTGCTCTTCTTATCGTCGCCGGGGGCGTCCGGACTGCGTCTGCCTTCGTCGTCTTCGACTGGATCCTCTTGGTCGACTACGCCTTAGTCCTGGTCTTCGGGTTCGTCGTCCTGCGTGGGGCTCTGCGCGAGCGGCTTCTCCTCGGTCTCGTCCCTTTCGACCCCTTCGAGCTCTTCGTCGACGGTCGGGGTCGGCGGCTGCGCGGTGGGCTTGTCTTCGTCGTCGGCGTAGCCTGAGTCGTCGTCGCCCTGCTCCTTGCTCTGGAACGGCTTCAAGTCAATGGCGACCCGGTACGAACCGTCGTTGAGCTGCTTGGCGATCTTGTCCTGTAGTGCCCGGATCCGGCTGTTCGTCAGCAGCGCCTTCCATATGCCGCTGTTCTTGTTGCCGATCCAAGCTGTGTTGGGCGGCGTGCGGCCGGCGGCGAGAGCAATGCGGGCCAGCGCTTCGTCGCAAAGTCGAAGGTACACGGGGCGAGTCGGGTCAAAAGCCTCCGTGTGCTCCAACAGCTCCCGGATACTCTAATACCCATCTTCATCGCCGCGGCACGGTCCAAGATACGAATCATCAAACGGTCGTAAGGGGGACGGTCGTGGCGCCACAGCAAGACGAGGTCCGTCGCCAAACTGGTCTTGCCCTCTGCCGACGCTGAAGGCCTGGCAGCCTTGCCTCCGAGCCACATGAGGTTGTCGTGGACGGTGTTCTCGAAACGGTCGAGGAAGCCGTACCAGCCGACGAGGCAGACGTTCGCACTCACCAGCACAAGTCGACCTTGGTTCGCGAGAAGCTTCTTGCGACGCCGAGCCTCGGAGTTGTCCGTGGGCGCGTACAGGACAGAGTCGAAGATGGTGTCACGGTGGCGCATGTAGTAGCGCCAATGCATCAGATGAAGCTCCGGAAACTCTTCCGGGTCGTACCAGGTGTGCTGTCCGGCCCACGGGTACGCGACGCGCGGTGGAGTCTTGCCCTGCTTGGCGGCCGTCTCGACGAGCTTCTCAACATCGCGCCGGATGTCACGGGGCCGGTCTTGAGCAGGTCCAGCGAGTACTTCAGAGTGCGGGCGTTCTTGCGCTGCTTCTTGGTGGCTAGTCCCTTCGGGGAGTCGGCGTCTTGGGCTGCGGGATGCTTAGCAGCTGGAGCTGGGGCATCATGTGCGGCGAAGAGGTCGTGGGCGGGCGCGGGCTCCGTGTCTATCGAGTCGGGAGCGGGCAACAGCACCACCGTGCGCGCGAGCTCCGGCGGCAACGCGTCGTCGTCGGCCAGCACAGCTACGGCCAAGTCGTCGAGCGCCGTGACCCAGCGAGTCGCCATTGACGTAGAGGGTGGCGCGGAGTTGGGCGAAAAAGTCGACATGAGCGCGCAGCTGCGTGTCGGCCTCGGCGTTGGCACCGCGCGTCTTGCGCTCCAAAAGCACAACCGTCGGATGATTGCGGCCTTGTTCTCTGCGCGGGACTTGGTCATGGTGGCGAGGTTCTTGAAAGTCTTGTGCTTCTATCGGCGAAAGCGGAAATGAGGGCAAGAGGCCAATGAGCGTGGACCACTGATGGACTATGACTCGACCATTGGAAGTTGAAGGTCTGTGATTGCCTTTCAAAGAAAAGGAGAGGTACGATTGGCGAGCCACACGGTCGCGCCTACCATGGTGAATTGATGAAAAGCTACGGTGGGTTGCGAGGTCTACCAAGACTGCCGAGGCGATGGCTGCCGACCTCGCTGGCGGGCAGGAACGGCGGACTCGGGCTACTATATGGTTGGCATTTTACTTTTCGCACGGTGGAGATGGAGACAGTGATAGTGGTGATCGAGTGGTGCTTCTGGAGCTCGTTGCTCTTGGGATGAGTCGCGCTTAAAACGGTATGCAAGTACTGGTGGGGGACCGTTTTGCGGACGATTGGGGCGGTTGGCGGAGTGGTGACGAGGCCGCTGTGGAGCATCGCGGGGCGGCTACTCTTCTTTTTCGTCCACAAGTGGGCTACGTTAGCGCAAGTGTGCCTGAAGCGCTACCGTCGTTTCGTTAACGGTCTAGCCGTACAAGGCCGACCGGTTGCAGAACGGAGATGGAAGGCGTTCGAGGCAATTTGGGATACGCCCATGATCGTGTTGAGGCTCGTGGTGAACACACGGAGGACTTAGGCCGGCTGATGCACAAGTGGCTAGAAGCGTATCACGCGTTGTGGTGCGTCTTGTTGCCTGGCGTGTTGGAACTGAACTACAAGTCGACGATCAAGTACTGGAAGGGGTCCAAAACCGAGTGCCGGCGGTCGTTCGACCGTGCTGGCTGCGTGGGATGTGGGTTCTGGGCGTTCTCGTCGTTGATGGCGTACGCTCGCTTCTACACGGTTGTGTATGTGTACGACTTCGTGGAGAAGTTGTGCCAAGGAACGGTGAGCGTCGCCGTGCTGTTGCTGTCACAGAACTACTTGCTGGCTGATGGAGGACTGGTCACTGGCGACACGCTTGTTCCCGACGAAACGGTGGCGCGATGGAGTTGCTATGTGGTGGTGGCCTGCGTGGCCAGTCATCTATTGGAGTGGTATCAGGCGGCATCGGGTGGTCGTTCGCCCATGAAGATGGCGGAAGACCGCTGTGAGGCATGGCAGAAGGATTTGGAGGAGCCGGAGCAAGCTGAGCGCTTGAGCGAAGCGTTCTGACGTGCAGACGGCTGCGTAGGTGAGAAGCAACCCGTGAGGACACTGACTGGGTTGCGCGCCGAACGGCGACAACTGCGGGCCAAGATGCAAGACGCCAAGCGGGAAGCTGCTCGACGAGGACGTCGAGTTTCGGTCGTGGAGGATGTACCGAGTAGGAACGGTCGCCACCGTTCCCACTACACGGACGACCATTCGACCCATGATCTACTTTGGGAGGGTCCGCTGTTGGACAATGCGGAGAGCGGGCAGTCATCAATTTCGGAGAGGCGCTGACTGGCGACGCGTCGGTGAGGTGGCGCCCATGGCAGCGATGGAAGCAGTGAAGCGAGCGATGGGTGAGCAGTGACGCGAAGGGCCGGGCGGAGGTCACGTGCACCGCGTGGATTGGGTCGTGAGCAGTGAGGTGAGCCGAGGACGAAGGGGTGAGACGAGAGCCAGGTGAGCAGGTGACGTGTTGAAGTCGACATGTGAACCGACCGAGAGCAAAAAGAAGAAGGGAGCACGGGCTGTCAGGCTCCGTGCGCGGTAAGGAAGTAGGGTCAGTCGTGAATTCTCTGGATTTTAGATCCAGAGTTAACGGAGGGAGTCACTCCGACCCAAACTTACTTCAAATTCTTATATGAAGAACCCAAACTAATGATCTTTACTCAAACCTAAGACAAACTTACTTGAAAACCTGATATCCCTGTTATGTAAGAATCCAAGTGGATATTCAAACCCAATATATCAGCTTTTTTCTCCTTATGTTGCATACTCGATATATCCGTTCGTATCGAGAATAAAGTCTGATACACTAAATTATTTGACGATCCTTCAATAATTGATAACCGCTGCACAAAGGATTCAAAGGAGGTGGATGTTGCTTGTGGCGGCTAAGTGCAACATCATCGGTAACTTACGACGGACCGAAGTAATTTATTCGCGTGAATGTCGTCCGAAGGGCAGCTCCTTTTGCTCGTCTACATGCATAGTATACATTAATAACTGGCACACACCAGCGTTGCGACTCGAGAGGAGCGCGATAAGAGATGGGTTAGCTGTAGATATGAACACTTAACAATGCGAGACTAGCAGTCGTCAACTTGGGCGTTGTATTTGCAAGTTCACTTGTAATGACATCATTACTGTTAAGATTTTTTAAATAAAATACGGAGGTTCGCCGATGTACTAGTATACAATGTTTGAAGCGAGCGACTGGTGCGCCACAGGTGTGGCGCGCCTAAGTCGCAACGGAGCAAGTTAAAAAAAAATATGCATGGATAGCACAGTTTTCATTTTCTACGTAATAGCTCGGGCTTATGGTTGACAATCTTAGTACAGTCATACAAAACTCAGGCAGTTAACTGCCTCCTTCAATAGCCAACTTCTACGAAACCATACAGATATGTTTAAGAAAATCCAGAGCTTCACCGTGTAAAGCACGGCATTAGTCTGCACTGGAGAGAACAAGTTGATAGCTTTTGCTATTAGCTATGTTCTCGCTCTGTGTTCTACTGCCTAACCGTTCTAGCTTCCACAAAACGCTTGACCGTCCCATCCAGGGCACTCGCGACAACCTCAACGTGTCCCAGGGAAATGAATGCCTTCAATCCCCCACGATGAATTTGTGGCTGGTCTCAATGGAAAGAGTGAGGAATAGCGCGAAAGTGGAGCTATTGCAGCTCCACGCACTGATTCAAAAATAAAAACTTTACTTTAAAATGAGCGCCTACCTTGCACTTCGATCACTTCATCATGCTGGTAGGGATATCATCGGCTTCTATAGTTACTGTTGCCTACGGTCAAACTCATCATTTTATCATTGGACACCCCCGTCGAGCGTTTAGTTGCCACAAAGGTGAGCCAGTTTAGCCTATCAGTTCCTCCTTAAACAGCACCCTTGCAGCAACACTGCAACTTTTTCAGCCAATAACATGCCTGGAAATAGGCTCGTCACCAGTTCTTGTCAAAAGGCACCCCTTGTAAACCCCATTATGTATTGTGCCTTTCGGAAACTTTGGCCAATCTGACCTCAAAAAGGTAATCTTATGAAGGAGAGGCTAGGGCTAGACCTAGGATTTGCTGCTGGCCTTGCATCGGATTACGGAAGTCCTACGTAGGAGCTCCGTCTTCATCTAAAGGGTACCTTTTTGGAAATAAGGGCCGAATGGCCATGTTAACCCTTTTGCGATGGTTCTGTGTAAAACATGGCTAACTAGCATGTTTTACAAAATCGACCCAATCAGAGTTTAGAATGATAATTTTAGCCAGTAAGGGTCGGGGCGGTAACCGTACTAAAACATGGCTAAGTAGCATGTTTTATATTAGGTACGAATAAAATCGAGTCTTATGTCCGATTTTGGTTTGCGGGTCTCGGCGTAAAACCATGCATCTAGTCATGTTTTACGGTTTTGTATCGGGAGGCTCCCATACAAATTCCAAGTATAAAAATCATCGCAAAAGGGTTAAGCTGGCCATTCGGTCCTTTGTAAGACTAGCGAGTCCTTCGTAGGACTAGATCAGGCCAGTGCGCCTGAAAGCATATGTGGCAAATGCATACCCCCGGTAGTTTGGCCAACATCCGTAAAGGCGGGCAGCATCGCAACCAGCACCGTGCTCAGCCTGTACGTACGTACATGCGCTACAGGTATAGCAGTACTGAGCGCGCTCACTTGTTGGCCTACCTTTCCAAGCCATTCGCTCAGTTTACATTCAGTTTTTGTTAATGCATGGTTTTACTGGCCTTGGTACTAACTTTTATGAGGTCTTACGTAGGAGCAAAACCCCTACGTAGGACCTCAAATCGGAGGGCGTTTTGCCAGAAAGGCACAATACTAATTCTTGTTTTTCCGAGTATTTATAATGCTGTGTGAAAACAGGTGTTGCTGCGTATATTGTCAGCTGCTTGTCAACTGATAGGTTACGCTGCTTCTAGTCCGCCAACTTCTAAATTTCAGGTAATTACCTGTAGGTGCTGATTTTACAAATCAAATGATCTGTTGCTGCAAGGGGTGCC
This sequence comes from Phytophthora melonis, assembly GCA_024211575.1. Classification (NCBI taxonomy): domain Eukaryota; phylum Oomycota; class Peronosporomycetes; order Peronosporales; family Peronosporaceae; genus Phytophthora; species Phytophthora melonis. Next base: position 2,740,247 of record JAMXKT010000037.1, on the reverse strand, counting down.
TTTTGATAAGATTTTTACGGTAAACGAGTTGCTCGTTGGTGTCTTACTTATCTGAGTGAGCAGCAGCCCCGCTCGCGAATTGAAATGAGCGGGACCCGTGCACCACAGCACCCACGCATCCCACGAGCACGACCCGTGCTCGTGGGATCGCACAAGGGCCTCTAAAAAGCATGCTGGGGTGCAACCCCAGTCACCGCATTTGAAAAACTAACTCCGAGTGTGCGGCAACGGGTCCAATCGCTGGAATGCTCGTTGCTGGACCCGCCTACGCAAATACCGCACGGCCCTGCTTCGCGGGCACCCCGCGCGGGTTTGCTACGGCTACGCTGCTCGCAACCGCTCACTACAGCCTTCTATTTGATCATATAGTTTCACCATCGTTGTGGAATTCACGGATCCGTGGTGTTTTTAATATTGTGCCGTTTTTTTAAACACTAAAATGCCAAGGCTAGTTGATGTTCAAGCTAGAACGCTTCCTGTGGTTTATGATCCGTGTGCGTAGTATGCGTCGTAAACCCAGGCAAACCGAAACGTAGGTAGTCGAATACTTGTACTGGGATAGGAAGCAAATAGGATTATATCCGTGGTACGTCAAATAAAAGATGACCCCTCTTCACATCTAACTGGTACATCTCTATGAAACCGGTACGACTCCGGTGGCGCACTGGGCCCTCCAAAAGGTTTATATGCGTGGGCAGCCTGAACCTGTGTGCGACTGAATGAATCAATAAATATATTGGCTGTAGCGCAGTAAAGGGACAATTGATGTGGATTGTACTGTACAATAGCATGCCGATTCTACTAGCTGCAAGTAGATCTCAGCTAGGGTTCGCCTTTTTAATTTTGTTGAGCATGGTCTGTTGATATATTGCACCTCCAGCTGTGGCAAATGCACAGCTGCAGCGAAGCAGGCGCAGGAGATGACCGAATTAATAAGTAAAATTTTTAATAAAAAATAAATACAAAATAAAGGGTATATTCCAAAATATAAAAATAAAGGGTATATTCCAAAATCCTCCTATCCGCCCTAGTGCAGTCGTATCAAACAGGGCTCCTCCAATTCAGTATAATATTGAATTGGTAAAACTGCTTGTCAGTAATAATGATTAAAATATGACGATCACCAATCATAAATTATTATAGTGATTAAACAATTCAATTTCATGTACCTTGACTGTTATTTTGTATGCCTTGAAATCATACGAGCCAATAACATAAATTTCAATATGACGTGTGGCAATAATATGTATTTTTATCATACTTATTGACAATTTTCATATTGATTTTTTTTATTCATACCCCTGGTATCAAAGTGGCACAATTCTAACAAGCAAGCAAATACCGAAACAGCTTCCTTTACATGTACAAGTTGTACGGTACCACCAGTGTATTGTGGGTAATAATTATGCCCGCGCAAGCAGGATTACCACGGACATGCCTGCTCATTAAAGGAGGACGGTAAGACATTCTGTATTGCTAAAAAAAACGTATGTGACTCGTGCATTATCTTGTTCTTCTACTGGTTTCGCCGTTCTCTTCATTAATCACCCGACTCGTTGGAGACCTTAACAGCACGAAAAGCAAGCATCGCCAGCACAGGAGAACCCACGACCAGCGTCAGAAGAATGAGAATCACCATACCCACTTTAGCCTCGTTCTCACGTAGCTTCTCCTTCAATTTCAACTTCAATTTCTCGAAAAGTGGCCGCTTCTTGGCCTCAACAGCAGCCCCAACGTCGTCAAGGTTCGCTTTGGATAAACTCACGCCATTTTTCTTCATCGTCTTGGCTAGTTGTGCAACGTCCGGCTGCTTCGCCAGTTTCTCGATCGCGTCAGCATTGTTTGCCAATTTCGCGATCAGCGTAGGGTCCTTGTCCGCAGCGGCCTTCAGTTTGGTTAGAGTAGAACTTTGCTCGAGTACTTTAGCCATACCCGAATTCTTCTCCACACTCTGGACCGCATTCTTGCTGAATCTAGGCCCTTTCCGCAAGAAACTTGGCAAACCTGGCAACTTGACTCTCTCCCCGGATTCTTCGTGAGTCGAGTCACCTTCTACCACGCCGTTTGCAGTTCCAACAATGGCGAGTACCAGGAGAAGCAGGAGAGACCAGGTTAGGCGCATTGTAGGGTAGGAAGGAACCTTGAGGTGTGTGGCAGTCGGCTGGTTCTCAAATGACTGGTAGGACGAGTATGTACAGTACGAGCCTTCAGCAACGCCAGACAGTCCGCCCCATTGTTCGCGTTACAGAAGTGCCAATTTTGCTCTTCCCTAGGCTCACATGAGTTCATAACACATTCGGCATACTTACCGATGTGTGTATGTTCAAGTTTTGAAGTATACAGTACATACACTGTAGTAAGTTTGTGTACACAGATTGCGTGAAATGTTCGTTTGGTCCTCGAGTACATATGATCATGGTTTGATCGGTGTGCGTGTATTGCGTGATACCTCGAGTTCCGTGCCAATTGTTATAGTTTAAACGGCAGGCGATAAGAATCATCCAAAAGGGGCGCATTCTGAAGCATTTATTATAATACAACACAGTTCGTAATACAAACTTCTATGTTGCATATACCGGATCCAGTTGATACACTGTAGTGTGCTGCAAAATACTACAGAAGACGTATTTATTTAGAATCTTCTTCGAAACTTCACAGCAGAAAGAGCCTCACATGTTTACAATCCCCCCCCCCCCAATTAAACTGCCAAGCCTACTCCAGCCGCTTAGTGAAGATGCCTCCCCTCAACGGCACTGGCCTTTTCTCTTTTTTAACGAGTCATGCTACAGGATCAGCGTTGTTAAGAGCATCACTATCAGCAACCGTAAGCTGCTCCCACGTGATGAGGGTCTGAGTCTCGCCTGTTTCCTCAGTGACAACTGTTAGTGCAACATACACGTTGAATACTATATGTGGTGCTTTACTATGTATACACTTTGAAGTAGTACAATTGAGGCAGGGCTTGGTAAATACAATTCCCAATGCAATTTCAGCACCATGGCGATCCGTAATACTGATGGCAATACCAAACATCGCAATAATAGTTATTGCAGTTATTTAAGTGTATTGATCAGCATCTTACACCTCACCTCAACCGCAATTACTCTTCGTCACCTTCAATGCAGCCCAGAAGGGTCGCGCTAGTCCACATATCACTGTTCGCGCGCAAAAACATCATCCGCTCGAAGTTCGCCGACAGCGTCGATGAACGCAGCGAGGTGAGAACCAGCTTGCAACCCGAGAAGAGGCGCTCGCACGCGTTGCTCGTTGGCGGAACATTGTGCAGGAGCTCGTCGTACTGCGTCGCGACGCGTTCTGACAGACGTTGCCTCTTTGCCTGTCGCAGGATGGTCGATGCAAAATCAACGCGAGTGCGCGGAGCTGGGCTTGGTTCTTGTGGCTTCACAGCAAAGTCCTCGACAGCGTGTTGCTCACCGGTAGTCAGGGGAACATCATTCTGGATCTTGACAACGGCGGCCTCAAAATCCGGCGAGTGGATAATATCCGCCGTCGGTCCCAGGTAGGTAGCCATGACAGGGTACTTCTTAGTACATGCATCAAAAAGGAGGCGTACCTCTGCCATCGTGCACGCCTCCGCTTGCAGCTTGACACAGACACTGTCAAGCTCTTTTAGCTTGTCGACAACACCTGCGACGCGGCGATGGGCGTTGCCACGTGGAACGAGCTCTTCCACGGCACTGACAGTAAGTATGGCGTCCCGGATGTCGACGTAACGCTCGAGAATGGTGTAGGTAGACGACCAACGGGTTGCATTGGCCTTGATCGGCTTTAGCGAAGTCGCCCGTGAGAGAACTGCGGCATTGTTTGGTTGGCGGAGCTGGATCATCAGATTTTGGATCAGGCTGATCTGATCCTGATAATCCTCCAGAAACCGATTGACCGCGAGATTAAACCGGTGGCTGGCACAGCCAATCAGAGACACTTCTAGGTTGGTTGCGAGGCGTTGATTGGTCGCGCAATTGTCTCCAATCAAAAAGCGGACAGCGTCCAACCCTTTCCCGTACACACTCAGTACTGTCTCGATGTGCTCGTGGTGAGCGTCGGCCGTTTGACTCCCCTCCATCGGGGAAAGTGCGAGGAGCCGTTGACACCGTACTCCGTTCACCACGTAGACAGCGAAGATGCCCAGAAAGTGTAGGGAGTTGCATGTCCACCCGTCGAACATCAAACAGAAGGAGTCTCCCATCTCGGCGGAGAGCTTCTGGCCAACCTTGCGAGCACCGTAGCGCATGAAAGTCTTCAGCGTTCGCATCGAGATTGGCTCCATCGTGACGACCTCGCGCGTGAGCTTGTTCTCGGCCTTGGAGATGGGCAGGTTGCGCTGGATGATCCAGCGCATCCACAAGTAGATGTTCAGCGTGACGTCGTCCACGAAGCCAAACATGTCCATTGTTGCAGTGGTGGCGGCCTGCAGCAGGGCGTACTCGTCCGCGTAGCCTGCGTGCTTTGCAGCAAGGTGCCCCAGCAAGTTGCTGTAGCCTGTACCGGGCGACTGCTTGCGGGTACAACCACACTTCTTGCACTCGTAGCGGCCTTCACCGAGGTCAGCGAAGAAGAAGGCACAGAGCTGGCGCGACGACATGGGGAGCGGGGCGTGTTGCTTGACTGGGTGAGTTTGGAAATGAGGGATGAAGCTAGGAGTGTGGGCACAAGCTGCTTGCGGCCCATGGCTCAAATGACTGGTGTGCTTGCCAACTCACAAACGGATGGACCGAGAAAAAATACAATAGTATTTTTGAACATTTTGTATTAAACTGGAGCACACCTACTGCAATAATAAATTATTCCGTAAATATAATACCAATGCTATTGTTATTATATTATTATGTCCGGGCCCTGAATTGAGGGTTACTTCCTGAAGTTTTGCTTAAAAGCTGTTTTCACCGCAAACGGTTTTTTAAGCAAAACTTCAGGAAGTACGAAACTACTCAAACGTAGGTACGGGATGTGCAGTATCCAATTTTCACATAATTTCATGTTCGATAAAAAAAAGCTAGGGGCCCGTTCCCGATCTCCTTTTCCACGATCAAAATGGTCAAGCCTTCTCCAGTCGTAAATAAAAAAAGACATCGTCACGATGGTGAGACCTTCGCTCGCTTCGTCCGACAGTTGCTCCCAACCGATCCCATTCGGTGTAGTGGTAAGGGCCGCACATCGGGGACCGGGAGGTTGAGAGTTCGAGTCCCCCAGGGGGCAGGACTTTCAGCCGGGGTAGAGCGGGGTCGATAGTGTAATGAACAGTACCCTACAGCACATCTTGACATGGCTTACACCATCCAAAAGGGACGGTTACCGAATATCTCCGACAGTTGCTCCCACGTGATGGGGTCTTGCGTCTCGCCTTTTACCTCGGTAAATTGTAATTTGGGCTTGGGGTACCCCATCGTCGGTACGAGTCGAGCTTCACACTTGAGCCATTGAGATACTTTGGCTCGACCGGGGCTTTAGTTTTCCCGCCATAATTTAACGAAACTCCGAGCATAGTCAACTTCTTGGGAGATGGATTGTCGAGCCAGACTACAGCTAGTGGCGCTGGTCGTTCCGTCGTATTGTCCTTTGGGGAAGTACCAAGCATACATGATGGCCCACTTGCCCTTGTACCAGGCGGAGTGGGAATACACTTGCGACCCTAATGCGGGCCCCGTACACTTCCCGTTAGACGGCCCGGTGGGTTTCAGGCCTCTGCTGAAACCTCCATCGGATTTAACGATAGGATACGGGTGGCATCCGTAGGTAATGTGGAGCAGCGACTTGTACTTGATAGCAGCCTTGTCTGAGTCGGTGACTGACTCGAACGGTTGAACCTAGTCGTGGTTGATACGGGTAATGGCAGCTTCGACGTGGACGGCAACGAGGGCGGCGGCGGCCGCCAGGACCAAAGCATACAAGTTCGTCGTTGTGCGGGGCTTTCTACAGTGTTGCTATGAGCAGGGCCTTGTGAGCTGCGTGGCTTTTGGAGGAGTGAACTCATTTACCCCGGTTTGCTTCAGCGGTCAATGACTATTGGTGGCATTATCTATAACTACAAGTGATCTCTGATGGCGTTATCGACCCATAACTCGATCGTTGATGGTGTTATATGACTGGCTATCAACTCATCTTTGACGTGCAAAATTACAATATTAGTGAATTTTCGACGGGTACAAGGTCGCGTAAAGCACAATAGCTGGGTATTTAATCGCCTGAATGCGCTTAAGCAACGGTATACAGAGTTCGGCTTCGCAACAACAAGTAACAACAATGGCAACGGCTAATTGAATATGGACATTGATAAAATGTTGTGAATAAGTATATGTCGATATCGCTGATCAACAACATATTGGGTTGTGAATACATTCTTGACGTTGGATTGTTGTGTAGATACTGTACATGCACACACAAGCGCCAAATGGGAGGTATACACAGCTTTCGGTTGAGTCCAGTCCAGTTTTATCTTGAATTAGCGGTTTTGTCCATCTCGTATTGTACAACAGGTCAAAGGTATGAAGCGTGGCGTGCTGAATTTTTTAATCAAAGAGTAAAGGATGGCGTAAAGTTCGACGAGTTCGACGGTGCCCGTTACCGAAACTATAATACAGTAGAAACATAATATAGCGGCAAGCTGATGTACTATTACCCCCGAAAGCGTATCGAAGGAGAATTGATGCCTCCGTTCGCAACATTTTGAGGATTTTTTCGAAAATTGATGGCGTCAAGCAACTAGAGGATTGGGCTGGTAGTGCGCGTTGGTTAGGAGGAAGGAAAGTCATATCATGAAGCCGATCCAATGAATTGTGAATTAATAGCAATGGAGGAAGAAACTAAAATGTAGAGAGTCAATAGCTGTGGCTCCTACGCGTGCATGGGGGTGAAGGTGTGGCCGGTCGGAAGCTCGGCGAACCAGAGTTGTAACTCGGCGGTCCGAGAAGTCGCAGGCTGGTGGAGCAGGGTAGAGCGGACCCCAATGTTGATGGAACGGATATTCATGTAATCCGAGATCTGGCCGTTTTGAATGAGAACAGAATGGCCTTGTAGAGAATCTTGGAGTTCGTCGGCGTCTTGCCCCCACGCTGTACATACCACCTCCACGTTGGAGTCATCAACAAGCAGGAATTCGCGCTTAAGAGTCTTGCGGCCCGCGCGAGTCGTAATGTTTTTGAGAGGCCCGACGTCGACAACTACCCCGAAGACGGTAGGAGTAGCAGCAGGGTCTGCAGCAGGCAAGTCGGCGAGCCTGGTGTAGGCAAAAATAGGCTCCGGATAATGGGGGTCGCCGGTAACTCGGTGGATATCAGCGTCACCCCCGAACGAGAGTTCGACGGGTGAATCCGGCGGAGCAAACACGGAATTTGCGGTCTTGATGCGCCCGTTGGAAAACGAGCAAACCGAACCCGGAGAGAGCGCGTCGAAAACTTTTCGGTGCCTTCGTTAAACACAGTTGCGCGCAGAACAGCGCCGTCCCGGTCGGTTGCATGAACGCGAAACAGCCTACCAGACACACGCCACGACTTAAACGCACGAACAGGACTCCGGGCGAGGATCCGACCGACGAACGACCACGGAGCTCGAATTTCGGGGTTTAACTCGGCGACCGTGAAGACTGGCAAAGGCAGGGAGTGTTAGTGGCTTCGGCATCGGCGGCGACCACGCCCGCGACCACAGTGTTAGCACCGTTTTCAGCTACTGGAACGTTGGCGCGATCATTAGCGGCAGCCGGATCGCACGCGAGGCGCTTGGGAGGACGCGCGTCTTGGTCATTGGCAGCGCGGTCGACTGCTCGTTTCTGATGGCCTTGAGACGGGTCGGGACTTGGCGGACCGTCTTCCGTATGCTGTTGAGGTGGGTCGCGATCTGGTAGATTGCCCTCCGGAGGATTCAGTGCTTGATCAGTAGCGGGTTTGTTTGCAATGGAGAATTGCTGCTTAGGCGCGTTCTCGTCAGAGATAGCAGTTGCTTGGATCGGGGCGTTGACGATTGCCGAGGCAGAAGTGTTGGTCTTCGTCTGTGCCTTGGTGGCCTGGGTAGCGGCGTTGACGGTAGGCGAGGCGGAAGTAGTAGGCTTAAGCGCGGCAATAGCGCGACGGGCTCCGGCATCGTCTTTGTCATCCTTTGTGTGTGCGTGGTTACCGATAGCCTTGGCGCGTTTCTTTTTGCTTCTGAACGGCGATGCCAGTTGGCTGTTGGGAGCTTGGCGTTGGCGGAGGGTCCATTTGGGCCGGGCTGGAGAATGAAGAATGAGCTTGAGAAGCGCGAGCAATGGTTACGGCGTGGTTTTCCAGGAAGTGCTCCAGTGGCCACGGGAGGAATTTTCGGGGACATTCCGGGAAAAAGGGGGGGGGGGGAGGGCAGGACCAGACTTTGAGAATTAAATTTATAAGCATGTCGTAGAGCTAAAGAAGTACTGCACAGAATCATTTTCTGCCGTGCACAATGAAAATAATCAACAAGCGAAACGCGAACGCCCCGGCCGCGCAGGCAATATTTTTTTTTTGAAGGAAATATGGACATTCAAGCACTAGAGACAACTATAAATTATCGCAAGCTGTATTACTCCGCTCTTCGCTCTGTAAATTATCGCTATATTACTTCGTGCTTGCGATAATCTACAGTTGTGAATAGCTCCGTTACAGTTCTACATATTCGGGGCCGAAAGAAAGAAAAGGAAGTTTAAAGGATCGTCCATTCACCAATTGCGCGGTGCTGCTGATCACAGGCATACTGTAATAGGAAAAAACGAGCTCACCTGCGTGGTAACGTGAAAGCCAACAGTTGTGTCCGACATACAGATGCTCGTCGGAAAGCCTGACATCAATCGAGGACGCTCTTTATTCAGCCGTTATCATCTACGCCGCGGATTCCACCGCCCGTTCTCGTCCAAGTCCATGAGCCACTTGACTGTAAAGACGTTTGGCCTGAGGGCGAAAAATTTGCTGCGGTCAGGAAACAGCGTGGTTTGCATGCATCTAAGAGATTCAGAGTCCCTTACCCGAGACACAGCAACATATATGTGTTCGAACTGCCATGTCGGCGCATTTGCTGATCCCTCTAACAGCGCAACGACACGGTCGAATGTGCTGCCCTGGGCTTTCCACACGGTCAACGCCAAAGCCAAATCCACGCCGTGTTGTTCGTACCGAATTGGGTTGTCCTTCTTCCCGGATTCGTCGAGCCTGACCGCATAATTTTCGCTGTTCGACTGCGCTATGCCCACGGGAATGATAACATCCTGTTTGTGAAGCTGTCGCCCATTAGCATCCATGACCCACGTGGTTTCTAGGTTCATGTCGTCCGGCCACTCGGATCCACTCAGCAAGTTGCCGTCGCGGTCGGTTAGTCGAACATTTATAAATTCAGGAGCAACAGGCAACTCGACTAGAGATTCCCCGCGGTGTAATGCCTCTTCGGTAAGTTGTAGCACGCGGGATACTAATTCGTCGTCGTCCCAGCCCATTGAGTGATACCAGCACCGAGTACCATTCGCTACCCCGAGCGCGACGTTGCCATTGGTATTGTCGAGAATCTGCCCCGGCGCCCCGTAATAAAAATACCCAAAGAGCTCCGGGTGTTCCGCTTCGTTATACAAAACTTCTTGTACGAAGTCTGCGATTGCGCCCAGTATAGGTTTCCTCCAGCGAAAGAGTAAAGTCTTACTGCGGCGGGCGGATTCAGCAGCCATGCAAGTGTTTAGGACGGCTCGGTCAACGTTGCTTGTAACGAGCACGACAGATCCACCAACCCAGGATTCATCGTTAACCACATCTTGACGCGTCAAGGGGCGAGTCAACGAAGCAACCATACCGCTGTCGATCGGACGGTACGCAGAGTCGTCCTTCCCCCATCGATTGTTTTGCGGGTAAGCGACCGGTAATCTGCGAAAGCGCTCAAGTAATGCTTGCTGTACGCGGCATCCACTTGCCCGATGCTGTTTCTCCAACGCAAAGACAGTGAATAGAGAAAACAGGTACCGTGCGCGCAACAAGACAGGGTCCTTGGTCTGCATATACATGCATTTGCAAAGCGATATACCTTTGACGACTTGGAGCTGCCAAAAATCACCTGTCTGTTGGATAATTTTCGGAAGCGACAGTTAGTATGCCGTAGCTACACACTGGATTAACCGTGCCGACTTACCAGCAGAATCGATTTGCCACCAAAGGGCAAGTTGCTGTCATAGAGTCCTCGCAGGCGTTCATCCAGCAAAACTAAGTGTTTCGCTTTAAACATGGAGATCTCATCAACCACCACCAGTTCGACTGTCGCGTCGAAGAGTTGCCGCAGGAACGCTGCCGATCGGGCGGAGAGTCGGCTGCCCCCCTTGCCGCATTTTAAGGCAGAATGAAATGTCCGCCCTTTTGTCAACTGACATGCCCCAGCACCAGTAGGACACGTAGCCACAACTTTATAACGACGTCGCTCGACCTCTTCATGTATTCGGCGCACGACATACGATTTCCCCGTCCCTCCTCCACCGTGGACCAACGTAAGCGTCTGCCTCTTTTGAGCTCTATCAATGCCACTAATAACACATTTCACAGCGGCCAGTTGTTCCGCAGATAGATCGCACGAGTCAATCACATAGTCGTCTTCGAACGGGTCAGTGACGCCTCCATCCCCCCTACCGTTGGTTGGGGTTGGATCGTCAGAGCTGCCCGTACCGGTCTGGAAAGTTTTGATGGAACTCGCAACTTGTGATAAGCTGTCGCTCTTATCGGTCTCGCCAAAACGAAATACAGGATTTAGTGACGGCCCCCGCTCGGAAGCAGGCAAAACAGAGAAATCATCTTCGCCATCCGCCGCGTCATTGTCATGGAACAAGGCAGAAAACGCCGATTTCAGGGACGCAATGTTTGAGCGCCGGGTAGCGGAGCCGGCAGCCGCCCTGCTTAACAGCTCGTACAGGTTCCCCCGCGGAGAGACTATTCCATCGAATTCTGGATTCGCCGATGGACCCGACGAATGCTGCTTTGAATGCGATCTCGGCGATTTCCAATAGTCAGCACCACGATTTCTCCAATCAGTAGCAGTTTGCTCATTTCGGCTACAGCGAAACCCCTTCTTCATTAGATTTCTAGCGAAGCGACATCGCTCTCGATTAATTAACGCGGCGGACGAGCAATCCCACGAACTACACATGGCGAGCAGTCCCGCTGCATCGAATGACCAGCCGGGGCCCATCGTTTCCCACGGTGTGAACGCACACAGTAAATACCGGGCCAGGTTGTTGCGATTTTTTTCATCGACCGGATTGTCAACAGAGTTGCTCCATGTTGGAGGAGGCGCACCTCCAAATATCGGGGTTAACAGTTTCGCGCGGATAACACCGAGATGGGACGCAAAGAGCGGGTGGGTAACTGCAAAAGGAAACCCTTGTCGAGGAGGCCTTCCGCTCCCGCCGCTACTTTTTCCACGGACCTTTTCCGCTGGTAGAACGTCAACAATACACTCAAATTCCAACGGAGAGAAATCTGCAAAATGCTGCCCACGGTGATAATAAGATTCAGCTTGCGTCAAGAAAACAACATCACCGTCGATTTTAAACGTCCGTACCCCGCTTCCCGCGCACTGGCGGGAACTCCCATCCTTTGAGTAGTCCTCATCATTGGCAGTTTCAACGAGAGCAGCCAGTTCATCTTCTATGCTTCTTTGCTCGATGTCGCTGTTTGCCGGGGTTGTAGTTTTTTCACCATCGCTTTTCAGCTGCTTCACGAAAGAGGATAACGCAAACGGGAAGATATACCAAAATTTGTCGCTTGATATAAAAGACCGGTGCCCAGTGATCGCGTAGACCATCAGGGAATGAGACCATTCATGCGATCCAGAAAAACTATTGATTGTCCTGGTCGCCAAATATTTCCCGGTCCTCAGTTCAGATCGGGAGTCAGCAGCCCGGCTAGGGTATTTCAAGTTATGCTCCGCCGCGCTCAGCATCGCCGAAGCAGCACTTTTTAGCGGGACGTCACCTTTCGACATGTACGCTTCCTGGTATTCCTCAACAAGATCCCCGGAGTCTTCTCCATTCACGAACGAAGAGTTTGTATGGGAAGCTGTCAGCGCAGCCAATAAAAGATTCGTCTCGACGACTCGTGTGTCTGTCGCCGGCCTCGAGAGCTCCCATAATATTGGCCCTTCGCAATGCGGGCGAAAACATTGACCCATCTCGTAAGAGTACCCATTGTCGATAGCGCGGAGGATGTGCGGTTTCAACTCGTGGCCTACCACAACGGGCGTGATACCGGTTCGAGGGTTACCCTTGCGTTCGCGGATAACAATTAACGGCGAGGTCGGTCCCTCGTGCACACCCGCGGGTCTAGCAAGACGACACATTTGCTTTCCACGATTGCCTTTGAAACAGGTCGATGTGTGTGAGTGAAAGTTGGTAGTAGCTGCGCGCATTTGTGCTGCCTTGAGAAAAGCGCCGAAGTCATCAGATGCGTCCGGAAGAGGAATTTCAAACGCTTTTGGCAAGGCTCCATTATCGATGCAGCTTTTGCGCCATTCATGCACCGAAGCGTCAAAGTTAGTGCAACATATCGACTCGAGGAATTGTGCAGCGCGCTGGCGCAACACAGGAGAGCACATTATCCTCGAGAGTAGCGTTGGATTATACCTGGATCCGTAAAGAGTCATGTGAATATGTAGACGCCCGTCTGCTTGCGGCTCCACCACTGCTGCGAATGCCGCTATTGTTCCATAGGCCCCCACCTCTCGCTGGTTATAGTCGCGAGAAATCCGTGTAGCACTAGCCGCTTTGCACAAAACAATGTCGTTTAAAATTTGCTCAGTGCACTTTTCGAAAGCGCGCGCCGCCAAAGCAGGATATGCATTCGAAATGGCCAATCTTCCGCGGGCGTGGCAGCGCACTGTCTCCGGCAAGTCCTCCTGGCGGCACTCTTTGCTGGAAAACGATATCGGGTTGATTCCACGCGTTCAGTGCTCGCAGCGCAGCAATACGATGCAGCTCAAGATCGTGATGCTCCGGGGGGGCAACAGTGACCCAGTGCAGGGGTATTCCGTATTTAGCTCTCAAAGCTCCAAGCTTAGGCCGCATTGTTGCCCGTTCAAACGCAGAAAACGGCACACAACCTCCAACTAGAGATAAAATCCGCAGCAGATGCGCATTTACCCGTTTTGACTGAGCTGACTCGGGATCCGACTTCACCTTGACAAGCATTTCCTAAATTCATCCGAATTTGCCAACTTTCCCAAACGTTCAAGAACAGCAGGACGGGTCGAGCCAACCTGCGCGGCTCTTTTAATGGCGGTGTGACGCTGCAGTTGGTTGAACAGCGTAGCGACCAGTGCAGTATTTTTTTCGAAGCGCCCATCATAGTACCGCATCAAGTGCTTAATGAACGGTGTAGGCCATGTGCCATTAGGAAGGACCTTGCCGCCTTTCATAAACAAACACGGGAATGCCGCTGCAATCATATCGCCATTCTGAAACCATTCAGTGATAGGTTCCTTTCCCCGTCTAACGGTTACCACGGGACGGCTATCCACGCCCGCCGGCGTTTTATCGATCATTGACAACATTGCGTCAACGGCTGCATTTTTCACACCCAAATCTAAACCGTCAATATCCTTCAGAACAGCAGACGTCGCAATAATCGGCACATCCGCGCTACCGTCATTGTATTCTTCGCCAAAACGTTCCGCGACGATATCATCATCCATTGCCTCAGCTTCCTCGCTCTCCGCAAATACAACTCCTTTCTCCATCCTCGCTTGCAATGCGGCCAGTGCAGCCTTTGCTGTTTCCGAATCGTCGATCTCTATACGATTTGTTTTAAAGTACTCGTGGGTATGCATGAGGACACGCATCCACGAATACATGTCGTCAGCGGGGAGCAAAATAGGTTGCTGTAGCTCTTTTTCCTTGTCGGCCAATCGCCACGAGGACCCACGAAAGTTACTCTTGGTATGTTTTCATCAGACGTACAGGGCAGTACCTTGGAACTTTCCACAGGACCATCTGACGGAAAGCAAATTGAGTGGCCAATGCTGTGTTTACCCGATACAACCACCTCAACCTTAAACACCCTCACGGGTGAAATGCACTTGGTAGCTATCTCCCCAACTCGGGCAAACTACCGCTCCGGCCATAATCATGGCCAGAAGCAATACTGAACTCGGATGTTCGGGGATCGCCCCAGCATTTACAACACAGCGGGATAGCGGATGGATCGTGGACCAAATCTGGATTAAGATGATACAGTATTCCTTGCGCCCGATAAATCTGCAGGTGCTTGTCCACTACCCAACCCGGTATTTCCTTGATTTCATCCAGCTCGGAACGAGATAATTGAAAGCCTTGGTGGAGTTCATCTAAAGCCATCCATCGCACGCGATCTTCGACAGTATTAAGAAATTCACAGCATGACGCACACGCCCACAAATCCCCCGAACTCCGAGAGCTCGCGTGAAAACGATCCTGGCAAAACTTTGCAGTTGTAGCGTTCATTGGTTCGTCGAGGTTGCGTATTAGCCGTTCAACCGTGGCCTCACCACCAGCGCCTTCTAACTTCTCGTCCGCAAAAACGCAGGCAGCGGGATCAGTAGAGCAGCAGTGAAAGTAAAGCAAGGCCAGACGCGGATGCTTAGTAAAGTTTTGACGCAAGAGCTCCAAATCTTCATTCGTCAATACCGAAATCGATGTAGCCTCAGCGATCAAATACTCCAACCGGCCGCTTTCACTCCGCGGTATTTCAGAAATTTCGTTTTGTAGCTTGGAACGCTTTGCAGATTTCTCCGGCGGGCGAGAGTGCGCACGTTTTCTCTTGCTGGGGGCTTCGCTAGCGGTTGTTATATCGATCAGGACTGGTTCTATCTCGACAGTGTATCTGCGCCGGATTGCTGCCGCGAAGTCACGTCGTGCACGCTCATCAGCAAAGGTAACAGCGACGTAGTGGTTCCGTTCATCCAGCGACACAATATCGGCAACGCGGTCCGCAGCACAGTGATAAATGACGACGGGTTCCTCGCGTAGAGGATCTTCCAGAAAGGGCCGGGTTCCCCGGGAGTGGTAACGTAAACCCCATCAGCACATAGGGTGACAATAACGCGCTTTAGCATGCACGCCATCGCTGCAATAGGAATCACCCCCGAATATTCCAAGTACTGATTAGGACTAGCAACCAAGTTACCCACATGCAGCGGCTCGTGCCCAAACGCGCAATGCAGCGTCTGCTCCTCGAGAAGTCGCACAACCTCCAGGCCAACCTTGGCTCTCAGCTCAAATACATGTTTCGACGCAGTCATGCCAAATGGAACCCGCACCCCGGCAAACTCAGCTGCCACCCATACTGCATGATAGAGACAATTACCGATACCCGGGACATTGGCCCCGAATACAGCCATCGGGACTTTGTTGCGACCTGTTCCACCGCATGGGAGACGTACGACCGCGCCCCGAACGCCAACTCGCGCATCAGGGTGCTCGCGAGCCCTTCCGACAGCGCGAGAAAACCACAGGTCTCGAACCAGACTCCCAGCCATCAAATCGCTCTTTAGCAAAAGATGGAATGGACTTCGGCAGCTGAGGTTTCCGATTGAAAACGATTTAGTACTGCTCAGCCAAGTTTTCCGATTGAAAGCGATTTATTACCAACGAAAAAACACACGAAGTCTACTATCCCCAACACAAATTGATCCTACTGCCTTCTCCATCACACCTGCACGGAAGCGCGCAAAGCCTCGAGCTGGAGAAAAGTGAGTGGGGAGAGGGAAGTTGCCTGTGCGATTTTCAGTGCGGCGCAGGGTGTGTAAACCGTGGCTTTCATCCCCTCATCGGTCCTTTTTTAGCCTTCTTCCGGCAATACTCAGGCCACGACCCCGCGTTCTCTACTGCATTTGGAGCACAAACATACAGGAATACGAAAATCGTCTCCGTAACCATATGTGATCTCTTCTCCGATGTAAATGTCCCTAAGAGCGATAATCCCGACGCGATACGCACCAAAGACAGTCCACTCCTCCGCTTGACAATTAGGTTCGCAGCTATGATTAAAATACCGAGCAACGTTCCCGTAGCGGGTAGCGTCGATGACCTTATCGACCCCATACGACATCACGTAGAACTGCGGCCTCTTCTTCGATCGCTGCGAGTTCTCGCGCTGGTTCAAAATCTCACCCACGTACTCACGCACCAGCGAACCTTTACGTATTTTTGGAGGGCAAAAGCGCCGTATCCTTTCCCGGGCGAAACACCAACTCTCAACTTTACCGGGGCAACACTTGACCACGTGTGATTCCCACAAAGCCCTCCCAAATTACACGTTTCTTCGGAACATTCAATTCTCCGGCCACGGTTTACACACCTGCGCCGCACTGAAAATCGCACAGGCAATTTCCCTCTCCCCACTCACTTTTCTCCAGCTCGCCAATATTCCGATGGACGACGATGTAGTCGCGGTCCACCTCTTCATACGAATAACTCTCGCCGGTCCGGGCGGACGGCGTTGTAGAGCGCATATATTCTGTAATAGCAGTCTGCCGCAGCCGATGCTCCGCCATCGAGACCGCGTACACCGCCGCGCGATTTCAAACTGCAGGTCACAGCGGCACACAGCTCACCAGCGAGGTCGAATTACCTCCGTCGGCCAATGGTCGAATTCTATCCGTCTACAGACAGTGACATGTCAACCACAAGCTAACGCAATGAAATAGATGTTCCAGCACAAAAAGTATCATTTCCTTCTCAAGAGTTAATCAGCTTCCGGAACTACGACGCCAGGCCACACAAGGCATACCCAATCTATAGATCTCGGACTACAACTTCAGGCCACGCGAGGCGCTCTGCGGCCCGGCGAACACCTTCTGAGTCAAAATCAGCCGGGTAAAATAACTTCAGCCATTGCACCATTTCCATTTCATTGCTCTCCGCCGCCCACGCACTAGCTCGACGGCTGCACCCTTCGGCCCGGTTAGCACGAAGAAAATCGGCGACGTCAAATGGCCATTCCGCGCCGCGCCATCAAGAGCCCGCTTGGAGCACCCTCCGCTCGATTCACATGAAGCCAAACCACGGCCTCCAAATGACCATTTTCTGCAGCCGAATCCATAGCGCTAACTGTGCAAGGAGCGCCGCCTAAATGCAAACATCTAACGGTTTCAAGATGTCCATTCCGGGCCGCACTATCCATGGCGGATACAGAGCACGCCTCCCCGCATTCGTCGCGCAACCAACGAACCACGTCGGTGTATCCATGCGCCGCCGCGTTGTCGACAGCTAGAGCACTACTAGCCACTCCAGCGCGTCGAAGTATCTTGATTAAACCGAGATCACCACGCGCGGCAGCGAGCTCAATTGCCGCGTTAGTGTACCCCTCGCTCCGGTTTTCCCGCAGCCAATCAAACATTTCCTGGTTACCCGAACGCACAGCACCATCAAACGCTGCTGCCGAACACGTACCCGGGTAGTACTGATGAAGCCATACCAACAATTCTAACGACCCATAAACTGCACACACGTCCATTAGCATACCCGTCCATTGCAGCGATACATTTTCGTGTAGCCATTGAACGGTCCCCAACGCGCCCCGCGACACCGCGAAATGCATACCGGCCTCTGAGCACCTCTCACCTCGATTTTCAAAAAGCCAACGGACAACGTCGTCATGACCTTCGAAAATAGCCCCGTCCATGGCCTCGTAAGTGCACCCTTCATGACGATTTTGGTGCAACCACTTGACAACTTCGAGCTGACCCGCCTCAGCCGCCGCATCCATGGCCCGCGCCGTAAAGACAGCCGCGCGATTATGCAGCCACACAATGACATCAAGCCTTCCAGCAGCCGCGGCTCTGTTCACACAACCGGGATGAATGCGACCGAGCCGCCGGAATAACACTTCAATATTCCTCATGCAGCCCGCCCCACACGCCTCCACCAACGCATCGTCAGTCACGGGTGCATCAGTATGGGCTAATACCCAAGCCAAAATCCTTGATTCTCTACGCCGAGCCGCGGCCGTCACCAGTCCGCTGCTCGAGCCGACAACGCCGATGCCGTGTAACCATTCAATTGTTTGAAGCTCCCAGAGCGCACAGCAACTTTCAACATCCGTTCCCCCCAACACACGAGCCGGCCGTCCTCATGCAGGCGCTGCAAAAATCCAATGTGTCCTTGCCAAACCGCTTTCAACGCTCCATCGCGAATACATACATCATGAAAAGTATCGACAAGAAGGTTTGCCAAATCCAACCGTTCATCGGCTATCGCGCTACCAAGCGCAACATTAAAGTCTCGGAAGCGCCGCAGCCGGCTAGCCTTGTCGGCCGGTGTGTGCATCGCGACACGTTTCACGAGCTCTCTCGATCGAAGCTGCACAGCCTTCACCAACGAAGCCGCCCTCGGAAACGCGTAAGCTTCAATGATAGCCGCCGCAAAACTACCATGGTTGGATAGTTCCGTGCGGTCAACAACCGACAACACACTTTGCATCGGGTCCATAATTGCAGCGGAAGTAGAAATGAACCGTTTTCACGCCGGATCCTACCTCAAGCTCCGTTAAGAATTTTGCTAAGAATTGCGCGCAGCACCCGCCCGTTCTCCTCATAGAGCGATTTTCTCAGACGATAGGTTGAGTAAAAAAATACAACGTCGGAGGAGAGGTATCGATCTCCTTCAACCTTAGAAGAGGTAGCATAATCAAATACAAACGACTAACTTCAACATACTGTAGCTAAATATTTGTATTCGTCACAGTCAGCGAGAAGATGTCGGGGAGAGTTCTGAAAGAACTTGACCTGGTGCCCGCGCCTCGAGCCATCAGAACTCCTCCTACGATCCTTCTCATTCTTCAGTGCGCTCGGTGCCGCGGCGGCCCCCACCCTCCGCGGGCTCATACTCGCTGCCGTCGCACCGAGCGCGCTGTTACCAACCAATCCACCTATCTACAGATCAACCATGCAACCGTGCAACGAAGCGTCTCCTCCCGGCCGCACGCCGCGCCCCGCGCCTCTTCTACGCGTCGGTCTCCGCTCTGCACGGCGACAGGCGGCCGAATGGCGTGTCGGCATGAGGCCAATGATGCCGGGCCCGCGCCAACGACATCGACCTGGAGGGCGCGTGCGAGTCGTTCATGGCCTGCTCCACGCGCCACGTGCGCCTGGATGACCCCGTGTTCGACGAGCGGGAGGAGGCCTGCGAGGACATGCTGGACATGGCCTCCGGGCTCACGGACACGTCCAGATTAGGCTGCCAGGTGTTCGAGGGCTTCGAGGGCACGACCGTGACGTTGCCCAAGGCCACGCGCAACTTTTACGTCGTCGGCCACGTAACCAAGCCGCACTAAGGTGGTGGTGGTGGGGGTGATTTTGCTGGTGGTGAAAGACAGATCGATGGATAAGTACACTGCGGTCGGGTGCGCGTTTGTTTAGATTCAAGCACCGCGCTCAGTTGCTGCGGCGGCCCCACCCTCCGTGGACGGGTGTTTGATTTGTTGAAGTTTCGTTGTAGGTAGTCACATAGCAATTAAATTACTCTTAACAAGCAATTAAAGTTCGTACGTGACCTGGTGGCTTGGCGTGTAGTACAACATAGGCCATTGGTACCTACGTAAACGCTCAATTAACAAGCCCATAGTCACTGCAGCATGAGCGATTGGATACGTACGTGTATGCGTCTAACGTATTGCAGCATATAAGTCACTAAAAATAAGGTAAGATGTCATTTAAGCCTCCATCCTGCGATACTTTGTAATAAAACTTGTGTAAATCAGTCGAATTGTGTTTTTAATGAAAAATAGTAGATTTATAAGCCCTTTTCACTTCAAATTTGTATTGGTTCAGTACCTACTTTTTCTGTGGACCACTTATTTGAAGCCTCGAATTAATCCCTATTGGGCTTCTCGTACTACAGAGTAGCACTACCAGGATAAATTGAAACCTCTAACATGTGGCTCTCGGGTACAACAAATTTGCAAGTTCTTAAATTGAACGAATAAAAGCGAGAACTAAAAGGCGTATTGATTTTAGTGCTTTTAGTTGTGGACTGCTACAGTCTAGTTATTTTTCATGGGCTCGGAGTCCACGGTGCCACAACACGCAATCCCACCACGTTCAAAACGGCCAAGCGTCTTCAAGACTGTCATAGAAGACGTCATTCTTTAGCGGCACCAGCCTCCTCTCTTTCGTGATGAGTCTTGTTTGAAAGTCGGCGTTGCTGAGCGCATCACGAGCCTCCTTGGTGAGCTGCTCCCACGCAGTCAGGTTCTGCGACTCGCCTGTGAGCTCAGTGAATTGCAGCCTGGGCTTGGGAAAAGTCCACGCGTGGTACGAGTCGAGCTTCACGCTTGAGCCATCCAGATACTTGGATTCAACGTGAACTTGAGGTCTCAGGCGCCGTCCACAATTCACCGATACGCCCAGCATGGTCGAGTTGCTGGGCGACGGACTATCAAGCCAGACCACTGCAACCTCCCAAAAGTGGCGTCGCTGGTGGTTCCTGTACCGTCCTTTAGGTACGTACCAAGCGTACATGATGGCCCACTTGTCCTTGAACCAGTCAGACCGGGGATACACGTGAGAGCCTGGAGTGGCTCCATCTACTGGTCCAGTTCCCTTCAGCCCTGCACTGACGGCTCCACAGCGGGGTATGACAGCCGTAGGAAACGTAGAGCTGCGGCTTATACTTGGCACCAGTCTTCTCGGAATCCGTGGTGGGCTCGAACGGCTGGACTTGGCCGTGGTCAATGTAGGTCACTTCAGCGTGAACCGCAGCGAGCGATGCCACGGCAGCCAAAAACAAATGCGCGCAGGTTCATCGACGAAACTGGTATGTAGTAGATTTGTTGGCTTGATGTTCGACCTAGATATTGCAAAGTGAAGTGCGTTTGATCCAGCTATGCTGATCAAGGCTGCTTCTGCATCGAGAATTGATACAACGATCCGCTGCAGGGTTTGCCCTGAGCTGGCTTGATGCTAGGAAGGCAGGGATTTTATCAAATAAATGTATTCTACAGTAGTATGACGCTGGCCAACGATCGTATGAAGAGCCAACCAACGCGTCGTGGCGGGTAGTGCCGCATCAACAGCGGGATGACGGTCTGAGACTGGAGAATGCCCGCCAACACCAAGATGACGCTCTGTGATTTAATTAAAGGAGGTCTTCCTACGATACATCTTTACGTATAGCAAAGTCTAGCGATCGATGTGGCAACCCACTTACGTTTTCATTGGTAATTGCTGCTGATACGAGCTCAAATTCGAGACTGGAGCTAGGCGAAAGTGGAGATGTTTCGTTTTGTAAATGCAAGAGTATATGCGGATACAGCACTCGTAAATTAGATCAAAATTGATGCTGAATTTCTTGGTGGTACTTGGAAACTTGAGACTCTTACCTCTCATGAAAATCCCTTCTTGACCTCATCTTTCCAATCTTTCTATGCGTAGCTAGATGGTAAGGTGCGGGTACCTTTCGAGGGCAGCTACTTGACAGACAGGTGCTGTGCTCCTAGGACAGCAAGACCTCCGATTAAAAGCTCGGTGCGAGCTTTACTTCGACGATTGCGGCGGGCTCACGACCCATAAGTATACATCAGGCGCTAAAGCAGAAGTGTGCAGAACAAGAATGCATCGTGCCTCAATCAAGTACAGTACATTTCAGTACATTTTTTTTAAAAAATGAAAGAGCATCCAAACACTTCTTCTTACTATTATCTACAGATACAACGGTACACCATGTCATCAGATCATGCTAAATATCCGAGTAGAATCCGACATGAGACGCTCTCAATACTATCGCGATCAAAATGGCCAAGCATCTGCTAGTCGGTCATAAAAAACGTCGTCCTTCAATGGCATCTGCCTCTTTTCCTTCTTGAAGATTCCTGTTTCAAACTTGGCATTCTCGAGTGCGTCACGAGCCTCCTTCGTCAGTTGCTCCCACGTGATCAGGTCTTGTGTCTCGCCAGCCAGCTCGGTGAACTGAAGCTTTGGCTTGGGGAAAGCCCAGCCACGGAACGAGTCGAGCTTGACACTCGAACCATCCAGATACTTGGGCTCAACCGGGGTCTGCGTCTTCAGTCGCCGTCCATAATTCAACGACACGCCGAGCATGGTCGAGTTCTTGGGTGAGGGGCTATCAAGCCAGACCACAGCAACCTCCCAAAAGTGACGACGCTGGTACTTGTTGTATCGTCCTTTGGGGAGGTACCAGGCGTACATAATGGCCCACTTGTCCTTGAACCAGTCGGACCGGGAATACACTTGCGAGCCCAGAGTGGAGCCCGTGCACTCTCCGTTAGCAGGCCCGGTGCCTTTCAGCCCCGCACTGACGGCTCCATCGGCTTGGACGGCAGCGTAAGGCTGACAGCCGTAAGAAACGTAGAGGTGCGGCTTGTACTTGACTGCCGCCTTCTCCGAGTCCGTCCGAGGCATGGGCTGAGGGAACGGTTGCACTGTGTCGTGATCGATGTAGGTCACTTCAGCGTGAACCGCGGCGATGGAGGCCGCGACAGCCAGGAGAAACGCGCGCAAGTTCATCGACGACCGTTCACTGGTGCAGTCCGAATTTCAACGTGGATGTTTACAACTGAAGGTGGATTGATCCAGCTTGCTGATCAAGGCGGCGTGCTGGCTCCCGGTCCATCTGTGCATCGAGAATGGATACAGCGATCGGAAACAGGATTTGCCCTACATGTCTGGAGATTGGCACTGGAGTGATTTTTTTGCGGTATCAGCAGCAAGAGCCCTTGTGTACACCATGAAAGCTGCACGAGGCGGAGCCCGAGCGCTTCTGTTCAAGTAATCTGCAAGCGTGTCAACGGTACATACAGTAGGCCTGTCAACGTTTTGCCTATACAGTACACCCCAACTCGCAGCAGCATGCACCGTTGACTCAACGGTGCATGCTGCTCTACCGTACCAAGTGTTACATCTGCAGCATGATGACACTCACGACTGAACTGAAAGATGACTTCAGTAAAAACAATCTTTGTTGGTGAGAAGCAGTATATGTATCGCCGCCACAAACAGTGTTCTACATGTAGTTGCAGGACTCGCGCTATCGCGTATTACGGTACCGTGCATTCTACTTAAGTACGGTACGCACAGTAGGAACCGTAGCTATCTATGAATGTATGTCTGTTGCCATTAGAGGAGTGGTTCAGTTTGGAAAGATAACGTACAGGCAAAACCGAACGTTTCGATCCGTGACTGGGGGACACGCTCAACTTCGAGCGTGCAGGCTTGATTGTTGGCGGACTCCACGTGATGGAGTCCCCTTAAGGGTATTGTGGTGTGGTGGGTCTCTAGGATAATTTCGAACTGACTACGCTGGGCTGGCTCGCGTGCTGGGCGCCAGTCACTGCCCGAAAACTCGTTTTCCTGCATGTGCCTCCCATACAGGATAAACGTACCATTTACTGCAAATGATGCGACTCTGCTAATATTCCTCAATGAATTATAGAGTTCTGAAGATTTGTTCCACAGAATTAGCGTATTGTGTCAGCCCAAACAGTATTATATCTCGCGTCTTCAAGTAAGCTTGTACTGTTAGTGTCAAAATGTGTTCGTCTTAGCTAAATTACTACGGTACCCTCCATCACCTAATTCGAGAGGCCAAACGTCTTAAGATTTACGAAAGGTTTTTCCAGTTGAATTTATATCCGCGCACAGTGCCGATTGTCATTACAGGCTGCCATAATTTGACATGTAGCGCTATCACCACTGCGGACTCACCGCACCGGCGATAAGTGTTGCAATAATCCAAAACCAGCAGGATACATGTACAGTCCTGCATGGTACCGTATTTTAGATCTCATACTACAGAGAGATCTCATAATTCAGAGCGGAGAGATAGTGCATTTGCAACAGAATATGGCCGTTTTTGGCAAGAAAGGTCCTAAAATACGCACAGAAAGGGTGAATTGGCGCAAAGACAAAATACAACAATACAACTTCAAGAATATGGTGTATGAAGTATGAGATCTAAAATACGGGTATCGTCAGCCAACGCCGATAGTGTTGACTCGATTCCAAAGCTTTAGGGCGCTCCCAGCTGGCTAGAGTATTATATTAGCGTCTGTATCGGGGCAAATCTTGCCTTTCTATGGTTCTTAGGGAAACCGGAAGTATACATGTATTACAGAATGATTACTGTAAGACCTGTCCGATTACTTATCCGTGCTTCAGGAGTGGCACGGACTGTTATTTAAGCGATCACTCTTCAATCTTCCGCGCTGGGCTCAAGTCAAGTAACTGCCTCTAAGGTCGAAGCGATGCACTTTCGTGCGCTCCTCCTCGCTGCTGTGGCTTGCTTCGCCACCGCCCAAGCCAAGGTGAACTGGATCAACCACGACCAAGTCAAGCCGTTCGCGCAGGTCGAGCCTGTCAACGCGTCCGACAAGGCCGCGATCAAGTTCAAGCCGCAACTGGACATCTCCTACGGCTGCCACCCTTACCCTGCCGTCCAGGCTGACGGGGCGGTCAGTGATGGCCTGAAATGGGCTGGTAAGCCCGATGGCAAGTGTAAGGGTTCCGGTCTGGGCTCGCAGGTGTACTCTCGCTCGGCCTGGTACGAGGGCAAGTATGCCATCATGTACGCCTGGTATTTCCCGAAAGGTTGGGAGAGGAGAGGAAGAATCAACTACAGCCACCGTCACCTGTGGCTCTATTTGGTCCTGTGGATCGACAACCCCGAGGCCGAGAACCCGGCGATCCTCGGAGTCTGGGTGCGTACTGCGGGTGGAAACGAGCGTCGCACTCCCCCGGACGCGAAGTTTATCGACGGTTCGAGCTTGAAACTCGAATACTACAAGAGCTCGTGGCATGGCAAGACGGGGCTGCAACTAACGGAGAACCCGGGCGAGTTCCAGGACCTCATCACGTGGGAGCAGATGACGGAGGAGGCCCGCGTGGCTCTGACCGAAGCCGACTTTGATGGCCACTGGCAGGAGCGGAAGGACTTGGATGTCCCCTTTATCGACGGCGAGTTTACGGGGAATCTTAAGAAGGCTTGGGTGTTTTAATTCATTTTGGTTTGATTCGAGGTTCTCACGCCGCAAGTAGGAATGTTCCCACTAACTGAGAGGATAATACTAGTAGACGTATCAGAACTCATACAATTCGCAGCTGTTATAGGCGTGGCTTGATGTGCCTAATGAAGTAATTCAATGGGGTACAATGCTTTGCCTGTCTTGGCTATAAACGTAGGATCCGAGCATGTTGTGCTAAAGAGAGGTCAGAAAAATAATTATTTTATTTTATTGAGGGGGTCAACTCGCGTCAATAAATTATAGGGCAATAAACTATTGATCATCAGTAAACCACTAACCAGCTACATCCGCTCGTTATACGACTACTATACGTTCTCCATTGTCAGCATTGAGTGCGCCCACTACAAGCTCAGCACCCCAAAGCTTCCGTTGATCTCTAGCATCACCAGCGTCTCGAGAGTCGTAGGGTGCAAGATGTGCCGGCGGTCAGTCGGACTAATCCCGTCCTCGCGAATAAACGTTCAACGTCGCTCGATGTCGGTGGAATCGATGAGCTTGACAGCGTATTGCTTTCACACGGAATAGCCTCTCCGCGAAATGAGAGATTCTCGCCCTCTTCGTCATCTCTTGCGTCGCTCTTTCTCTACAAAATCGTGAGAGGGGTTGTCCACAGCAGTAGCAACGAACGAGTCGAGGGTTCTTGGCCACACTGCTCGGATCTCGTACCTCGAGACAAGCTATTGTTGTGGTCACGTTGGAGGTGGTCGGTCGTGTTTGTGTGGTAACCAGTGGACGACAGCTTGCGGGTCTTCAAGCACAGTCAGGACCGTTTGGCACCTTCAAGCAGAGGGTTCTGACGAGTTGCTTCGGCGTCGGAGACATCGTAGATTTCGAAATGATAGCGAAAAGTGGAGGATTAGTGAACCCCGTATAGCTTGGTGTGCCCCGAAGCTTCTAGAAACCCTTATCTGCATCAACGTTCTAGAATATGAGAAATACTGAATATTGGGGTCGACCACAACTAGGGCTCCGCGAAGGCTCGGATGAAGGATTTAGGAATAAACCCTTTATTTTATAGTTATTATTTATTAATCATTTTACTTATTATTTCGATCATCTTCTGCGCCTGCTTCGCAGCCTTAGCGTCTGCCCGGACATTCGCCTTAACACAGTAGATGCAATATATCACAGACAATGTTGAGAATGGACCTTAACAAAATTAAATAGGCGAACCCTGGCTGAGGTCTATGTGCAGCTAGTAAAATCGGCATGCTATTGTACAGTACAGTCCACCTCAATCGTCCCTTTACTTCGCATCAGCTCAATATATTTACTGATTCATACCAGTGTCATCGGTAGCACACTGGTTCAGGCTGCCCACGCATATAAACCCGGCCCAGTGAGGCACCGCGGACATACCAGTATTACAGGTATCGTACCGGTTCAAGCTGCCGTCGCATATAAGCCTTTTGGAGGGCCCAGTGCGCACCGGAGTCTTACGGGTTTCATTGAGATGTACCAGTTAGATGTGAAGAGGGGTCATCTTTTGACTTGACGTACCACGGATATAATCCTATTTAGTCTGCGATAGCAGCACTAACGTTGCTTCCTATCCCAGTATAAATTATTTCAGTTATACTGGGATAGGAAGCGACGAAGTGCTGATAGCCCAGCCCAAACAGGATTAATTCGGGTGCGCGCTGTCTGTCCCCCGTGCAAACTGGTGATGAACTGGTAATAAGTTTTATGGTTAGCTTACATTGATGTCAATTGGCCGAGTGTTCTCGACATCTCGAGAATGATGGAGGTGACCCAGTTTTGACAAAGCAAGAAGAGCATTTGCAGTCTGGACGAGTCGTAGACAGATCTACGCAGGGTTCGTTTTTCGGTTTCGCCTTGAAAGTCGGCCGTCCTTTAACTAATAGCGGTGCAGCAGGGCAGATGCTGGGGCAGCGAAGCAGGCGCGGGAGATGCCCGTAGGTCGTACGGGTCGCACTATTAAAGTACAGGTATAACGAAAATTGATTTATTTGCTTTGGACTATACCTTTCTGTCAGTATCAAACGATTATACTGTACATGTACTTCTTTGTTTGTGATATCTAAGTAGAAACTCAACTGTGAAGAAGGCGCAGGAGATGCCGGTGGTGCGTGCGGATTGAGTTTATCAATGGCGGTCAAAGGTGAGTTAATCAACCCTATCCCAGCCTACGCGAAGCCCTATTTTTATTGCCCAACTTTTTATTTTATTTACTGATTCCGAGCTCTGGTGCTAAAGGCTCCATCTAAGCTAACGGATTTTTCCGAATACAAGACCTACAGGAAATAGACGTCCGACCTCATTCTAACGTTAGTCCATTTGTTTTAATCCGATACGATCCTAACTTTTGCAAGTGCGTTTGGTCGCCGAAGGATTCACGACGTACGTGGAAGAAACAAGCAACACAACTTGCGGTTGTCACCCGATCTCGCTACTCCCGCATACTCGTACAAGTATTAGACGGAAATTTACATGGAGAGTGCTGTAGAAGATAGGATTGTAAGGTTGTTTATCTTGTGTGGTGGACATTGGACATCTACTCGCGCTTTTGCAGCTTCTTACTCAGCCTAGTGCGTACGTTTGCTTCATTTTCGAGCTGCTGCTGTGAGTGCTTGGACAAACTGGCAACGGGAGCGGCCACACTTCACGGTCGGTGTACTTGAGATGCTACTTCTTACACCGGTCACCTTTCTTCAGTTACTTTTCCTGCAACCTTCCTGGCATTCTGAGACTTGGCCATCTCGCTGCGCGAATGATAACGGTGCTAATTCACCCGACCGAACAAACACGATCATTTCATCCACTAGTACCAAGCAGCAAGAGTCAGTGCCAAGGATCGACAGCACGGATGGTGCGAGCTCTTCCAGCCAGTTAATTATGTGTGTTTAGGTAGGTGCTTGGTTTTCCTCCCCGAACGGCTCCGTACGGATACGGCATCCGGTGGGGTGGGTTTTCCACGCTAGCTGTAGATATACATTAAATGTATATCGTATATATATAGAGAGATTCTCTACAAATTCTGTAGAGAGGAGCAGTTTATTTGCGCTCTGGCAGAGCGGCCATCAGGCTTCCTGATCGGCCACACCAGCTTCGACCCCACCTCAACACTCCCTGGTTGGCCTCAACGGCCCAAGCCTCGGTTGCCGCCGCGTTTCAAGCAACGCGCACTGACACCCTCGACTTGCGCTGCTAAGGCCGAGTCTCTAACGTAAAAGGACTGCTTCGTTTGCCCCATGATCTCGACGAGCTGGAGAAAGTCGCCAATCTGGTTAACATATTTGTGGACTCCACTCTGATTTGATTGGCCAAAGTTGATAGAAATATACAGGTAAAAATGGTGGACCAGTTCGTGGCACGGTCCATACAAAATTAAGTCATTTCAAATCACCTGGAACATCTTTTACGTTTGGACCACCCCGTTTGCCAAAAGTATACTGAAACCAAGTCTAAAACCGTGCCAAAAATTGGCACCGTGCCAGGATTGGCACTTTACCTTACTCATGCTTTTTACGTCTGAGTAAACGAAGTGTCGCTGCACTGGGAACGTATATTAGATTTGACTTAACCCTTGAACGCGAGAGCCCGTATTAGACACGATTACAGAAAATGCTTATCTTGTATTAGATACGATAAGGAATTTATGTTGTTTCCAGTATGGACCATACAAATTTTAAGTCAAAGAGGGTTTGGGTTGCCGGATAGGTTCCCCCACCCCAGGTGCAGAAAAGTACCGCTAAACTGTCTATAAAAACAGTACATGATGTAACCCACATAATATCTAACTCCACCGACGCCACTCGTTCAGTCTCATTCCAGAACTTGCCGGCCAAGAGTGACGACCAGATTTTCTGCGCGCTGGATTGATCTAATCCAGCAATGGGGGCAATCTAAGAGGAAGACGCTACTCCCGTGCCCGCCGCGAATGGTCCAGAGCGGGTATGCAGGAGCCAGCTGCTTCGTCGGAGCTGAGGAACCAATGTTCGGACTACTCGCGACTGACTAGGTAAGTGATTGTGATGTTTGTAAGAGTGTTGACATTTTGCTAACATGCGCACATGATGTAGAATAGTAGTACCAATCTTCTTCAACGCCGTTGCGTCACAGCTACTGCCACAGCAACACCAGAACCCACTGATCGAGAGAGAATGAGTCTCAATGTTATCTGGTATTATTCAAGTTATGTTTGTATCTTACCGGGTAAGCATATGCTACTACTGCAGCCGCAAGTACTTCGACTGACGTTACAGCAGATTCCGTTAGCGCCACGCTGGCCTCAGTGCACCAACTCTCCGGGCTGCGGTTAGATTAGCTGAGAATGCTGACGTCGAAGAAAACGGTGCGGTTCATTGCTACAACTACTATATATGCCACTCACCTAGCTAATTTCGAATATTTCTGTTGTTACGGCAGATGTAAGAGCTTCGCTCTGTGTCAAAACCGCCCGCCGCAGCTTCACAACATAATCCAAAGGTCTACTGGCTTTGGTTGTGCGCCAAAAGTACCGGAAGATGCAGGTAAGGTGCTCCTCGAGGATATGGTGTGCTATTCAATTTACTCATGTGTGTAATCGTGTATATAAGTGTTACGACTACAGCTGCTAGATCTCCGACCGCTGCTGCGCCACGTGCCGGGACGACGCAGGCTTTCCCAAACTTTCGACATATTCACGTATCGAGGTCTCTACGAGCAAAGTTTCAAGCAGGCTACATACCAGGGCAAGGCACGGCATCCAGCAAGGCTTCCATGTAATGTTGCGGTTATAGTGATCGCCCAACCCATTGCGCCTATACGTCAGGTATAAACCATATAAAAGCACGATGGTGATGTTCAAGCGTTGTTTTTCTCAGTCGGCCTATGCAATGCGTTGAATAGCTAGTGGGCTGTGAAGCACGCACTAAGCCACCGGTTTGCTGGAATTCAAGCTGTGCCCAGATCGTAAGCTGCAGAAATGGAAGGATACTATGCATCTGGATAATTTAGCGACTTACTTCAACTCGCAATGGCTCAAGGGCCGGTACTGAAGGTGGCAGGCATATCGCACCCCCGTTGTATACCCGCCACCAACAAATTCATGTGATAATCTGAACGGCGCCATTAAGCCTTTCTTACTGCAGCGTCGACATCCCATGCGTCGGGTTATCTCTAACTTTGTGATTTCATTGAGTCCGCCACCCTTTTGAAACCTGCTATGCTAAGCTATGCACCTAAGCCGACTACGAGCGATGTGAATGCGGAGATCAGAATGGCGGAAACTTCTCGCGTACAATTCAAAAGCACGTCGGACCCAAACCTGGTACGATTTGTTAACACTCCCCGACACGATCGAGGGGTATTTTCTACCCCCTATATTTTAAGGTACCAATCGTTTCCATTTGGTCTCCTGAGTACAGCTATACGTCTCATTACGTATGGTACTGCTTAGTTTTTGAGAAAACAAGCAAAATGTTTTGCCCCGAATGACTTCATTTCAGTATACCAGCAGTCAAACCCGTGATTACTGATAGAATTATGGTATGTGTTTTTAAGGTGTATAGGCACAGTCTAAATACGATTTTTTCATTGGCTTCAGCGCGGGTGTGATTAGGTCTCAAAATTTGCTTGTGCCTTTTCCTGCTGTTTTTGGCATACGATCAGGCAGGCAAGATAAAGCCCTCCTGAAAATTTGAAATAGAACGGACTAAAAACAAAAAAAAGTTATGACCAAAATACCTCTCGATGCTGTCGTGGTCTGTGAATATAGTGATGTTACCTTGAGCGCTAGCGAAGGCAATGAGGCGAACTAATACTTTAGGTCCTCGTTTGACGTGGTGGATTCACCAAGCGAAGAGAGTGTGTAAGAGATCGCGATCATAAATACTGACTCCATGGCTTTATCCCTACTCTGATCTCGAGGGGTGGGGGGTGGGGGGGAGGGATACCGGTGTGGGCTTGAATGAGCAGGAGCCCAACGCGGATGATACTACCGAACAGCTCGTACAACACCCAAATGAGAATTCTGAAGAACAAGAAGAGAGACTACGTGCCAAGCAGAAGGACCTGTCTGACCTCACCACAAAACGGCCTCTCCACAGCGTGCATCAACTGGGAATGCCAACAGAGGGGTGGTTTATAGATATAAGCTTAAAGTTTGTGGATGTCGGTACTTTGGCAAATTAGGATATGTGCACACATGGTTGCAACTCAGCAAAAGTATGGTATCATTAGTTTTGCACCAAAGAAGATCGAAAAACGGGTTAGTCGGGTGACTGGAAAGTCCAAGACCTCACATAGCTGCGCCAAGGTACCCAACCGATCAAGCAAAAAGCGCTCATCGACAAACCAGAAACCTCGGGCAAAGGCTGCATCGACAATTGAGACTTCCGTGCCGGTGCCAAGGATTAGACCGCCTCTTGCATCTATCGCTCTGATTATTAAAGAAATCATAAATGAAGCTAGATGACTTGCATGCGCAACACATCGAACCATTGCGTCGACGACACCACTCATGTTCGCACGGTTGTCGCGTTCGAAAGCTTGAACGTGTGCTCATCAGAGGCGATACGGTGGTAGTTGGCCCAGACTGATCGCATAGTGACGAAGTCTGTTTTGCAACACAGTCGCTGCTGAGCTGTCGACCCCAGTCGTGCTGGCTAAATTCGTCCGGTGGGTAGAGCTGTTCTCCGTCGCCACGTTCTCTCCTTGCTGCTTGATAGGAGCCTTTGACTTGAGTGTAGAACCCTTGCAGTTGAAAGCCCGCGAACTTGCTGCGACTTCAATGAACTTGTCGATGCGGTTGTGGAACTGTTGAGTTTGAACATAAATGAACGTGTAGCCGTTGCGAACTTAATGCCACCTTCTTAGCTCGCGACTTTGACAGACTTTTTGTTGCGCTCGGACGTTAGCGAAGACGTGGTCGCCTTGGTAGGTCGCGGCTGGGCTGGGCTTTATATACCGGTTCATACCGTGGGTGTGTATGTTCGTGCGGACAGAGTCGAAGGCCGCTCACACCCGAATGATACAGGTTGTTTGTGATCGGGCCTGGGCATTCCTCGGCGCGGAAGAGCAAGTGGCGTTTGGTAATCCCGACAATTTTGATGCCATTGCGTCAGCTTTCTTGAAGTTTGGCCAGCGGTGACACTAACTACCTGCTGGTCTCACATGATTCGCAACGCCCATCAGACTAAAAACGTGTTGGTCAACCCTGACATGTCCCAAGAGATGATCAGACATGGGAATGACCTTCTTCGCTTCGCTCGCACGCACAAGCCGGTTTTGAAGGTTGCTGTTGTGATAACAGAGCATTGGGTCTCCCATGGCGAGAGTGCCTCTGCGGAGTCGTTTAAAGACGTGTATTTGAGCAAGTGGTGGAGCTGATGGCACATCAAAGGTCTGAGGTTTTGCCAAGTTAGTAAGGTATTGAGTTGCACCATAGCGTCATCAATAAAGCGTCCCTAGCTCTCGCGCCTCTACGAATAGGGTGCTACGGAGAATCCTACCACGTATACTCCGGTCCAGCGGGGCGAACGTGTGCCCAGGAACAATTGCTCATTTTTTTGAAGGCCCAGTGCCACCGGAGATGATGGCCAAGGTCGAGCTGCTGGTTGCCACTGACCGCAACTACAAACCGGTATGCAAAGCGTGTGGCCGCCTAAAGCGGCTGGATGCTGTGAGGCGAGGCCGATGAAACCTTTATCGCCCAGGGGGGTTCGTATAGCGCAGCCCAAGAAGGTCCTCAGGGTGTAGACCCAGAGAACCGACTTGAGAGTCAAGAGCAAGGAAATAAATTCAGAGGTTCGCAGCCGCGAAGCTTTAAACCCTGAGGATCACTCTCCTTGGTTGGCGTGGGTACCTTGTGTAATCCCTGTCGGTTCGTTTGTCTTTGACGGAACGGCACTTCACCAAACTCGAATGTAGCCTCGAAGAAGCGCTGAGGTGCACGTCTAACCCAGAACGCACCTCGACACTAGAGGCAAAACCCAGAGAATCAGATCACCCGAAATCCAGAATATCACGAATTCAGGATTCAGGATTTCAGTCAACTCTGGGGTGAGGAACTCAGAAGACACCTTACCCAAATGCCCTCCTAGCTCGATAAAACCAACAAATACAGAGTATACAAACACTACACCTAGCCGTCACTTATTCTTTTGGAGCCTTGGACGGTGGGTCACTCACACACTAGGCTTACTCGAGTCTGAAATTCAGGGGCCTAGCTCCCCTGAGACTCACACAAACGCACCACCTCCCGTACAGGAGGAAAATACAAGCACTATCAGTTACCTTTCCCTTCACACAAGCAGTCAATACGCAATCCTGGAGGCGACTACCTAGCACCCCAGAATACCCTCTGGAATAATATGAAATGGGCTACCACGAGCACAGCAAGTGACCCAACTAGGATATGAAATAGGTGGATCACTCCAGGAAGCACGAGGCCGTCGCTGGTCCCCACCTAACTGGACTTGAGTTTGATGGAGCCCACACAGACGGCTGTCCTTCGCCGTTGATGTGCCCTTAGCGTCCCGCGGTCGTAGTCTCGGGTCCTCCGGATTTCCGTCGGCAGGCTTGGCCGAAGTCACTTGCGCAGTACAGGGTAAAAGGAACTCTGTTTGTCTTTTATCAGCTATTTCTCTCTCTTACTTCTTTCTCTCTTCTGCATTCTTCTACGGGCAAATATCTTCATTTCACTATGCTCGGGGTCAAATATCTTGTCTTCAGTATACCTTGGGTTCAGCGGTCCAGCCTTGCGATCGGCTTGCGACTCCATCGTCGCAAGATGTCCACAGTGCCAAATGTGGGTCCTTAGACTTGGGTTTGTATAGTGCAGGACTCCCTCTCGACTCCTCGAAGGTATCCAGTCAGTCGATCTGCACTTCAATCTTCAAGGTCACGCATCACTTTGATTGCAGACTGACTCCGAACTGACTCGACATTCAGAGATTCATGTGATACTCTGGATTGCTTCTGAGGATCAGTGGAACTCAGGGGATCTCTTGAGGGTTCTTGGGGATTCTTGGGTGTTGACTTGGGAAACACTTGTTCTGAGTATGGGGAGTCTGGGTTCATGGTCCAAATCCAGAGGATCACTTGAAACTCTGGGTCACCTGTTCTTGGGGAGGTGAACTCTGGATCATCATCCGGTACTCTGGATTTCTTGTGTGATACTCTGGATCATAGGTTGTGTACATCACAGACTCGCGTGTATCTCCACAAATACGAACACTTAACGGGTTGTACGGCTTCCGGCGCATGTCCACGGTGGTAGTGGGGTTGGTTTTCAGGGGATCTGATCCATAGTAGTGCTCCGACCCACAGCAAGATGAGGTGTACTCTGGGATACGTTCTCCAGAGACACTTTCCGCCAGACTTTAGGCACTCTCGTAAGGGAAAGTCCGGGACTGGACTGAGTGTTCTTCTGAATTCCTGGGTGTGCACTCCCAGGATTCGCACTTCCAGTCAGTTGGGCCCGTCTGCGGTCAGGCACTAGATTCATCCCACTGAATCACTTCTCTCCCACCATCGTCACTCGTGTCACACGGGTACAGCCGTGCTCCGCCCAGCTATCCACCAATCATACTTCGATACAAACTCCAGGTCACAAGCGTGACGGCACAACGTCGGCAAATTTCTGAAAACCACCTCGTGTCAACCGCCCCTCCTGGTCCGGGTCCATCAAAGAGGAAATCACTCCGAACTGGTGAACCATGGCCAGGCCACAAAAACACCAAATTCGAGGCACTCTGGAGATCGATACGGCCGTTGCCCTCTGTCGACTCCCAGGATTTCACACACTTCGGCCCCCTGTCTCCCCAACGGTTGGTCGGAGCCGATCTTCAAGGTTCTCTTCTCAACTGCAAAAACTCCAACGGGCAGCGTACAATCACATCCCCATTTCACAGATCGTCAACATGGCCGACACGTCAAGCGACGGCCACCAAGCGACGACGCCGGCTCAAGGCACGGCGCCCACGGCGCCCCCGGACAGCACAGCTCCCTCGGCGCGACAGCACCTGACAGCGCCCCTACGCACGTCCCCTGGGGATGGCGACGGCGAGGCGGCGGACAACAGCGGCGACACTTCGACAGGCGCCCCTAGGGGAAAGGCCAAGCAAGTCACTTTCGCCGACTCTGAGAGCAAGGCGCCCGGCTGCGAAGGCCAGGCTCCCGACGCCGACATGCGCGAGGCCGATGGCAATGCCTCGGCTGATGCTGCAACTTCGGAGGCCGGAGACGTAAACTCAGAGTCCAAGGCCCCAAACGCGGAGAAGGTATCGTCGGATGCAGCTGCGGCGAGCACTTCTGAGTTCAAGACGCCTCGCCACGCGACAGTGACCGACATCCAAGGGCTCATCTACGCGGGTATGTTGAAGGAGAGCGACGTGGAGCTTCCGGAGTTCATGGTTCCTGAGCGTCCGCCCCACTGGCAACTCCCGACGCCGCCAGACCTCGGAACGAACGCGTATCTCGTAGGGGTCCCAGGGTCACGAGCGACATTCGCCAAGGTGCATTCGCTACGGAGGGCTACGGTGGCGTCTCCACTCTGATAGGCTTCGAAGAGCTGTCAGACGACGATCTTCAGTAGCTCAAGGAGGTTTGTGGTG
Organism: Phytophthora melonis; assembly: GCA_024211575.1. Lineage (NCBI taxonomy): Eukaryota > Oomycota > Peronosporomycetes > Peronosporales > Peronosporaceae > Phytophthora > Phytophthora melonis. The sequence goes on along the minus strand of JAMXKT010000037.1, from coordinate 2,704,693 downwards.
CGGACACTGGGGATGGCGTGTTGCGGCCTCGCGGCTCACCACTCTCAGCCTATGAGTTGGATAGTTCTCTGAATTCCGTCAGCGTCCGCCGTGAGATGGCCTCGCTCCTGCAGCACTTCAACAGCACACGATTCGCGGAACGCGTATTCAGGATGACCGGCTACCTGCGTTGTACTCTTGGTGCATACAAGCACATGCGGTCTCTGGCTGAGTCTCAGCAAAGTTTCGCGGCTGTCGATGAACTGGTCCACGTGAAGCGTGAGCTCAAGGAGCTGAAGCGCACTTGGAGGTTCGCCCGCGATTACTGGTTCCAAGAAGTTTAGGAAGCCCTCGGGAAGTCGGAGTCCGTGGAGCTCGAGCACAAGGAGGCGCTGCAGCGACAGGAAGCACGGTACCAAGACAAAATCGATGCTCTGGAGTCCGAGAAGGCGCAGCTCAAGGCGCGCTTGTCCGACTCTGAAACTCAGGTGCGAATCCTGAAATCGCGCCTCGAGTCCGCTACCATGGATCCCTGGAAGCTCTCAGATTTTCTTCAGGAGCACGGGTAACTGGGAGCGTCTACACGACCTCTTCGGGCTCTGCATCAAGGATTCCAAGCCACCCGAAGCCTGGGACACTGTGGTCAGCGTCACAGCGATGGACAAGCGCAAGGCCGCAGTGGCTCCATATCCCGAGAAGAGCAAGCGCATGCCTCCGTCTTCGGGGTCTGGGTCCGGCTCTGCTTCACGTCCGGAAACTCTGGATCTCACGGGTCCTGGGAGCAAACCCAGGCGTGGGTCGACTCCCGGCTCAAAAAACCAGAAATCTCAGAAGTCTCAAGGCTCCAAGAAACCCAAGGGCACCAAGTCAACGAGTAAGTCACAGGACTCCACAGCTCCCAAGGTTCACAAGGTCCAGCGTCGTCCCACGAATCACCAGCCCGGTCGCGACTCTGTGCGTCGTGCTGGTGAGAAAACAGTGGTGTCCAAGGAGGCAGCGCACTCCTTGCTCCCTGGGGGCGTGGTGTGGAAGGAGGTCCGCCCAGACGTGCGCCAAGCGATCCTGGCAGGGCTCAAGTACGACAGCGCCATGGAGTGGATTGGCAGCGACCGAGCAGCTCACGGGCACTTTCGCCAGCCACAGCTGATCAAGATGCTCGTGAGTATGATGTACTGGCGTCGTCTGGACCAGACCCCGTGGAGCAAGTACGTCCCTGAGGCCTACTACGAGATGGCGGATGAGCGTCTGGACCGACGTCTCCGACGTGGAGAAGTCCCGCCCCCCTGGAGGAACCTTGAGGATCACGTGGTGTATCCCGACGAAGATGCAGACTCAACTGTGGATGACCCTGAGGACGACCCTGACTACAAGCCCCCGGTCCAGGACCCAGAGGACAACAGCGTGAGCCGCAGTTCTGAAGAAGAGTTCAAGCTGGTCCCTGAGGTTCTGGTCGTCGACGATGACGAAGAAGAAGACGCTGAGGGGGACGAAGCTGAAGAACCTCCAAGGGTCCAGGCCCCTGGCAAGCGTAAGCGCTCTGGATCTGCTGACAAGTCTCAGCGTCCCAGCCCCAAGTCCAAGAAACAGCGTCACAAGGAACCTCAGAAGACCAAGTCCGGTACCCAGGGTTCAAGTGCAGCACGTGCGTCCAAGGTCGCGGCGCGTCCCAAGAAGCCTTCGTCCCTCGCGCTCAAGTCATACTCAGAGTTGACTGCTGAGGAGCTGGCGACGATTGAGGTTCCTGAGGACAACGAAACTTCCTGGCGCATCCATGTGATCCTGGTGCAGTATCCAAGTTCGACCAAGAGCGCGTCATGCCAAACTCCTGGGTTTCCTGAGTACGAGATCCACAAGTTTTCGTACGACGTGATTCATGAACGCTGGAACCGTGAAGCATACCAAGAAATTCTGGATTCCGAACCTTGGGTGACCATGCTTCAGGGGCGCATCAGGGTCTTCTACTTCCATGAGCGGGACATGCTCGCTACGAAGGCTCTCAAGTTGGTGGAGGACATCGTGGACGCCATGCACAAGCACGCTCAAGCTATCTGGGAACGGGGCCACTGGGTGCCCATTCCGACTGAAGCTGAGGAGGACATCGCCCCAGACGCCAAGCGCAGGGGGCGTCGAAATGCACTCCACAGGACGTTCAAGGCACTTCTGGCGCGGTCCCAGAATACTCCTGGGTTCATTCCCTCCCTGTGGCATGAGCCTGGCCTCTGGAAGCTCCCAGACAAGTGCTGTTACTGGATCTGGGAAGACCCCAGGGTCCGGATCCTTGGAGGTCCCCGCTGCGATGACCTTGAGAATCAGTTGGCGACGCTGGACATGCGTGAGCCAGCTCGAGTGCAGTGGAACACGGCCGACGATGAGGAGTGGCTTCAGTACGTGCCAGAGCCAACCCGTAAGAACATCAAGCCGGCGACCATCCGCAAACTCAATCCGCTGTCGCTCGCGTACCAGTGAGAGTGCACTTCTGCCAGATCCTGAAGACCACTTAGCCTCCGCATATCGTAGCGTAATTCTCAATAGTACTCAGGATTCCATCTGACTCAGAACTTTTCTTCAGAGTTTCATCATCTTCACAGGCACTCCTTAGGTTTTCTTCATTGCAACGCACAGGTCTTCCTTCATCCATGTCCTCGAAACTCTCCATCTTCACCACTTCATCGCTCCTGAGTAACACCGAGGCCTCAGCCACACCGTCCTCTGGGTTATAATCTTTGGTTCAAATGGTGTACTTCCTCTATAATCAAATCAAATCAAAATCACATCTCCGTCTCCAATCTCCACACATTCCGTCGATTTCCTTCAGAGTTTCACCATGGTACTCAGGGTTTCATCCCCTGAATTCGACATGTGACTCTGGGTCAATGTCACCCCTGAGTGTTACACCCCTGGGTGATCATCTCCGGCTTGCATAGCCTGGAAACGGGCTCGCGCTCTCGCGCCTTGATTGAACTCATAGAGTAAGGCTCCGCAATTGAGCTTCGACACAGGCAGCCACTCGGTCTCATCATAGCCCTTCCACTTCACAAGATATTCACGGATTCGCCTTGATGTCCGAGTTCGCTTAGTCCACCGCAAATCCAGAATTCGCTCGACTTCATACTCATCGTTCGCTGTGTCAGGTTCCCAGCTATCCTCAGGTAGCAGAGCCGCGTCAAAATCATCATCTTCATTCACGTCGATCTCCACGGTGGGCCGTTTTGGGAACAGCACTCTGGGTTTCAAACGGCTCACATGGACCCAGGGATTCACACGATATCCAGTGTTCTCGACCCTGAGTTTCACGCGGAAATTATCATGGATTTCCAGAATTCTGAAGGGGCCATGCCACATATGAGCCAGTTTGCGGCTCAAGCCAGGCTGCACTTTGGGTATATACAGCCAGACAGCATCCCCGGCAGCGAACCCTGACTTCAGACGTTCCGAGAGCTCCTTCCACTTCTGGGTTTGCTCGGCAGAGCGCGCTCGTTTGGCCTTCTTCTGAAGATCTTCTGCGCAGGCTTGTGCATAGCTGTAGTCGCGTTGCAGTTTCCTGCGCCACTCATATGCCGTGCGTTCCTGGACACTCGACGGTCTGGGTCCCAGCATGGCGGACACAGTGCCGTGTGCATCCCAACCGTGCACTAAGAAGAAGGGGGTATCCATACGCGTAGCATCGAAAGAGGTATTCAGGGCGAACATCAAGCGCTCAGCATGGTCGTCCCAGTCACTCTGGTCCGCCTCAGCGATGTATGCGCGAATGCTGCGCACCACGGTCTGCACCGATCGCTCTTGCTGTCCGTTCGCCTGGGGGCGATAGGCCAGAGTGGCTCGCTGCTTGCTTCCCAGGAGCTCACGGAAGCGTGTGAACACCTCGCTCAGAACCTTGGTTCTTGATCGTGTCGCAGCATTGAGCTTGCTCCAAACCTCCTGAAAACCTGCTCTTCGTACACTTCAGCGACATCTTGAGCTGTCGTTGAGCTCATGGGTTTACACATGACGAATCCTGAGAACGAGTCCTGAAAGAGTAACAGGAAGGTGTTCCCACGGTCAGACTTGGGCAGATGCGTCACGAAATCCATGGATACAACTTCAAACGGCCTTCTGGGTTCGATGTTCCCAGGGGACGGTCCTGCATTCTGAGGACGCCCCTTGCCGCTAGCGCAATCCACGCACTCCTTGACGAAAACTTCGACGTCCGCGTACATCCCATGCCAGTAGAACTCAGAGCGCAATCTTTCATACGTCCTGGTGATCCCTTGGTGGCCACCCTGAAAATCTTCATGAGCGTAGTGCAAGATGTCCGGTTGTAGCGCCCTTGGAACCACAAGCCTGAGTTCATCAACCATGTCTCTGGGACGATCCCGTGTAGAACGACCCAGGCGATACATGACTTCTCTGGAATCCAGCACAAAGTCATCGGCCACCTTCGCAAGTTTCCTCGCCTGAGCGTGTGACAACTTGCTCACGTCGCCCTTCAGAAAGTCTTTGAGTTGCAACAGGTGGTCATCTTTGTCTTGGTGCACCTTGATCCGTCTCCAGCGTTCGGCCTGGTATTCCAGAGGACCCATGGGTTCGCCTTGGTCTTCTGCCTCCTGAGTTTGTGCTCGGGTCATGACAGCGAAAACCTTGGCCGCCGCGGTCAATGGCGCGCACTCTGGTCCCAGGAAACTCAGAGTATCATCACTCTGGGCACCGCTCTTCTGAGGTCCAACGCTTAACAACACCTTCGGTTTCACCAACTTCTCGTGAATCTTGGACACCAACTGCAGATGCATTCGCTCGTCAGCGTCCTCGACCCTCCAAGATTCACCGAGCGCCAGAGTCTTCGACCTCAAGTAGTCTGCGGCCTGGTTGAACTCTCGTTTGACATGCACTAAGCGGACTGACTTGAACTTCGTCTTCAGCACCTCGTACTCAGCCAATTTCCTCTGGAGGTTGGGCTGATTGCAGTTGATGAGACCCTGGGCCTGCTGAATGGCAATTCTAGAGTCTCCCACCACGACGATATTCTGAATTCCACGTTCGATCGCCAGGTTGAGTCCCCTCAGAAGTCCATGGTACTCTGCGTCATTGACAGTCACATCCTCTAAAATGAAACCCTGGGCATCCAGGATCTCCCATCCAGGGACATGCCACAGGATACATCCACAGCTCGCTTGTCGTGTGGACGTCTTGGCAGCGCCGTCGAAACTCAGAATGCAACCTTCATAGTCCGCCTCTAGCATCTCCATACTGATAGGCACAGGCGGTTTGACGCGTCCCTTGGCTGGGATCAAGTTCTCAGCGACCTCGTCCAAGTGTTCCCTGGGAGTGATACCAGCACCCAGGATCGCAGCCAATCCGTCTTCATCGCGTTGAACTCTGCGTATCTCCAAGTTCCAATGCGATAACTTCAGGCCCCACTTGACAGTCCGACCGCCTGCCGACTGGGACGTCAGCAACCACTTCAACACAGAATACCTCGTGTAAACGACGATCTTAGGACTGCCTTCAACCAGAGTGCGGAACACCTCCAGGACTCTCAGGATCGCGGCCACCTCCTTCTCAGCAATGTGGTACCTCAGCTCTGCGTCATTCAGAACTCGTCCTGTGAAGCGCACTTGATGCACGATTCCGTCGTACTCCTGGCCCAACACCGCAGATGCTGCCCACGGATTCGCGTGGGGAATAATCACAAAAGGCCTGGAGCGGTCAGGATGCCGCAGCAGCGGAGTCGAGACGATCTTGCGCTTCAGAATCTCAAAGGCTTCCTGAGCTCTGGACAAGTCTCTCCTGAGTTTCACTTGTTCCTCAGTTAGTTCGTACAAAACAGCCGCAATCACAGGGAGGTCCTCAATAAACTTGTTGTAGTAATTCAGACTCCCCATGAAACTCTGAACACCCTTCAGTGTTGTCGGGAACGGCAAGTCCTGGACGCCCTTCGCGATCTTTGGAGTCGCCCTAATGCCCTCGGCACTGATCTCGTGCGAGAGGTATGGAATCGACAACTTTCCAAATTCGCTCTTGGGGAGACTCACAGAGATGTTCCAGTAACGCAGACGGAAAAGCAGCGCGTTCAGGTCTTGGCACAGCTGATCCCAGGTCGGCGCACCGTGAGCAATGTCGTCAATGTACGAGCTCCGACCCAGAACGGGGCCCATCCGAGAGGGTGCCGGGATGTTACGCTGGAAAACCGTCATCTCGTCTGTCAACACTGAAAGCCGAGGCTCAGCGTCCTCTGAAATCCTGGGTTCCTCAGGGTTTAGCCCCAGAAAATCCAAGACATCTTGGTCCACTTCAGCTTCTTCCTCAGGGGAGAGTCTCAAGAATCCCCACAGGCAATTATTGAGGACTGCCTGGTAGATCAGAGGCGCATTCTTGAGACCGAAGGGCATTCTGACCCACTGGTAGTGTCCGTAGGGGCAGACAAACGCAGAGATCAACTTGGCTCTCTCAGTCATCCGGATAGCCCAGAAACCGCTCGCCATATCCAAGCTCATGAACCACATCGCCGACTCAAATCCGATCAGAAGGTCGTCAATGAGCGGCAACGGGTAGTGCGAGAGCTTGATGAAGCCATTCACCACTCGATAATCAATGCACATGCGGATGTCGACGCCGTTCTTCTTCAGGACAATGACAATCGGAGACGCCCAGGATGATGTAGACGTCTCAATCAACCCGTTCTCCAGGAGTTTCTTCAGAAGTTCATACACCTTGGTCCACAGATGTGGTGCAATAGATCTTGGACGCTGGGCAACAGGCTTGGCGTCGCCCACATCTAAGTCACAGACCACCCCACGGGCAGGCGGAGGTGCAGCATTGCCATCCCCCAAGAAAATCTTCCGATGATACTCCAGAATTCGTCTCACTTGGTTGTCCATCTCAGGGGTCGTTTTCCCAGGGACCCCAACGTCAGCTTCCTCGATCTTACATTCAGGCGTCAGGTCCTGTATCTCAGGGAGCATCGCCAACTGATCACGCAACTGTGAGAGCAACTCGCTACCTTCACGCATGTAAACCGCAGGCTCATAGTCGAGATCCTCCGTGGAAATCCTCATGCAACGTTCGTACTCTTGCTTGAGCTTCTCTAGCGGAGTCCCAGGCATCCCTGAGGTTGAGATATCCCAGTAATCTTCAACCGCACCCTGAGAATCATCATCATTCACTTCGAAATCCAGAGAATCACCGCCTCCACTTCGCTGATCCTGAGAATCACTGCCACCTTCAACTTGTAAACTCAGGGTTTCAGCGGCCGTATCCCCTTCAGGATTCGTGCGCTCCAGAGTTTCATCAACTTGCGAGGTCGCAATAATCATAGTGTCCCTGAGAACTCCACCCAGGTCGCTCGTGTCGACAGCAACTTCTCGGAATTCAGGGGAATCCTCAGGAGGTACCTCATCGGTTTGAGTTGATGCATCTTCAGCGAACCGCACACGACGAGCCTCTGGTTTTCTGAGAATCGAGGCCAGCAGTGCCGTGTCGGGTCCCTTCGCAGGTCGCGACAGAATCTTCTTAGGCCACTGATACTCTGGGGTCTCCACGCACGAGGGCTCCAGCGCAGCTAAGCGCTCTGCACGCAGTCGTCCCTCACGCGATTGAACACTCTCCAGAATGAGAGTCTGCCACTCACGGTCCGCAAAGGAACCGGGGCGTACAAAGCCCCCAGCCCGCGGGACGAAACCGTATTCCACAATTCGGGCGACTGGAGTTCGGTTGTGAATCCAAACATCCTTGTCGGATATGTTGACCACCTTCACAGCGACCGGCCAGGACCTCGATGCGTAGATCAGGTGCGTTACCCAGCGGTCACCGCGTCCTGCCCACACAACCTCACGCTGTGGGTTCGTCGCTCCATACGAAATCTTCACCACCTTGGATTCACCAGGGCCCAGGTACCAGCTTCCCGTAGTTTCCACGGGCATGTCGACACCCAGGCGATCCTCTGGATTCCAACCACACATCATGATCGCCTCTTCGTCCGGGAGCGTCACGAGACCTTCATGAATACTGATCCGCACTCCAGCTGCAAACATGAAACTCATACCCAGAAGTACTTCAATTCCTTCGCCGATGTTAGCCACCCAGACATCCAGGAGATACACCACTCTCGGGCCGAGGGTGATCTTCACCTGAGCACTGGCGCCGATGTATGTCGGAACGCCTCTCATTCCAGACACCTTGGTTTGTTTGTGCGACTTAAGTCTGAGTCCGAGCTTACGCGCTAAGTCGAAACTCACAATATTCACAGTCGCACCGGTATCCAGGAGGACTTTCGTCCGACAATCGTTCACAGCACCATGCACCATCACCACATCACGTTTCTTCGGATCAGGATCGTTGTTTTTCCACCATCCATAGCGTTCCCCAAGGTTCAGCTTGTACTCCGTAATTTCTCCAGAGTTCACTTCTCCAGGGTTCACTTGCTCAGGACGTTGAAATTCAGGGGAAGTCGTGAAATCCTGAATCAAAGTAGTCATGCATTGTTGGTTATCTTGGGTTCTTGTTCTCAGCTCCGGGCCTACATACACTAGAACACATAACTCTGGCGCCTTCCTCAGCCCGGCGCGTACTGGGTCCCCACCCAGCGGGCTTATTGGTTTGACGGCCTCCCAGAATTTGCTTCGCCATCCAGAAGTTTATCCAGAATCTGGCTCGGCATGTCCTTCAGTGCACCTTGGCGGGCGAGTCTCTTCACAGCTTCCAGTGTTTTCCAGTCTTCACAGGGTTTTCCGAGATGCAGCTTGCCACAATTCTCGCACGGTTGCGCACGGCACATGTGCGTCGGATGACCCGTCTCGAGGCAGCGATCGCACTTCATGTCCTTCCAGCAGTTCTCCTCCGGGTGTCCCCACTTGCCGCACTTCTCACAGAGCTTGTCCCAATTCGGATTCTCGCGGCGAGGCGGACGAAATCCAGAGTTCATGTTTGATCCTGGTTGGGCACTTGGTGGGCGCCATCCCATGGTATCCATCACACGATACACCTCATTCGTCAGCGTCTGAGTCCATTCTGCATCCTTCATGCTTGTCGAGCTGCTACTGTTAGCCGTGGCAGTGTCTTCTCCAGAGATCTCGCGAGATGATCCTGAGTTCGCGCTTGACGTTCGAGTTGATACTCTGGATTCATCCAGATTTTCCTGAAAACGAGCGTGAGTTTCAGGATCTTCTTCCGACTCGGAGTCAGAGACATCGCCCCTAGTCACATACGCGCGTCCAGCACGCTTCGGCTTGAAACGCCCCTGAGGAATACTGTCGGCACGAAAGTCGCGAACTCTGGGTGGCGGCGCATCCTGGTCACTGCGACTCCAGACTTCTTCATCTTGCTCCAGAGCATACTCCAGATCGGCGATGCTTCTGAATCTCTGCCCCTGCAGCGACGTCTTGAGGCGCGTATCCCTGAGTTTCGTAATGAACCTCCGGATGTGCTTCTCCAGGCGCTTCGATGACTTGCGAAAGTCAATGTCCGCTTTACCGGCGGCGGAATTCAGACGATAAAAGAAATCCAGAGCACTCTCTGAGTTCCTCATCTCCATCGTGAAGTAACGTTCTGAGTATGACGAGCGCGCTTTGCAGTACTTCTTCCTGAACGCCGACGCTAACTCCTTCCAGTCACGTTGAGTGTGCTTGGGCAGTTGGTTGAACCAGTCACGCGCAGCTCCAGAGAGTTTCAACTTGAGCTCCTGAATTCGCATCTTCGTGGACCAACCTCCTTGAGCAGCCATGTTCGCGAAACGCTCCCACCAATGCACACGTTCTCTGAGTGACGCCTTGGTATCGAACTCACCCAGAGTATTTGAGTTGATGTATGGTCGGAACGTCAGAAGCGTGGTGCCAGCTTGAGCCGCAGAGGCTGCCGTCAGGTTAACTCCAGGGTTCTCGTCCGAGCTGTCATCACTTTCAGAGGACGAGCTGTCGTCACTAGAGTCAGAACTCGGGTCCGAGTCTGAAGGTGGATTGAAGTCCTGGCGCTTCTTCTTCTTGAGCTGGTTCTTCTTGGACGTGGAGCGCTTGGTGTCGGTCCTAGAGTCCTGCGAGGCCTTAGTGGCCGGCACTCTCCTGGAATCCGACGTCTTCTCCAGAGGCACAGGCTCCTGCTTGATATCCTGCGTCACCTTGGTCTCCGTAGCGCCATGTCCTCGCTTGACATGCTTCGTTCTGCCGGAAGTGTCGGCGGAATGCTGCGCGAGGGTCGCTTTTAGCTGGGAGGCGGCGACTTCGGAAGTGTTCTTCGAATCAGCTGTCCCCCGTCTCTGCCCTGCGACACTTGCGTTCTCATTGATTACGCCACTGAGACCCTGGGGTCGGGTTGCGATTTCAGGGTTCTGAGCCACTGACGACCTCACATTGGTTGCCAAATCAGGGGTAGCGGTTGCACGTCGCGCTTGAACTTGGGCCAATGTTGCCCGAAGGTCGCGCACTTGACTGGCGTGAAACCGCTGGATATTCTGGGAAGACTCACGCTCCTGCTCTCTTGCAGCTTCGGTTTCCTGGACCTTCTGCTCCAGAGACGCCACTTGTGCTTTCCAGTTCTCGTACGTCTCCGAGGCCAGCGCGCACGCTCAGCGTCTGCTTCGGCTTCACGTTTTTCCATCGTTCAGCGTATGCGGCCTCCAGGCGCTCGCGTTCCAGGCGTGCATTCTCAGAGAAATCCTGAGTCGCACTCTGGATCCTCGCGGAATCCTGAGTTCGGCGGACTTCTGCCTCTTGCGCACGCCGTTCAGCTTCTCCTCGGGCGATCTCCGCGTGAACCAGGCGATCGGTGAGCTCCTGGATCTGGCGACGCGCGTCCAAGTCACGTTGTTCCCTGAGTCGCTCGCGCTCCAGAGCATCAAGGCGTTCTCTGGCGAGGAACTCACGTTGCTCCTGCTCCATGCGGGCCTGCCACTCCTGCTGCTGTCGCAAGACATTCAGCTCGATTTGGGCGGGCCCAGACCTTGCGGACACGGACGAAGCTGACCCCAGACCTCTGGATCCACTTGAGCGGCTCGACACAGCTGATCCTCTGGATTTCATCGAGCGTCGCGAGCGTGCCTCACTCCTAGAGCCGTGGTGTTGACTCCACTCATCTGCGCTGACATCCTTGGGACCGGCAAATCCAGAAATCGGGGATGGTTCCCTGAGTTTCGGCTCGACCGCTGTCGCTGGAACTCTGGAGAGAATTGCCTTCTTGGGAGCAATCTCTGGATCAGAACGCACAGACGACGCCATCTCAACGTCATCTTGGTCGACTGACACAAGACGCGGAGGAATGACCGTTCGGGTGACCTAGAACCCCAGATCTCCGGCAGCTGTGAAGCCGCCTGCACTCTGAGCTACCAGTGCCAGAGCTCCGACCCGTTGTCCCAGCGACTGCATCGACGAAGACGAAGAGCTGCCATAAGACGTTTGCACGCCTGAGGCCGTACTCTCATCTGAAGCTCGCGAGGTACCGATCACGCTTGGCACAGAGTCTGGAGCAGCGTCCTTGGTTTCCGAGTCCAGAGGATCACGTCCATTCGACATGGAATTCAGGGGAGTGGAATTCTGAAGCGAAGCACCAGTCGAAGACTTGTACGCTGGAAGAGAAGACAGCGATGGTGTGGACAACGCTGACGGTGTCGACGGGACTTGCGGGCGCGGCGGTTCGTGCTGGGTGCGCTTACGCTGCGGCTCGCCTTCACTTGACCCTCGCGGGCTCCGTGAAATCCTGAGTCCAGTGACCTGAATCTCAGGACAAACTGTCGTCCCAGTAGATCCGCATCGTAGTCCGTCATCAATAAATCACCGTCTCCATCTTCCTTGTGGTAATCCAGTCTTGGTGCTTGCTCCGGGACCCTTGTAGCCGGTTGCTCTTCAGAGTTCATCTTGAAAGGTACACCAGCGATCACCAGCCTCCACTCGACGAGTTCCACGGCGATGAAATTCTGAGTTTCTTCCATGACAGAGCGTACCAAGCTTTCCGGAATCCTGGATACACGCGTCGAAGACCAGTCGGGAATCAGGTTGACAAACTCGAAACCAGCTTCAAAGAACAGAGTCTGCAGAATGGCGACGCACTCGCGTGCGGTCATGATACTCTGGGGAATCGTAGTCGCCATGAGATCCTGGGCAGTTCCGACGCCCCACCGGGCGAGGTGAAACTCAGAAATCTAGGCTTCCTCTGGGTTCGCTAGAGACAACCGCCACTTGAAGTAGTCTCCAGTTGCATACGCGGCCGCGAAGTACGAGTTGGCATCCGGTTTCGGAGTCGGCCACTCGTAGACGACACTTGGGGGCGTCACCTTTCCGGGATTCACCTCTTCCCAGCGTCGAACTTCACGTCGGACGTACAACACCATGTTCTCAGAGTCTGGAGCGGGGGCAGTAGCATCCCGGACTTGGTTCGCAGAAGCAGTCCTGGGTTCCACCTGCGAACTCGACGCAGAATCCCTGGGTTCAGGTGGTGCGAACCCAGAATTCACCTTGGAACTCTGAGTCTTCGCCTCCTCCTTCGCTCGCACGGGCTCCGGCTTGACTTCCACCACAGACTCGTCCGAAGATGACACTAAGTCGATCACCTCCGAGGGGACTCCAGGGGTCCGCGACCCAGAAACCGCCTCCGATGAACCTTGATCTCTGGACGAAGCTTGTTCGTCCTGCGTCGGAGGTCCAGCAGCGGACTGATCTTGGTCGACAGACGCCTCAGCGTCCCCATCTTGTGCTGCCTCACTCTCGCGAGCAGCCTTCTTCGCCTTCCGAGCGTCACGGACCACGGTATCCAGATCCTTCTGCTCCTCAGGCCCCAAACCTTGAACACGACGCGACTGACGTGACGCCTCACCGCGTCCTCCGTCCCCGCGTCCACTCTTCTTCGCCCCTCGTCCTCCAGCCATCTTGTTCGCTTGAAGTTGACGGGCACTCAGCAGTTCTTCGACTCTTGAGTTCGGTGAAATCCTCGACAATCAAATCCGGGCACGCGCACCAGCTGAGGCGAGGCCGATGAAACCTTTATCGCCCAGGGGGGGTCGTATAGCGCAGCCCAAGAAGGTCCTCAGGGTGTAGACCGAGAGAACCGACTTGAGAGTCAAGAGCAAGGAAATAAATCCAGAGGTTCGCAGCCGCGAAGCTTTAAACCCTGAGGATCACTCTCCTTGGTTGGCGTGGGTACCTTGTGTAATCCCTGTCGGCTCGTTTGTCTTTGACGGAACGGCACTTCACCAAACTCGAATGTAGCCTCGAAGAAGCGCTGAGGTGCACGTCTAATCCAGAACGCACCTCGACACTAGAGGCAAAACCCAGAGAATCAGATCACCCGAAATCCAGAATATCACGAATTCAGGATTCAGGATTTCAGTCAACTCTGGGGTGAGAAACTCAGAAGACACCTTACCCAAATGCCCTCCTAGCTCGATAAAACCAACAAATACAGAGTATACAAACACTACAACTAGCCGTCACTTATTCTTTTGGACCCTTGGACGGTGGGTCACTCACACACTAGGCTCACTCGAGTCTGAAATTCAGGGGCCTAGCTCCCCTGAGACTCACACAAACGCACCACCTCCCGTACAGGAGGAAAATACAAGCACTATCAGTTACCTTTCCCTTCACACAAGCAGTCAATACGCAATCCTGGAGGCGACTACCTAGCACCCCAGAATACCCTCTGGAATAATATGAAATGGGCTACCACGAGCACAGCAAGTGACCCAACTAGGATATGAAATAGGTGGATCACTCCAGGAAGCACGAGGCCGTCGCTGGTCCCCACCTAACTGGACTTGAGTTTGATGGAGCCCACACAGACGGCTGTCCTTCGCCGTTGATGTGCCCTTAGCGTCCCGCGGTCGTAGTCTCGGGTCCTCCGGATTTCCGTCGGCAGGCTTGGCCGAAGTCACTTGCGCAGTACAGGGTAAAAGGAACTCTGTTTGTCTTTATCAGCTATTTCTCTCTCTTACTTCTTTCTCTCTTCTGCATTCTTCTACGGGCAAATATCTTCATTTCACTATGCTCGGGGTCAAATATCTTGTCTTCAGTATACCTTGGGTTCAGCGGTCCAGCCTTGCGATCGGCTTGCGACTCCATCGTCGCAAGATGTCCACAGTGCCAAATGTGGGTCCTTAGACTTGGGTTTGTATAGTGCAGGACTCCCTCTCGACTCCTCGAAGGTATCCAGTCAGTCGATCTGCACTTCAATCTTCAAGGTCACGCATCACTTTGATTGCAGACTGACTCGAACTGACTCGACATTCAGAGATTCATGTGATACTCTGGATTGCTTCTGAGGATCAGTGGAACTCAGGGATCTCTTGAGGGTTCTTGGGGATTCTTGGGTGTTGACTTGGGAAACACTTGTTCTGAGTATGGGGAGTCTGGGTTCATGGTCCAAATCCAGAGGATCACTTGAAACTCTGGGTCACCTGTTCTTGGGGAGGTGAACTCTGGATCATCATCCGGTACTCTGGATTTCTTGTGTGATACTCTGGATCATAGGTTGTGTACATCACAGACTCGCGTGTATCTCCACAAATACGAACACTTAACGGGTTGTACGGCTTCCGGCGCATGTCCACGGTGGTAGTGGGGTTGGTTTTCAGGATCTGATCCATAGTAGTGCTCCGACCCACAGCAAGATGAGGTGTACTCTGGGATACGTTCTCCAGAGACACTTTCCGCCAGACTTTAGGCACTCATCGTAAGGGAAAGTCCGGGACTGGACTGAGTGTTCTTCTGAATTCCTGGGTGTGCACTCCCAGGATTCGCACTTCCAGTCAGTTGGGCCCGTCTGCGGTCAGGCACTAGATTCATCCCACTGAATCACTTCTCTCCCACCATCGTCACTCGTGTCACACGGGTACAGCCGTGCTCCGCCCAGCTATCCACCAATCATACTTCGATACAAACTCCAGGTCACAAGCGTGACGGCACAACGTCGGCAAATTTCTGAAAACCACCTCGTGTCAGCTGTCCTCCTTAACATAGCGAAGCACATCGTTGGGGGCCAGGGTATCCTCGGTGCCGATGTTGATGACAAACGAGCATCAAAATTTCTGAATTCTCTCAACGGATGCTTCCCGCGGGTATCAAAGCCCTGGAACAGAAGTTTGAGTTGCTATCGCTACACAGAGTGTTGGTGAGATAGCAAGAGAGGCCAGCTCCTTTTGTACTTCTACCGATCTGGCCATTGGAGAGTATCGAGCGAGTTCGGAACTTCCTACACTGCATCTGCGAGGGATTCATCCGGTCGGTTGGGTCTGCTCGAATGTGCTAGATGTGCTATCGCTGTTAGGCCATTGGCCTGTTGAACCTATGGTAGTGTGCCAGTGAGACACACGCCAGGCCGCCCACCTACTCGGTGGGGTGTCCTGTCACGAGAAGCCAACGAGGAAGGGTTCTGCGACCTTGCTAGGCTGGTCAGACTATTCCTAAGGCAAACTGAGCAGCCGCTCTAGTGAAGAGTAGTGAGTAGTGGACGAGCGCGTCATTACGACAGACCACAGCGCAGAACCCAGCTTTGCAATTGGTGAGGTCATTGTTATGCGGCGTATACATGTGGTCAGTTCGCTTTGGCTTTGGTGATGGGACCGTGCTAGCTTACGAAGCATAACAGCTTGCACGCGCTGTCAACATAGCTCACAACCTACAGGCACGAGGTACAAACTGTTGAGAGGTCCGAAACCTTCAGGTAGCTAGTGTTGATGCACACATTAGAGGCTAGACGTATCGAGAGCTTCGGGTGCTGAGAACTAGGGACCTGCTATTCAGACAATCTACCTATTCATTTCTGTATAAAATAAGAGCTTCAAACGCTTGCACTTGATAATGAAGCTTTGTATCAAGTAGAGAATACCATGGAGTGCAGTCATAGTCATGTTAGGCTACAGGATATAGAAATATTTACTATGCAAACCATAGGTAGAGTTAATGCTTTTGTTCACACGAAAATTGTTTGCATATACATACAACTGAGATATTGTAAATTATATTCTACTTCAACTCGTTGAGAGTTCATGTCCGTGTGTGAGTCACATCACGCATGTGCGCCTTCCACGCAAACTGGTAAAAAAGCCAATTTGATGCAGCCCCACTATTGTGTGTTTGCATGCGGTGTTTCCGGCATCCTTCTCTTTACTTGCTTTGCGTTTGTAGTGCATGCAAGCATGTCTATAGACTTCCAGCTCACACCAACTAGAGTACCGGGAAGCCCGCTAGATTCAATAACGACAATGCTGGTTACAATGAGATCTGCATAACGACAATGAGGATTGTTCAGCTGATCCATAACGACAATAGTGATGACCCCCACCGCGTCCAACCAAATGGCCGTCAACACCAAGGCACCTCGGCCGAAGTAGACTAGCGTTAGTAAAGACGCGCTTTGCTAATAACCACATAAAGCAATACGCTACGGATAAACTTCAGGGAGCTTCGCCAGCTCCCCCAGTGCGTCTTCTACCTGCAGACACTACAAATAATTGTTTAGTAGTAACCTGCTGTACAAGACGAATATAATAAAGACTAGAGCTCAGCGCTTGACCTCATCTGACGACGACGGGGAAAGGGCTTCGGCCCCGATCTTCACTCAGATACTGCCGCCGGGAATGACAAGCACCTCGCATGCTGCTTTGGTCAAGTGGCGTAAGGAGCGTCGCGAGTATGAAGACACCATTCGGAACCGCGCAAAAGGCGATACGAACAATTTAATCGTCCCGGTGAAGAACACCTTTGACGTGGGGCTGCTCAGGCAGTGGTGTCGCCTTCGATGGAAAAAGTCCATTGATGACGTCACGGACGCCACCATCCTGGCTCAAGTGGACCGGATCATCACCACTATCAAGAACAATAGTGTTCCTGACATCGACCAGGAGATGGCCGAAAACCTCCGCATGGACCTGGGCGAGAGTGATGTGCACGAACGTGTAATTC
The DNA here is from genome assembly GCA_024211575.1 of Phytophthora melonis. NCBI lineage: Eukaryota > Oomycota > Peronosporomycetes > Peronosporales > Peronosporaceae > Phytophthora > Phytophthora melonis. The sequence continues at coordinate 2,687,858 of JAMXKT010000037.1, read as the reverse complement.
AGGATTTCAAGCTCTGCCATGAAATCATTGATGGCCACGGGTGGAGAGTGGTTTTTACCGGCGAGGACGGTAGGAAGCAGTTATGTTCTATCCTAATCAAGTCGCTGGAGCCCAAGGCGCTTCAGGAGAAAGTGGATCGAACTGCCCGTTTTTAAACGCGCAACGCTAGAGAAGACGAAGTCGTTCTTCACGACCTAATCCTCGAGAAGGCATCGATCATGAGAAAGCTTTTCAGAGCCAGCGTCGTGCCAAGCGCGACCGCGACCGTATCCGCGACCAATGTGACCGCGACGCCGAGCGTCCGGCTGCGCGCATTGATCGCTAAGAAGCCACGGCTGTTTGGTGAACCGAGTGATGCTGGCCCTCGAGCGCCCATGAAGTCGCCTGCAGAACGGCCTAAAGTTCCCCCAACACCATGCCCGCACTGTGGCGATCTCCATTGGCTGTCCGAACGCCCCAGGGCTACGGACAGCGAGAAAGCCGAGATTCGTATAAAATTGCGTGCGAAGCGAGGCGACAATAGCAAGAGAGAGGTTGCCCGGCTGAAACGTCTTCGGGAAGGCATTCCTTCTGAGGAAAAAAAACGTCATGCTCAATGACGTGATGGAACTACCCTACTGTGCGGACACAGGTGCTGAAAGGACTGCGATTAGTCAGAGGCACGTTGAAGTGTTGAAACTCCGTGATCCCTCCATCACGTTGGACCGTCTCGACACGCCAGTGGTGATTGTAGCTGTGGATGGGCATGAGATCATGTGCACCACATCGGTGCATCTGCGAGTCCTGCTCAACACGGCTGCAGGCCCCGTGGTGATCCACGAACCTGTCAAATGCCTGGTCATCGACGACAATGAGCCCGAGTTCATTATAGGTCAAGACATGCTGAAGACACTGGGCGTAGACATCGATCGGCAGCTTGAGCAGCTCGCGGAGCGCGACAATAACGACGACAGCGACCTGCTCGACACCGACGAAGCTGTCTCTGTCTCTGCGGCGCCGCCGACAAGTGGTGAGCTACGAACTGCTGATGAGAGATTAGTGCAATCGACGGGTTTCCGAGACATCTTGTTGAGCAACTCCGTGCCATCGCGTTCAAACACGATATTTGGCGTTTGAAGCTGGGCGATGACCGCCCCCCCCAGCACGCGGGGAAGGCCGTGAAGCGCAAGCTACGCCGCTATCCTCCGGGAGTGCGAGCTTTTCTTCGTGAATTCAACCAAAACCTAGTCGAGTTGGGTTGGGTCTATGAAAACCCTACCAGTCGCTGGGTCAGCCCGGTGCTTCCGGTGCGTAAGCCAGGCACCACCGCTGACGAATGCAGGCAAACCTCTGACTACCGTCTATCGAACGACCTCATCGAAGCGCTGATCCGTGCGATGCCACACACGAGTGCGCTACTAGAGTATACGAAGAGCAAGAAACATTACGGACTGTTTGATCTCCTAAAAGGATTCTGGCAGCTCCCGCTAGATAAGCTCAGCCAGGAACTGATGTCGAACATCACAGACTCCAAAATATATACTCCTCGTTGGGTGACCCAAAGGTGCTGCGATGCTGCTGTTCATTTTCAGCAGATTATGGAGGAGTGTTTTGAGCCTCTTTTGTACGAGTGTCTTGTTATTTGGATCGATGATATGGTACTCTTTGCTGATGATATGGACAGTTACCTATCGAAGCTAGAGCAATTCTTCAACTTAGTGGCCGAGTACGGCCTCAAGCTCAGTGCGAAGAAAAACAGTCTGTATCAACAGTTAGCGAAGTGGTGCGGTCCCATTATCCGTAGTGACGGCGTAGCCCATGACCCTGAGCGGATCGATGTCCTACACTCAATGCCCTATCCGACTACGGCCGGCCGGTTGCAGCAGTTCATTTGTGCTGCTAATTGGATGCGCGAGTCCATCGTGGACTATGCACGCGCCGTGGAACCGTTGCAACAGCGACTAGATGAAGCTCTCAGCAATAGCAAGCGCACAAAGCGTGTTGCTGCTGGGATATCTATCGAGTTATCAGCAGCCGAGAAAGTTGCGTATGACCACGTGAAGGATCACCTGGCGACATGCGCCACGCTAGCCCTCCCTGACGATGATGCGACTCCCTGCGTGTTTTCTGATACCTCCGACCCGGGTTTCGCAGTCATTATTACTCAGGTTCAAGACTACGATCCGAAAGTTTCGATCACCACACAGAAACACCAGTTGCTCACGTACGTGAGCGGAACCTTTCGCGGTTCTCAACTTAAATGGTCCGTGATTGAAAAGGCGGCTCACCCTATAGTGGTGGCATGCGAAAAGCTAGACTACTTGCTATTAAGGGCGCGGCCATTTCGCCTGTTCTGCGACCACAGAAAATCATTCATGTCTTCGCACCACATGTCAACATCCAGAAACACATTCGGGGGAAACTCTTACGGTGTGCGTTAAAGTTGATGAGCTACCGCTACGTCACTGAGCATGTGGATGGCAAAGTTTGGGCTGGCATGCTTTCTCGATGGGCTGGTCAGCCGACGAGTGTGGTCACGCTGAAACGTTTCCCGCGCAAGAGAACAAACCAGAAGCAGCCAGTCGGCAAGTCCAGCACTAAGCCGATCCTCCGGCCCCTTGACGACCAAGGCTTCGTCTGGCCATCACTGGCAGAGATTGTAGCTGCTCCGCGACAGCAGGCAGCCCCTTCAATAGCCATGAGGGGTGACGATGGTGCGCTGCGCGTTGACGACCGCATCTGGATCCCCGTGCCAGTACAGACTTGACACGAAGGCTGTGTGGGGTTGCCCACTGTGGGTCCCAGGGCCACCGCGGTGAACAAGCAATGGTCAACCACTTACAGCGCATTCTTTCACATCCCAGACCTACGGAACGTTGTCCACACATTCGTGGCAGCCTGCCTACGTTGCCCACATGTGAAAGGAGGGCGAACAATCCGGCGACCGTGGTCTGAGACTATTGAGTGCAATGAACGCAATGGCGTCCTACACGGGGACTTCCTATCATGGGTGAATTGTTCGGCACCAGCAAATACCTGCTGGTGCTAAAAGATCATGCTACCCACTTCTGCGAGTTGGTTGTGGGAGATACTACTGATAGTGCAGTGGCAACCTCGGTCATACTAGACTGGCACAGTCGTTTCGGCGTCCCACCAGTATGGGTTAGTGACAATGGCAGCCACTTTAAAAACGAAGTGGTGGCAGAGCTTTCCAGACGGCTCAAAAGCTAACAGAACCTCACTCTCGCCTACAGTCCGTGGATCAACGGATCGATGGAGCGCGTAAACAGCGACATTCTGCAGGTGCTAACGGCCATGACTCTAGAGTACAAGTTATCTACAAAAGATTGGGTCTACCTGGTCCCGCTTGTGCGGTCTCGCTTGAACCACACACCTGCCATCGCTAGGCAACCGAGCACCTGTGGAGCTCTTCACCGGCAAGCCGTGCCCGCCGCCACTGGCTGAGTTCTATCACGCTGGGCAAAAGCGGTTAGTCACCATACCCACCACTTCTGAGGCAATCGCTTAACATCTAGCTACGCTACGCGAAAGTCTGTGCACACTGCACCAGCCCATCGCTGGCCAACGGCTTAAGCAGCAACTGCTTAATAAAAGCGAGAGCTTGGAGAGAATATCGTCAACTTTGACGTGGGAGACTACGTGTGCCAGGTAGACGAAAAGAATGGCAACCAACTACTCGTCACCTGGCAAGGACCCTACCATGTGGCCCGAACGGACTCGCACTCCTTCCGAATCCGTCATTTGGTTACTGGAGAGGAGCTCGACGTGCACCCATCACGTTTGAAGTTCAATGCGGACTCCAAATTGAATGTTACCGAGGAGCTACTTGAGCATGTGCCTTCCCAAGGCATCATCTTGGTCGTGCGAGAGCTGAAAAAGCATCGCTGGAACCCATCCATCAAAGACTATGACAAAGACTATGAAGTTTTAGTTGCTTGGCAAGGCCTGGAGTCCGTCGAAGATTCGTGGGAGCTCCTCAAATCTCTCTCCCGAGACATTAAGGTTCTCCTTGACCGATATAATCAAAAACAGGATGGAAAGGTTAAGAGGTACTGGAATAACCTCCAGTAAAAGTCTTATTACTCAACAAGTTGTAACTTTGCCAAAAACACATAGTTTTCAAACTAGTCCCTTGGCCGACTACTGACGTATAATCCATTCCGATGCCTACATTTTGCAGTATTTCTGGGCTAATTTGAGTCCATAATGACTTCACTATACAATTTAATTTACAACTTCAACACGTTACACCTGTAACACTTGTTCCATAGTGAGGACATGAGGACATACGGTTACGTAAACCCGGTACTTTCGCTAGTCGTGACCAACACCCACTCTATAGTTGGAGTAAGGTTAGGGGAGCCGTCTAGTGCATGCAAGCATGTCTATAGACTTCCAGCTCACACCAACTAGAGTACCGGGAAGCCCGCTAGATTCAATAACGACAATGCTGATTACAATGAGATCTACATAACGACAATGAGGATTGCTCGGCTGATCCATAACGACAATAGTGATGACCTCCACCGCGTCCAACCAAATGGCCGTCAACACCAAGGCACCTCGGCCGAAGTAGACTAGCGTTAGTAAAGACGCGCTTTGCTAATAACCACATAGAGCTATACGCTACGGGTAAACTTCAGGGAGCTTCGCCAGCTCCCCCAGTGCGTCTTCTACCTGCAGACACTACAGCGTTCATCTACCTGATTTTTTTGCTTTTCTTTTGCTCCACAAATCTGACCTGGGACTAGGTCAGACCGCAAACCAGAGGGGGCTGGGACAGGTGTCGGCCGTGGTGTCCCTCATGGGGGTGACTTTAGGAACATTCGCAAGAATGGTGTTAGCATGGCAAAACGCTATTTCATACGCGTCCTTACTTCACGTTGCCTTTAAATACCATCCAATCTGGGATGGAAAGTATATTTAGGGCTAGCTTGGATTGAAGCTACAGGATAGGCGGTAGCACTTGAGATTATGCGGGCGAGGCTTGGTAGTCGAGTGTTGGTTAGGAAGGAAATCCGAAAGTGAATTAGAATGATTTAGGTCAAACTAACTATCATATCCTAGCATCCTATGCTTAAACATGAATCGTACCAATGCACACCTCCTACTTCGTCGTATTGAAGGCTGGGGAGCAAAAGTAAATGTTGCAGATCGTATCTAGAAAGGCAACTTCATCTTTCCTTTCTCTCAGCCAATCAGAAGTGTCAAATCTTGGAGCTCCGCCAATCAGATCCCAGTATTCAACCACTTGTACCACAATTGCCTACCATCGGCAACAACTTCACAGCAAACACGTGTCTCGATACGGAGACACACAACTAAACAGCGAAGTGCACAATCGCAACACCCCCACTCAATTCGTAGTCTTCCCTAGCATCTCAGTGATGTTACTGCGCTCGAGCAGATAGCGAAGAGTCTTCCTCGAGCGTCCCTTGGTCAGGAAATCAGCGAGCTGGTTCTTGGACTCAACGTAGTCAAGTTCCGCAACACCACTCATGATCTTCTTGCGGATGAAGTGATATCGGATGTCGATGTGCTTGGTGCGAGCTTGGTAGCCGACATTATTCGCCAGCGTCATGACACCTTGGTTGTCCTCGTAGATCACCGTATGTCCATCCTGCTGCGCACCCAAATCCTTCAGTAGTAGTCGCATCCACACCACCTCCTTCACACATTCGCTGAGAGACATGTACTCCGCCTCAGTCGAGCTCAGTGCGACTGGCTTCTGAACAGTTGAGCGCCAAACCACGTGAGCACCACACATCATCAGCATCATTCCACTAACCGAGCGTCTATTGTCCTCGTAGATCACCGTATGTCCATCCTGCTGCGCACCCAAATCCTTCAGTAGTAGTCGCATCCACACCACCTCCTTCACACATTCGCTGAGAGCCATGCAATCCATCGTAGACGATTCCGAGATTCTTGGTCTTCAATAGGTACCGTACCACACGGATACCAGCATCCCAGTGCTTCTCACCAGGGTTCTCCAGAAAATGACTCAGCTTGGCCACTGCAGGTGAAATGTCCGGTCGAGCTCCACATGCCAGGTACATCAGACTTCCCACAAGAGAGCGATACGGCTTCAACTTCATCTTGGCCTTGTCCTCCTCGGTTTGGGGTTCGTCTGCCTTAGTCAACTGCACACTTGGGTCAAGTGGAGTCAGGCACGGCTTTGCATTCTTCTGGCCGAACCTCTTGATGATCGAAGCGGTATACGCCCGCTGGCCGATGCCCAGCGTCTTGGCCTCCATGTCGTAGTCGATCTTGATGCCAAGGATAAATCGAGCGCGTCCAAGGTCCTTGATGCCAAACTTGTCCGCGATGCCTGCCTTCACCGAGTCAATGATGGTCCGCTGGCGAGATGCAATTAGCATGTCATCGACGTAAAGACACACAATGCACTCGTCGTCACCAGCACCTCTCGTGTAGACACACGGGTCAGCATCGGCAGCTCGAAATCCCATGCTCTTAATATGCGCGTCGATCGTCCCGTTCCATAAGCGAGACGCTTGAGTCCATCCAAGCTCTGCAACAGCAGACAGACGATGTCATCTTCACCTTGAGCTTCAGTCAAATCCAGGAGTTCTCGAAGTCCTTCAGGCAACACCATGTAGATCTCCTCTTCGAGCTTTCTATACAAAAACGCAATATCGATGTCACACTGGTCAATCTCCATTCCATCAGCGCAGCACTTCGCGAGTTTCGAATGGAGTTCAGGTACACATCAGGGGAGTAGGTCTCCTCGTAGTCGATCCCATGACGCTGCGAGTACCCCATGGCCACAAGACGATCCTTGTACCAAACGACTCTCCCCGTCTCATCGCGTTTCAACGCGAACACCCAGCGGCAGCTAATAGCACGCTGGTGTTTGGGCTTGAGCACCAACTTCCATGTCTTGTTGGTCATCAGCGACTTGAGCTCACTGGCGAACGCTGCCTTCCATTGGGCACGATCCTCACTCGTAATCGCCTCTTGGTACGTCCTTGGTACCTCCTCCGTTGCTGCCATCAGCATTCCACCCATGAACGGTGAGCTGGTTGTCGTCAGACTTGGCACAACCTTGGTCCACCCTCTGACGCTTGGTCCTGATCTCTGACGGCGCAACGACTTGGGGGCTGACTTGGGGGCACCAACTTCAACTTCGAACTCACTATCCGCAGAATTATCACATTCGTCGCTCGAACTGCTGACGTTGTCACAGCTGTCGGTACTGGCCACGGCAGGTGCCTGTCCTTCCTCGACTGGATATTCATCGGACACTTGTTCACCATCGCCATCGCCATCACCAGCACTCCTCCTTGGAACTTCGACTTCGTTATCTTGACTGACCGCAGTTGCAGGGTTATTTTCATTCACCACAGCTCCAGCGTTATTCTGACCGACGCCCCTTTTATCAGCTTCAGAGTCCTCGTTCTTGCCACGTCCGTAGTGGTCGATGAAGCGCCGAACCCAGGTTCTCTGGGACTTAAGAATCGTGAACTCCGTGCTGAATTCTTCCAACTCTTGACAGTAATATAACAAGTCGTTAAAACGCTGCGGGTCCTCTTCCAAATTATCGAAATATGCCAGAACTCTGCCTTCATACGGCTTCATTTTTCGCTTAGGCCCTGCTCCCTTTGCGCGAATGAAGTCATCACATACGATTTCGTCCAGCCGATGCCAGTAGCGCCGCTTCCAATCTCAAAGAGTTGACTCCTTGACGCCTAGCTCGCGAGCGGCATCCTCGATAGTCCAGTTAGGGTTATCACGCCAGCGCTTCAGCAGCTCGATGTGTCTCCGCAGCGTTCGCTGCACGCATGCACGTTTCTTCATGTTAGAGGCGTTGTGAGGTGTGTACGCAGAGTCAAATCTGATTCTGGACGAGTCCGTGCGTGTCAGCCACTCGTGCCATGAATCAGAATCTCGGTCCAGTTATCTTTCTACTAAAATAAACCACGTGAATCCACCCAGATTCACTTTAACTCGCGCCAACTTAATGTGCTTAGTTGAAGTGATCCTGAGTAGACGTTTAAGCAGTGTTGGCACAGCCCGCCTTTACCGCCTTTTCAAAAGGCGCCTAAACTAGTTTAGGCGGTAGGTAAAGGCGATAGGGCCGCCGAATGGGGCCGATTCGCCTAATCGTTACGGCGCCCCTTGAAATATACTCCGGCTATGTATACTATACATAATTTAAATCACCATAAAAAATATCCCCCACCAGAAAGCGAGATCCAAAAAACTTCTCTCTGCGCCATCGTTCCACCCTCGCTCCTGTTGGTGTCGTCGCTAGAGAGCCTGCGCTATAGCTGTTGCGGATCTCGTTCTCGTTCTCGTTCGTGTTGGCCGCTAAGTAGCAGCCGCCGCCCGCTCTCGCTCGTATTGCTCGTGCTGCTGTTGTCGGTGGCACGCTTCGTCTGGCTTTTCTCGTTCTCGTTCGTGCTCGAGCTCGTGTTGGCCGCTAAGTAGCAGCCGCCGCCCGCTCTCGCTCGTATTGCTCGTGCTGCTGTTGTCGGTGGCACGCTTCTTCTGGCTTTTCTCGTTCTCGTTCGTACTCGAGCTCGTGTTAGCCGCTAAGTAGCAGCCGCCGCCCGCTCTCGCTCGTATTGCTCGTGCTGCTGTTGTCGGTGGCACGCTTCGTCTGGCTTTCTCGTTCTCGTTCGTGCTCGAGCTCGTGTTGGCCGCTAAGTAGCAGCCGCCGCCCGCTCTCGCTCGTATTGCTCGTGCTGCTGTTGTCGGTGGCACGCTTCTTCTGGCTTTTCTCGTTCTCGTTCGTACTCGAGCTCGTGTTAGCCGCTAAGTAGCAGCCGCCGCCCGCTCTCGCTCGTATTGCTCGTGCTGCTGTTGTCGGTGGCACGCTTCTTCTGGCTTTTCTCGTTCTCGTTCGTACTCGAGCTCGTGTTAGCCGCTAAGTAGCAGACGCCGCCTGCTCTCGCACGTATTGCTCGTGCTGCTGTTGTCGGTGGCGAGCTTCGTCTGGCAGTTCTCGTTCTCGTTCCCGCTCGTGCTCGTGTCAGCCGCTAAGTAGCAGACGCCGCCTGCTCTTGCTCGTATTGCCGGTGCTGCTGCTAGCGGTGGCGAGCTTCGTCTGGCTGTTCTCGTTCTCGTCCGTGCTCGTGTTGGTCGCTGAGTAGCAGACGCCGCCCGCTCTTGCTCGTGTTGCTAGCGCTGGTGTTATCGCCAGTTGAGTTTCGTGTGGATGTCGCTGTTGCGTTTCTAGTTGGTGGCTGGTAGAATCGTGCGGCCGGTTGTGGTGCAGTAAGTGTCTGGCGGTCACGCTCAAGAGCTGCCTAGTTATCGTAGCTGTGACGCGTTGGGGGCCCGTGGTTGAAGATGGTCCGGCCTCATTTACCCGAACGAGATCACTTTACGTTGATGGAAGCTGTCCCGAAGAGCAAAGGAGGATATGATTACTACACGTGCAAGCACTGTAGGCGCGCGTATAATCTCAACCCAGATCTGGACGAGCCTGTTCTAGTTCTAGGGCGGGCGTCCAACTACCGGAAACACTTGTGGACTGGCGTCTGCTACTCAACGGCTGACACGAGCTCCGGCACGAACGAGAACGAGAACAGCCAGACGAAGCTCGCCACCGACAACAGCAGCGCGAACAATACGAGAGCGGGCGGCGTCTGCTAGCCAGAGGCCAACACGAGCTCCGGCACGAACGAGAACGAGAACAGCCAGACAAAGCTCCCCACCGACAACAGCAGCGCGAGCAATCAGGGCGGCGTCTGCTAGTCAGAGGCCAACACGAGCTCCGGCACGAACGAGAACGAGAACAGCCAGACAAAGCTCCCCACCGACAACACCAGCGCGAGCAATACGAGATCGGGCGGCGTCTGCTAGCCAGCGGCCAACACGAGCTCCGGCACGAACGAGAACGAGAACAGCCAGACAAAGCTCCCCACCGACAACAGCAGCGCGAGCAATACGAGCGAGAGCGGGCGGCGTCTGCTAGCCAGCGGCCAACACGAGCTCCGGCACGAACGAGAACGAGAACAGCCAGACAAAGCTCCCCACCGACAACAGCAGCGCGAGCAATCAGGGCGGCGTCTGCTAGTCAGAGGCCAACACGAGCTCCGGCACGAACGAGAACGAGAACAGCCAGACGAAGCTCCCCACCGACAACAGCAGCGCGAGCAATACGAGCGAGAGCGGGCGGCGTCTGCTAGCCAGAGGCCAACACGAGCTCCGGCACGAACGAGAACGAGAACAGCCAGACAAAGCTCCCCACCGACAACAGCAGCGCGAGCAATACGAGCGAGAGCGGGCGGCGTCTGCTAGCCAGCGGCCAACACGAGCTCCGGCACGAACAAGAACGAGAACAGCCAGACCAAGCTCCCCACCGACAACAGCAGCGCGAACATTCCGAGAGCGGGCGGCGTCTGCTAGCCAGCGGCCAACACGAGCACGAGCGAGAACAGCCAGACGAAGCTCGCCACAGCAATACGAGCGAGAGCGGGCGGCGACGGCTACTCCGCGTCCAGCACGAGCGAGAATGAGAACAGGTCCGGCCCCAGGAAGCTCTCCACCCAGGCAGCAGCACGGGCCATTCGACCGAGAGCAGGCGGCGTCTGCTAATCGGCCACTACACGAGTGAGGACGAGAACAGCCATACGAAGCTCTCCACTGAAGCCAGCAGCAGCGCGGGCAACAAGAGCGAGCGCAGTACTCCGCGGCCAACACGAGCGCGAACGAGCAGCGGCGCAGGTAACACGAGTGAGCGCGTACGTGGCTAGCCACCCCACTGGGGTCTGGGGTCCCAGCTCGCCTCCAAATGTCGATGGATCAGAAATCGCACTTAGTACAAAACAGATTACAGCAGTTGTTTGGGCCAAACGGCGAGGGGTTTAGGCGAATCGACGGCGCCTAAACTTTTCAAAGGGCGAAAAGGCCCGCCTTTACCATCACAGGTTTAAGGCGGGTTCTTATTTTCCCGCTCCCAGCTCCCGGGAGGTCATTCTGCAAGCCTATTGGTTTATCGGTGAGTGCGGCCAGGCGTGTTTCTCCCAAAAATCTCCCTCTCCCAAATTTATTTCGCGTGGTCGGGAGCGGGACGAATGGCGTCCCGCCCTCGAGCACTTGCAGCATCAAAAGACAAACGATGGAGGAGGTGCAGCAAGTAGAGAGCGCGATGGAGGGGTACAAGAAGTGGAGTGCTAACGCGCTCCGGGCAGAGTGCAGGCGGCTGAAGACTACACCGACGTCACAGAATAAGACGTCGTACCTAGCGGCTTTGAGATCGTCCCTGTTGGTAGCGGGGACGATCGCAGCTACTGGAGTAGTTCAGGGCCCCTTTCAACATTCGATGTCTGACCGGAAGACGGTGGACTGTGTGTTCCGCCTGCTGAACGTGTTGTTCTCAGACGCCTTCTGCGAAGGGGTTGCTAACCTCGGCGACGTAGTGACCCGGCAAGCTCTCGATACCCACACCATCGGAAATGCCTCCCCCTGGTTTAAAGGCGTGACAGCGGCATACAACGATGAGGACAACGACATAATTTCCCAAGCTGGCTCTTATTTTGGGAGTTTGGGACGACATCCCAGTGGGAGATCTCCCGGGAACTTAAGAACCAGCCTAAGATGCGAGAACCACTGCATGCTGGGGCTGGGTATAATGGGTCAAGGTAACCTAAGTCGGACGTGGTCAGCAACACAATAAGAATATACTTGCGATGTAACAGCATGTTAGCCATTATTCTATATGCATTGACAGCGGTGATGGCTATCTGTTACGGAGTATCCATCTCAAGCGCGCGAGACATAAGGGCTGGACGGCCCATCTGCTGAGGTACACAAGGATCGAAGACAGTCTGGAGGGGATCTATTCCTTGGAGAGGGTCGGCGACACGGGTGATGGCATCGTAGTTGGCATCATTAGGAGTGAGGGCTGTGTAGGGAAGCCCTCCGCTGGTGTTATGAAGACACGCAGCATCCACGGCAAGCTCTTGCTCCACTCGGTTGTAGACCGCACGTTCGCCACCTTGGCTGAGAAGTGGATCAACGAGTCCGACGCTTTCAAGCGTACTCACGTACCAATGACTCTCCAGTCGCGGTGGAATTTGTGCAGGAGCGGAATGCATAACACTCGCGAAAGTGTTTTCGGCTAGCCATCCAGGCGGGGTCAGAATTTGCGGAGTGTTACCCGTGACACCAAATGGATACATACCCAAAGAGTCTCCATGGAAGAGACTTCCACCGAAATCGTACATGTTTGCCGCACCATTAGCTAGTTGCACTCGCCGAGTACCACTCCTGTAGCAATCACCACGGCCAGGAATATCGACAGCATATCTCCCAACATTGAACGGCACATTGCTCTCTACCCCGGTATTCGTAGCAAAAGGGGCAAATTGCACAAGAACGTCGCGTGCTACTCGCTGCTTCTTTCTCGCCCGCCGACACACCAACTTATCGCCACAACCCACACCATTACCTAATCCCAGAGCTGACCTTGCCACAATAATGCGGGCGCAAACTCCAAATTTAACGTACGTTGAGCATTCCCATATGCTCTCGTTTAGATCAACAGCCCAGCCACCAATGGGCATATTCTCGCGGTGTGATCAACGCGTAGACCATTTAACGCTATCGCGATACAACCGCGAGGCTTTCTGCTTCTCCAGTTTGTCTAGAACCAGACGATCAATTGATAGTAGTTCGCCCTTCCCACCGACAATCGAGCTGGCCAGTCGTCGCATATTTTCCAACGTTGCTGGGTCACTATGAACATCGAGAATATGAAGCACTCGCACCTGCGACTCCATGGCTGTACGGATTACAACGACGGCTTTGGCCTTCAACATCCATTTTGCTGTTTGCTTCATCTCCTCATTAGGAGCTGCAATCTTTGAAGTAGGAGAAGGAACATCACATCCGACATCTTCAGTCAAGGTGGTCATGCTTCTCAAAAGTGCACAAATCTCACTCGACTTGCGCTGAACATGCCGTTTCACACTGGCATTAAACACCTCGCAAGGGTTGTTCGTGGTCGCATAGCTCGAAGGTGAATGAAACATCTGCCACCTCCAATACCTACTGTTGAGCCACTGATCCTCGAAATAAGAGGCAAACCCTAAGAGACACGTCTCCTTTCTCCACTCGGATATTACTCGGTCTTTTACAGCGCAATAGTCTTCGTAACTTCTCGTAAAGTGCATATCCATGATACCAGAAAATACTGCCACACTTGGGCCAGTGTGGAGATGGCGTTGTAGCGAGTCTCGGGACACCTGCTCGTCGGTGGGTCCGCAAGCTCGCCACAGCGCTACTGCGGGCAAGGTCCGTGGATAGAGAAAGACAATGACACGAACTGGCCACACTCAGTAGCCGGGACCCTGCTAAGAGTCCCTATTTATTCACTGGTTCGTCACACGCGGCCACTTCAACTCGGCACTGCAACTTGATCTCTGCTGCTACACTACACGACTTTACAGGTGCGTTCCACGTCACCAGTAAGCCTCCGGTCAATCCGTCTGACTTGTCCTGTCTATTCGTAGCTCGTCCTGTACTGCCGGTAGTCGCTGCTGCTGCTACTGCTCTGCTGTTGCTGTCTGTTGCTGTCTGTTGCTGTGTTGCTGTCTGTTGCTGTTGCTAGTGTTCGCTGTCTGGCAGATTGCCAAGTGAGCTCTCGTCCGCGGCCAGCCCGCCGCTCGCCTTGGACGCTCTCAGCCACTGGTTTGCTCGGCTGCTGCGAGCCGCTCGTGCGTGCTGTCGGCGCCCCTCCGACTCAAGATCGTGCCGCGTGCTCGCTGTCGGCGATCTTTCTGTTCGTAACCCCCGTCCTTCGCTGCTCGCCTCGCAGCGTGAGCCAGCTGCGCTCGTGTACTCCTTTGGCACGTGCCTGCTGGGCACACTCACTGCCACGTACTCGCTACACGCCTTCTTCACATGCAGGGTCTTCCACGACCCTGCCGGCATCAAACAGCGCTTCGTACTCGTCAATGCCGATCCAATTGCTCGCTTTGTCATCAATCTCTGCTTTTCCTCGTACATCTCGCAGGGGTCGAACGTCATACTCGAGGATGTAGTGCCCCGCTTTGTTGCGTCGTCTTCGACGTCGAAGCTCCACCAGTACTTCACCCTGTTTTCGTCGTCTCTTGCCATGCGCCACTGCTCGGTCACCGCATCGGTTGCCGCTTGCTGCTGTCGCTGCCTGGACAGCCGCAACCGCTGTTGGAGTAGCTTCTCCTGCGCTCTCGACATGCGCCCTCCCACCGATTGCGCTTTCATGCTCTAGCTGCGCGTCTAAATCTGACGCCACCCTTGCCAGCAATTCAGTGGGGTAGTGATAAGAAACGAGGAAAGACGAATGAGCAACAAAACGCCTGCATTTGCCATCGTCGTCCTCGCGCTCAATCAAAAAAATTTCATAGCCAGCGGGTTCAATGATCCGCATGGGTCCGATCCAACAATGCACAAACTTCGTTGCCTTGGGGCCTCTGGGAGGCCGATACATCCATACGCGGTCCCCTGTACCAAAACTGCGGTGCGCTCGTACTTTCCGGCTGTAGTAACGAGCCTGGCGACGCTGCTCGCGCTCTCGCGCCACCTCTGCACACTCGTGACTCGTCTTAAGTGAAGCCAACAGCTTGCTATGGTGTTCTGTCAATTCCCCAGCTTCCGCGACACTAGCTCGCCTTAACAAGTCATTCGGAGTTCGAAGCTTCCTTCCCATCATCAATTCATTTGGTGTGAGCGCGACTGTCGAGTGTCTGCCGGAGTTGTAGGCGTACACAGCAAATGCCACCCAGGTCTCCCAGTCGTTCTGCAAGTCCTTCTGCATGTAGGTGGACACGCAGTCCTTCCACGTTCTGTGAAATCGCTCAACGAGCCCGATTAACTGAGGTCTGTATGGTACGGGGTTGGTCTGCTGGCTCTGCAACATCAGCACGAGCTGCTCGATTGCTTTACCCGTGAGCTCCGGCGCACCATCAGTCATCAGCTCCCGGAATGGGCCAAAGCGCAGCACCACATGCCGCATCAAGAAATCTGCTACACTCTCAGCGGTGTGTTGCTTGGTGGCCACAGCTACTGCGTAGCGCGTGACGTATTCAACTGCTGCAATAACGTAGCGCTCGCCTCCATCACTAGCTGGAAACGGCCCTGCCACGTCCAGTGCCCATCGATCTCCAACGTCGCCACCTTTGATACTCCGCAGAGGCGGTATCACCTCTCGCGGTCTTGCCTTTCGACTCCCGCACTCCTGGCAGCCACGCACCCAATGCTTGACTTCGGCTTGAAGGCCTGGCCACCAATAAGTTCGTGCGATCCTCTCATACGTGTGCGGCGCTCTTAGATGGCCAGCCCAGACAGAGTCATGATGCTCCTTGAACACGACAGCCCACAACGCTGGTGGAAGCACCACACGTCTCCCTGCGGCAGCTTTAATCGTAACCAAGCCGTATTGAAGTTCGACGCCCATACCACGATACCCTCCTGCTTCAATCATACTCTGCACCAATCGGCTCCTTGCTTGAGCTTCAATAATCTCATCGTCTGTAAGCTGCAGAGTTGGTTCTCGATCTCGTTGCTCCGCTCGGACACGAGTTGCTTCTTTTCGCTGCATGAGAGTCTGCTGGTCAACGACTGTTGTCTGCTGTTTTGGTGCTCCATCAGGTCCCCATATTGGCGCGACACGGTCAGAGCCATCTTTCGCTGTCGACGTCGGTGTCTTTGCCTGTTTCCTTGTCCGTGGGGCTCTTGCCTTGGTGCCCTTCTTCCTCTTTTGACTGCTCGCAGCTGCTCTCGTCTTCGTAGACGTGTTCGTCACAGGTCTGTCAGGTGGCACTGTCGCCGCCCACGTCACCGTCTTGCGCTTCGATGGCGGGGTTCGAATAGCATCTGACGCTACTGTCGGTGTTGTTGTTGCCGTTGGCGCTATCGAACTGCTTGATGCTCGCGCTGTTTCAGCCTCAGCGCTGCTTGTGCCGTTCACATTGTTCACTCCCTCGCTTGTGCCCGCCAACAACTGTACTTCATTCATCATTGAGTCATTTGCTTCGTTGCTAGTCATCCTCGTCGATTGCACATCAACGCACTGGTCGCGAATGACAGCTTCCTCATGAAGATCCGCTGCGACTCGCCGCGCTTCCTCATCTCGGCGTTTCGCCGCCCTTGTCACTGGTCTTGACTTGTCGGAGACCTCTGTTACTTGTGACGGGCCGCTAGACAAGTCTGCTACCTGCACGTCCACTCGTTGTCGTACCGCAGGATCAATAGTGCCAAGCGCGGGCAGCGCCGATTGCTGCTGTGTTGCGCTGTTCGCCTTCTTCAGTTGTTGGTCGACAGGGGTGGACTCCACGGCTATAGCAATTGGCGCCGCAGTAGTCGAGGTGCTCGTTACTACCTCAGCACCTGAGCTCTGCCCTGCTCGAGGTCTCACTTCCGTGGCTGCTTCAATCGTTGGGCTTTTCGTAGGTTTCACCCTCGACCTCCGACGCCGCCCGACCGCCGCCGCCATCAATGCAGGAGCTCTCGACAATGCGTCTGCCACTACATTCGTGCTACCGGGCCGGTACTCCACAGTAAAGTCGAATTCCTGCAGTGTGATCGCCCATCGATGCAGCTTTCCAGTCAAGTTGGGGCTCGTCATGAGCCACTTCAAAGCTGAGTGGTCCGTGATCACAGTGAACTTCCTTCCATACAGGTAGGGCCTGAAGAGTTTGATGGCCCACACAACGGCCAAGCATTCTAACTCTGTGATGCCGTAGTTCGTCTCCGTCTTGCTGCACACTTTGCTCGCGTAGGCCACGGGCTGCCATCCGTTGCCCTTGTCCTGCATCAAGCAAGCCCCCAATCCAGCCTTGCTAGCGTCAGTCACGAGCCGAAATGGGAGTTGAAAGTCCGGGTAGACCAGCAAGGGTTTCATCGTTAAGACCTCCTTCACTCGTTCGAACGCGTAGTCCTGTGCATCGCCCCATTCCCATTCTACGTCTTTCCTGAGCAACTTAGTCATCGGAGACATCATTGCACCAAATCCCTCGATAAACCGCCGGTAATACCCGGCCAAGTGCACGAACCTCTTGACCTCAGTGGCGTCGCGAGGCTTCGGAAACTCGCGCACAGCTGTAACCAGCCTCTCCAGTGGCCTCACCCCGTCCGCACTCAGCTCGTGGCCCAGGTATTCCATGCGCTGCGTCGCAAACATGCACTTCTTAAGCTTTAGGGTCAAGCCTGCCTCCGACAACCTCTCCAGCACACATGCCACCTCCAGCGCATGGCGCTGAATGCCTCCCGAGTATAGATCACGATGTCATCCAGATAAACGAGGCACGTCAGCCATGTCAGCCCCCGCAGCACACTATTCATTAGACGCTGGAACGTAGCCGGCGCGTTGGTCAGCCCAAACGGCATGCGTGTGAATTGGTACAGGCCGCGCTTGGTAGTAAATGCTGTCTTCTCCTTATCTGCGCTCGCTACTCGTATCTGCCAGTAACCGGATCGCAAGTCAAGTGTCGTAAACAGCACAGCTCCTCCCAGCGACTCCAACGTCTCGTCGATCCTTGGCAGAGGATACGCATCCTTCCTCGTTACCGCGTTCAACGCCCGATAATCGATGCAAAAGCGTACCTCGCCGTCTTTCTTCTTGACCAAGACGACGGGGAAACCCCATGCGCCGTTGCCTTCTTCGATCACGCCGGCACTCAACATCTTCTGCACGTTAGCGTGGACAACCTCATCCTCCTTCTGTGCATGTCGCCGTCGTTTGAGCATCATGGGCTTTGCATCACCTGTGTCGATGTGGTGCTCCACGTCCAGAGCTGTAGCGGGTGGGCAGTCACCCGTGTCTACCACCAGATTCCGGTACACCCGAAGCAATTTCTTCATCAACGAACGACTGTCTTCGTCCTCAATGCCAATCTTCATTTCATGCTCGTTGTCCACAGGTGTCTCGGTATCACCCATGTCGGCTAACCACTCGACGAGACGCTCCCGACTCATGGCACCATTCACCTCTAGCACCGTCACGTCATCGTCCAGCGGGATCCAGGTGCCAAGCTCTTTCTTCGACGGTAACTTCACGCGGTCTCGACCCGCATTGATCGCTGGGACCCAAGCTTTGCCGTTGCGTGCCTCGGTCACCGTTGCAGCCAGCATCACTGACCCTAGCTTCGTCGTCGGTAGGAAGACGCCCTTCTCACCGTCTTCGGCAGTCACTGCTACTTCTATCGGTGTCACCGTGCTCCGACCAAGACGTCGTGTAGCTGACATTCGTACAGCTGCCACTTTGCCACGATTATCTCCATCAAATGTCCGGAACGGAATCACAACAGTTCGCCCAGCCAAGTCGTACTTCATCTCGTTTTTAGCGAAGTCCATGTTGGCTCCATGCTCGCGCATGAAGTCGACACCTAGAAGAAACTCATCTGTACATCCCTTGATGATGCACGCGTCAACACGAATGAGCTCCCCAAAGATGTTGGTCAACTCGAATCTCCAAACACCGACTACATCCAAGATAAACCCACCGATACCCTCGACACAATCCACCGGGGCTGTATTCGAGACGCGATCTCCTAACGCCATCCAATCCGTACCAGCCACAGTGTAGCGGGCTCCACTGTCCAGCTTCACGTTTCGACGCTCGCCGGCTACTTCCATGCATGCCGTCGGGAGTCCATCATCGGCCTCTACGTACTGGGCACTTCCAGCATCGTCACGTTCCTCACCCTCATCGTCATGCTCGTGGTGACGCTGCACCAGGCGCACCTTCGCTGGTTCGACGGGCTGGTCGTGGTGTTCGCTGGTTACGTCACTCTGTTGCTGGCGGCGTCGCTCAAGCTGGGCGATTGCTTCGTCACCGTCGTGTTGTCTCCTGGCTCGTAGCGCTGTTGCCGCATCTCGTTCCTCCGCCTGTGCCCGTGTTTCAGCTTTGCGCCTGACCTCCGCACGCTTTGCACGTCGTCGTTTTCGTTGGTTCTTGGCCAGCTTGCGTGCCAGCCTTAGTTGTGCGATGTGCGGTTGGTCGTCTGACTGATCTCCCACGTCTCCGGTTTGCACAGCATCGGCGCCTTCTTCAGGTTGGCGTGGGTCTGTACCGGCATCACCGGGCGCAGTGGTTTCCTCATCGCTACGTACATATCGTCCCGCGGACATAGCAGGCCGTACAGTCGCTACGTAGCATGCTGCACGTTCAACATCTCTCTCTGCAGTCGCCACTTTCATATCATCAACCATAGCAGTCAAAGCGTTGACCGCCGTCATCGAAGTCCTGCCCGTTGTCGGCGACATCGTCTCACTGGGTTCCGCGTGGTTCTCATTCATCGTCGTTGACGAGACACTCTCCACGTGTTCGCCTGCGGTCTTACTCCTGACTGATGCATGTCGTTCGTTCACATCAAATTCTTCAAAGTGACGAGCCATCTCTGCCTCGGCTTCGTACCATGCTGTCGTCTTCGATGCCGACCTTACTGCACCCTCTGTCTCCTCTTGTTCTTCGTCGTCTCGGGCTGCGCGCGTCTCCAGCCCCATCAGTAACTGTTGCGCAGGACCCACTGCCTCCACCTGTTTCTCTTCCTCATTCGTCACCTTCTCCGCGATCGACACCCTCCGTGTCACCACCCTCCACCGGGGATTACTACTCGCTGAGCGCCGTCTTCCCCCGACTGCGCCAGCTACTCGTTTTCCGGAGGTTTATTTGAGCGTGGACGCGTCTTTAGGTACTCGTCGTTTCGTGCCTTGGCTTCAGCGTCTGGGCAATCCTTAGCTATATGGCCGAACTGTCGACACGCATAGCACTTGGGGCCATTTGGACACGCTGTGGCCCAGTGCCCGGGCTGTCCGCACTGCCAGCAGTTCTTGTCGCCCACCGGCGCCTTCTTGCCCGAAGACTTATTTGCTGTCGTCTGCTTTACCACCGCTTTGCGCTTCTTCTTTGGCGGTGGTTGAGCAGGGGTGTCAGACTCCTCACCACTGGAGATTGGTACATCCCGCCTCACCCTAGATTTAATCTTCACCTTCGACTTGGGCTTTTCACTCTCTCGATTAGCTGCTGCAACTTTCCGCTTGCTCGCTTCTGCCCAATACTTGCCATTCCACACTCGCCCAGCTGGAGCATGAAACGTGCCGGTACAGTCATTCCAAACGCCGGCCGGGTTGGTGAATCCCACCAAGTTGGCTTCGTCAGTATCCGCCTCCGCTGGGACCTTCATAAGGCCAACACCTGGAATCATCATCGTCTGGTCTTCTACAGGAATGCCGAAAGGGTTGGGAGTGGTGGGCCAGAGCTGCCCGATGTGCTGCATGCCCTGCGCGACATTGTCCTGACTGTCGTCGATCTTAGATGCCAGCTCGGCTGCTTCTTCCAACGTCTTCGGCCTCTTCTTGTCCCGCACCAACAGCCTCGTCGTCTTGTCCAAGCATCTGTAGAACTGCGCCAACAGAATCTTTTCATCGACTTTATTTCTCCCCACTACTTCACGCAATGCGGCAGCATAATCTGCGTGCGTCTCGCCCTGCATCCACGGACGATTCTGCACTCTCAACGCCGCCTTCGTGCTGTCCAGCCGCTCTCCAAATCTGCGTCTCAACGCCTTCTTCAGGTGCGTCCAAGTTCTCTTGCGGTCCTTCATCCGGCGATCCATGTTCACCCACCATTTCGCAGCTGAGTCCATCAACTTATTGCCGAGGATGAAATAGAGTGCACGATCTGACCAATTTTCACGGCCGGACTCCTTTGCGCCTCTCAGCGCGAGGTCAACTCGCTCAATCCACGTGGAGACGGGTGTAGTCGGTGACGGAGTGTACGTAGGCAACTCAAGCTCTTTCACACTGCGTCGACGCGGGCGTTTGCCTCGAGCTCCTCGTCGTCGCTGACCACTGCTCGATGCGCTACTCTCACTGCTGCTTTCGTTGCTAGAGTCTTCGTCGGGATCATCATCATCTGAGTCATCATCACTGCTACTGTCAGGGTTGTAGCTGGAATCGCTGCTGCTACTCGAATCGCTGGAGCTGCTTTCATCGTCAGAAGGCGAAGATCCGCCATCCGTGGCCCTACTCCTTCTTGCTCGCCCCCCTCGAGATCGCTGCACGTGCAGCCGTGCCTGTTGTATACGCCCATCATGCGCTGTTCTCGTCGCTGCGAGTGCTTGAGCAGGCTGCAGTCCTGACACAGCTGCTGCCAACTGCTGCACTGCAGCCGCCATAGCTGCTATCGAAGTGCTTGGCCCGATCGCCGGCTCCGCTGGCGCCGTCGTCGCAGAAGCTGTGGCTGGGTCTGGCCTCCTCTCTTCTCGACGCCGAGCACGCCTTTGTCTATCCTGAGCTTGGGCTGCGCGGCCATCATGCCCATGTCCACGTGACACGGCAGCCGCATCGCCTCGTCGTCCACCATCGACGCCATCGGCACCAACAGCTACAGGCTGCAGCCCCCTCACGATCGTGGCGAGCTGCCCAACTGCTGCGGCAATCACCTGCGCTTCGTCACTACGTCCACCTTCATGCACTGATACTCCAGCGGCTTGCTGCTCTCCATCGGCTTCCTGCTGCTGGTCACCAGCATCGACCTCCAGGCCGTCAGCACTGGGTACCAGAACCTCGTCTTGCTCGGGACGTGCCGGTTCTTCGTGCGCCGGCTCCACATCTTCACCAGCGCCAGTTCGAGTTGATACCATACTAGGTACAAGTCAAGTTTGCAGTCAAAAGTCTTTGTCCACTTGGCCCCAATAAAATGACCACCATGTAGCGAGTCTCGGGACACCTGCTCGTCGGTGGGTCCGCAAGCTCGCCACAGCGCTACTGCGGGCAAGGTCCGTGGATAGAGAAAGACAATGACACGAACTGGCCACACTCAGTAGCCGGGACCCTGCTAAGAGTCCCTATTTATTCACTGGTTCGTCACACGCGGCCACTTCAACTCGGCACTGCAACTTGATCTCTGCTGCTACACTACACGACTTTACAGGTGCGTTCCACGTCACCAGCAAGCCTCCGGTCAATCCGTCTGACTTGTCCTGTCTATTCGTAGCTCGTCCTGTACTGCCGGTAGTCGCTGCTGCTGCTACTGCTCTGCTGTTGCTGTCTGTTGCTGTCTGTTGCTGTGTTGCTGTCTGTTGCTGTTGCTAGTGTTCGCTGTCTGGCAGATTGCCAAGTGAGCTCTCGTCCGCGGCCAGCCCGCCGCTCGCCTTGGACGCTCTCAGCCACTGGTTTGCTCGGCTGCTGCGAGCCGCTCGTGCGTGCTGTCGGCGCCCCTCCGACTCAAGATCGTGCCGCGTGCTCGCTGTCGGCGATCTTTCTGTTCGTAACCCCGTCCTTCGCTGCTCGCCTCGCAGCGTGAGCCAGCTGCGCTCGTGTACTCCTTTGGCACGTGCCTGCTGGGCACACTCACTGCCACGTACTCGCTACAGCGTGTTCGATTGTGAACACTGTACAACACGTGAAAAAAACACATCAGGCACTTGCTTTCGCTGAAAGCAGGAATACGTCGATAGAGATAGAGAGACCCAGTCCATTCGGCGGCCAGCAGCCACTTGCTCTTCGGCGGCGGCGGGACCAAGCTTCGGACCAAGCTTCCCAGAGCAGCGAACCGCCGCCTCGATCGCTCGACACCCGCCACACCACTCCCAGGGCTGGCCGCTCCGATCCACGCCTCGGGCTGGCGTCGCCGACGCGCGCCAACGCCCATCGACATGACTCCTCGCGACCGAGGACTAACACATGAATGGACTGAGTTTCTTACCCCCTGACCTGTACGAGTAAGGAAAACCATCGTCATCATCGGTCGGCCCAAACAGAAACGCCTTATCGCTATCAATACTATCATAACACGGAAATTCTTTCGTCAAGGTCTTCACAGCTTCTCTTGTATTGCGCGAAAAATTCTTCTTTCTCAGTCTCTTCACACAGTCGGATATCTGCTGTCGTGACGGTAAACCTAGAGGCTGCGTGGGGACGTCGGTAGCACGGGGTAGATTGCTCCAAATGTGCCGCGGTGGTACTCCACATTGATCCATCTTAGTGACATACGCCTTGACTTCAGCTGATATTGGCACAGGATGCTCTCCGGTGCATTCTTCATCACCTCAAAAATGTAGTTTGCCATTGCTGTGCACACGCCACAACCCCCTTGTCTTACACTCCCAATAATTCCATTTGACGTCGCATTGAGTGCCTCCGTAAATGCTCTCCATCTTCGCACACGTGATACTTGTACACTCGAGCCTTCTTTCAATCATCGCATGATCGGCACCACAAATTTGGCAGTCTATGCTACGTGTGGCGTAAGTGCCAGAGCAGCAGAATTCCGTTGCTCGATGTTTGACGAAGGCTTTGCTGGTCACATGCTCTGCGAGCGGCGACCACGCTTGGGGCGACATCGTCAAACTAAACCTGAATATATTTGCAGTCGGCGCTTGTCATCTACACACTAGCCCCAAGTAAGGGATTGTGAATCCACGCAGATTCGCGTTAAGTCGGCGCAAGTTAAAGTGAATCCCGGTGGATTCACATTAAGCCGTAATACACTGTTGGTTCGGTGATAGTTAATATGGGACAAATGAGGCCGGGCCGCCTTTTCGGTATCGGTACAAGTCAGGGAGCAGTTCCTGGCTTTGTTTGTAAAAAATCAAATCCATTTTGCCTGAGCCTTTGCTGGCGCCCCAAAACCGCGGTTTCTGTTTGCTGGAGCCCGTTTGGTTTTGCTGGCGCCCGATCTCGTTTTGATTTCTCCCTAAAAGGTGTTTGTTGGCACCCCGGTCTCGGAGACGCCCTTGGTTGTTGCTTCAAGTCGCATGGCGTCGAGCAGGATAGAAAAGGACTGTAGCCATAACGTTTTGCTCGCTTGCAGGGTCTGCTCGATGGTCCAGGTCAAGGCTTCGTCCTATTATAGGCTCTGTCCAAAAAAATAAGCGCACATGTAGATGAAAACCTCTACAAGTACCGTAAATCACGGCGAAGATGCAACGTCGTAAATTTCAAGTCAAAATGTAAAAAGTTCATTCACTAGTAAAAAGCCGTAAAAAGCTCACTCCATACTACAATCAAGATAAAATACCAGTATTTGTAGTAATTTGGCGGTAATGTTGCATCTTCGCCGTACGTTGCATGTTCCCCTTTACGGTATATACATGTAGGTCTCAGCCTTCATTCAGCTTTCCTTAGCACTCTGGGCCAGCTCCAAGCAGACTAACAAACAGCCTCCACTTATTGTAGCTGTCTGTACACTGGTCCACGTTGGGGCCAGATCTCGCCAATGTATCGGTAGGAAGGGGCTGACTCGACTGCGTCTGGATCCCCCACATCACTTCCAGCTTCCAGCTCCAGAGCTAGTGAGCCTACCGACGCGTTGAAAAGCCAGTGAACTTGTTACGGGCGCTCTCTCGACTTGTGGTCATCGACCTTCTCTTGGGTGAGGAGGCTCGTTTCGCTTTGAGTCCGTTGGCCCACCGTCACTAGTTCTGACCACACCGGAGTCTTTCAGCGTTACTTCCCCCTTCATTCTTCTTAGCATGGCCCAAGTCGTGGAAGAAGAGCATTCTGCAAACGAGAGGAGAGAACGCGGCCGCCAACAACGATGCGGAACGACCCAAAGAGGAGAACACGCGCCGTGTTCGAGGCGTCCGAGACCCCCAAAGCCACTCTCAACTATGTGCCGGTGCTCGAAGGACTAGACGGCAGCACCTTGTCCTGGTCGGCCCACAACCCGCACGGAGTTCCGATCCTCGACGTTGAAGGCCGAGGCTCACTCACGTACAATCTGGAGGACAGCGTCAACACTCTCGCTATGACCGACGCGAGCGAGGCGCTAACACATCGGCCGCATCCGCCGGGGCCTCTGCAGCGACTGCTACGGTCCTGGATGGTGCTGCGATGGAAGCTTTCGCGGAGTATTTTCTCACTCACTGTGCCGCTGCTGACGTCGACGACAAGTCTAAAGCTCGGAGCCTTGATGGTAACTCTACCGCTTGTGGCGAGTATTATCATCTATTCAGCTTTACAGACCAAGGTTCGAGACGTTGCAGCTACTGGGACACCTCCGTCTATTGCGCTAGCTGTCGTGTTTGGCTTCGCAGTGCGGAATAATTCGTTGCTGTTGATTTGTACCGGGATCCCCTTCGAGCGCGCGCTGTTCTACCACAAGTTTGCAGCTTTTGTCACGATTATACTGGCGGGTCTCCATGGGTTTGCGTTCGTGCTGGGTCTACGCAGAGGCGAGCAGAGTTTAGATGACCCCAAGGTGGTTACGGGTTTCGGTGCGTTCTTCGGACTCGTGTTGATGTATTTCCTGTCGCTGAGCTGCATCCGACGCAAGTTCTTCGAGTTCTTCATTCGCGTTCATTGGCTGCTCTTCATCGCTGTGGTAGTATTCGCGGTTCTACATGGCGCAGGGATCGTCGTGGTGGGGGTGGTCCCCTGGGCGATCGATATGGTGTATCGCCTATTCTACCGGTCTCGAGTCTACGCCCACGGATCGTGTGACAGGCTGACAAAGGGCGTCATTGCACGTGATCAGCTCTCCATCTGCGCTCTACCGGGGAATATCACGCGTATTCAATTCCCGCGAGTACATCAGGAGACTGGTGAGACGTTCGAGTACGAAGCCGGGCAGTACGCGTTCCTGTGCATCCCGTCCATCTCGCACTTGCAGTGGCATCCCTTTACTATCGCGTCGTCTCCACACGAAGCCATGGTCACGTTCTACATCAAAGCGCTGGGGGATTGGACGACCAAGTTGTTGACTGCAGCACTCAAGCGCGAAGCCAGCGCCATGCGACTCGACGGTCCGTCCACGTTTGATCTGCTCGTGGACGGTCCGTACGGCAAACTCCAGCTCGACATCACAACTCCGACGGTTTATTCCCACTTTGTCTTCTTTTCCGGAGGAATTGGCATGACGCCCATGCGCTCAATCGTCAACTGGCTGCACCACGAGTGCTACTACCGCAACCGCGGCGTGATACCCCACGTAAGGTTCGTCTGGTCTGTGAAAGACATCGAGATGGTCGCGAGTCTGCTCGCGCGTGAAGAACCGAGAAGAGACAGCTGCCTGGAAGTGGACGAGGTGGCGTCGTATTTCCCCCATATCCTGGCTCACCCGAGAAATACCAACTCCCCCACCGACGCATTTGTCAGCGAAGTGTATCTGACGAGGGACATTCTGGACGAAGAAGCCCAGGACCTCCCAGAGCTCGCGAACTGCCTGCACAGCGGATCCCGACCGGATATCATCGCGATTCTCCGCGAAATGGGCGAAGACGCCAAGAACGGCGGCAAAGACCGAGTCGCTGTGCTGGTTTGCGGACCGGAAGCGTTGGTGAACGACGTTCAATATGCCTGCACGAAGCTGGGTCGGCAGATGAAGGTCCATTACGATGTACACAGCGAGACGTTTGAACTGTAGAGTGTGTGAATAGCAAGATCGATAGAACTTTGGAGTAGTATATGTAGTGCGAATGTCGCCTTTGATACGTTTCAGCCTCGTGTGGATGCGCCGTCTTGAAGTCAAGTTCAAATAGCCACCGGCTTCAGCAAACGCAACCAGCAGAACCACAATTACTGGTGGGTACGGTTCGCGCTGTAACGGGTCGTTCAAGCGGCCACGACTTGGAGCTCCAACCAGCTTAGTCTTGCACTTCGACGTGGCGCTCGGACACTGAACCGATCGTCAGCTTCATGCTGGACGCGCAGTATTCGACGGTCTCGGCGAGACTGGTGTCGGACAATTCGTTGGCAGTCTTTCTGCCGGTCTTGGTGCGGCAAATAGAAGTGTGCACTTCTCATTAGGCAACTCCGGGCCAGTGCGGGCCGAGGACGGCCACTGTCAAATCTGCAGATGGACTGAGGAGACTTTACGCGATGGAAGAAAACTACGACGGCGAGGTCCCCCAGACCCCGCAACAGACGCCTCCAGGCCTGCCCATTCTCGAGGAAAGTATTTGGTCCGACCCTGGAGGTTCCTGGGACGATTTGTCCATGGATGGTCGATCTGGTGAAGCTACAGCCGACGTCGATGGGTTTCTCCCCCGGCGGTCAAGACGACGGATGCCAGTGACGGGGATTGCTGACTCTTGGCTTCGATTGCGGTGGAGACTTTCGCGGCGACTGTTTTCCGTTCCGATTCCCTTCTTCACTGCTGAGTTGGATGTCAAATTGGGCGACTTTGTGGTCACGTTCCCCGTGATCGCTGCGTTAGTCGTCGTATCGGGAGTGCAGGCGGCGAATGGTGACGCTAAAGGCTCTGGAATTTCACCTTCGATCGCGCTTGCACTCGTGTTTGCGTTTGCTGTGAGAAATAATTCGCTACTGGTGGTTTTCACTGCTGTTTCCTTTGAGCGCGCGCTGTTCTACCACAAGCTCTTCGCGTTCGTGACGATCATTTTGTCAGCCATGCATGGGTTCTGCTACATTTTCACTCGGACAGACGCCACGTCGGAGCACAACCCCAAAGTCGTGACTGGAATGATCGCGTTTATTGCAATGGCGGTGCTGTATCTGCTTTCGCTCGGATGGATAAGGCGTCGTTTCCACGAACTGTTTGTGAGGTTTCATTGGATCCTCTTCATAATAATTCTCGTTACTGCGGTGCTGCATGGAGGGGTAATCGCCCTAGTTGGAGTTCTTCCGTGGGAGATCGACATGGTCTTTCGCCTTGTATATCGCTCAAGAGTCTACAGTCACGGCTCACTGTGTGGCTCCAAGCCTCAAGCTGCTACCAACGACTTGTACGTCGACGAGTCCGGTCAAATCTTGGGAAAAAGGACGAATACACGGCGAGGCGTTGCTGCGCGTGAACAATTGCAAGTCTTCCAGCTCCCGGGCGACATCACGGGCATTCAATTTCCACGTCTAAGGCAAGACACCGGCGAAGAGTTCAAGTACAAGGCTGGTCAATACGCGTTTCTGTGTATTCCGAGTTTGGCGGCGCTCGAGTGGCATCCGTTCAGTATTTCTTCCTCTCCTCATGAAGATTTCGTCACATTCCACAGTAAAGCCGTTGGAGATTGGACCATGAAGCTCCTTCAAGCTGCGCCTGAGAGTCGAGAGGTGTGTGAATCTCAATTCGACATCTTGATTGACGGACCGTACGGAAGTTTGTCGATCGACATTGAAGATGCTACAACTTACTCCCATTTCGTTTTATTCGCTGGAGGGATGGGCATGGCGCCGATGCGATCGGTTCTAAACTGGCTGCACAACGAGTGCTACTTCCAGAAAGCTCGAGTTATTCACCGTCTTCGCTTCATCTGGGCTGTGAGCGACAGTGAGAGTCTTCAAGCACTGCTAGACTTAGACACTGATCGGTCGATAAACAACCCCAGCGCCCCATACCTCCCCGATGTGTTGCTGTGTCCAACGACGTTGAATGTCTCGACTGAGACGTTCTCAACGGAAATTTATCTGACGCGTGGGCTTGTCGGATCTCGGGAGGAGTTAGACCCGCAGCTCAGTAAGTGTCTGTGGTACCATTGCAGACCGGATATCAAGCAAATTCTTCGAGAAATGGGTCGGGAAGCAGCAAAGTCAGGCAAGTCGCGTGTAGCTGTGCTCGTGTGTGGACCTGAATCCATGGCGACTGATGTGATAACCACAAGTCTTAGGCTCTCGCACGAGATGAAGTTGCATTTTGATGTCCACAGAGAGTTCTTCTCGCTTTGAAAGGAACACCCGACCGTAAGAAGCAAATAATTATTTATCTATGACGGCGCCAGTGCAACGAGATAGACTTTTTAAACTAACGCACAGCACACAGGTGGATACGGTGCGATACGTCTGGCCAGCTTTCGGCATAGATAAACGCGAACACCACTGTAGCAAATCCCGTTACCACACAAAACGTTATGCCTGGCCAGAAAAGTGAAAATGCCCCCTCCGATGAGCCTCAGCTTGCGAACGTTCATCTCCCAACCAGTTCGAAACACCACGTTGGCGTCAACGTTTCGTACTACTAGTAAAATTCAAGCCTGCAAGGCACCACAGTACCGAAAACTCCCTCACACTCGCAAGCCCAAGCACATGCTGTTTCTTCGGGTCTTTCCTCCCGCCTTTAGGACGAGAGCTGCCATTGGCCGTCGGCGTTACTGGGAGTACGCGATCGTGTGGCTCGACGATCTTTCCGCTGATAACTCGACAATCCTCGGAAGTATTGGGACGGCTGCGCGCATATACATGTAGCGCTCGAAACATCGCCATTGCCACAAGTGTGTTATGTGTTGCATGTGATTGACTTACTGTAGCTCCTTCCTTAAGTAAACCACTTAAAATTACTACCTCAATCGCTAGTACTAAAACGGGTAGGCCTTCTCCAGTTTATCCGTAAAGTCCTCGTCCGACAAGGGCATGACCACCTTCTTGTAGGACCAGTCCACGTCAAAGTCGGCGTCCGTCAGCCCCGTTCGAGCCTCGTCGGTGAGCTGTTCCCACGTGATCAAATCCTGCGTCTCTCCCTTCTTCGTCGTGGTTCGGATGCCCACCTTGCTGCCCCAGAAGCTGAAGTACGAGTCGAACTTGACCGTCACTCCATCGATAACGTACTTGGACTTGGGCGGGGTCGCCTTCCTGAAGCCCACACCCGCCGACATGGAGACGCCCTGGATGGTGGAGTTGTCCGGCTTGTCGCTGTCAGTCCAGACAATGGCATACGACCAGAAGTGGCGGTGGCCCTTGCGGTACTTGGACACGTACTGTCGACCCTTGGGGAAGTACCAGGCGTACATGATGGCCCACTTGCCCTTGTACCAGTCCGAGCGCGAGTACACTTGCGAGCCGAGGCCAGAGCCCTTGCACTTGCCGTCCGCCCATCCGGACCACTTGAGACCGGCACTGACGGAGCCGTCGGCCTGCACAGCGGGGTATGGGTGGCAACCGTACGAGATGTGGAGCTGAGGCTTGAACTTTACAGCAGTCTTCTGGGAATCCGTGGTGGGCTCCGTCTGGGCGAAGGGCTGGACGGTGTCGTGGTTGATCATCTTGACGTCGGCGTTGACCGCGGCCAGCGAGGTGACCGCGGCGAGGAGGAAGGCGCGGAGGTTCATTTCGTTTGTATCGGCAATGAACTTGACTGTCCGGTGGTTCTTTTGGAAGTGAGAGCTCGGCCGACTTGCTGGTCCTTTCGACGAGGTCCAGTAATACGGTTGAGGTCTCACCTTCGTTGAGTTGTCTCTACCATGCAAGAGCAGAAAAGGTGTCACGAACTTCGCAAGCGAAGGCTCGCGTGAGCGAGAGGCTTTGGCGTGAGGCTTTGCAGCCTCAGATACCCGTGTGTCACCTCGCTCATACAATGACAGCGTGTACATAGAGTAGTTTTCTGATGCGAGCACTCCACACTTGAGTGACACTACTGTGCCCACTTGGCGCGATGAGGGCGAGATAATTTTGATTCATTGAGTCTAACAGAGCGAAACTCATAAGTTTACGTAAGATTTTGTTATTGCTCCAAAAGTCATCCAAGAGATAGATGCCAAAGTGTTCAAAGTGTGCGATTGGCTGGGTGCCCAAGGTTTGGCGAGAAGTTCTGCTGGAGAAAAAGGAGTTTCTACAGACAGAAGGTGAGAATCTACAGAAGCACGTGACAAAATACAGAAGGGGTCGGGCTATATTTTTCTTGCCTAATATGATTTGTGGTACCAAAACGATTCTGCAGGGGTACACTAAATCGACCGTGTTACCATAACTCGGTCGACTTACCGTGTTGCCATAACTCGGTCGACTCACCGTGTTACCATTGCACGGCAAGTATTGACCGAGCTGCCATCTCTAGGCTCTACATTGACCCAGTCGTTGCAGCGTAGCACACCAACACAGGAAGTGTCATGCATAGCGGTGCATCACGACGAGCGGATCACTCGAAGCGATTCTGTTCACACGTTGACATATTGTGGGATGGTCGAGCTCGACCATTCGCACATGGGCTTGGAGCTGATGCCCCTGGTCTGGCGCACCTGGATGCGAGGTTGACTCAACCTTCAGGTGGCGTCAATGGCGTCAGCGCGCATGCGTGTACCAGTAGCTATAGCACGTGCTTACCCAGTACACCTACACATACCAGCATACCAGCCACTGCCAATGATGGAGTGGGTACAAACAAGCTGCGTCCTAGTACCCAATGCACTATCCGGTAAGGTTGTAGAATGCTGGAGTAGAGTGTAGCCGATAAAGGTGCAAGAAATTGCTTTGTACCGTACACAACGCTATCTTAATCAACCTGCGCATGGCTTGCTGTTAAAATCTGCAGTGTCCTCCGTTGATAGCGTTGGCTCTCCCCCGCCGAGGGCACGCTAGCCTGGCATTTAAGATAGCAACGATGATAGAGCAGGCCACGAGCGGAGCATAAGTGCTCCTATTGCTACCTGACCGCTTGAATACACTCAATTTACGCTCATGTACGCACCAACATAACCTAAATCTGAATGCAGTATCGCACCCGACCGTAGGCCGTTCAACTAACTAACCAGACAGCTACATGTCCATTGGCTGGTATCCTATGCGTCACCCGACGAAGGCCACATCAACCAATACGAAGACAATGACAACGAATGGGGGAGGGGGGATTGCAGTCTTTGGCCGAGTAAATGTATGGCGATGTTTCACTTTGTATGTATCGTACCGGCCTCCACGTTAACCTTTTGCTGGCACAACGTCTTTGTTGTCACAACTCTGCAGCCACGTTGTGATAAGACGAGTTTGCTTCACGCCTAGGGAGATACATTTTACGAAGTATGGTGGTACCAGGTATGGAAATGCAAGCTCCACACCGTAAATCATCACCATGGAGAAGCGGACCGGGCCGGCACAGCCTGTTCATCTGCACTACGCAGCCTACGCAGTCTAGAGGCGACGATTCTTACTCGCACACTGGCCCTTACACAAATTGTGCTAGGTGAGCGACTACACACGCTGAATGTGTACTACAGACCATCCGAACCTCTGCTTGCACGCCACAGCCATGAGCAGCAACGAGCACGGCTATGGCCTCATCTCTACTACACACACGCCCACGTTGCAGTCGTCCGAGTAGTGACAGCAGCAATCCCTCTCTTGTAGCGACCGCTGTGCCCGCGTGGGAGGAGCTGCCGAATATTGCACAAGATAGTTCCTCTAATTCTGTTTCCGCACTCAAAGACCGCGCACTACAGCGCATCGTGCAGCTCGTCGACGGCGTGAACAAGCTTCGCGGACCAAATTTAGTCCAGAAAGGTACCAGCCAATGAGCTTAGTTCCCGACACCAGCTCTGTAGTATGTCACGGCGCTCTGTAATTAGCCCTGGGTTTTCGGTAGAACGTACAGCATGCCTGTAGAAAAATCGCATGTTCTGTAGTTTGCACAGTGTTTCTGTAGAATCTCACGTTTCGTCTGTAGAAAGTACCCTCTCTCGTTCTGCTGATACACCGCAAGACTGTAGGTTTCGCCAAGTGTGTTTTGCGGTATCACGTACTGTGTGAATTGTATGGTAATCTATGTGTCTCATGGATCGTTAGGGTTAGTAGTTGGAGGAAGGGGGGGGGGGTAAGCGATTCCCAGGATTTCACAAATTCGCCCCTACCAAACCTGGAGCCCCCTTAACTATAGACAGGCCTGGGCTCATCGGAGAGCTATCCTTGCCCTTTAGCTTTCCAACGAACCCAACTTCATTTTATGATATTTTGTGTAGCCTTCAGGCCGTTCCGTTTCCTAGAGCACTTGTGGAACTTTGGAGATCTGGCGCGTGTGACCTCCGTCCCCGGCCGGCTGTCAGACTGGGTCAAAGTATGGACATGATAAAAAACACGATTTGCACTGGAGTGTTTTTTTGCGGTATCAGCAGCAAGAGCCAAGGTTTGGCAGCTTGTCCAGGCCATCGGGGACCAGTCATCTCGACCGCTCGGAGCGGATTTGACTCAAATCTTGCATCTACAGTATCTCATGGATACTGTACAGTACCCAGTCTGGGTCCCAGATGGCTGCACAGCAGTAAAGCCGGAATTCAGTCGCTGGCTTCCCCTTCAGTCCCTTCAACCACAAAAGCAAGACGAAATACGGAGAAGAACCGCTCCCTCCCTTCCGTTTGTGTCTCTTTTGAGAACCTACAGTGTATTCAAACAATTCCCTCATCGATAGTACTGTACGCTAAAAATGACCTTACTCCCCAGACACTGTACCGGATTACTACACCTTTTCAACTTCAAAATGTCAAAAAGAAACGTCAAAATGTAAACTCAAAACGACAATACTTTGCAAGCCGATACGTAAACCTGTTTGTAATAGTGGAATATATATATATGTAGAAATACAGAGTGTCGAATATCGATTGGTTAATCGTAAGCTGTATCAGCCAATCGTACTCGTATAAGATTGTGAGACGGTCCTGTCTCTATTCGTGACAGTTTGAACTTACGTTTTGTCATTTTGAACTAGCAAATTGCCATTTTGAAGTTGAAAAGGTGTACTGTACAAAGTAGACTCAAAGTGAAGCATGCGCTAAAGTTTTACGGGTGGCATCTACCCCGTGAAGCGTTAGAGCTACGTTGAAAGCATCGTCCGTTGCTCGACTTGGAGGATCACTCAGCTTACAAAAGATTTTATCCAGTGCGCGGTGCTTGACTAAGCTTCTGTATGACAGTCGTGACTCACGACTCGTGGGCCTGCCAGCTCCAGATCAAATCCCACACCATAGCATTCGCCTTTCCTGGAAGAGCACATCGCGGGGCAAACTTGCACGCAATCCGTCTCCCTCTACAGGATTAGAGCTCCCGGATGGCTCACTTCACCACTGGCCACGCAGCTCACGATCCCCGGCTCCAGTCGTCGACAATGAACCTCCGCGCCTTCCTCCTCGGCGCGCTCGCCTCCTTGGCCGTGGTCAACGCCGACGTCAAGATGATCAACCACGACACCGTGCAGCCCTTCGCCCAGCCGGACCCCGCCACCGAGTCCGAGAAGTCCGCGGTCAAGTACAAGCCGCAGCTCCACATCTCGTACGGTTGCCATCCGTACCCCGCCGTGCAGGCCGACGGCTCCGTCAGTGCCGGTCTCAAGTGGTCTGGATGGGCGGACGGCAAGTGCAAGGGCTCTGGCCTCGGCTCGCAAGTGTACTCGCGCTCGGACTGGTACAAGGGCAAGTGGGCCATCATGTACGCCTGGTACTTCCCCAAGGGCCGACAGTACATCCGCAAGTACAAGTCCGGCCACCGTCACTACTGGTCGTACGCCATTGTCTGGACCGACAATCCCAACCCGGACAACTCGACCATCCTCGGTGTGTCCATGTCGGCGGGCGTCGGCTACCGGAAGGCGTCCCCTCCCAAGTCCAAGTACGTGGTGGACGGTGTGACGGTCAAGTTCGACTCGTACAGAAGCTTCTGGGGCAGCAAGCAGGGCGTGAGGCTCACGACCAAGTCGGGCGACCAGCAGGACCTCATCACGTGGGAGCAGCTCACGGAGGAGGCGCGCACGGCGCTCAGCGATGCAGACTTTGACGTCAACTGGTCATTGAAGAAGGTCGTGATGCCCCTCAAGGACGATGCGTTCACGGAGAGACTGGAGAAGGCTTACCCGTTTTAGTAGGTAGAGTAGGTAATAGTAAGATGCCAAATAGAGTTGATTCAACACATACTTCTACACCTTTGCCCAGACTTAGGCCGTGTTCGAGATGGCCCAAGATCTGCTGGGACTGCGCTACAACGGCTTCAGCCATGAGCGGCAACGTGATGAGCACCATCGAGAATGCCTGGAGGCGGCTGGGCAGGAGCAATAACGGCAGCGGCCGCAAGCGATAGCACACTGGTCAGACCAGAGTCGGAGCCAGCCCGAAAAAGATGGGGGGGGCATTCCAAAAATAGGGGGCAGAAGGGGGGGAAACGGCCAAAAATGGACAAAATCGCTTGAAAGTTTATCCAAAAAATGGATCTGTACTAAAACAGTCCTAAATGTCCTAAACTGTCCTAAGAAAACCGAAACGATACTCCCATAAATGACGGTAACGGTAATTTAAGATAGCTATCCTAACAGTCCTAATTAGGACTACGTTTAGGACGTTTAGGATAGTTAGGACAGTTAGGACGCTCCCCGGGGAGTTACGTTCTATTATAATACATATAGATAGAGTGTACTTAACTATACTGTACTTGCTGTTCAGACACCACAGTAGTTACTTGATGATGAGGTGGGCAGGACACTCTCGCGTTGGCTCTCGCCTGCGGACTTAGCGACGGTACTTCGGGGGCGCCGGTCTCTCGCTTCGCTCGGGGAGCGCTGCTGCGCGGCCTGCCTCACCCCCTCGTTCCTTACGCTAAGTCCTCGGCTCGGCCAGGCGCGGTGTCTAGGAAAAAATCGGGTTGCAGCGCTCGCCTTCGCTCGCTCGCGCAGACACGCCTCCACCTGATCGGCGGGTGTTGGCTATCGGTGAATGCACTGAATGAGGCTCGCGCTCGCATTCGCTCGCGCTCGCCCGCATTTAGCACTCTGGTGGACGTGTGTGATTCACACATTCACACAGTGTGAATCGATTGAGGAAAAACCTTACTACTAGAGCCAAGGTTTTAGGACATGTCCTAAACATAATCCCATAAAGACGTCCTAAAGACGTCCTAAAAACCGATGGCTTTCTTTTGGACGGTATTAGGACAAACATGAATTACGCCCTTTAGGAACATTTTAGGACATAAAGTGCAATCTATTTCGGTAAATTACGCCGAATTGTAGGATATTTTAGGACATTTAGGACTGTTTTAGTACAGCTAATTTTCTTCCCGCGCATCAAGAAAGGGATAATAATAGTTGGTGGTGTATTTTCAAAACCCAAAAGACCTCAAAAGAAGTTTTTTTAGAAGTAATTTTGTCAGAGCTAACATCGCTCTGTCTTCCTACAAAAGCCAGGTAAGAATGTTTTTCGAATGCTGCTACACTTAGCTGGAGCTCAGCTCCGGTTTGTAGACGCCGTCGTACGCGTCATCCGTGCTCAACAGGTTGTGCAACTGGTACGTGGGGACTGTCAGGTTCAACGCGGGCATCTCGCTCACGCATGTTTTGTTGAGTCGCTGCAAGTCGCCATTGGTGCTGATGTACGACTTCAGCAGCTCCAGGCCGCAGGTGAAGGTTGGGTTGGTTCCATCGCCAAGCAGAGTCGAGTACATCGCTTCGTGCTCCGCGTAGTCGAACGAGACCAGCTCTTTCTTGTCGGTATCAAGCGCCTCGAACAAGTATTCGGCGTACTTGTGAGGCGTCTGGACGTCCAGTTTGCCGCTCAGTAGCAGCCCACTGGCATCACTTGGGAGGGTCGCAGACTTGTTCCAGTACTGGTCGCGCTGGTAAATGATTCCGTCACCATCGTAGTTGCCCACATTGAGCTCATTGCACGCCGCCGACTTTTCTTTAGACATAGCGCAGTACAGCGGGTTTGCGAGGTACAATCCACCGTCGGTGATACTCGAGTTTCTAAAGCGCGCCTCGAGTTCGGCTCGAGAGGGCGTGGGGCTCTCCCACATCCCCGAGTAAACCGTGAGGTAGTAGAGCAGCCACGAGAAATGCGTCTCCCATTGGGCAGATACACTGGTGGGTTCTTCAGGTGAGTCTTGAGGCTTGAAGATGTGGGTCAGGACCTTGACGTTGTTCGCGTTGCAACGGTTCAGTCGGTACACAAGTGGTGGGATCAGCGTTCGTGTCGAGGCCTCTCTTAAGAGCGGGCCCAACGTAAGTCGCAGCGCGTACGAAGGCGGCAACTCTGGGTCATCGTTATTTACCAGTGAGGCGCACGTTGAGTTGAGGTCCTTGTCGAACTTGTGGATAACACATCGCAGCGTCGAGGAAAGGTTGACCGACTTGAAATAATTTTTGCACTGAGCATCAAGGGTGCACAACCCCATAAAATACTCGCCCACCTCGCCACAGTCCACATCAGCCGTCGAGAAATAGCTAAACTTGCCACCAGAAGTTGGTAGAACGCTGTCAAGGATGTATCCCTTCACACTGGGCGTGTTCAGGTGCATGAGGCGCTCAACCAACGTAGTCCCATAGCTCACGCCATACACGAACGTGTTGGCTCCATTCGTGTAGTCAGAAATCAAAGTCGAAAGATCCGATGCAGCGCTCGTTATTGAGAACGACGCGAGATTTCCCTCATACTTGAAGTGCAAGTCTTTCGCACAGGAAGGAACTTCCGATGGATCAACATTCCCACCTTCGGGAGATGCAGACGTCAGTGTTTGAGCCGCCACGCAGTCAAGACGGGTACTACGGCTAGTGCCTCGGTGGTCCATGGTATACGCGTTGATCGCACCCCCATTTGAGCATGGAGATCCAGCATGCGTTGCTCCACTGCAGGGCAACAACACCAGCATGTTAGAATATTGTTCGAGGGACGAATATATCAGCAGCCTGCGGCATTGGTTCTGTTCGGGTGAACTTACTGTTGACCGAGGAGAAGCCGGGGCCACCCTGCAAAAACCACACATTGGGTGCGGTGGCCACATCGCCAATGGTAGCAGGCACACGTTTTACGAAAATATCGACTGTTGGGTCCGCTGAAGCTGGAGTTTCACAGATCCTGGGGTAGCACAAGGCGCAGAGTAGACGGCACACTCAGCTACTTGAGTCGGTGGTCTCGAGTTGGGGTCCGAGAAGGTCATTTCGGAGCAAGGATACCACCCGTTCAATGGAGGCTCGGTGGCGTTGGTTACGGTGATAGTCTGCACGAGAGCGTAGAATACCCCAGTAGCAAGGAGCCGGGAGAACGGCATATTTTCTTGAATAGAGCGAGCTGGACCCTGATACCATGATACTTAAGTATAGATGTACTTGCGGCTGCAAATTGAGAAATGAGAGCTGCGAGTGTCGATGCTACTGTACTGTACAGACAGTTAGTTGACGACAGCAAAGCTGAAGATTACCTTTGAGTATGTACAGTACTTGGATAGTGCGCAATGTGATACGCAGTACACATCACAACAAACTGAGGTGGAACCGCCTAATTATTGCAGCAAACATTATTAATACCGGTGGCTGGATCTCCGGCGGCTACATGTACTCTAAAGGTTCACCATGGTCAAATGGGGTTCCCACGGTTATCTTTGCACAAGATTGGAGGGGCGAAGGTTTTGGAAAGGGATTCCGACCTAGATACGGTATTCACGTGTTGTGGTAACTTCATGTTTAGATGAAGAACCTGGTACCAATCAGGTTTAACGAGCGCATGAACTGCTCCGTATCGGTGAGGATTGCCGAGGACTGATTGCGTCTGACGAACCGAGGAAGAGAACAGGAGATTGACGACGGGAACGACGAGAATGTTGGCGGCGAGAACTAGAACAGAGACGAAGAGATCGCCGAGATGAGGTCGAGGAGGTAGCTGGGATGCGGGCGCCTTTGCGGATCATAGTTTGCATATTGTTTTCCTTTTCTGTGGGGCCTCTGGGCCCCAAGGCTTGGGCTGCTACCGCGGGAGAACCCCGTTTCCTTGTGAGTGCAGGTCATGGGGGCAAAGGAAGTCCATTCACATGCTTAGCCGAGGACTCGTCGAGTCAGGTTGAGGGGCGTCGACGCGTGGGTGTTGAACCGCGGCGCCGGTCTGAGAGCTGGATCGGAGAAGCCAACCCCAGATAGAGGCGTGCATGTGAATGGACTGAGAGAAGCCTACATGATAACAGAACGTACACATAGTGAGAGCACAGAGTCCGGAGCGACTTACATGGCTCGCGTGTGGGACTGGCATGCAGATTGGTGAGTGACTCGGTGCGTTACTTGAGCTTCCGTCACCGCTTGACTCCAGCAAGGGGACCGTGATGAGGGCGAGTAGCGTAGGCGTACTCCTCGAGAAAGCAGACGCAGTCTTGAGGTCGATGCCCGGCCATGTGGATGAACCTTGTAGAAGGCGAGCAGGTCTTCCGGCGGACGCTGTGCTCCCGGGGTGACCAACCGCGTTGCTCCCAGTCGAACTGAACCCTACGGTCGAGGCTGAAGTCTCGACGGCCGAATTGCACTCGTGTAGTCGAAGTCACAAACCACGGCACGGATTTGCTCTTTTGCTCGCTCGTGTCGGCGATTCCGTCGGGGGAGAGCGAGCAGCCCCCAAGTAGGTGTAGGAAAGCGAGCGCGGCGTGATGAAGCCGAGTGAGTCCGTCGGTGGAGCGTGATGGTCGCGCCGCAGCAAAAGAGCAAATACCCTCTCCGTGATTGGACTCCCTTCCTTTCTATCCTAAGTAGCGTTGGGAAAATCTACCCG
This sequence comes from Phytophthora melonis, assembly GCA_024211575.1. Taxonomy (NCBI): domain Eukaryota; phylum Oomycota; class Peronosporomycetes; order Peronosporales; family Peronosporaceae; genus Phytophthora; species Phytophthora melonis. The sequence continues at coordinate 2,648,745 of JAMXKT010000037.1, read as the reverse complement.
CTCGGAAACTGCACAATGCAGCTCCGCATGTTGGATAGGAAACCAAGGCACCTAAATATACAACATGCAGCTTGGCGAGGACGAGCTTGTGCTGAACGGGCCTTCGTAGTCTTGACATTGAAGCTCGAGCACTTGATCTGATGACCTTCCCCCTCGGGTGGGGCTATTCATCAAGGAAAATGAGGCGGTTCATCAAGGCGATTTGGAAACGGTGGTTCATCAAGGACGTTTATGTAATTGGCCATAAATCGAGTCAAAAAGATAATCCATACAAATTGCTAGACTTGTTCAGTACCCGATGGGCTGCATGCAGCCCTGCATGCAGATGAGACTTCGAGAGGTAGTTCTGGGGCGACGTCCAGATTCTGCGTGGCCTGGGCCTCAGGCCCTGAGGCCAGGTAAAACGGTAACGTCTGCGCAGAGCTCATAGACCAAAGTGTCAATCGCTGACATCAACTAGGGGCCAAGATTGTGCTCCACCTAGTCGAGACCTCGTCGTGCTTCTTCTCCATCGGCACTGTCGCGCTGGGCCCGACTAGCGGAGCCGTGCACTTTCTACCGAGTAAGGTGTTTGATGGCCTGTTATTGGCGTCGCCGCCAAGTGCAGGAAGGCGGATTTTTCCTGCCTAACTGACCAAACCGCAAACTTGCAATACGAGGTACTACAGCGAGTACAAGAACTCGGTAAAATTTGCTGCACGTCGCCTACGCCGCCTATAACCATTTTACGCAGTTGAACGATATATCCCCAAGCTACCATTATACATTGGAGTATTAACAAATAATATAACATTGAGATTACGCTACTAACAAGTACGGACCGATCAATCTTGAACGTTTTAGTGTTGAACGCTGGATCGGGACGCGGCTTATGACTTTAACTCCAAGGAATGTCACTCATATGTCACGCTTCTTCTCAGCATCGGAGAGGGCTAGGACCGTGGTAAAGGCAGCTTTTAGATTGTGCGTACCAGAACTAAACCACCGTGGGCCTGCAGCTAGGTAGTGAACGAAGCATTGAGATCTTCAGTCCCATTACATGTTATTTCCGCTGTTGCTGCGGGTACCAGGATGTACTAAACGACGCCACCATCGAATGTACCCTTCTCGTGATGCGTGAAGATGAATTCAGCTGCAAGATGTAGCGTTGGTTGCATTCCAAGCATGTACTCGGCGTTTCAGGTGCCATAGTTCTCTGTTATACACAAAAAATTGGTATACTACCGCTCACACCAAACCTAGCTACGTGTATGATAATATCATACCATGGGTATATTAAGCATATCGGCCTACTATATGACTTACACAGTACGCTGAGCTTTTATCCTTTGCTGGAAAACGGTAATTAATGGTACTACGATGTCCAGCGAGTATAATGGGCGACAAGCCCATTGTACGCCAGATACTTCTTTCCAAGTACATGATTGCGCTCCTCAACCAATAGCCAGCGGGATCTTGAGCGATCCACCGAGCTGCATACACACGATGCCCTGGGAGCTGTTAATACACCGGTGACAACTGCCGCTGCAAGTTACCGGCGTAGTAGGGTAGTTCGAAGAAGTAAAATCGAATTGATTAATCAGCTTGGATATCTCGTAAGACATTGTTTGATTGTGAATCGAGGATCCGTTGTTGTCACTTAGCTAATGCGTAAAGTAATCTAACTGACTACGGACGTGATAATGGCTCGTTGGAGATAAAGTGTATTTGGGTGTGTTGTCGATACTGTAGGCAGGTCGTATCCCAAGTGGCTAAGCACTTCGGCTAATACCGCTCGATAGTAGGTTTGCTCGAAGGCCGCAACAACGGCTGTGGGCGAAATGCTGATGCGAACAACGAGAATAAGGTCAGCAGGTGGTTGGCTTAGAGCCAGCAGGTGAAGACCAGCGCAGCCTCAGTCAGATGCCGTCGCGGTGCTGCGTTGCTCGACTTTGCTGCTGATGCAAAATCGATAGGCCGGACACGGTCTCAGAGCGAGCTCGCCGCTGCATGCAAAGCGCGTCTTGGTGATATGCTCTAGTTTAGCCGAGTGACAACCAGGCCAGGACGACAATAAGGTGAACCCCTGCTTCGCTACGGAAGTTCATGTACTTTGAAGTACTGTAGAAGTCATGTTTTGTTATTGCAACCTATCCAGTTAAGATTATGCACACCGGACGTCTACGGCAGCAATGCTGCCTCAGCTTGCTAATGTGCGCTAGGCGCAACGTGATTCAGAGCTGTGGTACTACTGGTAACTACCACGTAAAGGTAAAGAAACTTGATGGACCACCGCAGTCATAATTGCACATTTTCCTTGTGATGTCCTCGCTGAACCTACTCTGTTATACAAATCCTCGATGAACCACCCTTTTGTTGCGGTCCTTGCTTAACCGCCGTGATTACTCGATGATAAGCCCGCCCCTTCCCCCTCCAGCAAAACTCACCTTCCGCCTCGCCTTCAGCTCCTCGGAAACTACCCACATGCAGAGATGCTGCCGTGCGCGGCTCCGGGCGTAGCCAGCCGACATAACCGCTAATTTCATTTCATACCAATCACCTTGATAAGTTACAGCTCGTGCACTTTGCAATACTTTTTGGTAAATTTTTGGTGTAAAACGATTTATGAAAAAGCAAGTTGCATCAGTGCGCAATTTTCTGAAGTTCACCACTGGTGGAGGCGTCTTCGACTTGGCTAGGAACACCTGTGGTATAAAACGCAGGTGCTGGTGCTAATTACGACGATAGGGGGGAACTGTGACCCGCGTGATTTAAGGGCGTGGCCTCTGCGGGGCCACACCCATGAATATCGCGCGTACCGCGATCTACCAAGATTGATAAGATTCTGGTCAACTACTACGCTGCCACAAAGCCCCAAACAGGACCGAGAGCTCGGAGCATGCACAGCCATCGGGGTACACACCCTTCGCCCCCAAAGCGTTGAGGCATGAAAGAGGTAGTTTTGCTTGTTAGTTTAATCCATGTAGGCTTATGTAGGTATAGAAATCAAAGTGGAAGGCCGACCTCACCCCAACGTTACTAGGATGCTGCAGCTTTACTACCACACTACTGATGCTGCTACTGAGGTCGCCACCATCACGGTCCAGCACCTGCGCACGCCGCGAGCGGCCATCGTGGCGCTGCGGCTTTGCAGCTGCAGCTTCTACCTAGTGCCTTCGCTATTGCTGCTTCTGGAGCACATCGAGGGCCCCGATGACGAGTCCCGAATCGGGGCTCGACATTGTTGCTACCGTCGGACGTGGCAGAAGTCCGACGTAGTCCAGGCCCAGGCACTATAAGTGCCCTGTGGTGCAGCCCTTTGAAGGTGCAGAAGTATTGGGTGCTGCTGCAGTTCTAGCAATTGCGAGCCGCTAGCAGCAAGCGTAGCTTCCAGAGGTGATTAGCATTGATGCATTTTAGACCAATCGCATGCGCTGTTTTATCGTAGGAATAACTCGCTACGAAAGTCAACTCATTGTGCATTTTCAGGTCGTGCATAAAAAAGGTGTGCCCATCTGAGCTGCCATTTATATTTTTGACGAAAATACCGCCGATTTTCCTACGAGTCTATACAAAGTGCGAGATATCGCCAACGTTTCGACGACAATCACATAGTGTGAATTGATTGAGGGAAAACCTTACTGCTAGAGCCAAGGTTTTAGGACATGTCCTACACATAATCCCAAAAAGCGTCCTAAAAACCGGTGGATTTCTGTTGGACGGTATTAGGACAACATGAATTACGCCCTTTAGGAACATTTTAGGACATAAAGTGCAATCTATTTCGGTAAATCACGCCAAATTTTAGGATATTTTAGGACATTAAGGACTGTTTTAGTACAGATAATTTTCTTCCAATTAATCCGTATGATGCTGTCCACCCCATATTCTTAGGGTGTTCCAACTATAAGAGCGCCGTAAATGCACGTGAAAGCCCTTTGTAACCTCTGGGGCCTCCCTGTATGAGCCACACACTGGATGTCGTGGCTACATCGCCAACCGCGGCAGGCATGCGTTTCACGAAAATATCGACAGTCGGGTCCAAAACAAATGGACTGGTCATTTCTTTATAAATCCTGGCAGCCACTTCGAATCACGGAAACAAACGTTGACAGTCCAGTCCAAGCTACGAGTCTGAAGTTCCAGCTTCGTTCACTTCGGGTTCACTTCACTGTGGTGACTCCAGGTCAAGTCGTCTGTGCAGTCAGTCGCACCACGCAAAACCCAGCTTTTACACCGGACCAGGTCACGCCTTCAGCGAAACCAGCTGCAAACCAGCATTTCACTCGGAATTCAGCTCATTCCTCTGTGCCACAAAAACACAAGCTTATGTCGTCTTTACCATGCCTTCGACTCGAAGTTCGAGCCCCATAGCGTGTGCTGTACGAAAGTCCTTGATCGGGCATGAACCAACTCCACGACAGCGGCGAGCATTACAGCAGGGGAATCCCGGCTCATTCGCCCAACTGCTGGGCGCTCTCGGGTCAATAACCCCCCCCCCCCCCCGTCTCTGACGGCTCCACCCAACCATGTGGCATCATTGGGTGTCATTGACAGTGTCAACTTGACACGGGCCGTCGAGTGGAGCGCTCGTGCTCATTCTTGCTTTTGCTGGAGTGAAGTAACGAGAGACGATGAAGCTGTTCCTGCCTCTGACCGTTGCGGGTCTGTCTCTGGCGGCCGCCAACGGCGCGCTGCTCACCTCCACGTACACGGGCACCAAGGGGCTGCACGAACTGGCCAAGGCCCAGGGCAAGTACATGGGCACGGCCACGGACAACGGCGAGCTGACCGACTCGTACTACCTCAAGGCGCTCAAGAACAGCAGCGAGTTCGGCATGCTCACGCCAGGTAACGCCATGAAGGTACGATATGTCCTCCTCCAGAAGACGTTCTGTAGTATTTATTCACGACCGTTACGGATGTGGACTTGACTGCAGTGGGACGCGACCGAGTCGACGCAGGGCACCTTCACGTACACCAAGGGAGACGCCATTGTGTCCATCGCGGACGAGATGGGCGCCCAGGTGCGCTGCCACACGCTGCTGTGGCACCAGCAGGTCCCCAGTTGGGTGCAGAGCCTCAGCAAGACCGAGATGCTCAGCGCGCTGGAGAACCACATCACGGAGGTCATGACGCACTACGGAGACTCGTGCTACGCCTGGGACGTGGCCAACGAAGTCATGGGCGACGACGCCACGTACCGCCAGTCCTTCTGGTACACGACCACGGGCACTGACTACATCGTGACGGCCTTCAAGACGGCCAATAAGGTCAAGAAGTCGCTCGGTCTCAAGACCAAGCTGTACTACAACGACTACAACACCAACACGGTGAACGCCAAGTCCACGGCCGTGTTGAAGATGATCCAGACGCTGCTACTCGACGCGGGCATCGGCATTGACGGCGTCGGCTTCCAGTCGCACTCGAGCTACTCGGACACGGCGACGACCGAGGATATGGTGACGAACTTGGAGCGCTTCACTGCCCTGGGGCTGGACGTCGCCTACACGGAGCTGGACGTCAAGACGAGCTCGACCACGCCGTCCGAGGACGAGCAGGAGAAGCAAGTCACCGTCTACACTAACACTATTGCTGCCTGCCAGCAGGTGGAAGACTGCGTCGGTGTGACGATCTGGGACTTCGATGACACGTACACGTGGCTCGAGAACGCAGCCCCGCTGCCGTGGTACCAGCCAGGAGGCAAGGGCACGGAGCTGGTGCGCAAGCGCGCTTACGACGGTATCGCGGCTGGATGGGGCACGTCTAGTACTATGACTACTAGCACTGACAGCAGCGCGGCACAGACCACCAGCTCCAGCGCCAGTGTGGGAGGTGAAGCTGATGCTTCGAGCGCTGCCACGCAGACCACGAGTGGGAGCGCTGATACGACAGGATCGAGTATAGCGAGCAGTGCGGAGACGGTGACGGAAACTGCTGCTAGCAGCTCCACGGAGGCATCGGCTGCCAGCAATGCCACTGGAACTAGCAGCTCGCAGAGCAGCAACACGGACACGACGACTTCGACGGCCGCAAGCGGAACCGAGAGCTATACAAGCAGCTTTACCGGTACTGAGACTACGAGCACGGAGAGCAGTGGCTACACATCGACCACGAACACTGGCGACGCTGAGACGACCAGCAGCAGTAACACGGAGGCTCCTACTCAGAGCAGCAGCACTGGCAACGCGGAGAGCACGAGTACCGCTGGTAGCAGCGCGCAGACACCGGCCACTAAAAAGTCCGGCTGCGCTAGTCGTCTACGCAAGTAGAGGCTGCGATGATAATGGAGAAGAAGATGGGGCAGTTCTGGAAAGTAGTAGATCCGCTACCAGTGCCTGAGTATGTTTGAGTTAAAAGTAAATGACGTTAACGGATAATGACTGTAAGAATCTGATGACATGAGCACACCAACAAAAAGGTCCCACACGTTCGAAGCCTTGGAGAGCTTACAGTACGCATAACGCAGTTCTCCCCTCAGCACTATACGGGCTCAGACGTCCGGCATGATGTGGATTGAAGGTATGTTCAACTCGTGCATCATCCAAATTTGCTAAGAAGAATGTTAGACATACACGTAGCCATCTTCGCCTCATTCATAAACCTCCACTTCTGATTTGTTGTTTTCTCAAGCAGTCTCAGCTATTGGGAATAAATGGTCTAGCGAATTAGACCCGATTCTTTAGACTGTTGAACCACTGCGTGTACTCCTCCAGAAATAGCTTGTCTTCACCCTTGCGGAACTTGGCTTCCAAGGTGGTAGGTGTCTCCCCCTTCTTTCGCAGGTTCTTGAACGTGCCCAGTACAACTTCATCGTAGTACTTCGACCTTTTGATGAAAGGATAGACCAGTCGGAACAACATCAACTTGATTCCTCGTTCTTCCTGGCCCGCCAAATCACCCGTGGAAATCTCGTTCTCGTTGCCCCTCAAACGTTTATTATCGTTGACGTTGCCTTGCCCCGTCAGCTCTCGAGCGGGATCCGCGGACACGAGCTTGGTTGAGAGTCTGGAAGAGGCCGCGTTGGTGCATGACAAAAGCGTGACGAAAGTCGCCAGCAGTGCCCATTGTAGCAGACGCATTGAGTCGTCGGAGATGGCTGAGGGGGAAGAGAGGAGATTCAGGAATGAAGAAGTGAGCACAGCTGCACTGTATGGGGTACAGTAGTCAATAGTATTGTCTAAATAATCACGTGTGTTTGTGTTTAGTTCGAAGATCTCGGTCTAAACAAACGCTTGAGTTAAGACGCAATTCCGTTTGTCTTGTAGACCGATGTTCAATCGCGATTCTCCCTCTCAAGGAGGCGGATTGATACGCCTTGCCTAATCAGTGCCTGGAAAAAATATATTATAATAAATAGTAATGATATTTTCCTTCCGCATTTAGTTATTATTGATATCTTAACGTATCCTATATTATTGCTACTGAGCATCATTTATTGTTTTGTATGGTATAGTTAGTTCTTCATTTTTAAGCATCTGGTGTATAAATATCTTGCTTTTAGTAAGGTAATAGATAACTACAATGTTTTCGTAGAGCTCATCATGGCCAGTGATTCTAGAAAGCGCCTCCCGTCGACTCCTCTTCATTCTGCTCATTCTACAACTGAAGACATCGTTCCCAGCCCCCTCTCCCTCTTCACCGGTCGAAACCATGCCCAAGAACTCCGACATCTGCCGCGTTTTCTTCTCCTCTATGCCCGACTTCTACTTCAAGTGCAAGTACTGTGGCGCAGTACGCCGCCAGAAGGCTTCGAGTGGCTACGGCAATTTCGTCAGCCACTTGAAGGACAAGCACCCCGGCTATGAGGCTGATTACCTCGCTCGGGCCAGCTCCATGACCGGGAACCTACACTCCTACGGCTTTGTGAGCGACAAAGTCGCGAACGTGTACCACTGGCTGGAGTGGGTGGTCGACCGCAACATGCCTCTGTCTGAGGTTGACCACCCACTCACACGGTCGATGTCGCGTCTCAAGCCCATCTCCTTCAAGATGCTGCGAAAGTACATTGCGGCCACGACCAAGGCTGTCGAGAAGGCCATCGCCGAGGTGCTCCCGCCCGACTTTGGCGTCATGTTCGACGGGTGGACGTGCTTTGCGGAGCATTACGTCGCTGTCATCACCATCTTTTGGCTCAACGGTGAAGTGCACTACGTGGTGTTGGCCGTAGCCCCTCTCGACGAGGCTGACCAGACGGCCGAGTCGTACTGTGCATTCACCCGGAGCATTCTGGGTATTTTTGGCCAATCAGTGGAGTCGCTGAGATTTCTATGCGGCGACAACTGCGCCACCAATCAGCGGATGGCTACACTTCTCGGTGTCCCATGGGTGGGCTGTGCTTCCCATCGCTTCAATCTGGCGACCAAAAAGTTTTTGGCCGAGCACGACGATCATGTTGGAGCTGTGAGCGAGCTGATGGCTGCGCTGCGCACTCCCAAGAACCGCGCCGAGCTTCGACGGCACACGGGGCTGGCACCGCTGAGGGCGAACGCGACGCGGTGGAGCTCGACATTCACGATGCTGGAACGGTACGTGCGCATCCGCGACGAGATCAAGCGCGTGGATGCTGTGTACGACCTGGTGCCTAAGCCAGCTGCGCATCGCCGGATTGTCGCTCTAACGGAGACTCTCAAGACGTTCAACAGCGTGTGCAAGAAGCTTCAGGACGACAACCTCAGCATGAGCGCCGTGCGCGTCCTCTTCGACAAGATGGCGGAGATGTTCCCCATAACAAGTTCGTACCTGTCGCCGGATGCCGACATCGTTCACTCTCCAGTGTTTGAGAGCGCTTTTGTAAAGGTAATTTGTGTTGCTGATGTTTAGCTAATGTTGTGCTAAATACTAATGTTGCTGTATGTTACGCTAGATTGCTGGAAAGCGCGAATCCGAGATGACGCCAGAAGAACAAGACGCTGTGGCGCCGTTTGAGCTCAGCTCTGCGGTGGCCGTACCCGCCGCCAGCACGCAGCAAAGCGCACGGACGCGGACTCAAGCACGCAGCGGTACTGAAGACTTTGCAACCGCGCTGCTACGCTCTGACGATGTCCCGCCGGAGACTGGGCCACGCTACAGCCCTCTTGTCAGGGCGATTCCACCGACCAGTAACCGCTGTGAGAGACTTTTCTCGCAGTGCAAGCTTGTCATGACTCCGCAGCGCTCGTCTCTCCTCCCTATCAACTTCAAGATGATAGAGTTTTTGCGTGCCAACCGTAAGTACTGGGATGCTCACACACTAATGGGCATCGAAATTGCTGATGCTAATGATTAGATGCGTTGACGGCAGCTCAAGGTCAATAAAATACCTATTGAGCAGTTACTTATTATTGCTTTGTGCTTTCACCATTTATTTATTATTGCTCTATGACTTTGGGTACCCAGTACTTTATTGTAATGTCCGAACACTGTGCCTAATAACTCAAGCATATAGGTATGGAGCCGCCACACGGTATTAAGTGCTTGTTTTTTCTTAAATTAAAAGCTTATTTTCTTATTAATTGCTTATCAAATTCGCTAAGCTCTATCTTTTGGCTTGAAGTAGCACGAATTCGGCCTGTGATAGCAATTAAGTTGCTTTCTATTCCAGAATATTGTTTTCGTGAGTAGCCCGAGGTGTGATCCAGTGGTTACCAAATTTCTTCTTCTCCTGCATGAATCTTTTTGAGATTGATCGCGATAACTCTTCACTGAAAACCCCAAGCATCCCACGAGCAGAGGCGCAGCCGGCTCGCTTCAAATCGCGAGCAGAGCTTCGCTGCTCCCTCTGACAAATACTTCTCCGGCCCACTTCATTATGACACTTTCGGTTTTTCGCAAAAATATCGTGAACGAAACAGCGTCTAGTAAATCTGAAGGTAGTATGTAAAAGCCCTTACTTCAGCGCGTACGCGCCGCTTTTTGAATGAGATGAAACGCCTGTGCTTCTACTTCATATTCGCCTTCAAAGTCTTCCATTTAGGGCGCCTCCAGGTTTTTTTGCGCAGTTTTATCAATATTTAGCGATATTATTCACCGGATTTGGAAGGTGGTCTTTTTGAATACATAGGAGCAGTTGGGCGGCGTAAAAAGGATAGACGCTGCAGCAAAACGAGGTTTTACTCCGTGTTATTTCGATATGGTGTTAATTAGCACGATTTAACAGGATTTGTCCAATCACCGCGGGTTTCCTGAAAGATGTGCACCACATAAAAACCTCAACTGTCATAATGAAGTGGGCCGGAGAAGTACGAAGCCAACGAGCAGCTTAATTGAGGTGTGAGCTGATAGGCTAAAATAAATGGCTCAACTTTGTGTCAACAGCTACCGTCTTACCCGCATAAAGCACATCGGCGTAGTAATAAAAAAATATTGTGTCAAAAGTCCTACATGCATACCCCAAATATAACACAGGCCTTATTACAAGGACACCTCCAGAGAAAGGGGTCGGGTAAATCAAGTCACAACCAATGCCTATGCTAATGTAAACTTAGATTTAGCTACAAACCAACCATTACCAACGCTACGCTTGCTTGCCCTAAGACTACCTCCAGCTTAAGTCCTTGCGCCGCAGCTACATCATCACCGAAAGCATACGAAGCCGGTGTCGAAGGAATTACACGCCACGATATTGCTGCAAGCACCATTCAAGGATGGTGGCAGCATCGATGCTCCGTGCTGCATCGTTTCATAACACATTTTAATGTTTTAAAAATTAGGTGGTATGCAGTCGTATGTATTGCTTCAAAAATACGTTTGGTGCCATTGGGGTGGCCCGCCTTCTAGGTTGTAGGATTTGTTCGTAGCTTACCGCCTAGGCGGTTTAAATGAATATTACGCTCATTGGGCGTTATATTTTATTTGCGCGCCTATGCGCACTATGCGGGGTAAGACGGTAGCGCTGTAGCGATACCTGTTGCGCCACAATATATATAGGCATCTGTATGCTGTATATTGAAGTAAAGTATAAGAGAAAGAAGCAATCCTATTGGCTACTATGAAGCAAAGCACTGCAGCTACGAGGGCCAACCATGTAGGAAAGACGCCAGCAAAGCTCAAGATACATAAAGCCGGGTGATGCTCAAGAGGGGGATGGCTTTGACGCCATCTCGCTTCCAAAACTGACGGCAAGGACAACTCAATACACAACATTTCAAGTACAAACCAGCGATGGCATCTGAAGGCAAGAACGCGAGCGGCCTCGAGTCCTTCAAGGGCAAGGGGTACGCGATGTGGAAGGACAAGCTTCTCACCCACATCAACACCCAGGACCAGCTCTACAAGCGCAAGCAGCTTGAGAAAGGGCTGCCAGAAGTGCGCGTGCTGATGGCGGACTTCCTGCGGGGAAGCCCAGAGCAACCGCCAGCAGTCCCAGAGCAGGGCCAACTGTCTGAGAAGGAGACTTTGGCAATGCGATGGGCGTTGATGGGCTGGGAAAGGGCTAAGGGCGACATGCAGAACTTGCTGAACCAAGTGTTGCCAAACTTCTTCCTCTCGACGCTGCCAGACCTGGTCTCTCAGATGAAGCCATGCGAGGTGGTCAAGGCGTTGGAGAAGGACTACGGTCAAGGAGACGCAGCCGGGTTAATTGAGCTAACCCGTGCTTGGTCGAAACTGGCCAAAAGTCCGTGGTGCGACCTGCGCACTCTTTTTGGGCAACTCAAAAAGGCCCGAAATGAGATCAATCGAAAGACCCAATCCCTTCTGGGACAGGACATCGTGGCTCTGTGTCGAGGTCCTGTCCCAACTTCCAAGTGAGTTTTGGGCCTCGTCAATCTCAATGAAGAAGGGCGAGTTTACGGTCGAGAAGGTCGAGGGTGCGCTTCGTCGCATCTTCGGAGAAAAGTCGAAGAAGGAGATATCGGGCAACATGGACAAGGGATCAATACCGCTCAACAATGTTCGCACGAGTCAAGCTCAGAAGCGGAAGCACGCACCTAAGACAGAGAACGAGTGCTTTTATTGTTCCAAGAAGGGTGACTGCAAGGCTGACTGCCCCGTGATGGCTCAGGACAGGGACCCGAACAGGGAAGGGGGGCAACTGTTCCGGACCGACGTAAAGACGGCCCCCGGAGCCAACAAGAAGGCCCGCAAGGCCAAGCAGTCCGCGATCAACACGATGAAGGCGGTCGTCAAAGAGGGCGAGAAGCGCGTGGACGAGCAGGGCCAGACGCCGCTCGAAAAGGACATCGACTATGCGGAGGACGTGCGCAGCCTGGCGTGCGACTAGGAGGGTAACGTGCCCATGAGTGACGAAGAAGGGCAAACGCCGGCTGACCTCGAGAAGATCGAGCGAGAGGTAAGGAGAAAGTATGTATCTTATCTAAGCAAGTTGCAGAGGCTCACACTAACTGATGACCTATGTGTTGTGGATACAGGGGCTGGCCATGCTGTAACACCATACAAGAGGTGGTTCAGCAGCCTTCGCCCAAGCCACGGACACCAGTTCACTTACGGCAATGGATCTACATCTGAAAGTTCACTAATGGGTTCAATACAAATTAGTGTTCTAAATTCTGATCACAATAAGAGTGTCATAAATTTAAGTGATGTAGCCTTTGATAAGCAATGTGATAGTAATCTGCTGAGCGCATACTATCTAGCCAAACAAGGGTATAGGAACTTGCAATCGAGGTCAGGTGATTTCCTATTCTTCTTTGGTACAGAAGGCAAATTACTATTTGCAGCAGTAGCAATTGGTGAGGTTTACTACTTACCAAGTACTAAGCCTAGAAAGAAAATGATACTGTCGATCCAGACACTAAAATACGAGCGCCTAATAAAGGAGTGGCATTTGATGCTTGGTCATGTAGGCAAAGACAGACTGCTGAAAATTATTAGTAATCTGAAAACAAGGAAACAGTGTAGATCTGAGTTATTCTAGACTCAAAGAAGTTCCTTTCTACTGTAAAACATGTGCGGAAATGAAGGACCGGCGCATGTCTTATAGAAACATGGTGGGAGATAAGCCGACGGAGCCGCTACACACGCTCCATATGGACACTACAGGACGTCTTAGAGTGAATGGTCTGTACGGATCATTCGGCTACCGATATGCACTAGCGGTAGCAGATGATGCAACTGGGTACAAATGGTACTTTCCTTTGAAATCCCTAAAAGAAGTATCAGGGAAAATCAGAGATCTTCTAAAACAGCTCTCTGTTCAATTCCCATACAAAGTGAAGAAATTAGAACAGATGGAGGGACAGAGTTCGTAAATAACGAGGTTAGCAAACTCTGTACTAAATTAGGTCTCTTATTTCAACACTCAAATGTTGACTCACAAGAAGAGAATGGTAGTGCAGAAAGAGCGCACCAAACCATGATGAGTGGTGTTAGATGTCTACTTAGAGGCTCTAGCATGGCGGCCTGAGGCGTTACTCTACATGGTCGAAGTTACCAATCGCTTGCCAATGGCAAGGCTCGGAATGAAAATGCCGTATGAAATGCTCCATAAGAGGACGTGTAACGGTTTAGCGTTACAGATTTGGGGTTCTACGTGCTTTGCACATATTCCCAGAACTAAAAGAAAGGACCCTAAATTAGGTGGTCGAGCAATAGAGTGTAAATTATTGGGTATATCACCCAATTATAAAGGATACCACCTGTTTGATATCAAAGGAAACAAGTATGTCACTGCCAGAGACGTGAAGTTCAGTCCGGTAGTTACCGAGGCAATGATAAATCAGTCTTTCCCAACAGAAAAGGTCGTGGAAAATAAAAGTGAGACTCAGATTATCTCTGATTTAGGTAAGAGATCTAGAAGGGACAGTGAAACTGAAGTTGAAGTTGTAAGTTCAGAATCGGTCACGTCTGAACCGACATTGCAAGAAGTGGGAGATGGTAATCAGGATGCTAGTCAGAGACCGCGCCGCTCTAAGCGACTACGATCGCAAAAGCCGACTGGCGCTAAATCAGTGACGGCGAAAATGTGTCATATTCCAATACCTAAATCTCTAAAGGAGGCTTTTGCTAGACCATGTGCCAAGCAGTGAGAGGCAGCAGTAAAAGCCAAGTTTGAAGCACTCCTAAAAAATGGAACATGGACTCTCGTCCCAATTCCGCCTGGCAGAAGAGTTAGGCTGCCACTGGCTATTTGATGTTAAATACAATGCGGATGGTACCGTGGATAGGTTTAAGGCACGCCTGGTCGTTTAGGGCAACACCCAAATGTACGGAATTGATTATAAAGAGGTCTTTTCCCCTGTTGCTCGTTACGAGTCATTACGTCTACTGCTAGCGCTGGCCGCTTCGCTCGGCCTGTACTTACATAAGATGGATGCATCAACGGCCTTTCTAAATGGCCTGTTAAATGAGAGCATCTACATGCGACAGCCACATGGGTTTCGGCACGGATCGGCTTCCCTTGTGTGCAAATTGCGTAAAAGTCTGTACGGTCTAAAACAGGCGCCTAGAATTTGGTATGGCGTACTGAATGAGTTTCTAAAGTCTTTAGGATTTTTGCGGTGCAAGAAGGAGTACTGCTTGTACCACAAAAAGTGGGGGGGGGGTTGATGGAGTCGTTCATACACTCATTGTGTGCGTGTATGCGGATGACTTGACAATTGCGGGCTCACATCTGAGCTCAATACAAGAACTAAAGAGCAAACTATCAGAGAAGTTTACAATGAAAGATTTAGGAGAGCTATACTATCTTCTGAAAATGGAAATCAAAAGCGACTTAGAAGCAAAGACCTTGCGCATCTCGCAGCATAAGTATATCCATGACTTGCTACACAAGTATAATATGCGAGATTGTAGTACTGAGCCAACGCCACAGGCAAAAAGTATTATACTACAAAAGGAAGAGACTCTTACGCCAGAGCAGATCGCAGCTCAGCCGTTCGATTATAGAGGATTGGTAGGGTTTCTAATGTACCTAGTAAGAGGCACTAGACCTGACATAGCTAATGCTGTAAGGGAACTAAGTAAGTACTTGTCTTGCTACAATAAGACTCATTGGAGAGCTGCTCAGCGAGTACTAAAGTACTTGAAAGGAACGTCGCAGTATGGCTTACTATATGATGGCAATAGTACTACTAGGCTCGAGCTATACACAGACGCGAGCTTCGCGAATGCACATAAGCAAAGGAAATCTATTGCAGGTTATGTATCACTACTCGCTGGTGCATGCATCGCATGGAAAAGTGTAAAGCAAGATTGTATAAGCCTCAATACAGCTGAGTCAGAGTTAGTAGCTGCTAGTGAGGGCGTACGAGAAGCAATGTGGCTACGGCTACTACTAAAGGAGTTAGGATACGGACAAGTACTACCGACTCAGTGCTGGTGCGATAATACTGCCGCCATTAGTATTATTAAGGACCCCTGTAGTCATTCGTCCACGAAGCATATTGATATTAGGCATTTGTATGCTCGTGACAAGCATGAAGAGGGAAGTATCACAGTTACGTACTGTAGTACAAATGATATGATAGCAGATGCACTGACTAAGCCGTTAAGTCAGAATCACTCCGCAATATGATGGGAGTTAAGGATTTGAGTGTCTCAAATTAAAGATTAGATTCTAAATGATATCAATATCACGAACAAAAGCAAAATGTAACCAACAGTGTCAAAAAGTGATTTTCGTCCCCAAAATAAGTCAAAAAGGCTACTAAGAGCAAATAACAAAAATAGACACACATTATGAACAAAGACACAAAATTAAAGTCAGAGTTACGGAGTGAGCGCAAAAGTGAGAACGAAAGGCACGATTAAGGCCTAAAAGCCGTGTTAATCGTCTCACCTAGCCCTATTTTAAGTAGAGATGGTTTAGATTAGTAGGGATTCAGAATTCTCAAAACATTCTGATCATTCTAAACTTTGTGAGCATCTCAAAATGGATCAAAATAGATCAAAACTCGAGGTCGGATTGGACGCCTCAGACCGATACGGTTGACATGCTCGCACTCATCTACGTCAACCTTAGCGCAGAATTGAGAGAGCTCACGGATTGGAGACGGCTGCACTCGAACGCGGGGTGTCACGTTGGTCTTGCGCGAGACATGCTGGAACAGTGAGGGCAGCCTGAGCTGCATGTCAGCACCACGCAAAAATCTATTTTGAGCCGAGTAGTTTTGATCCATTTTGAGCTATTGCGCAGTTAATATTGCATTTTCGAAACGTTTTAATTGATTTCGAAATTCCTCCAAACCATCACTAATTTTTAAGGACAGTGAACCGTTCGGGCACAAGCCCCGTACTCCGAGTGCTGTACACTCGATTTAAGCTAAGTTTTATTTTAAGTGACTCCCTAATCTGTGCCGCTGAAAAGTACTTTGGTCATAAGCCGGGTGGTCGCGAGTAGCAGTTGGATTTGACTTTCCCCCGACATTGTCCCCAGTTGGACGATTAGCAGCCTGTCAGCGCAAAAAGCCGGGAGCTGTGTGCCCTCTGTGGTCTAGGCCAGGTCTTGCCGTCGTCAGGGGATGTCGGGTGGCTTACGCCCCCCCCCCCTCCCGAAGGATTTGCAGCGAAACCAGCACTTGAGCAGCAAGGCGAGCAGATGAGGGAGTGAAAGCAAAAAGCTAAAGGCGGAGAAGGATATGAGAAGAGGCTTCGTAATATAAGATTAAGTGAACATCATTTTGGGCCGAATTCAGTTATGTTGGGTTCAGCGCTGCCTAGAATACACTATTTTAGGCTGCCTGGGTTTTAAATTTCTCTAGCATAAGTACTGTTCAGCTATACCGTTCTGGACGAACCCGATACAAGTATTTTTGGATGCATCGCATCTAGTACATGTACATGAGAAGAAGAAGAAGAAATTTCTATTACGAATATTTATCTTCTCACCTTGCTTGGTAGATACTAACTATATGCTGTGAGCTAACCGACTAGCGTCTGAAAGACGATACCTGTTCGGTGATTCAGATGTAGTTGGACGTGGCGGGGGTGGCGTCGATAGAAATCTCCAAAAGAACTGCTCTCAGCCAGCTTCGTAATGATCTTCCTGAGTTGCTGTTGTTTAGACTTCTCCGTATGTCTCAACCGGCGGCGGTAGTGAGCACCGAAAGTGTTGTAGATGGCGGTGATAGAGCTTCGGGACCCTTCTCAAAATAGTAGTGGATTCGTTCGGTCCATCGATCATACAGTGTGATAAACCTGATTATCGGAATTTTCAGAGTGACGCCGTCCCAGCTCGTCCCCATCCCGTCCCTCGCCTGTCAGTCTGGTATGTTGAATATCTGAAGAAGCTCTTTCCAAATAAGGTCACGTATCGTCATACACAAAATCACAAATTCACATTTTGCTTAGACACATTTCTTCAAACCCCATTTACTTCAGGTCCTCATCATGAGGGATGCCCACGTGTAGCGTGTCCTCGGAGCCAGTAGCAGGCCACCATCGAGGGTGTAACGATGCAAACGCGCGCGCATGCGCGCCGACCTTTCAATGTCCGAGTTTGAAACTTCTTGCCCCCGAGAGCCTTCAGCACCACGACACAAGTGCCATCCTTGGCATAAGCCGTTCGGATTAGATCTGGTAATGACGAAGTCACAGTCGTAACATGAACCAGCCCATAATCCGGCCTGCGCGACAGCGCGTCCGCGAGGACATTCTGTCTGCCAGGCTTGTACTTCACCTCGAAGTTGTACTCCGCGAAGAAGGACAGCCAACGGGCCATCCTTTGCGAGAGATGAGGCGACTGAGTCGCAGGGCGTAATGACGCATGATCCGTGTAAATCACGAACGGCTGAGAGCCCAACAGGTGAACCCTGAGCCTTCAGCTGACGATATTCGAACGCCACCACGCGCTCGCGCCCCTCGGCGTCTGCTTGCAGCAGGTCACAGCCGATGGCAAAGTCCGAGGCGTCACAGACGACACTAAACGGACGGGCGAGGTCTGGCAAAGCCAGAATAGGCGCATGAAGGAGAATGTCCTTAATTGCCGCAAACGCATTTTGATGCTCGGTGTTCCAACACCACTCCGCATCCTTCTTCAGGAGATTGGAAAGTGGCCGAGTCAACTCAGCGTAGTTCTCGCTCTACTTGGGCAAGTAGTTGGCCAAACCAAGCCACTTGCGAAGATCCTTCTGGTTCTTGGGAACCGGCCAGTCAACAATGGCCTTGACCTTGACCGGGTCGGCCCTCAGGCAACGCTTCCCGATGAAGCACCCTAAGAAGGGGATCTCTTCCGCTCCGAAGATGTATTTGTCAATGTTGGCGTACAACTTGTTTTGACGCATGCATTTGAGCACAGCACGCAGGTGCTCGGCATGGTTCTCCATATCAATCTTTCCGTGCTCCGCACGACTGTGGACAAAGATGTCATCGAAGTACGTTTGTGCGTACGCCCGATGGAGCCTGAAGAGCTGCGTCACAAGACGATTAAACGTCGCTGGCGCGCTCGAAAGCCCTTGGGGCATCACCAACCACTCCCAGAGCATGCCGCTCGGAGTACTCACCGCAGTGAGAGGAATGTCGCTCGTCCTCATGAGCAATTGATAGTAACCATCGACCAAGTCTAGCGCACTGTACACGTACATCCTACCATGTTGTTCTGAAGAACGTCCTTCCGAGGAATCGGCGTCTGCGCCGGAATGGTGGCAGCATTCAGCTTGTTGAAAGCATGCACGATACGCCACTTGCCATTCGGCTTTCTGACGCAGAACGTCGGCGTAGAGTGCGGAGACTTACTCTCACGCACCATACCCGCCTCGTGCTTCGCACGGAAGAACGCGTCAATGACGTCACACTGTTCCTTCGGCATTGGCCACTGCCTCGTCACGCAGTACTTCGTTCCCGGAACGAGATCGCTTTCATGGCGGACACCTTGGTCTGGAGGTAGCCCCGAGGGGGGTTCCTTCGCGACCCATCCTGGTACTCCTTCACCACGTCATACAATTATTCAGAAGCGAGGACGAGTTCAACTCTTCTTCAGGTCGTATGACCACCACCTCCACCAAGTCTCCAGCCTTCAAGGCTTCGCCGAACTTAGCCAAGGACATCTCGTCCAGCTCTAGGTGAACAGATAGTGCGGGCAAGTTGTCGAGGTTAATACCTCCATCGATATCGCCCGTCACTCCATTCACGAATGTGTAGAGCTGCTCGATCTCGCGTGGAGCCTCGCCGCTCGACGCGCCCTTCTCGACTCGTGAGACCGCAGACGCCTTGCGCTCCGCCAGGAGAGAAGTGCGTAGCACCAAGGGTCTTCGACCGCCAATCGATCCAAGGCTCATGGCGTTCCAGCCACGCCATACCAAGGATAAGATCATATCTCGAACCGAGGTCTAAGACCAGACAGCTTCCGCGCTATCAAAATCTAAAAACTTCACGCCCAAGTCCACCGGGACTTTAGGCACCGTGACACGAGTGCCGTCGCGAGACGAATAGTGACGATGTTACTCCCACGTGCTACCAGCGCCTCAGCATAAAGCTGACTTCCGTCCATCATGGAATGGCAGGCGTAATTACCCGACGCTCCCGAATCGATCACGGCCTTCCCGACGTGGGACCAGCTGAAGCAGCTACTGTCCCGGGTATTCGCTCCGTCTAAAGAGGCGTATCGCGTACGCTCGCGCTTCCTGGCTACCCGGCAGGGCAAGAAGGAGCTTACAAGTGCTACCAAGAGCAGTGGGGCTGCCGTAGCTTTAGCGTCAGAGGAAGACGTAACAGACTCACAGAGTCGCGGCTAAAGATAGCCCGTTTTAATACCAGAACGCACGAGTCTGTACTCCTTACGGACTCCAAGAGTCAACCCTTAACTCTTAGCTGTGAATCTCAAACTGAATGTATTTCTCTTTATCGCTGCAAAGCCGCCTTTGGTGTAATTGTATCTGGTTCACTATCTAGCAGAGTGAACCTTAGTCATATGCATAATATGTGGCTCTGAAGCCATGTACTGATTGTCCTACTGAAATAGGTTAGACACTGTGCACCACACAAGCCTGTGTGTCCGACACTTCGTAACCATTCGGGTAACTCTCGTGTAACCCCGTTACACCCTCATTTAGAGGCTGGTCATCCTCAACTGTCCACCAAAGACCGAAACACTCTACAAGACAATGTCGGCGATGTGGTGCAGGATTTGTGGGTGCTTTCTATCGTTGTAGTGTTATTGTAAATTTCGGCCAAATCAGGACTTCTGGGGCGGCGGACAGCGTACTTTTCGGATGATCCTTCGGTTAATGTCACTGAAATCCGCAATTGAGTGCACAACTGCGGAGGGGGTGTGGTGCGATCATAAACAGCTATCGCTTGGCCGCTAGAGCCGAACCCAAATGATTGATAGGAAGGACCATTATGGAGATGATGGAAATGCGGCCGGAGCACCAGCATCCGGTTCTACAGACGCCAAACTCTCGGTATCTTATCATTTTCGACGGTGGATCACGGGGTAACCCAGGTCCTTGTGGTAGCAGGGCAGTTATTGTGCGTATGGATCCTGAAACGACTGCGCATGAAGTGATATGGGTCAGCAGGATGTCGTTAGCGCAACGGCGGACAACGAAAAATCGTGCTCAGCTTGTTGGACTTAGCGGGCAGAGCACCTGAAGCTCTCCAATGTGCATGTTGCGGGGGACTGCGCGATGATCATTGGTATGCTGCACCAACGTAGGATGGCTAGGTCTCGATCACTACAAGGGTTATGCCATGCTCCGCGACGCATGGCAGATCCCATTGGGGTTCGCAGCTGGACCCACCACTACCACAATAACAAAAAGACGGCCGAATGTTTGGCCAAAATCGCTATGGACTCAAGGAGAAGTGTGCAGTTCGATCCGTCGGCTGGCTACGAGGCGCTACTCTTTCCAATGGACAGTGTTTTGAATTACTTGGAAAGCGATGCGAATCACTGGATCTCCAACTCTGCCGCTGCAATCGAAGGTGACGAGCAGGAACGGTGATTTCGATGCATTCATCTACATTTTTAACAAGGTCTCTGTCTTAGTCGAGTTCTATCCCGATCTCCAATGTCATACAGAGAACGGATGGGAGTTCAGGTTCAGCATGGCGCGATAGGAAGAATAAATACCGGCGTAGTGTAAGTGATCTAAATACACCTTATTCACAACAACTAACCACTTCAAACCAAACCATGAAACCGTAACGAACCTGGTTTGCTGGTTGGTTTGAACTATGAACCAGGAGGTTGGGTTGGTTTGTTTCAGGGTGGGAAACCTGACGGATACGGTACTGGGTCATTCCTGAAATTATATTTTACATTTGTGACGCGCAATTGTCCAGTTTCTGATACTTTTACGACGTGATTATACTCGACGTTGTTGGCCCTACGGAGAAAAATAGTACGCTAAGAACATAATTGGGTTGCCAATTGAGAGATATCACTTGATTAGTGTATTGGGAAGTAACCCTTTCTGGCAACTGCACAAAAAGTGTCAGCTCATGATCACAAATTTGCTTCACGAACGTTTTCTTTCACTTTTGCCACGACTATATTTGTGTTTTCAGGAATGACCCACTAAAACAAAATATTCCAATTTGCGTAGTACTGTGTAACCATCTGTGTTTCGTCCGGAGATTTCCATCCTAAACACGCATTGTCCGTTTCCCCAAGCCTTTCACCATGCGCTCTCAATACTGGAAGTTAATGCTAAAATGGTTAAAATCGTAAGAGTTGAATCTAACGGCTTCATTGATCTATGTAGCATAAGCACTGTTAGCTATGATATGGAGCCGTTCTTGACGAACTCGATCCAAGTAATTTTGGATGCATCGCATCCAAATCCGAAGATATTTTAAGCTTTGCTAATATTACGTCCGTACTGCACAGATACGAATCATTTGTCGAACCTCGTCAGGCATAGTGTACTCCCTAACGCTAACATGTTAGTTGCTATAAACTGTTAGTTAGTGTCTAGTATTTTGAGCTAGTAGCGTTAGAGCACAAAGATAGGTCACCTTAAGTAAATGTAGGTGGAGGAGAAACTCTTTTTATACAAACACCTTACAGGCGCTTGTAGGCTATTCTAAAAATCTATTGTGATCTATTATCGCATTCTTTGATCATAGTGTAGCTTTGACCAGGTTGCAGACCATACTTGACGTTTAAACCAGGCATAGAAGCCATACTTGACGTCCAAACTAGACTTAGAGGACATAATTTCCTTTAACTCTTAGCTTTATTTACTCATCGCGTGGTGCGTGTGCACCAAGAAATTATCGATAAACCAATCCTATGGATTTCATTTGTATAGAGCCCGTCGCAAGTTCCTACCGGCCAAGTTAGTGAATATGCAGACCTTTCAGATGCAACATCAAGCGAGGCCGACTCCGACCCCGAAACCCCAGCTGAAGGACCGGGGATTTACCATGCGGAACGCATTTACGCTCGGCGAACTGTGAACTACCCCCCCCCCCCATTCTACCTAGTAAAATGGGCAGGTTGGGAGGAGTTCACATGGGAGCCGCCTCGCCACTTGCCAGCAGAGCTGATAGCGGATTGTGAAAGAGATCAAATGGTGCCTGTCCTAATTATATCAGAATCCCTGGAGGTCGGTGGCGCGGAAGGTCAACGTGAAGGCTAGAGGAGGACCGGGTCCTCAGGACCCGTAGAAACTAGACTTTTGATTAGCCTTCGCTGCAGAATCACTTAATAAATACGTTGGCAAACTATACAGTCCAGCTATACAGTACTAACATGTATTGTGGCTTTCATCCGTTTTGGCAAATCGGGTGGTCCGAGATCCGATATATCGGGCCCGATTTGCTCGAGGGCTCCGATTTAGCAGGAAGCGCTGAGGGAGGCTCACTATACCTGACCCGATTTGCGGCTGGGGGCTCCGAGTTGTGAAGCAGGTGCCAGAAATGCCGCTTTTCGCCGGCAAAAGGGACCGCTGCCAAACTATTCCTCGGGCCCTATCAGATTGGCGTGGCACGTAGTTGTAGCTGCCGTAGACGATGGCACAAGTGATTTAGCTGACCATCGTTAAATTTAAATGGATATATACAGGGTACTGTTGCCCTCAATGCATTCTTGCTCCTTAGAGGTGGGGAGGGTATGGCCAGCTTGGAATGCCTCCCCTCTAGGCCTTATGCTCTTAACTCAGGTCGGATATAGCTAAATCGGATTCACCGATCATGCTGGAGCTCCATTTTATATAAATCGGACTCCGAGATAACGCGTCAAATCGGGCGGCAAAATTGTTGAAAACCACAATATAGTTTACAACTAACTGTTAGTTAGTGTCTAGTAAAATTAGCTAACATGTTAGTGGAGTACACTAGATAGGCACGTACGGACTGAATACAGTTCTCATGATCTAATTATCTCTGGACAACTCTACAACATTAGAAGACTTTCCACGAAAGCCAAAGTGCAAGTCCTCACTTCTCGATTACCGCCAGTGGAAACACTTGACCATTTGGAATGAATGCCGTTCTATCAGTTCCTCGCAATCGGGGTATTTGCGTTCGCGCAGACTGCCGCCGCGGCGAATATCCCTTAAGCGGATGGTACCCTTGCTCCGAACGCACATTTTCGGACTCGGACACAAGACCACCGACCCAAGTAGCCGAATGTGCCGTCTACTCCGCGCCTCTGTGCTACCCTGGAATCTGCAAAGCCCAGCCTCGGCGGATCCGACGGGCGATATCTTCGTGAAGCGCTTGCCTGCTACTTGTGGGCAATGTTGCGACAGCGTCCAATGCATGAATGTTACAAGGAGGCCCTGGTTTCTCGTCTGTCGATAGTAAGTTCGGTCGAATACTCCGAAGTCCTGTAGAAATTGCAGCATTTTAGTTATTTGTTAACCCCTGCTCTCCAGTGGAGCAAAGTATGCGAAAAAAAAATAATTCTGAGTGGGCTTAGACGAATCCTAAGTGGCTACACTGCGATGGCATACTTCTGAGCAGGGGAGGAATCATGAGCGGGGCAAGGGGAGGAATTGCGAGTGGAGGATGAATCCTTTGTCTGTACCGATTGTACTTGAGACCTCTACATTTATCGAGTGGCAGCAAACAGGCGATATCAACAATATCCAACCGCAACACATCATGCAGAGAGCAAATGGTATCATTTTGCGGATCATTGTTCGACCCTAACGTGGCCGTGACCAGTCGTAGCTGTAGCGCTTTGGCCTTGCTGGTACAGCCAACAGAGTTGTAGCGCTGTTGTTGTACAAGCGCACGCCGTGCGTGCATTGTGAGTACGTGCAGCGCCAGCCAGCACCGTGGCGCACGCAGCGTCCTGGTTTGTGGCTGTTAGCTTGCCGCCTAGCAATGCGAATTCAAAAGTGCCAAAATGAAATTATTGGTGCGTTAGCTTCTGCTGTAGGATAAGACACGCGCACACGCACACGCACACACACTCCGAGGTGTCGTCTTCAGCCAGTACGCTGGACCTTCATGCACAGCTGGGCGGCAAAGTCAATTTGTACTATGGATCACCGTGGCACTGGATGGAGCATTCGACTTGACTGTGTGGCGGCACAAGCGATGACATCGGGGTCTCCACGGGGTCAAAATATCGTGCCGATGGAGGTTCCTTCGTGCGCAAAAGACTTGCACTTCAAGTATGGAGACCTCTCTGCATTCTCGATCACAAGCGCCGCATCCGACGTCTCAACTTTCATTTCCGACTACACGAATGGAGCCAACACTTTCGTGTATGGAGTGAGCTATGGTACTGCATTGGTGGAGCGCCTCATGCTCCTGAACACGCGCAGTGTGAAAGGATACATCCTCGATAGCGTGGTCCCAACTTCTGGCGCGCCGGCCGACAAGTTTCACTATTTCTCGAAGCTCGACACTGATGCAGGGCAGGTGGGCGAGTACTTCATGGGGTTGTGCGGTCTTGACGCTCAGTGCAAAGCTCGCTTTCCGGCGGGTAACCTTTCGTCAGCGCTACGTGACCTCATCGAAAAGTTTGACACGGACAAAAACTCAACTTGTGCTTCGCTGGTGAATCGTGACGAGCCGGACCTGCCGCCTTCGTACATGCTCCGATTTACGCTGGGAACGCTAATGGGTGATGCGTCGACACGAACGCTGATCCCGCCTATTGTCTACAGACTGGGCCGCTGCAATGCAAAGGACGTGGAGGTCATGACCCAAGTGTTCAAGTCTGTACAGACAGCGAGCACGTCGGCGAACGAGGACACGCATTTCTCGTTCCTACTGTACTACCTCATTGTGTACTCGGAGTACTGGGAGACCCCAGCGCCGTCGCGAGCTGAGATGGAGTCGCGCATGAACGGCTCAAGTATCGTCACCAGAGCTACGTTTCGTCAAGCGCTTCCTCTGTACTGCGCTATGTCGAAGGAGAAATCGGCAGCGTGTGACGAGTTCAACTACGGCAGTTATGACGCCGACGCGTTGAGTTATCGCCGTGACCAGTACTGGAACAAGGCTGCGACTCTCCCGAATGATGCCAGTGTTCTGCTTCTGAGCGGTAAGTTGGACACGCGGGCGCCACCAAAGTATGCCGAGTACCTGCTTGAAGCGCTGGATGCCGAGAAGAAAGAGCTGGTCGCTTTCGACTACGTAGACCACGATGTCGTGTACTCGAGTGGTATGGGCGACGGCAAGGACCCCGTCCTGACCTGCGGACTACAGCTGCTGGTGTCGTACATC
Source organism: Phytophthora melonis (assembly GCA_024211575.1). Taxonomy (NCBI): domain Eukaryota; phylum Oomycota; class Peronosporomycetes; order Peronosporales; family Peronosporaceae; genus Phytophthora; species Phytophthora melonis. The sequence goes on along the minus strand of JAMXKT010000037.1, from coordinate 2,623,257 downwards.
AGCAACAATGGCGACCTGCAGCGCCTCAACCGAACGTGCGTGAGCGAGATGCCCGCGTTTAACTTGACGGTGCCGACTTACGAGCTCCACAACCTTCTGGGCGCCGACGAAGCGTACGACGGCGTGTTCAAGCCAGAGTTGAGCTCCAGCTAAGCTCCTGTAGATGCTGTATGGAATTCATCTTCTACTGCCCCTACGATAAGCTCCAGCTCCACTATCTTCCTTGACAACCATGAATGGGCTTTCATTATCAACTTTGCTTGGATTCCGCCTTACTCCACCAATGTGTGGTACGACGGATAGTACATCTTGGATGCAACGTAGCCCTCCAGAGTCGCGCCGTGGCAGATCGTTGGCAGGACTCCGGCAACACCCTCCTCGATCGCGGTCTCACACACCGCCGTGGCCACCTTGAGCGAGACATCGCGGATGTTCTCCACGGACGGGAACACCTGGCCGTTCGCCACCTCCTCTGCGCTTAAGCATTGTGACAGCGCCTTGGCCGCCGAGTACAACATGCCGTCCGTCACGCGCGTGGCCTGGATGACCGACGCAGCGAGACCCACACCCGGGAAGATGAACATGTTGTTGCACTGACTGATGTGGTACTCCACGCCATTGTACACGACGGGCGGGAACGGACTGCCGCTCGCGAACACGCACTTGGCCTTGGTCCACTCGTAAGCCTGTTGCGCCGTGCACTCGGCCACGGACGTGGGGTTCGACAGCGGGAACACGATCGGATGCTCAGTGTGCTTGGCCATCTCCTCCACCGCGTCCTGTGTGAAGGCGCCGGCGGCACCGCTGAGGCCCATGAGCAGCGTGGGCTTCACGTGCTTGATCACATCCAGTAGCTGCGTCTTGTCCGCGAGGTCGCCCGTGCGTGAGAAGAACTGCTGCGCCGAGTTGAGACCCTCGCGGCCCTCGCCCATGAGTCCGAACTGGTCCAGCAGATAGAAGCGGTTACGGGCCTCCTCCGCCGTCATACCCTCGCGCACCATACCCTGGAGCAGCGTTGTAGCCACTCCCAAACCGGCACTGCCAGCTCCGAGAATGACGATACGCTGGTCCTTCAGTGGGATCTGAACATGGTCGCAAGCGCACAAGACGCCGGCCAGCACCGTCGCGCCTGTGCCTTGGATGTCGTCGTTAAAGCACAATTGCTTCAGTCGGTACGCGTTCAGTACGTCAGCCGCGTGGTCGCTTGAGAAGTCCTCGAACTGCACCAGCACCTTCGGCCATCGAGAGCGAACGGCGCCCATGAACTCGTCCACCATGGACCAGAACGCCTGGCCGGTGACTCGCGGGTGCTGCACGCCGAGGTAGTACGGGTCCTCCAGCAGCTTCTGGTTGTTGGTACCCGTGTCCAGCATCACCGGGAGGACCTTGCGTGGATCGATGCCACCCGCAGCCGTGTACAGCGCCAGCTTGCCGATGGGGATGCCCATGCCGTTTGCCCCCAAATCACCCAGACCCAGAATGCGGCTGCCGTCCGTGACCACGATCACCTCGACGTCGTCACACGGCCAGTTGTGCACCATGGCGCCGAACTGACCTCGGTCGCGCGTGCTAAAGAACATGCCGCGAGGGCGACGGAACAAATAGCCGAACTTCTGGCACACGAGACCCACCGTCGGCGTGTACACGATCGGAGCTGGCTCAAATTGATCAACGAAAGTCAGTCAGATGCAGTCCAAAAGCGCCGATAGAGACAAACAGCAGTGTAGTACTCACCCATTTCCTTCATGTGCTTGATCACGAGACGGAAGTAGAGCGTCTCGTTGCGGTCGTGCAGGTCCGTGAGGAATCGGCTCTTCCTGAGCGGGTCTTCCTCCTGCGAGAAGATGGCGTACATCTTGTCCAGCTGGGCCTCCACCGTGAGGCGACGGGGAGGCACCAAGCCACGAAGACCTGTACCACACCGTAGGAAGTTAGACTTCCCTGTCACGAGGTAATCTATCGTAGCTCATGTCTTACCGAGTCGGTCGCGTTCGACGCGTGGGTAGCCCGTGCCCTTGTTGTACAGCGGATCGTGGATAACGTTGATACCCCGAAGCCCCGTCTTGACCGGCGCCTTGTACTTCTTGAGCGTCTTAAGGTACGAATCCAATGAATCGTCCTCGGAGCTTTCAGGCTCTCCACCGCTCATGACGTCGTCCATCTCATCGCCTTCTTCGCTGCTTTCCGTGGCGTCTTCCTCCTCGTTATGGATACCGGCGACCTTCCGTCCGCTGGCCGCTTGTGGGATGGTAGCGTGATGAACGCTGGGTGTTTGAAGTGGAGCCATGTTTGGTACAGTGTGGCTGGGTCTACAACTTCTGCAACTTGTCTTCCTGAGCGCGAATTGCTAAATGACCGAGGAAGCCCCTGGACTACTTAGTCGAGATCCCCGAAAGCTATTCGCGCCTGCTCTGCGATACCTGGGTCGTTTTCTCATTGTGGCTGCCGCGCTAACTGCGTGGTGATGAAGCGAAGAGTGCATTATTATCCGACCACTGTTTGGTCGTTATATCGCTTTGCGACCTTGGCCCGAAGCTTGGAGGCTTGCTGACAAGCGGGGTTCTAAAGAACCCGTTTTTTTAGATTAGGTGGGTGGGTGATGAGCCGCGGAGGGGTGGGTGGGTTAAATTTAGTGAGTTTTTATAGCCAAACACTTATCTTAGGTTTTGTATGTAGCAATGTTTATGCACTACACACAATCACTACATCAAAATAGTGATATGGTCCGTCTACAAGTATATGTAGAAGGGATTGTTAATAACCCCAAAACCCAATCTGAAAACCCAGGTGGGTTTTCGACCCAATATACCCAAAAACCATTTATTCTAAAACCCGATTTGAGAACCCAGCTGACAAGGCCCTGCAGCAAAGTAACGCGCGGTACCAAGCAGCTTTTGTGCGCCATGGCGGGTGCTTTGACACAAGGCGGCACTGTCGCAGCTCCAAGCAGCACCACGAAAGATGCGATCGCTCCAACCAGCCTCACGCAGAGCAAGGGGCAAATATGAGATTCCCTCTTTGACATCTTGTTGTTATTCTTGTCTAGGGACGGACTTGTGTTCCGAAATCAGGTACTTGTATTTTAATACATGTATTGAAACGCGGCTAGAATGTCCACGCCTTATTAGCTAGCATATTTATCTTAATCGGATTTGAATATCCGTATATAAGGGTATAAAACTAGCTACAAAGCGAAATCGGTTAGCAAATATGAGTGTGTAATCCTGCTTGGACAAGCTGGCGAGACTCGACTCGGTCTAATTTACCGACGGTGGCTAAGAGCTACCGAGACGCCTTTGGGCCAATACAGCCCGAAGTGTGGAGCCGTCCATGGAAATAAGGCTCCGACGGAGTTGTCCATCGAGTGCATTACTTCTATTGTGCCTTTCAGAAACTTTGGCCAATCTGACCTCAAAAAGGTCTTGATACTAACTTTTATAAGGTCTTACCTAGGAGCAAAAGTCCTATTGTGCCATTCTGGCAAAACGCCCTCCGATTTGAGGTCCTACGGAGGACTTTTGCTCCTACGTAAGACCTCATAAAAGTTAGTACATCAAGGCCAGTAAAACCATGCATAAACAAAAACTGAATGTAAACTGACCGAATGGCTTGCAAAGGTAGGCCAAAAAGCGAGCGCGCTCAGTACTGCTACACCTGTAGCGCATGTACGTACGTACAGGCTGAGCACGGTGGCCTGGTTGCGGTGCTGCCTGAGTCTCCCCCTGTACGGGTGCGGCAAAACTATGCATTTGCCACGTATGCTTTCAGGCGCACTGGCCTGATCTAGTCCTACAAAGGACTCGCTAGTCCTACGAAGGACCGAATGGCCAGCTTAACATGGCCATTCGGTCCTTATTTCCAAAAAGGAACCCTTTAGATGAAGACGGAGCTCCTACGTAGGACTTCAGTAATCCGATGCAAGGCCAACAGCAAGTCCTAGGTCTAGCCCTGGCCTCTCCTTCTTAAGACCACCTTTTTGAGGTCAGATTGGCCAAAGTTTCTGAAAGGCACAATATTACCAGAGAACTCACTGCTGCTCTACACACAATAAATGCAGAGGAAAGCGCACAAGTACACCGTGTGCATTACGGACGGAGAGAGAGCACCACCACGTGCTGTGCCATGGGTTTATGTTGCGCTGCCCGTGGGTCACTTTACATCAATCACGCATGTGAGGCGACTGACACTTCAAGATGTTGCACACACCTCACATGCTGTGAGGCTCACAGCATCGCCGCTGGACTCGACTGTTGAAGTGGAGCTCCTCTCTTTGTACTGTAACGCCTCACCTTGTCGCAGGAACTGCTTCTGACTTACTGGTACAGAACGGGGGGCTTACCCGACCAGACCGCCGCTGCAGCTGTGGATGTATCCTCGTTCATTGGGTTATCAAGGCCCGACCAGATTAAGTTAATCGATTCCTGCGGTGGTCGACACCTTTGCCGTTCGAAACTGGGCATGACGTACAACTCGAGATGCCGCGCAGACGCAGACGAGCAGCGTCGCTATCCACATCGTGGCCATCCTACGCACCCAAAAGACCAGACAACCCACCTCGCAGTCTCCGAAGGCGTCGAGGTGGTCAATCCCTCCTTAGCAACTCATGGTGACCCGAATTATCGTTCGGGGCTCACTTCCGAACGCGGCGAGAGACTCCCAAGTGGACCGACTTCACCATGCTGGCCCCGTTCATGCTGACCGCTTTGGCGGGCGCTCTTCTTGCTGCGCCCGAAGCTTCCGCTGCGTGCAGCAACTGGTCCACTCGCTACCAGCAGAATCTGGAGGGCGTCTGCGTCTGCAACGCAACCCAGTGCGACACGGTCTCCAATGACTACACGAGCCTCATCCCCGGCCAGGTGGGCGTCTACACGTCGTCCAAGGGCGGCGACCGCTTCGCCTACAAGGTGGTGAACGTCGACCAGACCGCCTCGAGCAGCCCGACGTACACCATCGACGTCTCGACCCAGTACCAGACCATGATCGGCTTCGGCGGCAGCTTCACGGACGCGGCCGCCATCAACGTCTACAAGCTCTCGGCCACGCTGCAGCAGATGGTGCTGGATCAGTACTACTCGGACAAGGGGCTGCAGTACTCGCCAGGCCGCGTGCCCATCGGCTCCACGGACTTCTCGACCAGCATCTACTCGTACAACGATAACGACGGCGACCTGGCCCAGGACAAGTTCTCCATTGACGTGGACCGCAAGTCCAACAAGATCGACCTCATCCAGCGCGCGCTGCGGACATCGTCGCGCGACATCAAGCTCTTCGCGTCGTCGTGGGCCCCTCCGGCGTGGATGACGACCGAGAACACGACCATCAACTGCGCGCTCAAGGGCAACCCGGGCGAGGAGTACTGGCGCTCGCTGGCGCTCTACTACTCCAAGTTCTTCGACGAGTACCAGAAGGAGGGCATCGACTTCTGGGCCATGACGGTGCAGAACGAGCCGACCAAGTCCATCCTGCAGACGTCCGAGTGGCAGTCGCTGCGCATGACGGCCGAGCAGCAGCGCGACTTCGTCAAGCTCGACCTGGGCCCCATCATGGCCAAGAACCACCCGAACCTCAAGATCATCGCCGGAGACGACCAGAAGTCGGGCATTCTGGACGAGCTGGCCCCGTTCGAGGACGCCGACGCGCTCAAGTACATCAGCGGCCTGGGCGTGCACTGGTACCGCAACCTCGACTTCTTCTTCTTCAGCCTGGGCGGCGACTTCGACAAGCTCCTGACGTTCCACAACAAGTTCCCGGACGTCTTCATGCTCGCGACGGAGGCGTGCGAGGGGTTCCTGCCGAGCTTCCTGGGTACGGGCTCGGGTGTGTCGCTCACGGACGCCGACAAGAGCTGGTCGCGCGCCGAGAACTACGGCCACGACATCATCGAGGACATCAACAACTTTGTGTCGGGCTGGACGGACTGGAACCTCGTGCTGGACACCGCCGGAGGACCCAACTGGGCCAAGAACTTCGTGGACGCGCCCATCCTCGTGGACGAAGTCAGCGGCGCCGAGTTCTACAAGCAGCCCATGTTCTACATCATGGGCCACTTCTCCAAGTTCGTGCCCGCCGGCTCGCGTCGCATCGAGTTCCCCAAGACCAAGACGCTCAGCAACTTCCACCGCTGCGCGTTCGTCACGCCCGACAACAACGTCGTGCTGCAGTTCCTCAACCGCGACAGCTCGGACGTCGAGGTGAGTGTCAAGCAGACGGACGCCAAGACGTTCACGCTCACGCTGCCCGGCCACTCGATGCAGACGGTCATCCTGCCGGCCTCGGACGCCACCAAGATCCAGGCTTAAAAGACGGACGCACTTCGAATGTTATAAATCTCCCTGTACCTTTTTGCTCTTCTTGTAGACGGAGATGCACGCTTATCAATGCAAAAGAATGAGAAAAGTTCTTACATTTACTACACCCAGGCTTCTGTCCGTAAAGTTAGTTGCTGCCACGAATTTCAAGAAGTCTGGGGCCTACAACTCAATGGTTTACAATGCATTCGGACAGTGGGCTTCCCTCTATCTGTACGAACAGTAAGAAACTCTCAAACGTTGCAGAATCACGAGAAATGTGGTTGTATTACGCCAAATAATGTCTGGTGTTTATAAAATCTGGCTTACCACGGGTAGGCCTTGTTGAGGACGCTCATGAAGACGCTGTCCTTGAGGGGCATCTCGAACTTGTTGAAGAAGTAGGTGACGTCGAAGGCGTCGCCGTTGAGCGCGTCGCGGGCCGGCACGAGGAGCTGTCCCCACGTGATGAGGTCCTGGAAGTCGCCCGAGTCCTTGGTTAGCTCGAGAGCGGCCTTGTTGCCCAGCACGCTGTAGTGCGACTCGAGCTTCACGCTGTTGCCGTCCATGAACTTGAGCAGCACTGGCGTCTGCTTGCCGTGGCCGACACCGGCGGACATGGAGATGACTAGGAACGTCGAGTTGTCGGGCGAAGGCGAGTCCGTCCAGATGATGGCGTACTCCCAGAAGTGGCGGTGGCCCGACACGCCCTGTCGGCCCTTGGGGAAGTACCAGGTGTACATGGTGGCCCACTTGTCCTTGAACCAGTCGGAGCGAGCGTACACCTGCGAGCCGAGGCTGGAGCCCATGCAGTCGCCATCAACGGGGCCAGACCATTCGAGGCCGCCACTGACGGAGCCGTTGGCCTGAACCGCGGGGTACGGGTGGCATCCGTACGAGATGCGGAGCTGCGGCTTGTACTTGACCGCGAGCTTCTGGGCGTCCGTGACGGGCGTGGGCTGGGCCATGGGCTGCACCAGGTCGTGGTTGATGCGGCTGATGCTGCTGCCGGCGCTGACCGTGGTAAGCGAGACAATCGCGGCGACGAGGAAGGCGCGGAGGTTCATCTTGGTGGAGAGGCTTCGACTGAAGTTGTGCGCTTGAGGCGTTTAATTGGGAAGTGAGCTGGAGGGTGGCCGGTGAATCCAATTGGAAGGCGGTGGATGATCTCCAGCCTTTTCGAGCAGCAAACTTCATCCAGGAGGCTGGAGGTGCGTCGACCGGCTCAGTCTGCCTGGCATGTACAGATGACCACGGAAAAATACGCCAGCGATGACCACCATCCTCCATAGTAAGCCGGAGGCTACCAAAAAATACGCCACGAGAGCTGATTGGCCGAAACTATGCTTTGCGTGTATGGAAGGACGAGTGATCCCGCAAGAGAAAGGTCATATTGTTTGTGGATATTGAACTCGACAGCTTAAAAAGCTGTCAATTTCTGTTAAAAAGCTTCCGAGAAGCAGCTTTCCTCAAGCAAAACATATTGCGTCATTCTACAATAGCAATCAAAATATACTTGGCCGGTTCTTGTTATTTTCTTGGTGATCTAGCTTAAACAGAGCCGCCGTTGGCGAACTATGTTAGCAACATCGCCCAAATCCAAGCCTGGTGAAAACTAAGTGCCCTAGGTACACTTCAATAAAGGTTTAGACGTACTTGCTCACATCAAGGGGGGTGTTTAAAGGCTTGCAGAACTGCTCCAACAATTAGTTCTGCAAATTTCAAGGATTTTAGAAGTGTTAGGCTGAACCTCATTGGTTAAAATTACATATGCTCATTTGTATCGGATCAGAAGTCTGGATTTGTCGCATGGCGTATTTTTTGGTGGAGCGTATATTTCCATCGTTATCTGTAACAGGGTCCATGATCCCAAGAATCTCCAGTGTCCTCGCCGCAAAGTGCGTGAAGTTGAAGAGTCTGCTCTGGCAACGGAGACGCAGGATCTGGTCGGTCTGGTTACCTCGACAGAGCAGCGTACATTTCCCCGTCTTGGGGATCCATAAAAGCAGGAAAAGGGACATTTTTGCGTGCGATTATCGAGATAGAGCCGGCTGCACGGATGCCAAATCCTTATCATAAATCCCTCGCTAACTTCCGGATGTCCGAAATGGATACGCCGCTGAATCACACCAAGTTTCCCTGGGCTTTCGAGTCGCACGGAATCTGTCATTTGTAGAGGTGAACGTCGACTTGAAGACCTGTACCTACATGCGCTTTGAGGGCCATGGCAGGCAGCAAACAATCAAAACGCGTTTACAAACATCATTATGACCGGTACTGTACTGTGAAAAGCACACCACATTTACGTTTGCGGAGCAACCACGTCTGTATGTGTCAGCTAAGTGATGCCAGAGCGGTCGTAGCCTTGTAAGCTAAAACGGATAGGCCTTCCGGAGCTTCTCCTCAAATAACTCAAATAGCCGTCTTTTAGCGGAAACAGACTCTTCGACCACGACCATGCGGGCTTCCATTTAGCCTCGCTGAGAGCGTCGCGTGCCTCGTCCGGGAGTTGCTCCCACGTGATGAGATTTTGAGTCTCTCCCTCCTTCTTCGTTAGTTGAAGGGCCAGCATGCTGCCCCAGAAGCTTTTGTGCGAGTTCGACTTGACTGTCACTCCGTCGACCACGTACATGTACTTCGACTTGGGGGGGGGGGGTCCTTTCCGTCGCCGACACCAGCGGACATGGATACACCGAGAATGCTTGAGTTGATCGGTGAAGAACTGTCAGTTCAAATAACCGCGTACTGCCAGTAGTGGCGGCGGACACCAGCAACTTTTGTGAGCTGTTCAAGTCCCTTAGGGAAGTACCAGGCGTACATGATGGCCCAGTTGTCCTTGTACCAGTCGGAGCGCGAATACACTTGGGAGCCCAAGGCTGTGCCCCTCCATTCGATATCAGCAAACCCCGCCCACTTCAAGCCGGCGCTAACCGAACCATTGACCTGCACGGCAGGGTAAGGCTCGCAACCGTACGAGATTCGCAGCTGCGGCTTGTACTTGACGGCGGACTTCTCGGAATCGGTGGTGGGCTCAAGCTCGGCGAATGGTTGTACTACTTGATCGTGGTTGATCATGTCGACGTCGGCCTGCACGGCAGTTAGTGCGGCGAAGATGCAGAGGAGGAATGCGCGGAAGTTCATTCAGTGCTTTGCGGTTACTATATAGGCTTGAGCAGAAGAGTTCAAAAGTGAGGCTTCCATCCATGAGGGCGTTTGTCGGTTGGTTAGCTCCTTACGGTGAGGCGTATTCCTACCGAATACGTATGTTGACTTCACTATGAACGCCATAAAGATTACTTGTATACAGGAGCGATTCGGTTTACAGACAACGACGATGAAATCCGATCCTCCAGTATAACGCTAATCTTCAAGGATTTCGAGTGTTTTTCGATTGGCCGATCAGGATCTTGAGTATGCATAAAACTGTAAAATGTACATGATAAAGTGCCTATATTACGTGGAAAGTGCGCGTTTTACACAAAGTATAGAAATCCGCTGGTATGATTGGTTGATCGCAGGAACGGCACGGGCGGATTTCATCGTCGTTGTCTGTATGGGCGCAAGCAAACCAATGACAAGTATTTGCAGTTTGATGACTACATATTATTATTATTATTATATTATTTGTGGTGTACATGTAATACAGGTTCCACTGTCTGGGCCGTATCAACAAGAGCGTATTAATATCTACCTACGCAAGACCCGTGCTTTTCGTGGCGAGTCGGTACGACCGAGCATGTTTGCTCGGCTCACTGTTACCATTGGTAACTTACCATATATAGTTGATGAAAAAAAACATGTCAGAGCCTGGTCTCTAGATTAAACTTAGTACTGTAGCCTTACCACAACATGCTGGGCAGGTCGCGTATGTAAAAGGCTTACGTATTTACCCTATTGTAGCAGTGCAAGGCTGAGTCTGGAAAAACACGGAGTCGTACCGGTACATTGAGAATCTGTGCTGAAAACGAGAAATCCGCTGACCAAGCGCCATAAATTTGATCTGCACGGTACTGTAGTGACAAAGCGTTGCAATCAAATCTTCCGTGCCATCCTTTCTGTTCTGGTCAGAGACAACAAGAGCCAGCGGATTGCAAAGAGTGCTCGAACGTTATGAGGTCTCACTTCCCGGATAGCCAACCACCTCACAGATCAAAGTCTACGGCATCTTAATGAACCTCCGCGCCATCCTCCTCGCCGCGGCCGCCTCTTTAGCCGCGGTCAACGCCGACGTCAAGATGATCAACCACGACGCCGTGCACCCCTTCGCCCAGCCGGAGCCCACCACGGATTCCCAGAAGACTGCCGTCAAGTTCAAGCCGCAGCTTCACATCTCGTACGGATGTCACCCGTACCCCGCCGTGGAGGCCAACGGCTCCGTCAGCGCCGGGTTGAAGTGGACTGGATGGGCTGACGGCGACTGCAAGGGGTCCGGACTCGGTTCGCAAGTGTACTCGCGCTCCGACTGGTGCAAGGACAAGTGGGCCATCATGTACGCCTGGTACTTCCCCAAGGGCCGACAGTACGTGTCCCAGTATCGATCGGGCCATCGCCACTTTTGGTCGTATGCCATTGTCTGGACTGACAGCGACAAGCCCGACAACTCGACCATCCAGGGCGTCTCGATGTCCGCGGGTGTCGGCTACGGGAAGGCCACCCCGCCCAAATCTAAGTACGTTATCGACGGAGTGACGGTCAAGTTCGACTCGTACATCAGCTTCTGGGGCAGCAAGGTGGGCATCCGAACCACGACGAAGACAGGAGAAACGCAGGATCTGGTCACGTGGGAACAGCTCACCGACGAGGCGAGGACTGGGCTGACGGACGCCGACTTTGACGTGGACTGGTCCTACATGAAGGTTGTCATGCCGTTATTAGATGGCGTCTTCACCGAGAAGCTCGAGAAAGCCTACCCATTTTAGTGGCCACGTTGTTTAGGTTATCACTATAATGGAGCGATTCCCGCAGAATCTAGGACAAGTCTGGGACGCCCAAAATAGGTCTGGGCGAGCGGGATCCCCCAGATCTGTGATTGGCTGGGGGCGACGGTTACAGCCCTTTTTCTGCATGTCTATTCCTGGGGTCTGCGATTTATTCCGGCACAGACTGCTGCGGGAATCGCTCCAATTGGAAAAATGCTGTACTAGTTTGACCAAGAAGTTACTGCTTACGTAGCCCGTTAAGTATGCTTACCTTCGTCTCACCTCCACATTGAAGGGTTGGGCGAGGTTGGAGGCACGAACGATAGACACTTGGCTGTTCATTTAATGCGTGAAGGCCGCTGTAGGTATAAACACCAGAATGGGATTCTCACAGTCAGAGATAGATTTTGGTAATCCGGGACGGCAGCCTGGCTGGGAAGCCTGTCAACTTGCTTGGTAAATGAAGTAGTATTAAAATATACTCTTTCTACTAAACGTTGTTCATTGGAATACAGGATCTGGACTACGCAGATGTTCTTACGGCAGGAAAGCCGGAGTCGCAGTGAAGCTGGCTTCTCGTGCATTTTGGGCCGCAAGCGCGACACCTACATATCACTATGAAAGATTTTACTGGGATAGGAAGCAACGTTATGTGTAATATCCAGGATGGATATTGGGGTTTCCAAGCGGCAAGTCTCTGCTTCGGACACGCCGACCTGGACCATCAACAGACCAGGAGCGACCAAGTTATGATTGACCGAATATGACAGAATAGTGTAGTGGCAGGTTAGGATTAGTGGAGTAGTTGCGCGGCTACCCACCTCAACCACACCCGGGCGCCTCAACAAGTCTACGACTTGCAAGGCGATCATCCTAATCTGCGAATGAAGTGCTTTGCCCCCCATGAAGACCGAGTAGCAGGTTCCCGAACTCGGCGTGGCTCCATGCAGATGTCTTGCGAGTTGGAAAGTGCTGATAGCTTAGATCCAGCGTCATTTCTTGTCAGATCATCAGTTTTAAACATTCAGTACTTTTTAATATGAGCTAAGTATTTGAATACTTTAGTTCCATATTATCCTGGTAGTGCTACGTATGTAGTACGAGAAGCCCAATAGGGATTAATTCGAGGCTTTAAATATGTGGTCCACAGAAAAAGTAGGTACTGGATCAATACAAATTCCAAGTGTAAGGGTCTTATAAATCTAATATTTTGTATCCAAAACCAAAATCGACTTAATTACACAGGTTTTAATACGAAATATAGCAGGTGGAAGCTTAAATGATTGCTTACGTTAACGTTTTGGATGTTATCTGGTTTATTGTGTTAGGATGTACAGGATACATTACTTGAGAAAAGTATCGGCGAGGAAAGTTATCGTTTACAGTATGGATGGGACCAACTACTTTAACGTCTATAGAAGCTGTTTTGAATTGAAAATGTCTTGATTAGTTAAAACCTCTAATCAATTGAGCATAGCTCTGGGATCGCGGTGCCCCGCCTATTTAATCTTCAACGCCGGCCTAGTAGAGTCTCTCAGCCCAGTAGTTTGCACAGCCTTCAGCGCTTGAGCTGAATGGAGCAGACCTCCTTCGGTGACGCCGTCATCGTCGTCCCCCGTGATCTTCATGCCGCTCACTGCGGTTGCCCAATCAGACGTCCACAGCAGTATCAGATGCTGCTGTAGTCCCAGTGGACAGCTTGAGGGGCTACACGCACAAAAATGTTTGGCATATTATACAGTAGAGTTGATGAGTTCTTCGTAGCAGCGCGCTCGGTGCCACGGCAGCTAGTATGAGCCCGCGGAGGGTGGGGGCCACCGCAGCGACCGAGCAAGCCGCGTTGATAGATAGGTTGCGTGGTAAAATTGATAGATCGGTAGATTGGTAGATACATGTAGTGTTCTTGACAGCAGCGCGCTCGGTGCTACAGCAGCGAGTATGAGCCCGCGGAGGGTGGGGGCCACTGCAGCAGTCGAGCACGAACTGAAAAGTGAGAAGAATCGTAGCATGGCTCGAGACGCGGCGCCAAGTCAAGTTGTTTCAGAACTCTTCTCAACCTTTTTCTGGGAATAATCCATTTTAATACTTTCACGGTGACAGTTGAATATGAGCATACTTTTTACTGGGATAGGAAGCAACGTTAGTTGTAGTGGGCCTACCTTGGCTCACTACAACAGCTTACACGTGTATGAGGAAGCGTAGGTTTCTTTTACTTGAGTTAAGTATACTCGAGGTCCACGAGTATACTTTAAACAAGATAAAGACTCTAAATAGCTGATTTTGGTAAAGATGAGAACTGTTATTTGTGTCTTATGTTTCTGACTTCCTCTAAATGTAATATTCTAAGTTGGGAATCTGCCAACGGCTGGTTGGCAGAATTCCTTTGCTATGCATGTCGCTCATTGGTTAAAAGATGCTGCTTTCAACCAATAGGAATCCTAAATGTCTATGGACCACCCGTCGTGGTGGTCGTAGATGAATGTGGCACTTGATGTAACGTACATCAAGGCCGAGGAAGTGTTTGAACCTTTAACAGACATCGCGTCTGTTAGAGTTGCAAGTGGCTGTAGCCACTTGTGCGTGTAACCCCGTTACACCATCCCCCCGTCAAGGTTAGACGTGCCGGTCTCGGCACGTCAACCACCATTGACTGTTTGGTCAATGCATGACGTTTAGAAGAGAGCGTGCTCGTGATAGAACGAGCACGTTGAAGTTGAAGACCTTTGGCGCAGCAGCGGTGGACCTCTCTGCTGCTGAGTATCATGCGCGGCAGTGTGCGAAGCGCTTCGCTGCCGCGGGGGCAGGCACCACGGCCTGCCCTCGAAGTGTCTTCGGACGCTGTTGTTAACAACAGCGTTCGCATTACTCTCCAGCGTGTAGTACATGGTGGGTTTCGTACGCCTTCACCATGTCCGGAACGTCTTGGAGCAAGACGTTCCGCGGCTCCCATGTATCTTGGTTGGGAGGAAATCCTCTCCAACGAATACGAAAACGAACTGGTTCTAAGTTCGTTCTCGGGATACTGTGGTCAACAATCCGCTCAACTATCCATCGAGTTGAGCCGTGTGCGTCACGAATTGGTGGCGGCGGTGGTGGGAACACGCCCCGTGTGTGGTCAACTTGGTGTTGACCCTGATCTCGCTTCTCCCCACGACCGAGTTCCGGTCGTGGAGTAGCAGAGCGCTGCGCTCGGTGCTCTTGAGTATCCTTACTTTGCGACGGTCTCCTAGACCGCCTCGATCGTCCCGGCCGGGCTGGATCTCCAGCTCGACCTGCTGCCCAGCGCGACTTCGCGCTGGAGAAGATGATGGCTTCCGCCGAGTCTTCTGCTTCGGTTCAGCCGAGCTAGGTAGCTCGTGCTGCAGGTATGGCTTCAACCGTCCGACGTAGAACGTCGGATGGAGGCGCATGCTAGACGGGATGTCTAGCGTGTAAGCGTTGCCATGCCGTTCCAACACTGTGAACGGCCCGATGAAGCGCGGAGCGAACTTACTCGCTCCGAAGTCGGAAACCGCATGTTTAGGCAGGTTTTGAGTACCTAACAAAACCAATGAACCCTTCTTGAATTCATTTGTGTTGCCCCTGCCAACATTGTCTGCGTTCAGCTTCTGTCGATCGACAGAAGCTGCAATAGCGTCCTGGACAAACCGAATGACGGCTTGTCTGCGCTGCACGAAGTTCATTGCGTCCGAGCTGAACTCGTTCAGCTCGCTTCCAGCAGTAGGCCCGGCCTCTGCGTTCGTAGATGTGGTGTCTGTGCCTCGCACAGACACGTTCTTCTTCTGCTTGTGTGCGTCTGTGCCCTGCACAGACGCGGTCTTCTTCTTTCTTGGTTGCGTCTGTGCCCTGCACAGACGCGGTCTTCGTCTTGTTGTTTGCATCTGTGCCCTGCACAGACGCGGACTTCTTCTGCATGGTTGCGTCTGTGCCCTGCACAGACGCGGTCTTCGTCTTCTTTCGCGTTGTTGCGGCTGACACCGTGCAGGTGTCAGCGGCATTCTGCGGCTGCTGTGTTGCAGTCGTAGATCCTCCCCCACTTCAGGAAGGAGCCAGCATCCAGAGTAAACTCGGGAGGCGTGGGTGCCTCAAGGCAGTCACGTAGAAAGGTGTATGCCAGGTCGAGGCATGCACCGAGTTGTTGATGGCGAACTCCGCCATCGGCAGACACTCGCTCCAGTGTTGGAACGAGTGGGCGTAGCTCTTGAGCACATCCACGAGCACGCGATCCACGCGCTCGGTCTGTCCGTCCGTCTGCGGATGATCCGCAGTCGACATCGAGAGCTGACTGCCAAGAAGTGTGAACACTTCTTGCCACAGGTGCGCGGTGAAGCGCGGGTCTCGATCGGACACGATGTCCATCGGCATGCCATGGTGTCTGAACACCATGTCAACGAACAGACGTGCCGTCTGTTTCGCAGTCACTTCGGCGGGTACTGCAGCAAGATGTACCATCTTGCTGAAGCGGTCAACAAAGACCACAACGCCCGTGTTCCCCTGGCTATCCGGGGGAAGACCAAACACAAAGTCCAAAGACATGGACTGCCAACACTCCGACGGAGTCGGTAGTGACTGCAAAGGAGCCTGCGCGAACGGCGCAGGCTTCACACGTTGACACACCTCGCAAGCACGGACGTACTTGCGCACCCACTTGTACTGGTGGGCCCAGTAGAAGTCCCTCGTGAGAAGAAGATACGTCTTCTCACGGCTCGGATGCCCCGCAGCCGGTGCATCATGATACTCGTACATGATCCTGAGTCGCAGGTCATGATCATTGGGAACGACAACACGGTCCGCGTTGTCGTCGCCTGCACTGTAGAGCAATAACCCGTCGTGCACCCGATAACGGTGTGCACGAGCACGAAGATGTCTTGGCAACTTCTGACGAGCTTCGTCAGAAGGCACTGAGCCATAGGCCAGCAAGAGCTTCGCGTCCGCGTCGTGCGCGTACGCGGCCTTCACGTCGTCGAGGATCGACGACGTGGGAGTGCTCGATCGCATGGCGTCAATGGCATTGACGTCGACTTCATTCGTAGCGTAGTCAGGTCGACGCGATAACGCGTCGGCCACCACATTGAGTCTTCCGGGTTTGTACTCAACCCGGAAGTTATACTCCGCGAAGAAGGATAGCCATCTCGCCATCCTTTGCGAGATGTGCGGCGACTTGATAGCCGTCCGCTGCGACGCGTGGTCTGTATAGACCACGAACGGTTTACTTCCGAGTAGATACACTCGGAACTTCGCAAGTGCATACTTCATGGCCCGGAGCTCCTTGTCATGCACTGCAATTGCGCTCAGCTGGCTTCAGCTGACGCGACTGATAGTAGACGACACGATCACGGCCCTCGTGATCGTGCTGCATCAACGCACATCCGATCGCGAAATCGGATGCGTCACACACAACGTGGAATGGGTGATCTTGGTCGGCCACCGCCAAGATCGGCGCCTCAGTCAAGCCCCGCTTGACTGCATCGAAGGCCTGCTGACATTCAGCAGACCAAATCCACTCGGCGTCCTTCTTCAGGAGCTGTGACAGCGGGCGTATCACGCCCGCGTAGTCCTTCACGTACTTGCACAAGTACGTGGCTGCCAAGCGAACTGCCGCAGTTCCTTGACGCTCGTCGGCGTCGGCCACTCATTGATCACTCTGACCTTTTCAGGGTCAGGGCGGACACCGTTCTTCCCAACGAGACACCTGAGCACGGGTATCTCGCTCGCCCCGAAGATGCACTTCTTCAGGTTCGCGTAGAGCTTGTGCTTGCGCATGAGCGCAAGCAGTTTCCGGAGATGCACCTTGTGCATCTCAACGTCGCTCATCCCGTCCGCAGCACGGCTGTGGACGAACACGTCATCGAAGTAGCTCGGTGCGAAGTCGCGCACCGAGCGCAACAAGTGCGTCACGCACCTGTTGAAGGTCGCAGGGGCGTTCTTCAGACCCTGCGGCATCACTAGCCACTCCCAGAGCATGCCACTCGGCGTGCTCACAGCCGTGAGAGGGATATCGCTCTCACGCATTAGGATCTGATAGAACCCATCGCGCAGATCAAGAGCACTGTAGACAGTGCTCCTGGCCATCGAATCGATGATAACATCTTTTCGCGGTATCGGTGTCTGCGCCGGTATCGTCGCATCGTTCAGCTTATTGTACGCATGAACGATGCGCCAGCCGCCCTGTGGCTTCTTGACACAGAACGTCGGAGCACTGTGCGGGGACTTCGATTCCCGCACTTGTCCAGCTTTGCGACGACTTTCGAAGAAGTCGTCGATCGCCTTGACCTGCTCTCGCGGCAGTGGCCACTGCCGCGTGACACAGTATTTCGTGCCCGGCACGAGATCAATATCGTGCTGAATGCCCTTGTCCTGCGGACGCTCCGCAGGATCTCTTCCGGAAGTACGTCCGCGTACTCCCGTAGAATCTCATAGTAGGGACTCGCCTTCAGCGAGTCCCAGCTCTGTTCTTCAAAGCGTTCTTTCTTCGTCTTGGCACTGATAGTGTCTTCACTCTCAGTGGTGCTCTCCATGAAGAACTGCCTCAGTTCCTCATTCTCGCTCTTCGTTCTCTCGGCGTCCGAGAGAATGCATATTTGCTCGATGCGTCCATCGTGCAAGTCACGCGAAGCGCTTCCAGCTCATGACTGGAAGCGAAGTCAACTCTGACGCTTGCGTCGGAGGATTAGCGAGGGTCATCTCCTGTGCCGGAACCCGGCACAGGTACGCGTCAAGACGTTCAACGTCTCGACGTTCGGCTTTTCAGCCTTCGTCTGCCCGGCAGACATCTCTTGTAGCGTCTCGGCCCTGGCCGAGACTTGCGCAGCGACCTTCGCATGCGCCGTCTTCTTGACTTGCGGAGCCCGGCTCCGCATGGTCTCTGACCTCGTCCAGGCCCAGCCATGGACGGGTGTTCTTTCTTAATACCGCCGGCGGGTTCATCCCGCGGGCGAGCGACTTCAAGCCCGGCTTGGTCGCCCGGCGCTTCGTCGTGCAGCCCGGCTGCACGACAGCAAGCAAGTTTTTCCGGTGCGGAACGTTTGCAACCCTCCGCACCGCCAGCAGCGTCGGTTACCGGACCCGCCACGCCATCTTCACCTCGACGCCTGTTATTGGCGGAGCCCTTCATTGCAAAGGGTGCGTCGACTCCCGGAGTCGACGCGAAATGTCTTTTCGCAGCGTCGGTTCCCGGAACCGACGTGCCATCAATACCTCGACGCCAGTGATTGGCGGAGCCCTTCAGAACAAAGGGTGAGTCTACTCCCGTAGACGACGCGAAATGTCTTCGCCGCGTCGGTTCCCGGAACCGACGTGACTTCAATACCTCGACGCCTTCCATTGGCGGAGACCCCCATTACGGAGGGTGCGTCGGCTCCCCGAGCCGACGAATCAAATCCATCAAAGTCATCGACTCCCGGAGTCGACGACGTTCCATCACCTTGGCCCTTATTATTGGCCAAGACTGATCCAATCACATTCGCGTCAGCCTCCACGGCTGAGGCGTGTGACATGATTACGTCATCCGCGTCCCTTCGGACCGGAGACACGTCCACAATCAGATTCGCGTCAGCCTCCACGGCTGAGGCGTGACACATGTTCGTCATCCGGGCCTCTTGAGGCCGGAGACTCATTCTGATTCGCTGAAATGTTTGTGTCGATTTCCGAAATCGACACATTTTCTCCTTCAGCCGTCGGCGGCGACGCCGACGCTACTTGTCTCGCGCGCGCGCTCGCGCGCGTCCAGGGCGTTCCGGGACAGCGGCATTAGGCGCTGTCTCGACTAGAGATTCGCGCGCACCTGCTGGTGCGTGTGTGGTGGTAACAGGGCCATCGCTCTCTGTTCCACCGTCGCGACCGAAGCGCACTAAAGTGCGCTTCTCCCAATCGATTACCGGATCATGCCGTGCAAGCCACGGCATGCCCAACACAATGTCAAACTTATCGTCCAGGTCTAGGACGATAAAGGTTTCGACAAACTCTTGACCTTTATACATGAAGCGCACGCGTACCATGCGCTTCGGTCCTGACGACGACACCCGTCGCCAGTCGTACCTCCAACATACTTCGAGGTATCTTTAAATCCTCGAAGTCAAGCCTTGATAGACTTCGCAGTCGAACAAAGTTATTCGACGCGCCCGAATCAACCAAAGCACGAAAAGAGTTGCTCTCTCTTTTCGACGACACGTTCAAGATGACAAGACTTGGTTTGTCATCATGCATTTTACAGTGAGAAGGGTCCTCACTGGGGGCTGCAGTCCTCAGTGTCGCATGTCCGAGTTGGACACGCGTGACTGCTTCACCAGCAGGGCGCCCCGCGCCTACTGGGTTCCAGCGTTTTGTTTCTCCGCGACGATGCCCAGCATCGCCGCGTCGACCACGATGGTGCACGGGTGCCGTGCACTCGGGCATAGTGACCGATCCTTCCGCAACGGAAGCATCGTACATTGCTTCCTTTGTTGGCGTTGATAGTCAACACCCGTTGCATCTGAGAGGTCCATTGGTTCCGGACCTCCCGCCATCGCGACCGGAGGTGGTTGCAGCCTCGGCGCATTCACATGCAGTTTAGCCTGCCTCAGACTAAACTCCTCCTGCATCGCAAGAGTGATCGCAGCTTCGAGAGTATTCGGATACTCACGGAAGAGATAGGTCTTCACAGGCCCATCTCTCAATCCCTTCATGAACGTGACGACCTTGGTCGCCTCGTCAATCGGGTTGGTCACGATGTTCGAGACCAAGTACCGTGCTCTCTGGGCGTAAGCATGGACATCATGCTTACCTTGCTGCAGGTCGAGGAACTCCGCCCTCGACCGGAACTCATTTTGTGGGGCTCAAACGCTTGTCTGAGCTCCTCCTTGAACGCTTCGTACGTGCTGAAGCACGTAGGATCTGAGAGTCGGCGTCCGTACGCCCAACTCCTCGCTCGTCCGCCAAGACAGGACATGGCGAACGCGACCTTCGACAACGGGTCGACGATACGTCGAGCCGCAATGGCAGTGTCGAGTTCGACAAGCCAAACGGAGAAGAGGCTCGCCCTCTCTTCCTACATAGTTGCTCACGTTGAGTTTCAACGATTGCATGCGTGGTGTCGTCCCCGACGGCACCGCGGTAGAGGCAGCAGCGTCGCGCTGCTCCTTCAGGATGAAACCCAGAGCAACACCATGTTGCTCTGTCGGCGATAACGTACGCAGCATCGCAGCAACTGCCGCCTCCCCAATGACTGTTGACAGTCGTTGGAGTGCCTCCCACTCTGGATCCGACAGGTGGAGGCAGTCAGCGCGTGCAACATGAGTTGCAGGCGTAGCGGAGCTTTCCATGAGCACCTCCGTGTTCATGAAAGGTTCTCAGCTCCCCGTCCGTACAGTCCCGTACGAACGTTTAGTCGGTCGTTGGACGGACTACGAAGTGCTACCAGGTGTAGTGGGCCTACCTTGGCTCACTACAACAGCTTACACGTGTGCGCACGTGTATGAGGAAGCGTAGGTTTCTTTTACTTGAGTTAAGTATACTCGAGGTCCACGAGTATACTTTAAACAAGATAAAGACTCTAAATAGCTGATTTTGGTAAAGATGAGAACTGTTATTTGTGTCTTATGTTTCTGACTTCCTCTAAATGTAATATTCTAAGTTGGGAATCTGCCAACGGCTGGTTGGCAGAATTCCTTTGCTATGCATGTCGCTCATTGGTTAAAAGATGCTGCTTTCAACCAATAGGAATCCTAAATGTCTATGGACCACCCGTCGTGGTGGTCGTAGATGAATGTGGCACTTGATGTAACGTACATCAAGGCCGAGGAAGTGTTTGAACCTTTAACAGACATCGCGTCTGTTAGAGTTGCAAGTGGCTGTAGCCACTTGTGCGTGTAACCCCGTTACATTAGTGCTGCTATCGCAGACCAAATAGGATTATATCCGTGGTACGTCAAGTCAAAAGATGACCCCTCTTGACATCTAACTGGTACATCTCTATGAAACCGGTACGACTCCGGTGGCGCACATGGCCCTCCAAAAGGCTTATATGCGTGGGCAGCCTGAACCGGTACGTCGCCCATCACACCGGTATGGCCACGGTGCCGCACTGGGCCTCCAAAAGGTGGGCAGATTGAACCGGTATGCGTCAGTAACATTTATCGAATAGTTGGGGTGAAGTAAAGTGAATGATTGAGAAGCGGACGAACTGCTGCAGAAGCAAACAAAGCAAAACATTTTCATTTTCTACAAGCAGCAAACAGATCTCGAGCAAGGTTCGTTTTAGCACTGTGTATAAGCACCGCCAAGGCATGCCATACATCTACAGTTGTAAGGTGAATTACCGGGCAGACGCTGCGGCTGCGAAGCAGGCGCAGGAGATGCCCGTGGTTCGTAAAAAAAGAATCATGGTACTAGAAAGCGTTTATAGCAAAAACCTCCTATCCCAGCCTTCGCGGAACCCTAGTTTAATTTGAATTTGATTTTGATTTTTTGCGGTTTAGTTGGATA
Organism: Phytophthora melonis; assembly: GCA_024211575.1. NCBI lineage: Eukaryota > Oomycota > Peronosporomycetes > Peronosporales > Peronosporaceae > Phytophthora > Phytophthora melonis. The sequence goes on along the minus strand of JAMXKT010000037.1, from coordinate 2,601,590 downwards.
TCTACCCCAGAGACGCGCACTGCTGCACCTCCGGTCATCTCGCTAGATCTCTAGGATACGAGCCTGTGGTAGGCACCGGATTTTTTAGTTATCATATACTTTGCATCCCTCTTGTTGCAGACTGTTAGTTTTGTTGTTCAAAACGCAATGCGCAGGCGACTGGTGCGCCGCAAATGCGGCGTGCCTCAGTCGCGCGCGCGGGTCGCGTTTGTCGTTTGTATTTGTGCTACCTCTTCAACTAATTGGCTCGGCAGTACAATTGAGTTTGCAATAAGCGCTACCAGCCCAACCCTCTAGTTAAAATAATCGGCTGGTATTACCGGAATAAAGCTGGTTTGAAATAAATCGTATACCGCCCGCTTAGAGAACAGACCTCAGCCAAGGTTCGCCTTCTTAATTTTGTAAAGCATTGTCTCGAATCTACAGTTTTAAGCCAAATTTCGGGCAGATGCTAATAAGAAAAATAACTAATAAAAAGAAAAAGAAAGGGTTGATACCAAAACCCTCCTATCCCAGCCTTCGCGGAGCCCTAGTTTACGTTATATGAAATGCCCGCATCGATAACTGAGAGCGAATCACCTGTACTGTACTGCACCTGAGATACATGTACTGTAGCTTTTAATCGCCTGCGTGATTTACAGAGCCAATCAGCCCTCGCGACCCTCTCCGCGAAGTCGCCGTCCTTCATTGGCACCTCAATCTTTTCTTGGGGGCCGGCAAAATTCATGTTGCTAAGCGCCGTCCGGGCCTCCTCTGTGAGCTGCTCCCACGTGATGAGGTCCTGAGTATCGCCGGTCTTCTTCGAGGGTTCCAAATCCTGCCTGCCGGTTAAGTAACTCCTGTACGAGTCGAGCTTGATCGTCTTCCCGTCGATCACAAACTTGGCGTCCACTGGAGCCGCGCTCTTGTCCCTGAAACCATTGGGCACCGACACACCGAGGACAGTCGACGTGTCCGGGTTCGGACTGTCAGTCCAGACGATGGCGTACAACCAGTAGTGGCGGTGGCCTCTCTTGAACGTATGTTCGAACTCTCGGCCCTTGGGAAAGTACCAGGCATACATGATGGCCCATTTACCCCGCTTACCCGTTTTAACCCCATAGGCAAATAGCCAAATGAAAGGTGCCTACATGCATCGCCAGTTGCAAATTCAATGCGGACCACCACGCCGGATGATGTCAAGATAACGTCTTGTTGAGCCATATCGTTCGTACCCCTTCGAGCTCCAACTTGGCCTTACGTCAACGTCTTATGTTACATCCGTTAGTAGGTGGTACTCCATCAACTTTCGATAGTAGCGCAATTCTCTTCACAAACTACTATAGTAGAATATACTACTACTAGTATGAGCACAAATCAATTTTGATATGTTATTATTAGTATCGTCACAAATACATTACTAAATAAATAATTATATAATAATATATTACGTAGATGCCTATTGTCGATCACGGCCTTACTGTTAATCAAGAAGCGCCTTTGCTTTCGTGCTCCACGCGACGGATCTCTTTCTTGTTGAGCTTTAATAGCGCTCCATCTCAGATCGCAGATTGTCCATCCTCACACGAATGCACACATCCCTTTTCTACCGGTACAGAAGACATCTTGGGGGAACGCTTGATGTAGCTTTCCCCAACATGCCGCTAGTTGATTGGATTAGCTTTAATATAATTATCAGGAGGTAAGAACTCAGACAAGCTAACCGCGTCGAAAAACTCTTTATTGGCGATCTGATGGGCGCTCTGATGGGCGCTCTGACTGCACAGTGTGCATGAATCGGGTCGGTCCACGAGAACTTGGAGCTGCCATATTTCGTGAAAGAGCGTGGAATAGTGGAGGGGCTGTTTACGTGGCAATGATTGCAGTATAATCCATGCTGAACGCTACATCGGTCTCAAGAGGTTGTACCCTCCGATCTCTCTTAGATCGGTCCTGTGCGACTAGCCCACAACCGTAGCAGCCAATCCACATAAGCAGTGCCTAGTTATTAAAAGCCCCCGCCCATTTAGTAATCAGATAATATTAGTTGTGGACGAACAATATCCAATACCTACTATAATACTATATTAAAATGTAATATTATAACGGGAAACGCTTTTTATCACTTCTCTAGTTCAATAACATTTTTACCGATACTATTAGAGCATTTCTACTATTATGCTTCTTCAGCGGCAGGATGTATAATAACTGAACAAAACGTGATACACAGAGCCCCGTTCATCTTTACATTACCATGTACTTCGAAGTACTTCACAGCTCAGGCATCAACAACTTAGCATCGATGAAAAATCTTTGCTTTCTACCTATCCTATGTAGATACAATACTTTGATTATTCACCGGAGATTACGATCGCTCTTAACTCTTTCAGTAGGGTGAGGATGGAAGGCTGGACTACCTCGAAAAAAAATCAAATCTAGTGTAAAAAGGATGACGACCGTGTATGATACAAAAACGAATGGGAACCGATGAATGCTTCGTATGGGCCAATTAAACACCTCGCTGCACTTACTCAGGCATTCATCTGCCTAGGCCTGGATAATATTACGACTAAATTGCGACCTGTAGGGTTGAGGCCACAACCTGTGCAATCTAGTAGGAGGTTACTCTCGAATAAATTGCTTGGACCGGCTAGAGTAAAAAACTATCAGCTCCCCTGAAAAAGAAATCGAGTTATTAGTTAAAAGAAAATGCAGTGGCACTCACTTGCACTCAGTACAACGTGTTGAATTAAAAACACGTAACTAGGGCTTCGCGGAGCAAAAATATACAAAACAGCTAAACGCACACGACTTAGGCGCGCCGCACTTGCGGCGCACCAGTAACTCGACCCTCCTCGGTGTTTCGACGTACATTAGTCCCATGGCAGGAAGACCATCAAGTTCAAGCATGAACGTTAGTGGTACCATTGCAAGCATAAATTTCAGTATGTGGGGCTCACGGAAGCTTCCGGCGAAATGCAGATCCTCATCACTTGGGAGCAACTCACAGCGGAGGCGCGGACGTCGCTGAGCGAGGCCAACTACGACGTCGATGGGGCCCCGGGTCCGGTGTGGTGCCGATGAAGGACGGCGAGTTTGTGAAGAACCTCAAGAAAACGCCGCCTATGCTTTTTGACGAGAAGTAAGACGACCTGTGTCTTCAACGTCACGACACAAGCTCATTGGCGTGGTGTGAAGGAACAGTGGTGCTGCTAGAGCGATCAACTTCGTAAACAAAAAAAAACTCTCTGAATTTTATTTCAGAGTTAGAAGAAAACGATTCCCTCGGCTGATAAATGGGGTAGGCATTCCTTAGCAACAAGAGTTGTAGTAAGACACAATACAGAAAGTGGAAAGAATATAGGTGAATGTTGCAGGTTGTGTGGATTCACACCCCTCGAGCTCCATTATCCCTCTTGCCCTTACGTCAAACGCCTTGCCTTTCTATTTAGTGGCCATCCTGAAGTTGGCACTTCATCACGAATAGCCTCGTGTTCGTCGAAGCTTCCGTCCCTTCGTCACTTACTGTGTCCATCCGTGGGCATCTGCCTATAAAATCAAGCGCCACGAAGTGTCCAGCGTCGACGCATCTTTTGAGTCTGGGTAGCCATTACTGCATGAATCAACTTGCGCCACCCAAACGATATCTTCGCCGAGGGGGTATAGTGGTCAGTCGGACACTTGGCTAGAGCTGACGACCGAAGTGCTCACTTCGCAACTAGCCCGGAGGACGTCACACGGACGACCTTGGAGAGCGATGAACCACGCCCGTATCATCGAGGAGCCCTTCACTCCGAGGTCCGACTACGCCTCGGTGCAAGACAACGAGCCGCTGCCCAGAGCCTTCGGGATCCCGTTCGCCCAGCGCGATCTTCCTTCGAACATCCCCATGCTCGACTCGTCCCAATACGCGCTCGAGCGAGACAGCGCCAGCGTCGTCGACGACCGAGCCACAGCCATGAGCGACCTGGCCATTGGAACGAGAAGAAGACGAACTCCGTTCCCTTCTCTACCGTCGACTTTCCAGCGAGCGATGAGGTGGTGGATCGCGCTGCGGTGGCGACTCTCACGCAGCGTGTTCTCGGTCTCATTGCCACTATTAACTGTGGAGTTCGGCGTCAAACTCGGCGACTTGATCGTCCTCATCCCCGTCATCAGCTTCCTGGCCGCAGCTACAGCGATTCGAGTGAAAGATCACGATACCAAAGGCTCTGGAGTAGCTCCGTCCATCACAATGATGCTGGTGTTCCTCTTCGCTATTCGGAACAATTCCGTGTTGCTGGTAGCTACGGGGATCTCGTTCGAGCGCGCGCTGTTTTACCACAAACTGTTCGGCTTTGTGACCATCATATTGACGGCACTGCACGGCCTGGCGTATCTTCTCGATAAAGGGGGCAGCGACGACTTACACCACGATCAAATGGTCACGGGGATGGTGGTGTTCACGGGCATGGTGGTCATATACATCCTGTCGATCAACTACATCCGCCGGAGATTCTTCGAGATATTTATTCGCCTGCATTGGATCCTCTTTATTGTCGTGGTTACATTCACAGTCATCCACGGCGCATCGCTCGTTCTGGTCGGATTAATCCCCTGGGTGATCGACATGCTCTTCCGAGTCGTCTATCGGCCATACATCCACGCAAACGGCTCCTTGTTCAAGAAGCAACGCGCTCGAAACTCGCAAAACCCCTCGGGCTCTCACCATAAGCCACGATGCGGGGTTATTGCGCGTGATCAACTCACAATCTGCGCGATGCCGGGGAATATCACGCGCATCAGTTTCCCTCGCGTTCGGTACGACACTGGCGAATCGTTCGAGTATGAAGCGGGTCAGTACGCGTTCCTGTGCGTCCCCAAGCTGTCGCTCTTGCAGTGGCACCCCTTCTCGATCTCGTCCGCTCCGCACGAAGCCATGGTCACGTTCCACATCAAGGCGCTAGGGGACTGGACCAGGAAACTTCACCACTTGGCAACCTCGAGTGACCCAGATATGGCTCCGATTGATGTGCTCGTTGACGGTCCGTACGGCAGCGTGGCGATCGACATCGACAGCGTCACAACGTACGCGCACTTCGCCTTGTTCTCGGGCGGAATTGGGGTCACCCCCATGCGATCGATCGCGAACTGGTTGCACTATGAGTGCCACTACCACAGCCGCGAAGGAACGCCCAATGTGCGGTTTGTATGGTCCGTACGGGATCGAGAGGTGGTTGAGAGCGTATTGAATCAAGACGCGGAGGACAGAGACAACGGCCAAGAAATGGACGAGGTGGCGCCGTATTTGCCGCATATTCTGCTCCATCCTCGCACAATGAACGACCCTGACGGGGATTTCTACAGCGAAATCTACTTGACACGCGGGCGTCCAGACCTCGAAGGGCGCGGCGATCATCAGTTCCGGAACTGCATGAAGCTCGGCGTCCGGCCCGATGTGACGCAGATTTTGAGAGAAATGGGCCACGACGCGCTGAAAAGTCGGAAGAAGCGCGTCGCCGTCCTCGTGTGCGGTCCTCCAGCCATGGTCAGGGATGTAACGAGGGCCAGTATGCGGCTAGCGCGCGAAATGCGCGTCCGCTTTGACGTACACAGCGAAGTTTTCCAGTTTTAGAGAGTAATCCATCCAAACGTTCAGTATTCCAGCCAGCACTTGGTCATCTCCGCCCACTTCAGAGTGTGCGGCGTGAACAGGAGAAGCCGCTCGGCTGTTCTCCTCATTTTGATCATCGTTTCGCTGCAGCGATGCGTGCGAATGTCCAGCAATTCGCTCATTTTTCAGTTGGAAACGACCAGCGTACGGAGTTTCACAGTCACAAGCATGGGATCGCCCGCTTCATGCGACTAATTTGGATGTTGACGAAGCCTTAGAGCGCTTTCGATCACGCGATGGCGGTTGGTAGATGATGGCGGTTGTACGTGTTCCGCCCGTGCGTAGCTGACAGTCCTACATTTGCCTCAGCTAGGATACCGCTGTCGGTAGTTAATATCAATGTCTGCGGCTGTCGCGGACTCGTCCACTCCGTCGGGAGACTACGTGTCTTCCTTTACCCGGAATGGTCAAGTCGCTGCAAATCACGCCCATCACGCCCAGATTGCTCCTGTGAAGCCTGGGCGTTCGCCTTTCGACTGCTTGAAGCGCGCGTGGTTCTCCATCCGCTGGAAGCTCTCGACCTGCGTCTTCTCGCGGCCGGTGCCGTTCCTGACAGCGAACTTGGACCTGAAGCTGGGTGATGTACTCGTCACACTGCCCGTGTCGGCGGTCGTATTGGCCATCAATGCGAACTTGTGTGCAAGGCAAGAAGTGAAGGAGTCGGGGTCTCTGCCCATGATCGCCATGATCATCGTCTTTGCGCTGGCGGTGCGCAACAATTCCATCCTCCTGACATTAACCGGACTCCCGTTCGAGCGAGCGCTGCTGTACCACAAGTTCGTCGGTGTAGTCGCCATCCTTCTGAGTGGGTTACATGGCCTCGCGTATCTTCTGGAGGACGCCGGGGTGTTAGCGGTTCAACGTCGGCTTCGAGGTGGGGGTGACAGCGAGCCCATTCTCGAGCAGAAGACTTCCGGTGCGATTCTCTTCTACCTGCTCTGTGCTCTCTGGGTGTTCTCGCTGTCTCCGATCCGCCGCAGATTCTACGAGGCCTTCCTGCGTCTGCACTGGTTGCTCTTCATCGCCATCGTCGCGTTCGCTATAATCCACGGGGCGGGTGGAGTCGTCATCGGGTTGATCCCGTGGGCGTTAGACCTGGTCTTCCGTCACGGATACCTCGTTCAGAAGCACTTCCGAGGGGGGTTGTTCAACCTTTTCCGGTGCAAAACGGCGTCTGGAGTGGCCAAACCTGGAGTTATATCGCAGCAGCAGGTGTCCATGAGCCACTTGCCTGGAGATATCCTGCGGATTCAGTTCCCCCGCGTCCGCGCGGACACTGGCGAGAGCTTCAAGTATGACGCCGGGCAATACGTCTTCATCTGCGTACCCAAGCTCTCTTTATTGGAGTGGCATCCGTTCACGATTTCCTCGTCACCGCACGAAGTTCTCGTCACCATCCACATCAAGGCACTCGGGGACTGGACCAAGAAGCTGCTGGCTGCTGTGCCCCTCACATCGGACGGGAGTCACCACGTTGTGTCAGCGCCGTTCCCCATTCTCGTCGACGGTCCCTACGGCAGCGTCTCGATCGACATTGAGAACCAGACAGCGTACTCCCACGTCGCGCTCTTCAGTGGCGGCATCGGTATCACCCCCATGCAAGCCATCGCGAACCAGCTCTTCTTTGACTTCCACCATCGAGGACGACAGGCTCTTAAGAAGGTGCACTTTGTTTGGGCGGTGCGGGAGCGCAACATGGTGGAGGCGATGATGAACGCGGAGTTCGCTGAGGACCGCAAGCTGCTACAGGGCCACACCCCGGCGTATCTTCCTGACGACTTGTTGTCGGTTGGTCCGAACGGGGGAAGTACGTCCCCCGACGATGTATTTAAGGCGGAGTTTTACTTGACAAGAGGGCAGCCGGACCCGGAGAATCCGATTGACCGCCACCTCCAGCACTGCATGCGATACAACACCCGTCCGGACGTCGCTGATGTGTTGAAATCGTTGGGACAAGATGCTCAGAAGCACGGCAAGAAGCGAGTTGCTGTTCTTGTGTGTGGACCTTCCGCGCTGGTACGAGATGTCATTAACCAGGCGATGAAACTCGAGCGAACTTCCAAGATCAAGTATGATGTGCATACCGAGTGCTTCGACTTCTGATGGGATAGATTCGACGTAATTATGTTTTTGAAAATAAAAAAATAAAACAGTTTTTCTGTTGGTAGATTACCTAGAAGTTACTTACTGCTTGTTGCGCCATACGCCTAACATTTGATCGCGCTGTTCTTCCAAGAGCGACTCGACCAACATGGCAAACGTGCTGTCGTTCAGTTTTAACTCGGGCAGCTCGGCCATGCACGACGTATCGACAGCGTCAGGATCACCGCTATTATATACAAAAGACGCCACGACGCGAGAGCTGCACAGCGTTTCGTCGTCTGCCGTGGTAGCTGAAAGTCCACAGACGTGACCTCCAAAATCAAATTCCACGAGCATTTTCGTACTCGAATCAGGATCGATCAGCTCTGTTGCCTCAAATTGATGTCGGCCAAACTCCCACGGCGTCTGAAAGTCCAATCCGCCGTTAATTACCAGTAGACTTGAATTAGGAGGCACTGGTGCCGTCTGGTTGGAAAACTCGTCCGGCGCGTAGATGAAACTTTGGGTGTAGTTCGTAGCCCATGTGTCTTCTGACGCAGAAATTAATTGGGCACATGCTGGATCTCTGTCCTTTTCTGGTATGGCTGGGTTTAAGTTGCCGGAGAGAAGGCAGAACTGCGCCAGGTTAGCAGAGCCCACCGAGAAAACTCCATCCGCGTAAAAATCTTCAAAGTCCGCTTCGGTTGGTGACGGCTTGGCCCAAATCTCCGAGTAGGAAATCAACAAGTACTCGAGTTGATCGATGGAGTTTGAACCAGCGGTGGCCAATCGCGAGTCTAGAGAAGGCCGCAAGGACTCTTCAAGTGCTTGAGGAACTTTAGACTCGGAAATCGCAGCCCCTTGCACTTGCTGCGCTATCATCTTCAGTAGAGGGTCCATCACCAGCTCCAGCTCCTGCTGATCGTTATTGTCACATCGCTGCATTCGTGCCAGTATCGACGGAACCAGCGAGCGTAGCGCCGGATCCCGCACTAATAACCCGAAAATCGGTCGTAACGCCTGCGATGGCGTCTCCGCGGCAGTAACCAGCATCAATTCAACCGCGCAGTCGTTCAAAGCGTTGTCGATTTCGTCGTAAATGTCCAAAACAGCGTCCAGTACATCTCCATCTTGGTCAGTATTCAACTGGAGCGGGCACGTGTCTTGCTGTTGCAGACACAATTCGAAGAACCTCCTCGACGGCGCCAGTATATTGTAATCCCAGTGAGAGAAGAACAATCTTGTGTCTGGTCCAGACCCCGCCTCCGACACCACTCCGTCCAGAATAAACCCCTTCACTTGAGACGGTGCCAAGTGCATAACACGCTCCACCAGAAAAGTGCCATAACTCGTGCCGTAAAGGAAAGTTTCCGAGCCAATTTCCTCTTCTGCCAGCCCCTCCAAAAGATAAACCAAGTCACGAGCCGCCGAAGTAACTGAGAAAGCTTCCGTATGCCCGTCGATTTGCTGTAAAATGTCTTTGACGCAGTACGGAAGTTCTTCCAGCGAGATGCTGCGTCCGTTGGGGCTTCCTTCTGCCGTTGCTTGAGCTGCCACGCAATCCAGAGGTGAACTGCGTCCAGTTCCTCGATGGTCCATCGTATACACGTCAACGGAGCTATCAAGCAACGCGTACATCAGCAGCATCCCCAACTCCACTAATAATATCCATAAAAAAGTTAGATAAAACAGCATTTCAATCTCTGCCTCGCCGTATTTTTGTTTCTGAAGAAGATAAAAAATATGTGTCGAACGTACAATCAACGGACGAAGCCCCCGGCCCGCCAGCCAGAAGCCAAAGGCTTTTACGGGTGTTTTGCGGTTCATTTGGCGTTGCTGTGGCGAGTTTGCGCTTGACGAAGAGCTCGATGGTTTTCGAGCTGGTACAGATTTCGGGATGACACAACGGCGCTTCCACTGTGGCGCACTCGAAGCCGATGTCGTTGAGCCACGACTGCTCCGCCGCGTCTGTTAGCGTGCACGGGTACCAGCCATTGATCTCCACTGCTGTTGCAAGGAAAATACCATAGTTGATAAGAAACAGCAGCAGCGCCGCAAGTCGCAGCATAGTAACGCTAGAAGATCGCGAAATGAAGATCATGTGGTCCACATACTGGATTTCTCGGTGGCCGAGTCTCCGCCCGAGACAACGACTTGCTGACCAAAAGGAACACAAGACAAGAAACATCTCGCAGTGCCAAAATGGCATTACTGGATACAGTCACATATTGTTGCTGCTGTCTACAGCAGGCACTCGAACCACTTGGACCGGCATTTTTGCCTTGTTCAAGAGTGCGTCTCCATTCCGGAACGCAGTGTCGGCGTGGTTGAGCTTCGTCACGTAGAATGCGTCTTTGTAGCTGTCGCCAAACTGTTCGGTGGCGAATCCGCCGGCGCAGCTGTAAAACTCCACGAGGCCGTCGTTCTCAAGGGAATTGTGGGGCACCGCAGTGCCCAGCGCCCAATATCACCACTGCCGATTGGACCGCAGTCCGGAAAATCCGTCACTGCACGTTAGCGCCGTCACGTCTCGCCGATAAACGTTCTGAGCTGCCGCGAACGCCGCATCAAGCTCCGGCGAGCTGAATTCTCCGCTTTCATACGCCATCGATTTGATCCGTCCCCGGCGGGCAGTACCCGGCTTTTGCTACCTGTTTTTCGGCGACGAAGTTGGTCTCGTTCTGGCAGGAATCCTGGAAGTAGTCGGAGGCCATGCTTCCTCCCATGGGCGGCCAAACCCACCCACGACACGCTCAAGTCGAGACTGCACTTGCCTGTTGCGATGGCTCCAGCAACCAGAAGTCCGCCCATGGAGTGCGTGACAATGATGGTGTCCGATACGGTGGTGCCTTGACTGGTCTCGCTCACTGCAAGTATCCGATCACACACTTTCTGTTGCTGCTCGTCGCCAGTCCACGAGGGGTTCAGCGTGTTTAGCTTAGTGTACTTGATCGAGGAGCAGCAGGGAGCGTGGCCTGTCAGATTACCCCAGTATTGCGTGGGGAAAACGTCCAGATTGTCCGGTTCCTTCTCGAAAATGCCGAGACCATGGACGAAGATGCACGGTCGAGGCGTCGACTTGGATGTGCACGATTCATTGTCGCCAAACACGAAGTCCAAAATGAAAGAAGCCTCTTTCAACCGCCTCTCTTCATGAGCAGAGAACGATTTTCCTGTAAGTAGAGATCGCCCGACCGATGTCACGGAGCTCGGAGATGCCACTTTGTCGCAGTTAGATACTGTCCCATTGACGAGTATTGGGGCGGAGATGCTGCCTCCATCCTTGACGTACTTCAACGCGATATCCATGTCGTCGCCGTACATCGAGAAGCCTGAGGAACCCGAAAAGCACAACCCGAAGTCGATACCATCCACCGAAACTTTGAACTTGCTCATAGTTGAACACTGAATGGAGCCACCGCCCTTGGACGATATACTCAAAACAGGGACAGCCTCGCTGAGTGCGGCCACGATCGAGTTAATTGGCAGCAACACTTCTGTGTCTTCACATTCCGCCGACGGACTAGAGCTGTCGTCGTCCACAGAGGCACGAGAAACGTAGCCCCTCCCATTTACGAGCGTGTAGTTGTAACCTGTTGAGTCCTCTGAGAATGTAGCGAAGCCTTCGCTGGTGTAGGGCGTTTTGCTGTTAGTGAAATTTACTAGACACTAACTCACTGTTAGCTGTACATTTGCTGACTGTTAGTTGACGAGTTAGTAGCAAGAGAATAATTGTAACGGGGTTACATGGAATAGTGACCCTGTCACTATCCAGGGATGGCTACACCAGTCATGTAGCCATCGGTCACTCCCCGGGTAGTGACCAAGTGGCCTCAGAGCCAACAGATACATTTTGTATGGAACAAACTATAGGCAACTTAGGATTTGTATGCAGGCCAAATCTGTACCAACCTATAAATACATTCAGTCTTAGATCTACCGCTTTTGAAGTCAAGTCGTCCCCTTCAGACCAGGGACACGTGAACGGCTGTTCACTTGGAGTTTGTATACTCCAGCTTCCTCTGTTAGAAGTGCTGTGTGCCCCGTCACACTTGGTAGCACTTGTAGTCAATCTTACGCCTACGCGGGTAGATTGGACTACCTGAATCCTCTGTGGCCTCATCGAGTGAGCCAAGATGGATCGGACGGAGTTTCCTCATCTGAACGACTCACAGTACGAGTCTGTTCGGAAGATGGCAGGCATCTTCGGGACAGATGCCCTGCGCAGCTTAGCGGCGGCGACGCCGGCTGAGCAGGTTGAGCGCATCAACGCGTTTGACACCTACGAACGTGGGCTCATCGCTCACGTTCAGGGGCTGCAGGCCACCGCGGTCGCGCCGAAGCCGGTGCAACCGAAGCCTCTGCGGCTGAAGGTTCACCCCTTCGAAGGGAAGGATGGAGAGAACCTCCAATTCTGGGTTCGTGAGGTTGAGCTCGCGATGGACGCGGCTCTTGTCTCGGACGAGCGACTCCGGGTCGCCTTTGCGCTCTCCAACCTTAGTGGTCGCGCTAAGAGTTGGGCGTACACGCGCGAAGCGACGACGCCTGGATGCTTCGCATCATGGGCCCAGCTGTGTGAACAGCTGCGGGCCGCGTTCCTCCCGGCGAACTACGAGTACCGCCAGCGCTCGCGCTTCCTCGCCTGCAAACAAGGAAGGCGCGAGCTGCATGAGTACATCCAGGAGATGCGAGTGCTCACTGCCTCCCTGGTGGGGAACCCCTGCCTGAACACATCTAGGTGACTGTGTTCATGGACGGCCTGCGTGTCGGTCCTGCCCGCACGCAGCTGTTCCGTGTGCAAGCGAACACTATGGAGGAGGCGATTCAGATCGCCCTCCAGGAGGAGTACAGCCACAAGCAGGCTCGCACCCCGCCACGGTATGGCAGAGCAACCCCGCCTCTGGCGGTGCGCCTAATGGTAACTCCGGCAATGGAGCGACCAACGGGCCGGTTCCCATGGATCTGGGCATGGCCGAGCAGAGTGACATTCGCTGCTACGGCTGTGGCAAGCTTGGGCACATGAAACGTGCCTGTCCCGCGGGAGGACTGAAGAAGAAGTTCTCTTCGAAGCCCTTTGGCTCTAGGGGTCGCTGGCAGAAGCCGCGCCCCAGGAACCAGGGAATGCCGGGCACCAGTAGGGGCGGGGCGCCCTACTGGGGAAACACTAAGTCTTCATGAGAGGCGTGCGGGTGGCGCACGCCATGGGGACTTAGCCCCTGAGAGTCTGTGTACTCTCGAAGCGGAGAAGGGCAGCGGTGGGCTGCTTGTGGTATACGCGAGTGTACCGGGATACGATCATCCCTTGAGAATCTTGATCGATTCTGGGGCGTCAAAGAACTTTGCACGCCGCCAGACTGTCGCACGCAATCGCGCCAAGTACGCCGATGCGCTGCGAGGCAGCAAAGGCAACGGGCTGGTCTCGGTAAGACTGGCCGACGGTACGGTGGTAGAAGTACCTCGGGTCCACATGGACCTCGCTGTCAAGTTCGAGGACTTCGACAGCACGGAGCCGTTCTTGGTCCTGGACATGGACAAGTACGACTTGATCCTTGGCATGCCGTGGCTTGAGAAGCACGAGCCTTGGATCGACTGGCGCGGCAAAGCCATCGGGGCTAGCCGTCCCCACGCTCTGACAGAGCTTTGGTGAGTCATGTTCCCACCTCTGGCAGCAGCTGGGGTGCCTGCGAGGGCCGCCAGGACGCAGCAGCGTCTAATGAGTTCTTGGGGTCCGTCGAGACTGACGTCGACTCCGACCGGGCCGGTCAAGGCCTGAGAGTGGAGGTGCCGGACAGCACCTACCAGGTGGGTAACGTAGGTCCACATGCGGGTAACGAAGTACCGCAGGCAGCAGACGCTGCTGGAGAAGGCGCCGCTGGCGCTGGCGTGGGTAACCAAGTTCCACGCGAGGTCACTCAGACCATAACTGATGAGGAAGGCACTGCAGGCGCTTCCGAGGTGGGTAACACAGTTCCACTGAGGGTCACTCAGACCATAACTGATGCGGGAGTCGCTGGAGGCGCTCCTGGTGTGGGTAACCAAGTTCCACACGGCGAGGTGGGTAACATAGTTCCACCCAGCAAGGCGGGTAACCAAGTTCCGCTCAAGAACAAGGCGGGTAACCAAGTTCCGCTCAAGAACAAGGCGGGTAACATAGTTCCGCAGAAGATCAAGGAGGTCGGTGGTGTCGCCGAGGCGGCGCCACAAGACGAAGACACCCGAGGGTCACGTCGTAAGCCGGGCCTGGTCGCGTGGCCGACGACGCCAGTCGCCAGCGACTCCGAGTCCCCAGCCAGGGCTCCAGCCGCCGAAGAATGCTATCACATCTTCGACGGCGTGACCGGTCGTCGGGTCAAGGCAGGAGCTGTCGAGTTTACAGCTCTGCCCGAGGTTTCAGAACTGCTGAACCTTGAAGAGCTCGCCATGGAGGACTTCTTGGCCGAGCTGAAGGCCGGGGAGATCGCAGAGTTGGTTCTCCTCCGGCCGGAGTCCACATCGGCCGAGTTGAACTCGTCCTCGGTCATGGACAAGGATGTCCTGGACGAGTTCCGGAAGCAGCGCGCGTCGCGCATGGGTTCTGAGATCCTCAAGAACCCGCGGGATCCGGTGTATCCCTTGGTGAAAGAGTTCGAGGACGTGGTGTCCAAGGATCCACCGTCCCAGCTCCCGCCAGACAGGGAATCAGGCACGAGATCGACCTCGTGCCGGGCACGAAGTACTGTGTCACGAGGCAGTGGCCTCTTCCCCGGGAGCAGTGTGAAGTCATTGATGCCTTCTTTGCCGCCAAGGCGAAGGCAGGCATGGTGCGGAGTCGAAGTCTCCGCACTCGACACCTACCTTCTGTGTTCGCAAACCGAACGGAAAGTGGCGTCTGGTTCATGCTTACAACAAGCTGAACAGCACTACGGTGCCTGCGCAGACACCGATCCCGCGCAAGGACGGGTTGCTCAACAACATGGCCGGCTGCACGCTGTACAGCGCGCTGGACCTGGTGGACGGATACTACCAGATCCTGATGCGCGAGAGCGACATCCCTCTCACGGCTGTGAGTACACCGAGCGGTATGCTCTGGGAGTGGCTGGTCATGCCTCAGGGGCTTTCCAACGCCCCGGCAACGTTCAATCGCTTGGTCACACAACTGTTCCGACCTTTGCGTGCGTTCGCACAGACGTACTTTGACGACATTTTCGTCCACAGCCGTGCCGAGGAAGGCCAGACGGCCATGGAGGTGCATCTCCAGCACCTCCGGCGTGTGTTCGAAGTCATGCGGGCGAACAAGCTGTACGCCAACATCGACAAGTGCGTGCTCGCAGCTGAGGAGATCAAGGTCCTGGGCTGCTACGTCAGCAGCGCCGGGGTCCGGGCGGATCCGGAGAAGGTGAAAGCCATCGCGGCTTGGCCGCCACCTCGGTTGCAGAAGGACCTACGACAGTGGTTGGGCCTTGCCAACTACTTGCACTAGTACAGTGCTGGCTATGCCGGATTGGCACGGCCCCTGTCGGATCTCCTGAAGAAGGATGTCGACTGGTGCTGGGAGCAGCGTCACCAAGATGCCTTTGATGACATCAAGGCGAGCTTACAGCGCGCGCCTGTCCTGGCCCTGCCGGACGAGACGAAGCCTTTCAGCGTTGTCTGTGATGCGTCCGACTACGCAATTGGCTGTGCGCTATTGCAGGCCGATGATGAAGGCCGCGAGCGAGTCATCTCGTTCCAGTCCAGGCAGCTCAAGGCAGCCGAGCGGAACTACCCAGTTCACGACAAGGAGCTACTTGCCATGAAGTACGCTCTTGTCAAGTTCCGAGTGCACCTCCTGGGCTCGACGCCCTTTGTCGTCTATACAGACCACGCGTCCTTGCGGACTGCGGTCAACTCGCCGCACCTCTCGCAGCGGATGGCGCGCTGGCTGTCATTCTTCGCGGAATACAATTTCCGCGTTGAGTACAAGCCGGGCAAACTTAACGTGCTTGCCGATGCGCTGTCGCGCCGACCCGACTACGAGCTTGCTCACATTAGTCGGGTCACGACGGATCTGTACGATCGCATCCGGTTGGCGTATCACGACGATGCCAATCTTGGGCCTCTTGTGCGGTTCTTGGCCGCTGGCGCGGACGCCAAGGCAGAGTGGCTCACGCCCCGCCAGCGTGCAAGGCTGCATCGCTATGAGTGGGCTGATGGCTTGCTCCACTATCGAGTGGGGCCCGAGGATCCTCCCCGAATTGTCGTGCCAAACGACGAGGACCTCAAGTACGACACCCTGATGGAGGCGCACGATGCGCCATCCAGTGGCCATCTCGGCCGTGAGAAGACGTACGCGTCCGTCTCTCAGACGTTCTGGTGGCCGCACATGTACAAGTGGGTCGCCACTTACGTCCGGACGTGCGAGACGTGCCAGCGCGTGAAGCCTGCTGGGCACGCCTCGGCTCCTTTGCAGAGCCTGCCTGTCCCCGTGGACTGCTGGAAGTCGATGAGTCTCGACTTTGTCTTCGGGCTTCCGGCCGATGACCGTGGCAACACTGGCGTTGTTGCCTTTGTGTGCCGTCTGAGCAAGATGGTTCACTTTGCTCCAGTTCGTGACACCGTCACTGGCGCCGAGGTTGCGCGCCTGTTCATGGACTGTGTCTTCCGACACCACGGTCTGCCCGAGACCATTGTCTCTGACCGAGACCCGCGGTTCACCGCTGCGTTCTGGCAGACGCTGTTTAGCCTGCTCGGCACTCGACTGTCAATGTCGACGGCGGACCATCCGCAGACGGACGGCCAGACGGAGCGCGTCAATCGCGTGCTCGAGGACACGCTCCGCAGTATTTGTGCGGAGATGCCCCGCTCTTGGGCTGATCGCTTGCCCATGGTTGAGTTCGCCCTCAACAATGCGGTACATGCATCGACGGGCTTTACGCCCTTTTACCTTAATGGGTTACGACACCCCCAGGTGCCGTACACCTTGCGAGGAAGCGGTGAGGCTTCGGTCTTAAGTGGGGGAGAGGCTCGGAAAACCCTTTCCTCCCAGGTCTCGGACGTCAGTCCTGCCGCTTTGCGGAAGCAACTGTCCTCGTTTGTCGAAGACAGGCTGAATATAATCAGCAGGGTGCGAGACACCATGGCGCAAGCCCAAGACAAACAGAAGGAGTACTCTGACCGACATGGAAGAGGAAACATGAACGTGTTTAAGGTTGGGGATTTAGTTCTCCTAGACACTAGAAACCTACCGCTAAACACTGTTAGCTCGGTCGAGAGCAACAAGCTGAAGCACCGCTTCATTGGACCCATCACGGTCCTCAGCCGGCATGGCGCGGCGTACACAATAGACTTGCCTAAGTCGATGACGACTCACCCGACGTTCTACGTGGGTCGTCTGAAGAGGTACCATGACCCTCAGGCTCAGAGTACCCCGCAGCAAGCGGTGGATACCCCGGCGGAGACGACCGCACCTCCTCGAAGCGCGGCGTCGGGTCGCGGTACGGCGCCTGATACGCGCGCTGGTCGTAAGACGACGAAGACGAGGCGTACGTCGGAGCG
Source organism: Phytophthora melonis (assembly GCA_024211575.1). Lineage (NCBI taxonomy): Eukaryota > Oomycota > Peronosporomycetes > Peronosporales > Peronosporaceae > Phytophthora > Phytophthora melonis. The sequence continues at coordinate 2,584,363 of JAMXKT010000037.1, read as the reverse complement.
GCGTACGCGCTTGCGTAGCCATGGCCATATGGGGCCTGATAGTGATGCGCCGGCTCCGGATACGACATGGGCCCACGGAGCTCGGCCCGAAGGCCAGCGATCTCGCTCCGCAGTGACTCCAAGGACGTCACGTCGGCCCGACGGTCCACTCGACCATGGAGCTCGCGAGTCTCCCGAAACAGCGAACGAACATCCGCACGGAGCTGCTCCACGGCACCCGGCTGGCCAGCACGAGAGGCAGCCTGGCCGCCAAGGCCGACGCCAAGCGCGATCTCAAGGGCGTACACGCGCTCCCGGAGAAGACGAATCTCCTCTTGCTGCAGGGCCACTACCTGACTCGGGGCTCCAGCGTGCGGCTGTGTTGCCTCAGGCTCGTAGCCATGGTCGTGCGAGACCTCCGCCGGCCCTCCTTGACCGTAATGGGCAGATCCACTACCACGTGGAACGAGTCGTCCAGGAGCGGCGTCGCCATGGCAAGCGCCAGCTGCTCGTGAAGTGGCGAGGTTACCCGGAGTCGGATAACTCATGGGAGCCTGTGGAACAGCTCCAGGCAGACTGCCCGAAGGCTGTTGCGATCTGGGACGAGAAGCAACGGCAGCTTCGTAAGTAGTCCGTGGCTTCTTGGCCGACACCCGGGGCACGGTAGCAGACGTAGTCGCACCGCGCCCACGCTCTTCACGAGCTTTGGCTCTCGCCTCTTGCTTGAGCTCGTCCATCTTCGAGTGGAGCTTGCGCTTGCTCACGAGTTGAGCGAACTCGATGCGGAGCTCGCGCACGTCCAGGATCGCGGACAGAGTGCGCTCGTCTCGGAGTCTTTTGAACCCCTGGTCGGAAGTCACCTTGCGCTGGACGTAGCGCCAGAAGCTGTCTTCGACCTCGTGCCAGGTCATGCTCTCATTCTGCTTGACCCAGTGGAAACCCCACACAGGATGGAGTCCACCCTTGTCCTCCGGCTTCTTGCGAAGCGTGGTGAACTCCTTCAGTGTGAGCTTGTGTGGTGCTAGTAGCTAGTTGTGTGAGCTTGTGTGGTGCTAGTAGCACACACCGGGCGGCTTCAACGTCGCCAAGAAAGAGTGGCTTTTTCTCAACGAGTGCACGCTCATAGGAACCCCTTGAGGTGTACCCGCCGACAAGGCCACGAGGAGCCGTGAGCTTCTCCAACAGCGCTGGCGCTCCGGTGCCAGGCTCGGGCGGGAAGTAGCCTGGCGGATACATGGTACTTCCGCCTGAAGAAGACCCAACAGCAGTCGCGGCAGACGGCTGCCTGGCATGTGCGCCTGAGCGAGCAGCCTGGTATTGCTGCTGCTGCTCATCGAGATCGTTGGAGATCTCTCTGGGCTCATGGACGGCGCCCTCCTCGTCCTCCGAGTCGCTGAACAACTTGAAGCTGGAACCGCGTGGTGACTGTGAAGCGGGACGCTTCTTCGCCCTGGCCTCGGCGGCCTCCGCAGCGGCCGCTGCCTTCAACGCTTGGGCACGATCGCGGCCTTGCGCCAGCGTCAGGTGCTTGACTGGCGAAGCCGCCTTGGGCTGGGAGCCCACCGTGTCGCTGGTCGCTGTCTTGGCCTCCGTGTCGACCGTGGCAGCGTCGCCCTCCGCCGGCTTGTCGTCGTCGTCGTCGCCACCGTCGTCGTCGTCGTCGTCGTCGCCGTCGCCCGCGTCGTCATTGGACTTTACGTCCTCGGCCTTCTTCTCGGATGAAGCCTTAGGGAAGACTGGCGAGCTGGACACGTCGCGTGCCGCCAGTGCTTCGTCCTGGGCAGCGTTTTCGCTGCCCTCAGGTGAGCTCTCACCAGAGTGTACGACCAACGTACAGTTCTCAATGTTGGCCGACCAGTCGAAGGCCTTCTTGGTCGGCTTCGACTGGGGCTGGGAGCTCCTCATCACTTGGCGCGGCCTCGGGGTCTTGCTCCGACTCCGAGACCGGCGCCCACCCTCCGGCGTGCTGCTACGAGAGCGCACTGCCTCCTCGGCCGTCTCCGTGGCCTCCCTCAGCGCGGACGATGCGTCCCTGGCCTTGGCTGACCTGGTCCTCGGCCCTGCGGCCCGTGATTTCGAAGGTGCTTTCGCACCACGCGCGCTGCGCTTTGGAGGCATGCTTCCGGTCGACGTGGAGACCCTGCGGCTTGCTCGGCGATGCGCCAGTTGCTCTTTGAGGCCCGCGAGCCGAGGCGCCAGAGCTCGCGCCGTTGTCGATGGATTACGACTTTGCGAGTAAAATGTGAGTCGCCGGTGTAACCTCGCTCTGATTGGTCGATAAGATCGAATCTAAGTGGGGGAGGATGTAACGGGGTTACATGGAATAGTGACCCTGTCACTATCCAGGGATGGCTACATCAGTCATGTAGCCATCGGTCACTCCCCGGGTAGTGACCAAGTGGCCTCAGAGCCAACAGATACATTTTGTATGGAACAAACTATAGGCAACTTAGGATTTGTATGCAGGCCAAATCTGTACCAACCTATAAATACATTCAGTCTTAGATCTACCGCTTTTGAAGTCAAGTCGTCCCCTTCAGACCAGGGGCACGTGAACGGCTGTTCACTTGGAGTTTGTATACTCCAGCTTCCTCTGTTAGAAGTGCTGTGTGCCCCGTCACAATAATCATGATATATATTAACCTTAAGGCTGATTGCAGTTAATGTCTTTCTTACCTACTGCAGAGATCTAAACACTCTGCGTCCTTGAGACCCGTCTTCTAGCGCAATATATTCGGGCCAGGCCGAATTCAGCTCTGCGTCATCAAATTCGTCGATCATCTCGATCGGAGTGTGACGGGCCAGGTTCCAGGTTGGTCTTTCCCATCCTACCCATTTTATCAGGTACAACCGCTGCATATCAAGAGTATTACGTGCGTAGATGCTTTCAACAACAAATACCGCACCGCCATCGCTGCTAATAGATGATCTTGCCTCGCTATCAGTTCTGTCCGCTACGGGTGAATCCAGAACGTATATGCCAACAGGGGGTGACTCGTCATCGCCACAAAACAAGTCATATAGAGAGGTGACCATATCGGAGTTGTTGCCAGGCAAGTCTTGGTCGGACTCCTCAACACCGCCCGAAAGGTGAAAGTCAGGCTCCTCGAATCCGGGAAGTTGGTGGCCGGGGGTCCTGAATTCATGGTCGGAATCTCCAATTTCAAGAAGGTTGTTGGCAGGGCTTTCGATCTCAGGCGCACGTGCTTCGTTAAGGAGTCTTCCGCTTTCAGCATCTCTACGTCGTGCCCGCGCTGCCCGCTGACGACGACTAGGCCGCGCCATGGTGGGAGTTTTGTGAATTGTGAAGTGACTTCCATCATAAGGCAACTCGGAAGGCACTCTATATATATACTATAACTATTTGAGCTCGACCCCGATGTATTTGTGCGTCTCGCAGAATATATTATTAACTTGTGTGCTGTAAATAAATATAGCGCAACTATTTAGAGTCCTTACTATTAGCGTTGTGAAAAATTTTCATCGTTGTGATTGGGTAATGACTTCAACTTCAACTAATTGTAAGATAACTCTCATCTGATTGTAAGATACTCATTACGATCCGACTTATAACTTCGCCAAAACTTAAGCTTTTTAATATCTTGTGGCGGGATCGGAAAACCTAAAACTTATATATTACGTTTTATGGTTTGTATGTACAGCGGGTGGAAAAAGTCAGCATCCACCCCAAAAACGAGACACTATATTGATCAATATGAACCAACGTCGCTAATACTTAGTGTGGCCACCTCTTCGGCGACGCACTTGTTCTAGGCGTTTGGGCATCGACAAAACACACTTTCGGACCACGGAATCGTCAATACTTGTCCAAATCTCTAATAGCCTTGTCTTGAGCTCGTCAATAGTGGTCGCTGGATTACGGTAAAGCTCTTGCTTCATAATGAACCACAAGTTCTCTATAGGGTTCAAGTCTGGACTTTGCGGCGGATGTCCGAGAGAAATCAACTTGAGGTCGCGCAAGCACTTTGCCGTCAGCTTCGCGGCGTGTGCGGGGGCATTGTCATGAACAAACAGAGTTTCCCCCGTAAGTCCCAAGGACAGCTTTGTGTAAGGAATCTCCTTTTTCAGTAGCAGTCGGTAGTATATCCCATTCACGGAGCGATCACAAAAATGCATTGTGCCAACTCCATTTGCCGTTATTGAACTCCAAACCATCAGCGTCTTCCTACTTGACTTGAACGTAGGCAGCACACATCGCGAAGAGAACGCCTCGTGTGGACGGCGCCAGACCGACACACGACCCGATGTTCCGTGTAGTTCGACGCACGCTTCGTCACTGAACAGCACTCTGCTCCAAAACCCTTCCGTCATTCTGCCGAACTTCTGAGCGTATAAGTAGCGTCGCCGGCGGTGCTTGGCACTGAGAAAGGCTTTTTACGTGCTGACCTTCCGTGAAGTCCAGCATCATGGATGCGGTCTCGGATCAGATCGCGTGAGACTGGCACCCCAACTTCCTTCGAAACTTGAGCAGCCAACGCAGCGGCGCTGATAAAGCGATCATTCTCGACAGCACGCAGAATCCGGCGATCGTGGCGAGGCGTAGTTAGCCGTGGACGTCCCGACCGAGGCGGTATCTTGACACAACCGTGCTTCTTGTACTGCGAAATGATTGACTGAACGCTGGGGCGAGGGATTAGGAGACGGCGGCCTATTTTGCGCTGGCTGAGGCCGGCTTGCCACTGTACGATAACGCGGAGGCGCAGATCGTCGGAGTATTGTCGTCGAAATGTCTTTGGGGCCATTTGTTATGGGGCTGAACGATTCGAAACTGAGCCGCAGTTGGCCCACATGAGCACACAGCTCCTGTTACTGCTGACCACCAGATTGCTTCTAGTCTGCGATTGGTAGTTAAAGCGATGATATATTGTGATTGGCGGAATGCTAGATTGGCCTATCAACTTCCTCAAAGCGAGTCCTGAGGAGAAAAAAGAGCTTGGGCAAGTTTGCAGGAGACTGCATGTCGAAGTTGCCGAGAACTTCATATTGAAGTTTATTCTGTACAAAACCGTGGGTGGATGCTGACTTTTTCCACCCGCTGTATGCAGAGTCTAAATCTAAGAGTTTAAAGCTGTATTGAGAATACTCCTTAAAGACGCAGCTCGAACGCTTGCACCCCATTCTCTTCATCCTCCTGTTCGCCGTGATCTTCATCTTCGTCGGTATCTTCACCCTCTAGGTACGCTTTGAGGTAGTCGTACTTGTCAACTTCATCAAGTAAGGAGTGGCTGATGTACACGAACGCCAGCTTTTCCAGCTTCTGCATCGGCATGCGATTCCTGCGCTTGGTGTGCAGATAGGAGAAAATACTCCACACGCGCTCAGCAGCGGCAGACGAGGTGGGTACTGTGAAAACTCGGACTGCGATCGATGCCAGCAACGGAAACTCCGTCATCCCATACTGCCCCCAATATTGCATCCCCGACAGCGTGTTGTACTCATTCAGTTCCACGACGGAGCGCTTCGTATACAGCGACAGGAACGCGTTCAATTCTTCAACGCACGCTTTGACACGACACGCCCACAATGACGGCACTTGCCCTTGGCACCGACTTTATCTTGCAGGTAGACGTTGATGTCGAACTGGGAGGGATCCGTGGCCTTCTTGGAAGCTTGGAGAAGGTCGAACACGTTCAGCACCATGGCGATTGGCACAGCAGTGGAGCGGGGGCTTGAGGCAGAGGGGGGTGATTTGGAGAATGAACTGCGCATGAGAGCTAGTTGGCGGGGGTCGGCCACCCTGAAGAGAAAAAATGTAACGAACGAGTTGATCCTTAAAAATAAAACACAACCTAACGGATGGGACTATCCGATATAGACTGGCACTTCAAGTAACTACGGCTCTGACGCTGCACTGGCATCTAGAGTAGACTTGGCAGCATCTAATGCGACAGTTTCGTTGAGTTGGGACAATGTGAGCCACAATATCGAACCAAAAGCGTCTTATCTCTTAGAATATAGAGAACCAGACGGATCGGAGCGGCGTAGATAAAGTTATTGAAGTGTAAAAATCTTAGTAATTTTTGTGCAAAAATTGGTGATGCTCGTTCGGCAGATACATGTTAGCAAAATTTACTAGACACTAACTTAACAGCTTTTGGGGCCTTATGAATGCCGTTCTTCTGCGCCAGTGACGAGCTCTCAATGTGTGTGTGCCGTGAGACCTTGGGTGGGCTTGAGATGTTAGGTAAGACGAAGAAGCTGTGTGTGTTTGAGGGCAGATTCCAAAGTGATTCATTTGTTCTTGTTAGTTCCTACTCCTCAGACTTTTCCACGCACTGCTCGACCACAGCACGAGGAGGAAAGCATCAAGCTCAAAACCCCCTTTGACCCATCACTCAAGTGCAACGAGCCTTCCCAACCAGTCCTTAGAGGACATGACGGGCCTTGACAAGAGTGTGAGTTTCCTGGAAACACCGCCGAAAGGCTCATACTCCCCCGGAACTCACACTTCCTTGTCACAGTCGACACCGCTTTTAACGATCTTCCGTCGACTCCGTCTGGCGCTTTTTCACGTCTGTAACTTCTTCAACCCCGAGTTGTGCTCGCAGCTCTTCAAACCGCTGCGGCCCCAACGCTTTCGTGAACATATCCGCCACGTTGTTCGTTGTCGGCACATACTCGATTATGAGCTTTTTCCGCTCAACCAGCTCTGCCAGCTTCCGACTCTTTTTAGCGTAGCGCTTTACTCCGTCAAAGTTGCCAGCCTCCGTGCACACCTTGATCGTGCTCTGATTGTCCGCAAAGAGCTTGCCAGTGACCTGTTCCAGTCCCAGCTCCTTAATCAGCTTCTTTGCCCACAGCAGATCTTCAACACACATACTGGCGGCAACCAACTCTGACTTGCACGTGTCATCTGTGACGGATTTCTGCATCTTACTTTTGAAACCAACGCTGTGTCCATTTACCTGAAGCACATATCCAGTAACGGAGCGAGACGAATCCGGGCAGTTCGCGTGATCTGCATCGCTGTACGCGCAGACCTGAAACTTTCCTTCAGGTGTTGATTCACTGCACCGGTAAACGAGCCCAAAGGACCGCGTTCCTCGTAGGTACCTTAATACTCTCTTCGCGGCGGCGAAATTTTCCTTCGTGTAGCTTCCAGTGTATCGACTCAGACTCCTGACTGCATTTGAAATGTCCGGCCTCGTGCAGTTCACCAGATACTGCAGGGCCCCTACTAGTTCCTGGTATTTGAGAGAAGGGTCGTTCACTTTGCTTGGATCCTTCTCGATCGCCATCACCTTTTCGTTTGGCACTTGCGGCGAGCGTACTGGCTTCGCGTCCTGCATTCCAAATCGCGCAAGTACCTTGTCTACATACGCCGTCTGCGAGATGCATAAGAACTTTCCGGGTTCATAGTCCACCTCCATCCCCAGGAGAAAGTGTACACGACCCAGGTCCTTCAGTGAGAATGCCTCTCGCAGCCTCTCTTTCACTTGTTCAATGTCCTTGCGGGTTCCAATGATCATCATGTCGTCGACATATACGGTGATCACGATCAACCTCCTGTCGATCCACTTGTAGTACATGCCGACGTCAAATGTACTGCGCGAAAATCCCATGCTTGTCAGGTATTTGTGGATTGTTTGATACCAGAGTCGAGCTGCTTGCTTTAGGCCGTAGATTCCCTTGAGTAGCAGGCAGACGTCGTCCGTGCCGTCACTAAACAGATCTGGTTGCTCAATGTAGATAGTTACTCCCTCCATGATACTGTTTAGAAATGCCGTGTCGAAGTCAACGTGATCCGCTTCCAGCACGAGAATCAACGCGATTATCAGCAAAATTAGTATGGTGATCCAGCGAACGACAGGTGAGTAAGTTTTCCAGTACTCGCGTCCAAATCGCTGCTTGAATCCGTGCACAACCAACCTAGCTTTATACCGCACAATATTTCCGTGCTCATCGCGTTTGATTTTCAACACCCACTTCGTTGTCAACACTTTCACAGGTTTTCCTTTCGTGACTTCGGTCGAGGCACCTTTTTCCACGTCTTATTGCGCAACAGCGATTCGTATTCGGCTCTCAGGGGTGACTTCGTTGCTTCTTCAATAGTTTCTGGATCTCCGGAGAACTCCTCCTCCACCATCAACAGATAGTCATTTAGCCGAACACTGGTGCGCCTTGTCCGTGTCGAGCGTCTTGTAGGCGCCAGTGGAGTTTGTCTTCCTCGACGTGTACGCCGATTTCTTCCTGGTGCTGGGGGCTGAACAGGCTCATTCGCTCTGTCCTCATTTAATTCCTCCACTTCAGACTCATCACTGCTCGATGAAGTCTCTCCCCCCGAGCCCTGCGTGCCTGTACCAGCCGCCAGCTCCTCGTGACTCGAAGTCACTGTCCCCGGCAGATCTTCCTCCACCGTGCGCGATGCACCTTCATGCACGCCTTCCTCTGCAACGTACTCCACCGGCAGCGGCACGTATGGAATTATCCCGTCCTGTTCCTGCCGTCCTACCAAGAGCGCGTTCAGATATTTTCTGCTCACCGTGACATCCTCACGAAATTGCACGTCCCGAGCCTCAACAATCTTACCCGTCCTCAAGTGCAGTAACCTGTACCCTGGTGACCTGTGAGCCAGTCCAAGCAACAGCGCAGGCTCCGCCTTGGGACTCAACTTGTTGTTCCGCTTGGGTTTTGGCACGTGCACAAAACCAACTGAGCCACAAACCTTGAGCTTTGCAATATCAGGCTTCTTTCCGTTGATCTTCTCGTAAGGTGTCTTGCCTTTGAGCGCCCGAGTAGGACTCCTATTGTCAATATCGACAATATACTGCAATACTTCTGGCCACAGCTTCGTCGGGAGGTTTGCAGCCTGCATTGCAGCTCTTGTCTTATTCACGAGCACGCCATTTAGCTTTTCAACCAGTGCGTTTTCCTCTGGAGTGTGCGGATGCGTGGGTACAAACCGAATTCCTTTCTCCTCCAGGAAATTCTCCAGCTCTTTGTTTACAAATTCGCCTCCTCCATCACTGCTAAATGTCTTAATCCGGTGCCCTTGAGCGATCAGCATTTTCATTAGCCGAATTGAGTTGGCATTTGAACAGCTTTTCTTCTGGATCGGAAAGCACCACTTGAATCTAGACGCCTCATCCTGAATCAATTGGAAGTATCGATTAGCTCCAACGCCGGGCAAGTACTTCCCCATATCGCAGACGTCGGACATGAGCCGCTCGTAGTTTATCTTCGTGCGCTTGTCAGCAGCACTACTCTTGTAAGACATTCGCTTCCGCTTGGCCGCCAAGCAGGTCATACACGTGAACTTCTTTCGGAACAGCTCCGCTGGAATCTCCATCCCTTTCACAACGCCGTTGTCCAGCATTTGCTTGATTGCGGAGACGTTCAAGTGCCCCAGGCGCTCGTGCCACCGCATTAGTGGACTCGCGTCAGCGTCCAGAGTGGCCATCACTGCCAGATCATTTTCCACCGCGCTCTGCGGCGTCTCTAGCCAATAATGTGCCCCCTTCTTAGTAAATTCCAATCTTCCACCATCCCGCGCGTCCAACCATAGTTTCCGTGGTATAACTTCCGGAGGTGCAAATGACGCGACCCAGCCAACCTCTTCCATTTTACCAAGGCTGATAAGATTGACTGTTCCACCAGGCGAGTATTCCACATTCTCCAGCTTTAGGCGTCGCGTCAAGTTGCTTCCTTGCCGCAAGTCTGCAACCTGCAGAACAACCGAGCCACTTAAAACTCCCCGTGTGGTCTCACCTGTCCAAATTCGGAAGCGCGTCTTCGACTTCTTCACACCCGAGAACAACTCGCGATCGACACAGACGTGCGTCGAACTCCCGCAATCTAGCATCCAGCTGCTCCTGTCCTTAGTACTAGCAGCATCCACCGTCATGCCAAGCATCGCTTCTTCTTCCTCGCCCTCACTGCTGCTGCTACTGCTGCTCATCGGCATCATGTGAAGGATGGAGTCGGAATTTTCCGCATTCTTGTTCTTCTTGTTCTTCTTCCCCGCCTCGGGTTTGTTTTTCTTGTCAGTGCGCTTGACCTCCTTCTCGCCTTCATTCACCTTCTTCGCGTTGTTTTTGCGGTGCCAGCAATCACGCTTAAAGTGTCCAGGCTTCCCACAGAAGAAGCACTTTCTCTTTTTGGTCGAGTAGGCCGCTTGCTTCCCGTGGTTCGCCTGCTGCTGTCCGCCAGATCCCATGATGTTCATCACCACTGCTCCCCCGTAACCGTTGCCATCACCCTGGTTTCCTACGATTGCTGCCATCTTGTCACGTTCATCCCGAGACCTCAAGGCGTTGGTCACCTGCTGCAACGTGGGTGGGTTTCCTTGTCTAGTGGGCAAGTCGAATTGCTCCACGAGCTCGCGGTGCGTGATGGACACGCCCATCAGCAGTAGTCGTGCCATCTCGTCATCTGGAATAGCTTGGTCCACACCAATGTTCCGCAACTCCTGTCGCAGCCTTGTCATAGTTGCTAGGTATTGGGTCATTGACTGCCCCTGCACGTGTGTAGACGTGTAGAGCTGACGCCTCAGCATCACCGCGTAGGAAAAATCTCTCTGCGTCTTATCAGCCACCACAGTATCCCACATCTCCTTCGCGGTCGCCATTCCACACACCTTGTCTGCTTCTTCCTGCTGGCATCCTCGTAGTCCTCGCAGTATGGTAGATCGCGCCAACCGGTTTCGTGCGTCGAATACAGCTTGTTGGTCAACGTCATTCGCGTCACGTACTTCATCTCCAGACACCACATTCCAAGCTTCTCTCTCGCTCAGATACAGTTCCAATTCTGCATGATACAACTCGAAAGATCCTTCATACTTGGGCGGCTTCGAGCTCCCACGAATTACACGAGCCGCCGGCGCTGCCTGGGCTGCAGCATTTCCTCCTTGATTGTTCATGTTGCTTGTTCACCACCGTCCAAGCCTTGGGCTCATAACCTAACAGCTTTTGGGGCCTTATGAATGCCGTTCTTCTGCGCCAGTGACGAGCTCTCAATGTGTGTGTGCCGTGAGACCTTGGGTGGGCTTGAGATGTTAGGTAAGACGAAGAAGCTGTGTGTGTTTGAGGGCAGATTCCAAAGTGATTCATTTGTTCTTGTTAGTTCCTACTCCTCAGACTTTTCCACGCACTGCTCGACCACAGCACGAGGAGGAAAGCATCAAGCTCAAAACCCCCTTTGACCCATCACTCAAGTGCAACGAGCCTTCCCAACCAGTCCTTAGAGGACATGACGGGCCTTGACAAGAGTGTGAGTTTCCTGGAAACACCGCCGAAAGGCTCATATAACTAACTGTTATTTATACGTACAGCTGACTCTACAGTTAGTGCATAGGGAGTACGCTAAGCGAAGGTGTCGTATAGCACACGGTCGCCGCTGTCGTTCATAGTCACGACCGGAATGGCGAGCACGGAGAAGTGGGAGTGGCCGTGGAGCTGCATGGAGCTGCGTTTGATCGTAAAGCGGAAGCGAAGCAAAGGCCACGGCGTTACGTTATGCGCATTGTTCTCGCCAGCATGAGCTGTGAAGACGAACAGTACCGCGAAGATGGCGGCTAAAGTAAAGAGAGGCTTCATGCGAACACGACGCTGCTCTCGGCCCGAGGAGTGTAAATTGACAATGCGATGAGTCTGCGACTGGCTGCCATGTTAGCGCTGCTCGAGTGCACAGGGTCAGATCTCATGATCACCTGAGGCCTGCCTATTACACGTTCGTCCTGTGAGGAATTTGCAAGCAATAATGGTTTCGTCAACTCACCTGCATGATAACTCGCGTAGCTGATCGCCTCCACCTTATCGTCGTGAGCATCCACTGACCTGGAGCCCAATTGCGCGGTCAAAAGCGCCCATCATGTCAATTAACTCGACTTGGGGATGGGGCCGAATGGATTAGCCTTCAAACTCACGTGGGGCGGTGGAGTTTCGGTTCGCACACAGGCACAATCAGGACGTGTATTCGGTTTATTACGCCACGAAGCGCACAGCATCGTTGGTATTGGGCGATTCGGGAGCTGGAATGGTGGCGTCGTAACGCCCCATCCGCTAGGAAGTCAGGGGCCAAAGTGCGATTCGCCCCTAAAATATTAGAGTCGGTGACAGCTCGGATGTTTTTTGCGATTGTTGAGTTATCTTCGTCTTCCTTTGCTCCCCGTGTTATGGTGCACTGTCCAAATACTAGTTCATGTACCGGCAATGCCAGAGTAACTCATGCGGGACGAACTGGCCGGTGGCAACGTTTGATCCCCAAAGTCTATGTAAGTGGAATTATCATTTTTAAATGATAATTCCACAGAAGATGAACTGTAGCGCTCAGATATCTTGTTAGAGCAATCGAGATCGATCTACAGGTATTATAATATATCTTGTGTTGATAATGTACCGGTAAGCTTAAATAGAATCAGTTGAAGCGGTGTCGAGTTTTTTTCTGCAAAACTTAATGTGCTTTTAGTTTTTGCAGAAAAAAAAACTCGGCACCGCTTCAACCGATTCTACTTGCGTCTTCTACCTACCTTAGTATTCATGAGTATGGGGGGCGGCTTAGTGCTGCGACGAGGAAAAATACACCAGCAGTGCTACCTCACACTACCTTCCAGCTCCAGCAACTTTGAAACGTAGGACACGAGAGTCGAGTTGAGGTCAAGTCAAGAGTGCAGTACAAGTTTCTGTGACGCATGCGATTCCGTTGGTTCAGCATGCCGACCATGACTCTACGCTGGACTTCAATCCAGAAACTACACGAGTCACAGCTCATTCGACCCACCGACTGTGTCAGAGAGCTTTCCCATACTTGCGCTAGCATTAGAGCTTTCTGTAGCAGCCTCACTGTCGGTCTTGGTACTAACATGACGGTAACATTGGTAGCGAGGAACTAACATTGGTTGTTCCGCTGATGGCCATTGCCTCGTCTTCGATCGTGGTGGAGTGCCGCATTCACCAGCCATCTTAGTGCGCCATTTTAGATTTCTCACCTTTCAACACACTTTGCTGCTAGATCAACGAAGATGCAGCGTATCGGGGCGGTCGTTGCTGCCTTGCTGACAATCGCAACGTCTATCAACGCCCACGAGATGTACGTGTCAATGATTCCGAACGGAGCTAATGTGCCGGGCGTGGAGGCGCTAGGCCACGTGAACCCGAACGGGGACGGCACACTCAACGGCTTTGGCGAGGACTTTGCCGACGCCTTCTACGTGTGGACGAAGGAACTGTGCAACAAGGACTCGGACGGTGACGGGCAGACGAACGGCCAGGAGCTGGGAGATCCATGCTGCGAATGGGATCTGCTGTCACTCAACGCGACTTGGACTGAAGGCGTCTCGCATCCAGGCAACGCAAGCGATACGGCGGACGAGTCCCTGTGGGCAAATATCGAGTGCTCCAGCTCCAGCTCTTCAAGCTCATCTGCTGCTACGGATTCAGCGTCCAGTCTCAGCAGTGCTTCATCCGCAGAAAGCACGTCAGGAGCCAGGTCTTCTGTTGCTGCAGCGTCCATTATGGCAGGTGTCATGGCGGCAACGCTTGGGTTAGTACTGCTAATGTAAAGCTCAGACCTGGTGTTTGCGTTGACACGAAACTACAAAGCAAACACGAAAAATAATAAATGCAGTACATGACACCCCAGCAGAAATCGCCTACAGCGTCTCTCCTTACATGTTTCCCGCGACTAAATGTCGGTGATGGGCTGGTATCCGCTCTGGCGTCGGAGGCAGTCCGTGATGATCATTTTCCACCCCACCGAGAGCAACGCTGTGAGCATTCCACCGGCCACGGAGCCGACAACGAAGACCCACACCGGCGAGATGCTCGCAACTTCGTCCGCCTGCTGCATCTGCGCGGAAGCAGCAAGGAACTGCTGCTGCTCCTGCGTCTCAGTCACCGCCGCTTGCTCTCGGAAACGAGTCTTCGTGTCGATCTTGTGGAATGCAGCAGAGGGGCCTTGCGCCTGTGACATCGCAGCCTCAACAACGGAACGCGGGGGCAGATCCTTGGTTTGCAGCACATTGCGATCGTCAAGAAGCGGCACTGTCGAGTCCAAGAACCAAATACCGTACGACACCGGGATCAGGCGTCGCGCGTGCGGGTCAGCCCAGTCCAGCATGTCCAAGCTCACGCGTCGCAGCAGTTGGTTCGCCGTAGAGCGGATGTACAGCATCCGGCGCTTGTGGTCTCTCACGATGGACCATTGCGTGGCCTCCCCCATGGGCGGACGCACCACCGTGTTCAGCAGATGCAGAGCATCTGACACCACGCGTTGCTCCTCCGTCGCTTCAACGTACGAAGCATGCACGGTAGGCGCACTGTAGCCCTCTTTAATCTTGCGGTTCAGCACCGAAAGCCGCACAAATCTCTCCGACGATCCATACCCGCCCGGTAGCAGATTCCCAGTGTTGATAGTGCCCTCAGCTTCACTCAGATGCTTGTCCAGAAGCTCCAGTTGCTGTTCCAGAGGTGGGTCGTTGGTCAGCACTCCGTTCGGGTTGTCATGGAAAATGGGTACTCCTTTCAGGAACTCGATGACCAAATTGTTCCCATTTCGGTCATGCACGCTGGCGTGCAGTGGCGCGGTCTTGGCCTTGCCATCGGTTGGAGCTGGCACATGGAGCACCTGTTGCGCCACTTGGCCATTTATCCCGGCAAGTTGCACCTTTTGGAGCCCAGTTTTCACCTCCTCCACCGTGGCAAAGTTGCCCAAAATATAGGAGCACAGCGACGTGACCACAGGCTTGGACATGTTGAAGTTGCCTTCTTTCTCGGGCGTAGGGTACTCCGTAGCATCCAAATAGAGCCACGCAGCCGAGAGGCCGGCCTCGTTCAGGCCGTCCGCAGCCACATTGACCCCGTAGACGTTGGCGGCTACGAAGCCCAATTTGTTGGTCCACTGGAAATCTGGGCACTTGGGACACCCCGAAACGGGCAACTCTTGGAAATGGGTACCTCTCGGGATCACCTCCAGCGTGGAGTCCAGGTCGGCTTGGAAGTCCATGGAGCGGCCGCTGATGACGCTGCGCGACGAGGCGGACGGCGACAGGAGGAAGTCCGAGCAGCCGAGGGCCGAGGACGCCAGCAAATGCAGCAGCCCAAGCAGCAGAAATGGGGCCATGACGGATAGTAGAGCTCTTGGAATGAGAAAATGGGGAACTGAAGATATGGCTCCCGTGCGCGCTGATTGGCTGATTCTATTGGGTGGTCAACATAATATTAAGGTATACGACATAACATGACTTCAACGTACTGTAGCCAAACCAATCATAAACGTCTGCTCAACTGACCCGTGGGGTTGGTTACATGTAGCGTGATGCTCATGGTGCAAACCCCTCAGAGTCCAACGCACAGTCGCTTTCTGGTTGAGTCAAACAGTGTTCGCTGTTGTGTGGAAATTTTGTCGTGGGGATGGTAGCCTACTTGTGGTGTGGTTTAGGAAGTGGATTTTCCCCCTACACGTGCTGAGTAGATTCTGCACCCCCCGTGCTACAGTACCATCCCAACAAGCGTTTGACTCGCCCACTGCAACTTGTCGCACGACTTGCATCGATTAAATAATCGATTTCAAATCCCGGCTGGTGCTTGAGGGTCCAACATCGTCGGACAGCAAAGTGCATCTCGAGTCGAGTACCAAGTAAGCACCACCCGAGCGTGGAGAATCTCGATGCTCGGGTGGTGCTTACAGTACAGCAACAGTGGATGGCTTCAATGCCAACATGGCCTCAGACAGGTATGTCCTGTTGATGACTTCAGGAAAGCTGGCCAAAGACAACAACCATTACACGGCTGCGCCCCGACTGGGCGATTACATGGTACAGTAAGCAGGAAGTCGACGGGCTGTCGACGGGCTTCGAAGGCCCATCGATGAGTGCGCAGATGGCTTACAAATGTACGTGTACTGGCGCTGTAGAACACCTCCGTCAGTTTGACTGACACCACAGTATCGGTTGGCCGTGTCCAACGTGCTGATCACTCTCTTGCCCCCAGACGTTGAAGCGGCGATCGGACTTGGTGCCGCTGGACGGTCCTTACAAGGACAAGGCGGTGCTGCCTGCTACTTTTCGAACACCACAGTTTGGCTGTAAACTTCGGCCCCGACATGGCTACTACGTGTACATGTACATGTCTCCTTCATTGCTGCTGTCATTCTTGAAAAGCCCTCGTGCCTGACACTCTGCTCCACCCACGATGACCGCCCTCGATTCGCCCAAGACACCCAGGGCCGACTACGCTGCTGTCGAGGAAGACGGCAGCAAGACCTTCAACACGCAGCGCAGTCTCCCCATTCTCGCCTCTGGTGGCCGGCCAGACATGTGGGGCCCTCTTCGGCTCGCTCGGGTGACTACGACTACGCCAACGACCTGCAGACTGCGCCGCCTCGCTCGAAGCAGTCGTGCCTGCCGTCGCCGCTGCGGAAGCTCGCTAGGTCGTGGATGGTGCTGCGGTGGCAGCTCTCGCGCAGCTTCTTCTCCGTGCCGCTGCCGTTCCTCACCTCCATGTTCGACGTCAAGCTGGGAGATCTGTTCATCACGCTGCCAATCTGCTTGGTCTTCATCATTACCACCGCGATGCAAGCCATCAACGACCGCGCAGTGGAGAGGTCCGGTGGTCCACCGACCTACGGTCTGCTCGTCGTGTTCATCCTCACGGTTCGGAACAACTCGGTGCTCCTGGCGCTGACCGGCATCTCGTACGAGCGCGTGTTGTTCTACCACAAGATCGCCGCTCTGATCACGATCGTCCTCTCGGGACTGCACGGCCTCGCCTACATCCTCGCGTACGACAAGGGCGAGATCTCAGGACAAGGCAGCATGGTGTTCAGTGGCACCGTCGCGTTCGGCGCCATGGTGCTCATGTTCGTGCTCTCGCTGGGCTTCGTGCGCCGCAATTTCTTCGAGTTCTTCCTGCGCACACACTGGGTCCTGTTCATCGTTGTGCTGGTGTTCGCAGCCATGCACGGAGCGTCGACTGCGTTGATCGGCGTCATCCCGTGGGGTCGACATGGCCTTCCGTCATGCCTACCGTCCTCAAGTGTACGCGCGTGGATCAATGATCGGCGGCAGCAAGACTGTGTTGGAAGACGCACCCGCCAGTGCAATCTCTAGCAAGCGTATGGGAGTCATCGCGCGTGACCAAGTGACTGTCGCGTCGCTGCCAGGCAACGTGCTCCAGATCCAGTTCCCGCGCGTACGCAAGGACACTGGCGAGGTGTTCAACTACGAGGCCGGACAGTACGTGTTCCTGTGCGTCCCGAGCATCTCCAAGCTGCAGTGGCACCCGTTTACCATCTCATCGTCTCCGCACGAGCCGATGGTGACGTTCCACATCAAGGCGCTCGGGGACTGGACGTACAAGCTGCAGTCGATGGTCACCGCCGTCTCCGGTGGAGCGGATGTCACCGCTCCGTTCGACATCCTGGTCGATGGACCGTACGGCAGCGTCTCGATTGACATCGAGAGCCCCACCACGTACTCGCACTTCGTGCTGTTCTCCGGTGGCATCGGCGTTACCCCCATGCGCTCAATTGTCAACTGGCTGCACCACGACGTCCACCACGGCGGTCGCTCCGGTGTCGAGCGGGTGCACTTCGTCTGGTCCGTTCGTGACCGTGAGATGGTCAAAAGTCTCATAGTTGACGAGGCTTACAAGACCGGGGAGTACAAGGGCGAGAGCTACTTCCCCAATGGAATCGTCAACGACCGCGGCGGCGCCTTCTCGAGCGAGATCTACCTCACGCGCTCGGAGCGGGACATCGAGTCGGCGGAGATCGACCGCCACCTCAACGGCAGACATCGCTACGGAGCTCGTCCTGACGTTGCGGCCACGCTGCGATCAATCGGAGAGCAGGCGAAGCAGAGCGGCAAGAAGCGAGTGGCGGTGCTCGTCTGCGGCCCACCCAGCATGGTAAGCGACGTGATCAACAAGAGTCTGACGCTGTCCTGGGAGATGAAGATGCACTTTGATGTCCACAGCGAGGTGTTCGAGTTCTAGCTTGTACTGCAGTGTATTCATACGATAACAATGGATTGATATCTTCACAGTGATCACCTCTCCTTTAGACCGACATTAAACTGCCGAGACCTTCGCATTCGAACACTCGTAGGCTGGCCACGTCGATTTGTCCGATGTACTGGACTCGTCCCCCGGGTTGGACACTCCATCCGTCCACAGCGGGGTGTTGGCCGTCTCCTGGTCCCATTCACAGCACGGATCGCCGAGCTCCTCGCCATTGGTCTGGCCATCGCCGTCCGAGTCCGCCTCGCACAGCTCCAAAGTCCACACTTGGCCCATTGCGTCGAAGTCCTCGCCGAAAGCATTCCGAGGCCCGCCGCCGTTCACGTTGACGTGGCCGATGGCCGCGACACCAGAGACGTTGTCGCCGTTGGGCACCTTGGCCACGAAGCTTTCGTAGCCGACTGCAGGATGGAATAGCGCTAGGACGAACGATTCCGCGACAAGAGCTCTCGATGGCCGCATTTTCGTTGGTGTTGCGTGGGTTGACGAGATGAAATCTGCAAATGACACAAGATCTTAGATCGCACGACGGATCGGACGGACCACCAGAATCGTCGAGCACCTTTTCAGAGACGTGGAGAGTAGGTATATTACTGTAGTTAGTCGTCTCGTGACTTGATAAGAGGAGTGTTGTCGTCTAAGCAGCCAGAGCCAGCAACAGCGACAGGAATCCAGCCACTGCAGAGACGGCAGCTCCACTTGGGGCGCTCGATGTGGTGGGTGCTGGGGTCGAGCTGCCGGACGTACTAGCGCTGGCGGAGGTTGAGGTAGACGTGCTCTTGGACGTTTCGTCGTCGCTGTCTCCAACTTCCGTGTCGGAGTCGTCGTCCACCGAGTTTGATGAAGCTGAAGCGATCGTTGCAGCCGCTGCCGAGCAGTCAACCGATGCCCAGAGCGTCGCGTCCGACGTCTTGGTGGCATCTCCTGGGTGAGAGACGCCGTTGGTCCAACGAGGAGTGCTGGCCGTCTTCGCATTCCACTCGCAGCACGGATCGCCGAGCTCTTGGCCGTTCGTCTGCCCATCGCCATCCGAGTCGGCCTCACAGAGCTCCTTGGTCCAGAGCTCCCCCATGTGCTCGAAATCTTCGCCGAAGTCATTTCGAGCATTGTCCCCCTCACCATCGAAAGTAGGGTTGACGTGGCCAAGCGCCGTCACGTCGGGGACATTGTCTCCGTTAGGGAGTCTCCCAACGAATGTTTTAAATCCAGCAGCAGGAACAACGAGAGCTGCAGCTGACAAGGCTGAGACCGCTACAGCGACGCTTGCGAGGCGAACCATGGCTTCTTGACTGTGAGCGGAGGTTGACTTGGGAGATTGGTCTGTGCTCGACGCGTGAAGTTCCGGAATGGAGACCACCAGAATGCTGAAAATCGTTCGTGGTTGGCTGCAAGAGAAGCCGCGGGGGGCAGTCTACGCCTGCGATGCCGCATTCTGGTGGTCCTATGCTTGGTGTCCGCAACTAACAACTTCATTGGGTCGTGGCACGTGCGTCGCCTGTCGACTTGAAACGGACCAAACTGTAAACTTGTCTCCACGTCTTACCGCCATTTTAATAGCTCGCTGTGCGCCAAAGCTGCAAGTTACTTCCTTTTCCCGACGTTCACGGCCAGTGCGATGTAGCCAACCACCCGGAAACCGACGCTTAGTGCCAGCAACAGCCACAAGTCTGACGCAACGGATCTGTTGGAGATGCCCTTGTTGGCCAGCACGTCCAGGCCAGTGCGAGCTGCGCAGGTCGCTCCAGCAGCCACGTCGTCACATGAGATCTCGTCAACTCGTCGCCAGAACACGCGCATGAGCCCGTAGTAGCCGTATCGGAAAGGCGTAATGTACTGGACCCAGCGCAGCACGGCGGGCACGTCGCTGGGGTCGATGAAGAGGCCGCCAAGCAGCAGCAGAGGCATCAGCACGATGTTGCCAGCCAGTGGCGCGATGTCAATGCGGCGACACACGCAGGAAATGCAGTAGCCAAACGCCACGCACGCGCTGTGCAGCAAGATCAAGACGAGCTGCATCTGGATGTACATGCTGAAGTCGTGGCCGATGCCCACCAAGAAGTAGAGCGGCAGCAGGCTGATGATGGGCAGTACGACCTGCTGAGGCAGCTCGCACAGGTTCTTGGCCGCGTACCAAGACGCCACCGAGTAGAGTCCGATGTCGTACTCGCGGTACACAATGGTCAGCTCCATGGGCACGGACATGATGGCCGGCATGGACGCTCCGTAGACCTGCTCCGTCACGATGAAGAAGAAGGCTCCGGAGAAGTTCGACACGCCCTGTTGGTCCAGAGTGAGCTGGAAGAAGATGATGCCCACGAGCAGCGTCGTCACCAGAGTCTGCACGCTCTGCAGCCTCAGCGCGGTCTTGTCCCGTAGCAACCTCATCGCATTACGCGTCGCCAGCACGTGGATCTGACCCCACACCGACGCCCGCGAGTCCTCATACTCCAGTGTCACTGCGTTCCAACCAGTCGTCGACGCCGCATTCCCACTCGTCGTCGAGCCGTTGACATCTTGTGGGTTCACCACCTCAACCACGTTGCTTCGCTGAGCCGCGTGCGACTTCCAAGTCTCCTTCAAGGCTCGCACCCGCTCCACGCCAGCCGCATCCGTGTCAGCGTCCACCACCACGATCTTCTCCATGAAGAAGTCGGCCGGGTTCATAAACGTCGGGCATTCATATCCACAGTTGGCAAAGTACTGCACCACGTCCGTCGCTTTGCCCTGGTAAATCGTCGCTCCGTCCGCCAGCAGCTCCAGGCGGTCGAAGAGCGCAAACACCTCGGACGACGGCTGGTGGATCGTGGCTACGACCATCCTCCCTTCGTGCACCGCCAGCCTCCTGAGCTGCTGCACCACTGACTTGGCCATGAAACTATCCAACCCCGAAGTCGGTTCATCCGCGAACAGCACCGACGGGTTCGTCAGCAGCTCCGTGGCCAGCGCCAGTCGCTTCCGTTCGCCGCCCGAGATGCCGCGCTGCATCCAGCCGCCAATGAGCGTGTCCTTGCTCTTGGCCAGTCCGAACTCCTCCAGCAGCGTGTCCACCCGTCCAAGGTACTGCTCGCTCGAGAACGAGCCGCTCATCCGCAGTCGCGCCTGCAGCGCCAGATGCTCCTTCACAGTCAGCGTCGAGTGGAACAGATCCTCCTGCATCACGTAGGCGGCGAAGCGCTTGTGCTGCTTGGTCCACGGGGACCCATTGACTGTCACTTGTCCGTTGATGGCAGTGTTGCGCCCGGAGATGCAGTCGAGCAGCGAGCTCTTGCCGGCGCCTGACGGTCCCATGACCACCAATAGCTCCCCGGGTCGAGCCACGCCGCTCATCGTCTCGAGGATTTTCTTCTGCTCTGGTTCCTTGGTCTGGGCGTTTTGTACTGTCACTTCAAGTTGCAGAGCGTTCCACTCGAGGGTGAGGCGAGGAGCTTCGAGGGCGTGTCCTGGTCTGGGTCTTGGTGGTTGTGTAGCATCTTGACTGGCGTTGCGAGGGGTGGAGACGCCCTGGAATGGCTGTTGAGGAGAGGATGGGCCTCCTATACTTGATGCAGCATTATTGCTATTGCTATTGCGAAGACGCAGTGAGGTCATGCTTATTGAGAGCTGGAGGCTGGTGGCATGCAGGACGCTGACCCTTGTGCGAGGGTCTCTGGAATCTGGTACGGACTAGGTTGATACAAATAAGAATAAGGAGGAGGAGGGTGAGGGCGGGCAAGATACGCACGGATGCCGAGTTGCTATGCTACAGCAGGCGACGGGAGGCGAAGGAGCGTCGAGTGCGAGGGCAGTCGGCCAGCCAGGTCGGCCGTCGTGGCGTCGAGTTGTGGACGGCTTATTACGTAATGATCCTGTACAGATTCAAATTAGAAGGCTCAAATCTAATGTATCAGATTTTATTCTTTTAAATTGAATCGGACAAAATTCGTCGGGGGGGGGGGGGGGGGGGGTTGAGATTACCCGGAAAGGGTTTACTTTAGTATCTGTGTATAAGCTTCCTGTCGTTTCTCGCTCAGATAGAGGCTCAACAACAAAAGTTTCAGCGACTGAAAGAGGCCTTGGCTCTACTGTCGCTGGTGGCGCGCATGGACTACAAAGAGTGGTCATTTGTTATTGAAAGCTTCTGTGGTGTCAATCACCACTGCAAGCGCTCTAAGTGATGTCGTGTAGCGTGGGGCTCAGGTTGAAAGCCTTGCCCTCATTGCACTTTGGTAGTTACTGCGGTTGCAGTCAATTATCAGCTGGCACAAGTTGCAGTTGCAGTTGCAACTGTAATACTTCCTTGAAGCCGTGGCTCGAAGAGCACCATGGCGCACAGGAGAGCTTCCTCCTCGCAGTAGCGAGAACAGGAATGTCTAAATCTCGTAGTTATTCACTTTTCCTTTTGCTTCCTACTAAGCAATACAATCGGCAACAACAACTTACGGAAGTGCCAGCTTCCCCAACACTGTCTACCGTTTTCGTTTCGTGGACGTACTACAAAGTCGATTTTAGTGAACCAGCGTTCACACGATGAAGATACACCGAGGCAAGACAACTGAAAACGTGTCCGTCACTGCAGACGAGACCAGTGCGGTCGGCGTCCCGCTGCTCATTCCGGTGGTCGCGTCTCGAATTACGTCGATGTCCCACTCAGCTTTAATCGAGTGGAAGAAAGCCCGTACTGAGTACGAAGAAAGCTTCAAGGCTCGCAGCAAAGGTGACAATGATCTCTACGAGCGCCTGAAGGAGAGTGTCAAGAGCAATATCGACGAGAAGCGGCTGCGTGCCCTATGCACCTACCGCTGGGGTGGCCTGTCCAAGGACGACGCGACCGGATTATGTCGGAAGTCCGGGCTATCCTACAGCGAGTCAAGAATAACGCGCTCCCCGATGTTGATCGTCTGTTCAGCAAGAAGCTTCGGCTGGACATGTCCGAGTCGGATGTGAGCGAGCGTGTGCTGAAGTACTTCATGCAGTGCAACCAACTCATTGAGGAGAACGGCCTTGTGGCTTGTTTCGAGGGTGAGCACGGCTCGAAAGAGAAGTACAAGCTTTTGATTGAGTCTCTGTCGCCAAGCGAGCTGAAGCTGGACGTGAAAAATGCAATTCGCTTCCAAGCACCGGCTGCGCTCAAGGACGAGTGCAAATTGCATGAGTTGATCTTGGCGAAAGCGCTTGAGCAAGATCGCGACTTCCTGCGCCGCAAGCTAGCCCGTTATGACGAGCAGTTTACCAAGACGGAAAAGGCTCCAAAACTGCACGGTCGTAAGACTCTGGCAGACACGCGTGGCAGTGGTCATCGTGGATCTGTTGGGCCGAAGGAGACTCGCGTTGGAAATGGAAATCGCGTAGTGAGAACGGCGTCAAAGGCGCCGGTGGAAAAAGCGCGGCCGGCTGCACCGAGAGATGGATGTCTGAAGTGTGGCGGTGCCCATTACGTTGCGTCGTGTCCGACGGCCACCGAGGAAGAGAAGAAGGAACTGCCAAAGAAGTTCCACTCGAACCGCCCGGACAAGACGCGCATGAAGCGCATAAAGGATCGCCTTGGCGGTGTGCACACCATCAAGTTGAACAACGTCCTTGAGCTACGCTATTGTGCAGACACCGGCTCAGATTGGTGTTTGATTAGTCGCAGACACTTTGAGGAGCTCGTCCGTCTGGGATCAGGCGTGCAGGCCGAGCCGTTGCAGAAGCCGGTCGTTGGCAAAGCCGTCGGTGGGCATGATGTTGAGGCTCGTGAGTCGGTTCGACTGCAGATCCAACTGCATACTGCCACGGGTCCCGTGGAGCCTGCTGATCCTGTTACTTGCCTGATTATCGAAGAGAACGAGGACGAGTTCATTCTTGGCAACGATGTGTTGCTCTCGTTGGGCATTGATGTCAGCCGTCAGCTGGAACAACTCGCTGGCAGTAGACTGGAACAAGACGATGATCCGTTTGCAATTGACGATGACGCCCGGTCTGGACTCGATGATGACGACGAGATACGTGCGGGGGTCGAAATGCTGATCGAGGCGGCACTGGAGAATGATTTTCCGGTGGAGTTTGTGGATGAACTGAGACGCGTTGCATTGAAGCACGACATTTAGCGCTTGGTTCTGCGTGATGACCCTCCTGCCAAGATCCCTCCGTACAAGCTGCGGTTGAAAGAAAACGCGAAACCCTTCCGATGCAAAGCACGCCTGTACGCACCACTTCAGAGCGCTTTCCTTCGGGAGTTTAACAAGACACTGGTCGAACTGGGCTGGGTATACAAGAACCCCAGTAGCCGGGTGGGCGTGTGCTGCACTACCTCTCCGGAAGCCGAAATCGGACGAGTTCCGTCAGGCTGTCGACTACAAGCCTCTCAATGCGATGACTGAAGCTATTGCTGGCCTCATGCCCAACCTGAAAACCAAGCTGGAGCGGGCTCGAGGAAAGAAGCACTACGGTTTGTTCGACTTCGTCCGAAGCTTCTGGCAGCTTGGTGTGGCTGAGGAAAGCCGTGAAATGCTCTCGTACATGACAGACGAGGGGGGTGTTCATGCCGACCCGTGTCATGCGGGGAAGCTGCGACTCAGCTCTTCATTTTCAAGTGTCCATGGAGGATTGTTTCGCGGAGCTGTTGCATGAGTATCTGCTCATCTGGATCGACGACTTGCTGCTTTTTGCGGACACGATAACCGAGTACCTGTCGGTATTGGAGAAACTGTTCGACCTTGTGCATGAGTTTGGACTGAAGCTGAGTTTGAAGAAGTCTTCGCTCTACCAGCAGTCTGTGACGTGGTGCGGGAAAGTCATCGACCAGAACGGCATTCGACACGACCCCAAGAGGATCGATGGGCTCACAGCTATGCCATTACCGCAAACCGCGGGGCAGCTCCAACAGTTTATCTGCGCGACAAATTGGATGCGCGACTCCCTCATAGACTATGCACGTGTTGTGCAGCCCTTGCAGCAGTGCCTGGATGTGGCGTTGAGCGGCAAGCGCAAGACGAAGCGTGTTGCTTCGGGGATCGCCGTGAATCGGAACGCTGAGGAGGTGAACAGCTTCAACCAGGTGAAGACGCTGTTGCAGCAGTCTGCGCAGCTCGCGTACCCTCGAGATGGCGCAACATTCTGCTTGTTTGTCGACGCTAGTGATGATGGCTGGGCCTCGATCCTCACGCAAGTGGCAGTGTGGAAACCTGGTGTGGCCGTCACCGACCAAGCCCATGAATTGCTCATTTGCAAGGGCGGTAATTTTCATGGAGCGCAAAAGCATTGGAGCGTGATGAGAAGGAATGCTACCCTATTGTGCTTTCCTTTGAAGACCTCGACTACGTTCTGTTGCGGCCCGGTGGGTTTAAGGTCTTCTGCGACCACCGCAACCTCATCCACATTTTTGCCCCTGGTCAGGAGATTAACCCTTTTGCGATGGTTCTGTGTAAAACATGGCTAACTAGCATGTTTTACAAAATCGACCCAATCAGAGTTTAGAATGATAATTTTAGCCAGTAAGGGTCGGGGCGGTAACCGTACTAAAACATGGCTAACTAGCATGTTTTATATTAGGTACGAATAAAATCGAGTCTTATGCCCGATTTTGGTTTGCGGGTCTCGGCGTAAAACCATGCATCTAGTCATGTTTTACGGTTTTGTATCGGGGGGCTCCCATACAAATTCCAAGTATAAAAATCATCGCAAAAGGGTTAAGAAACATGTGAGAGGCAAACTGCTTCGCTGGTCTGTCAAGCTTATGGAGTTTCGCTACACGATCGTACACATCGAAGGGACAAACAACTTGTGGGCGGACCTGATTAGTCGGTGGGGTGGTAGTTCCCCTTCGGCTACGACTACGTTCAAACGTGTTACCCGGCTGCAGGCCCGTGCCCAGCGTCGACCACTGCTACGACCGCTGGATCAGGACGGGTTTCTCTGGCCAACGATGGAGGAAGTTGCTGCAACGCAAGCTGCGCACGCGAGTGCTGCTCCTACTGGTCGTGAGCGAGACGACAATGGCGTGTTGTGGTGTGGCAGTACTATTTGGATTCCTGCGACCGCAAAAGAGCTTGTGCAACGACTGATGATTATTGCGCACTGTGGGGCGCAGGGACACCGTGGTGAGGCTGTCATGTTGAACCACCTTCAGCGCGTGTTTACCATCGAGGGCTTGGCTAAGATCTTGCGACGATTCCTACGCTCTTGCTTGCTGTGTCTGCATGCAAAAGGGGGTAAGATTATCCCACGACCGTGGAGCGAACTGTACCAAGCTGACACACGCAATGAAGCTCTCCACTTCGATTTCCTCTTTCTGGGAGACGGATTCGGTACCTGCAAGTACCTTTTGGTGCTGAAGGACAATTTCAGCCATTTCTGCGAGTTGGTACCCTGGGATACTCCGACTAGTGAAGTTACTGTGGAAGGACTACTGGGGTGGCACAGTCGTTTCGGCATCCCTTCGCAGTGGCTCAGCGACAACGGAACGCACTTCAAGAATCATGTAATGACCGAACTATGCAAACGTCTGAAGTGCCAACAAAATTTTGTCGTCGCCTACTGTCCGTGGGTGAATGGCTCTGTGGAACGTGCAAACAGAGACATCCTGCAAGTGCTGCGTACTATGATACTGGAGTACCGTATCTCGCACGAAGATTGGATGTATTTGGTGCCATTGGTACAGGCCAACATGAACCACTCACCGGTGGTTTCGCTTGCAAACAGAGCCCCGGTTGAAGTCTTTACCGGTTTACCGTGCCCAGCCCCAACCTACGTGCTTTACTTACCTGGACAAGAACCCCGTGAGGTGTCTACCTCGAGCACACCGATCGAACAAGCGCTGGCCAAGTTGCGATCGAGTATTGAAGGCATGCATCGGGCCGTTACGGACAAGCGTGAGAAGATCACCCTCCTCAACAAGAGAAGGTTCAGGGGTGCACAAGAGGTCAACTTCTCTGTGGGTGATTACGTCCTACGGTCACGTGTCGATGAGCGACGTCACAACAAACTACTGGTGATATGGATCGGCCCCTACGTTGTCACCCGCGCCGACTCGCACTCGTTTCGTGTACGTCATCTCGTCACGGGTAGCGAACAAGACGTGCACGCTTCTCGACTTAAGCTCTATGCCGACAGTGACTTGGAGGTCACGGATGAGCTTCTGGAGCATGTTGCGGCCCAGGGCATCATCCTAAAAGTTGAGAAACTTGTCGAGCACCGCTGGAATGCACAAAGCCAGTCGTTTGAGCTGCTAGTGAGCTGGTGCGGGTTGGAATCTATCGAGGACTCGTGGGAGCCGCTACGAACATTAGCTCAGGACGTTCCTGTGCTGGTCCGAGCTTACGTTGAAGCTAAGAAGGACAGCAAGTTGACGGCGGCGCTCCAGGAGTTGGTCTCGCGTTAGTGCTGCGGTGGTGCTGCGTCAGTGCCGTTGCGGCGGCCACAGTGTGGTCATATATTGAGTTTTGATGGCAGTTGCCTGAAACTTGGCTAGAGTACTGGTAGCAGTGTTACCATGAAGATCTGTGATCTACTAGTCATGTGACGCAGTCTACGTGGCTGTAGCCATAAAAGAAGAATAAATGTCATTAAACCGAAATAGTGACTAAGGTCTTGGTACCGTGTACCAAACTGACGTGGTATGACCCACAAGGCTGAGCGAGCAAGTTGCGAGCAAAGCTTGGGGGGAATTGTAGCGTGGGGCTCAGGTTGAAAGCCTTGCCCTCATTGCACTTTGGTAGTTACTGCGGTTGCAGTCAATTATCAGCTGGCACAAGTTGCAGTTGCAGTTGCAACTGTAATACTTCCTTGAAGCCGTGGCTCGAAGAGCACCATGGCGCACAGGAGAGCTTCCTCCTCGCAGTAGCGAGAACAGGAATGTCTAAACCTCGTAGTTATTCACTTTTCCTTTTGCTTCCTACTAAGCAATACAATCGGCAACAACAACTTACGGAAGTGCCAGCTTCCCCAACACTGTCTACCGTTTTCGTCTCGTGGACGTACTACATGCCGCTGTCCTGAACTCGGTACTATAGGCGCGATGTGGGTACGCTAAGCTTAGCAGAAGATCGGAGCGACAATATCAGTCCGCTCTCCAGGTGTCTGCGTTCTTTACAGCTCCGTTCGCATCGCTTCTGGGTTGGTTATAATACGACGAGATTCGAGTCAACCGACGTCAGAATATTCATAGAGGCGCATTTTCGGATGATGGAGGTGAACCAGGGACTCGAATATCTTGATCTCATTCCTATCATGGCTACATCGGCAGTTAGCGATAGTATTATCTTAAGCCAAGCAGGTCCCCGGCACAGAGGCCGCCGATGAAGGATAAACTTATCCTCCTAAGCGCGGCCCTGCCATTCAATCAGGAGCGATTGGGTTTCGCACCTCCGTGTGCTTTGGACCAGTTTGCGTTGTCTAAGATTTTCGAGTTCGTAGCGTCATCGGTCGCTCGAAAGGTATATGCTCGTCCAGTGCTTTGACGAGGGGTGCGACTGTATGTACAAGTGAGTAGAAGACATGCCAGATCGAAGAAGAGATCATCTTAGGGCGTTATGGTTCGCTAAACCACTCAATGACAGACTCCGATATATATTACAGAGTTGAAAGAAAAGCTTTGGCATCCGCTTTATGACCGCCGGCAGCAGCACAGGAAGTACCTGAAACCTCCCTTCGCCGATTCCGCGTCCTTCGTGCCAGTCTGCGTCTGAGCTTGACCTGCTTGAACATAATCCCCCGACGGTTCTATCGCTGCTTCCCATAGCATCGTGTCCTGCGACTCCTTCTTCCCGGCTGCAGCTAACATGGGGAGACTTGGCTGTGTGTTGAGGCGCCTAGTCGATCCTGACTGCTTGAACTGCTCCATCACAGGAACGCGATCGTGCTCCACCATCGTGGACATGTTGTTACTATGTGTTGCAACTGCAGTGTGTACTTGTGCTGTGGGCTGCCGTTTTAATAGTGAACGAGTGTACACGCGGATCGTTCACTCCATCGATGTTTATAACTCCAGTCTGGCCAAAATGATTGTGCATGATGGCGTTCTGTACTTATCGGATACAGAAACACTTGGTTCCGCCGGAGAATCCACAGAGTGCGAATCATTACGAACCACCAACTTGCGTAGTATATAACGACATTAGCAGCAGACACTACAGCATTAGACGTCTGTCTAGCGTAACACTGGATTTCATGAATAGCAACCTCGAACTCTAGTTCAGCTGGTTCATGCCGTTCGCAGGCTTCACCGTTCCGGGAGTGTTGACTCCCGTCTTTCCGAATCCCCAGCTGTGCGTGTTGGTTCCACTTGCAGGAGGCGGAGTCTGCGTCGTGTTGCTCGCTCCAGTTCCAGTTTTGTAGGTCTGCGGGCTGTTGCTCGACTTCTTCGTGCCGCTCGAGCTCGCTCCTCCCCAGCCGGCCACAATGCCGTCGTACAACGACTTACGCACCAGCTCCGTGTTGGGTCCGCCAGGCTGGTACCACGGCAGCGGCGCCTTGGTGCTGAGCCACGAGTAGTTGTCGTCGTAGCCCCAGATCGTGACTCCGACGCACTTCTGCACCTGCTTGCAGGCCGCAACGGTGTTCTTGTACACGTTCGCCTGCTGAGCCTGCTCCTGTGCGGACGGCGAGGACGAAGGGCTGTGACGTCAACCTCCGTGAGGGCCACGTCCAGTCCGAGAGCAGTGAAGCGCTCAAGGTTCGCCGTTTGATCCGCAGCGGACGACTTGTCCGAGTGAATAAAGTGCGACTGGAAGCCGACGCCATCAACGGTGATGCCGTCGTCCAGCAGCTTCTTGATCATGTTGAGCACGGCCGTCGACTTGGCGTTAATCGTGTTGGTGTTGTAATCATTGTAGTACAGTTTCGTCTTCAAGCCGAGAGACTTCTTGACCTTGTTGGCGGTCTTGAAGGCGGTGGTGAGGAAGTCCATGCCCGTCGTCTTGTACCAGAAGGAGTCGCGCATCTGCGCGTTGTCACCCATGACCTCGTTGGCGACGTCCCAGGCGTAGCACGAGTCTCCGAAGTGCGTCATGACCTTGGTGATGTGGTTCTCCAGCGCACTCAGCATCTGCTGCTTGTTCAGACTCTGGACCCACTGAGGTGTCTGCGAATGCTGCGAGACGAGAAATAAAACAAGGTCAATCAACATACTCTACAGATAATGTTATAACATTTTCAAGACGTACCCAAACCAAGGTGTGGCAGCGCACTTGGGCTCCCATTTCCTTAGCGAGAGCGACAAGCGCATCAGCGGAATCAAACTTGAAAGTACCTTGCGTGTACTCGGTAGCGTCCCACTAAAAAAAATACTCAAACTACGTAAGATATCACGAAAAATATGTGTAGCAATTCTGTCGCGTACCTTCATGGAGTTGCCCGGGGTGAGCATGCCGAAGTCGTTGATGTTTTTTAACACTTTGAGTGCGGCGGTGTCCTTCATGTCCTGGTCCACCGCAGTGCCCATGTACTTGCCCGCAGCCTTAGCCATGTCGTGAAGACCGCTGGAGCCCGAGTACGTGGACTTGGTGATGGTGTCACCCGCCACTGCATTGACGAAGATGCCCAGAGCGAGAGCAATCGCGCGCTTCATTTCTGCTTTGAAGGAGGGGAGCTGTGTGGGGGAAGAAGCCAATTGAAGAGTGCGACGGGACTTTCGCCTTGGATTCCTGCAGTGATCATGGGATCGGGTAAACACCACATGGCAATGCTGCACGAATGCCACACTTTTACTGTCCGCAGCATTCGTTGAGAACTGCCGGCATGCGCTGTTCGTAGAGATGCGAAAGGTACGCTCCCCGACTCAGGCAGCGGATGATCAACGACAGCCAAACTGACAAAATGACGCTGAGTTGTTGGGCGCGTAGCATTTCATCCCAATGGGACACTGCACATAGCAAAAAAGAGGGATGATGTATGAACGTGCTTCTAGTTCTACAGTACTTAACCCCTTACTTCCCGGAAAAAAGTTGGGGGTATATTTTGACCCTTATGTTCTACGGTATAACATAAGATAATATAGGAATTTGTATAGACTGGATTTTTGCACGGCTATGCTGTCTGGATAGTACATACTTGTCTCAGGGTAAGAACGTGGCGCATCCAACATTACCGGTCTAAAGTTGGCTCGCTACCAGGCCGGTGGTGCATTTATGATGGAGAAGGCATCATAAGCACTGTACTTTTTATCTGGATAGTCCTATCTCTGAGCATTGCACACGTGCAGCAGCACTGATGTATCACAAAGAAGAACGAAGGAGCTTGAGTTTCAACTGATTGCTTTGTCAAAATATGCAAAGTCAGAACATGCAATTGCTACGCTAGCCTACGCTTCGCCAACTCGTCGTCGGAGTCACTATGCCAGCTCTACGCTTCCACGTCGGCCATGCTGTCATCGGAGCCGGCGTCACTTTCGCCAGCTCCAGCACCAGAAGTGCGGCGGCGCTTCTGCCAGGACGAGCTGCAGGGTGGACGGTCTCGGAGCTTGTGTTCTCGTAGCAGGCTGCGCGGGATGTCGTTGCCGTTGTTCCAGTCATTGTGCCAGATAGCGAAGCAGGTTTTCCCCTGCCCCGCCCCACGTTGCAGAAGTACTTCCTGTAAAAATGTAGAGTTAGCATCGATTAGTTGACAGGGGATCTCAGAAGTAACGTACCGCCGGTTTCCTGTCGAGCACTCTGGGCAGAAGTACTTCGTGTACTTCCTGGGCTTCATCTTGAACAGCGCGCACACCTTGCACGAACGCTGACGCTTCTTGCGGCCTTGCTCATTCTCTACAGTGTCTGGGTTTTCTTCGGAGGCGGTGGCCGCTGTCGTCCGCAGCAGGCGCCGTAGCAGTAGACGCTTGATGAGTATCCTCCCGCACTGGAGAAGCCGCTGTCCGTTCACGTGCTGTTGCCGCGCTCTGTTAGCATGCGTCAACATAATATACATAAGGTTACACCTCAAGATCGCTTATGCTGATACCTCCATCATAACGTACCGCGATAGCATCGAATGCCTCCTTGCTGTTTACCGCGAGCAATTGCGCCATCAGCGTCTCGAAGAATGCGTAGTGCTTCACCGGTCGCTGCTTCGTTCCTGCGGTCGCTTGTCGTTGACCCTCTTGTGGTGGCGAAACACGATGAAAGCATTCACCAGGACCATGTCGAACAGGCCCAAGAACAAGGTCTTGTAGTACTTCCTTGTCTTGTAGCTGAGCTGCACACTGTACCGCTGCAATCGGAGCTGGTCGTGGACATCGACGCCACCCATCGATCGATGGTAGTCGCGGACCAACTCCGGAACAGGCACCGACTGCATCACGCCACGGATGCGCCGCACTAGAATACAAATAGCAGATTAGAACAGTAAGGATGTAACAAACAATACAACAAAGTCACTTACTGACTGTGGTCGTTTGCCGACTTCCGCCACTTGATAGCATATGGACTGGGGTGCGATCCATCCACATTGCTGCCGTTATCTGCGGGAAACGCTTGTTTTGAGCAAGCTTGATCGTTCCTTTGCGGAGGCAGGACAATTTTCTGCTTCTTCACTTGCTTCACCTCCTTCTTTCGTCGCCACGCCCTTCGCGTAGCCCGATCTGTCCGTCTGGATGGTACCAGTCAAGTACAGGCGCCGATGCAGCATCTCTAGCGCTAGCTTGACAGACGTAGAAGCGATCCAGATGCAACAAGCCGCCATGGCGACGTCGTCGATGGCGGACAGCGCATTCATGTTTCTCGGGACCGCTGCTTCACCGGTATTGTTGTCCTGGGCACTGGCGTCTGCAAATTGGTCTTGGCTCCGCAGTAGATTTCGATTCTGTTACACAGCAAGAGAGCTGATGTTAGCTTATGACGGACCAAGGCGCGACCAAAGACACTTATGATGTCTCCGAGCCAACATAAGCACTTCTGCCAAAGAAGCTGAGGAAGGTTAGCCTTGAAGGCCAACCTTCCTCAGCTCGAGTCACATACCTCAGACAGTATGCCGTTTCAGCACATGCCGCGACGAACACCTTCGTTCCCCACTTGTGGGGCTTGTCCTGTTGAATTGACGGGTCGGGCTAGCGAGAGCGGGAAGGTAGCGGCTTCATCAAAGCTGATCACTGGGGGCAGGCGATACCCACGAGCAAAGGTTCGCTGCAGCACGTCCACCACCGGCCGAATCTTCCACGCGCGATCGATGCTTGCCCGTGGCGACTTGTTGTTTGAGAAGTGGAGGTAACCCATCACGTGGGAAAAAGCGATTCTTGGGCATGAATAGGTAGAACCGGTTGGAAGGCAGCGCTCCAACTGGTTTGGTCGACCAGTGTGCCGCAATACCTTTGCGAATGGGCATCAGCATGCGCGCAATTAGAAGCCCCATCACTGTGAGCACCTCCCATGGCTGGATCTCTGGCACACGCACAAGCCGACGTCGAATCTCGCCCAAAATCTTCCACTTGCACGCCGGCGGCGCGTCGCTGCTGCGAACGAACTGCCCTCGCTCTCGTGGAATCGACTGTGTGTGGTACGTGTCGCTCTCCTTGGCAATCTGCTTCCACAATTTGGGCGGCATGAAGTAGAACAGTAGCGCTAACGGATCGTCCCCTCACATCCATCACACTGTCACTCGGTCCGTACGGTCCATCGCAAGTCGTCCTTGTAAGTGGGGTCTGGACCGAACTTGGCTGGGTCTGAAACAGAACAATACAGACGTTAGTTATGTTCTCCCTTATGCTGGATGTACCGGATACGACCATGCGATAATGTTGGATATGAACAACATAACACCATACTCCCATCCGTGCATCCGCATCATGGCGATCGCCTTCTTGCTCTGCGCAAACTGGAGTTGCAGACAGACTCAGGTAGCTCCTCCCCTCCGTCTTCCTCCTCCTCATCCGTAAGGTCGCCGATGTCCCAATCGCCTTCCCACTCCTCCTCCTCCTCGCCGTCACCCACTCGTCTCGTCTCGGGCTCTCCTCGAGGGACTTGTCCTCGTCGGAGTTCAAACACGTGTACGCGTCGGCCCCCGCGGACATCAAGTTTGCGTCACCGTCGACAACACACGGCAACGGCAGCGGCGCAAGCGAATGTCATCCGCTGCGCAACCGCCAGCTGAAGCGCCGTCGTCCGAAGCGCCGTCGCCGTCCGATGCGCGCCGTCGCCGTCCGAAGCGTCTTCATCATCTGCGCTATCTTCTTGCAGAAGCGCTCGGCGTCGCTTGCGCGGGTTGCCGACGGGAGGTGGAGGTCTCTCGGCCGCAGAGACGCCAGCAACCGAAACAGAAGTCAGCATGTCCGACAGCACCTCCTCTACCACCGCTGGCACAGGATCAGCCGTCGCCTGCGCCCTGCCTCCCGTCTCCTTCGCCTCCTCCGCGACACTCGCGGGCTCGTTGCGCTGCGCCGTCTCCTTCGCTTCGGCGGCAGCTATCGACACGCCCATCGCTGCCGCCACAGCGCCGGGTGCTTCCTTAGACTGGGCCCGGCCCCATCGCGACCGTCGTGTGCTTAGCAGCCCTCTTCCGCGTCGCCTCTTCGCCCTCTTTGCCTGGCCTCCTCCTCCATCTTTCTCCTCCGCACGGCGAACACGGCGCGCGTGCCGTTCACTCAGCAGCCCCTCCAAGCAGAGCTGCCGCTCCCGCTGGGAGAGCTCGTAGCGTGGTGTCTTGCCCGACGTGCCGACCATCTTGCTCTCGCCGCGGTGTTTTCTGGAATGAGTGGTGAGTGGACAGCGACCACTTGTGTCGTGGTGGGTGACATGCCCACTCTATATCACATTCAACCGAATCTCTTAGAGCGACACCTAGACCTGTGCAAATGGCCATTTTCCACTCAACCAGTTATCTTGATTTCATTATGGATATGCAGTGACAGTACGTCCATACAAATTTATAGATTAATTTTTTCTTAAGTTGTAGGGTATAACATAACAAAAACGCTGCGAAAAAGCTGACAGAAGCTATACACCCTTTATGTTCTACGGTACAACCGTTGGGAAGTAAGGGGTTAAGTACATGTAGAGCAAAGTACAATGGTGGTGGTTTACGCATGAATACATCACGATCCTGTTGGTGCTCTCGTCGTGTTGCGAGGTTAGCCGTATGCCAATCAACTTTACAGTAAATGTACTGCGTGTATCACTTCAATCTCTTGCTTCTACGGTTCTGCCGCAGTGACTCACTGCGGCAGAACCGCAGCCAGTGAGTTTGCTCTTGACACGTCGACGGGATAAAAATTGAAGCACGTCACACCTCGCCAGTCTACCCCTCTCAACTTGAGAGTCTCAAGTATCTAACTGGCGCACTCGCATGCTGACCAACTCCATGTAGGAGGTTCCTGGTGCTCGGAACTACAGTACTGTAAAAGGGCGTTCGCCGGCCAGACCGACAAGAGCTCTGAGTCAGAGTCTGACGTCCTCTGTACTGTCTCCACGTGTCTTTCCCACGACGGAGCGCCTGCAACACGGATGCAGAATTCCAGGCCCAGAAGCAACGCGAAGTCTTGGCACTTTTGCCGGCTGTGGCTCACGTCGACTTTATTAATAGTGCGCGACTGACTGAATGCCGGGTGAAGCTGCCGAGACTCAGGAAACAAACAATTTCAAGGCCAAATTCCTGTCGTTGTTGAACGCCTTGTACAGGCCCGGGGCCTTGTTTGGGCCCATCAGCCACAGTATCCTTCTCGAGAACACCTCGCAGTACTAGCCCACATTCGGTCATGGACAGCGTACATGTAATCTGGACCCTCATGCTGCGCTCCGCGCTACTGCGCTGCTCCCGGTTAGCATCTATGGTTATCGAGTAAGTTGAAGTTGTTATGTTGCTGTAGCAACCTACCAGCAACGTAGTCATAGACATGTTGCGCAGAATCAGAAATTTCGACAAGCTCTAAAAGTGTCTGGATTGGGTTGAGTCGGGGCTACCAAGACTCCATGTCGAGGCTGTATGCTCGTCGTTACGATGTGTCCGATGGATTTGGACCACTACTATGGGCTTGTTCATGGCCCATGAATCATGGGTAGAGACGCTCAGCGGCTGAGTGGGCATTGGTGGAAGTAGCTGGCCTACAGTTTGTTTTTGAGAGATGCGCGCTCTCGCTCTATATTCGATGATATCAGGTTGACTTTCGCTCTTAGATTGAGCACAGAGGACATGGCGGGCTTTTGTGCGGTGCCGAGAATTCAGAAGAGTATTTCTGCAAGAAGAACTGCAACATTTGCGAGAAATGCGGTCGATATGCAGTCTGTCTTGAGTGGTTTGAGGACAATGGGAAGGCTAGGTCATCGAAGGAGGTTGTCGAGCAGAACCTGTCGAGTTGTCGGAGGCTGTTGAAAATGAATACGGCTGTGCAATTTTTCGAGTTGGTATTATAATCAAGGGGGAATTCAACCACTACCAGGACAGAAGCCCGTTGAGAGTCTGAGTGTAAATAACCCGCACCCGCAAACAATAGAATGAAGCACAAGTCGTATACCGCACTGGCGAAACTCGACCGAAATGTTCTGAGGAGTATATTCGCCTTTGTGAATACATTCCTCAGAACATTTCGCCGGTGGGGTGTATTTCCGTGCTATGGATATTCTGACTCAGACCTTACCGACGATCTCAGAATCTGAGATCGTCGGTAAGATGTCGGCACTACTTTGATTTGACCTATTTGCAGCCTCCGCGCCCGCACACGAGCGCTAAGATCAGCTCACACTCGCGAATTCACCGAGGAGATCAGCATGCCGTCTTCAGGCGAGTTGATGAAGCACCGATGGGGCTTCCTCTCCCCTTGGTGCGCGGCTCTGGATGGTCAGATTGCCCACGTTAGCCTGGACGATCCGGACGGCGCCTGGAAGACCGTGACCTGGGGGCTCGAAGTGAAACTACCGAAGCGAGATCTGCTGGACCAGAGCGAAGCACAATTTCAGACCAAGTTCCAGAAGGCGCGCGAGGCCCTCGCTCTGCTCTCTGCGGTGGCTCATGTCGACTACGACGCCTGGAAGTATCTGCTGACCAAGTATTGCGGACTCCAGGCAGCAGGAGAGGGGGAGGAGGCGGCAGAAGTTCACCTGGCCGCTCGATTCCTGCTGATTATGGACCTGAGAGGCCAAGAATGCGCGACGGACCCGACTACGGCGACGTACGACCTGGTGCAGTTCTGTGGCGTGCACCAACGTCTCCACCCGACGCGCGCTTATCTTCGGGCGTTGTCGAAGATTGCGAGTCTGGACAAGCGTTTGAAGCTGGGCAAGCCCGGCGTGGACATCCAGATCCCAGCGAGAGTGTTATTCTCCGTGGACGACACCATGCCCTCGGGCGAGCACATGCGGAACCTCAAGAACATTGGACGGGCTCAGAAGATGATCCAAGACGAGTGGAAGCTTTATGAAGGCAGCACTGAGAAGCACAAGGTCGAGTCTGGGTCGCTGCGCTGCACGTTTGTGCTGGAGCCGATCGATGCCGAGTTTGGAGACTATGGTATCACGTCCGACATGGTCGAGACCATCACGGGGGTAGCTCGCGACAAGGTGCACTTCAGTCAGCTGCTCCTGCGACTCGCCCCTGACCTTGAAGCGGAAACGTGGAAGTCGAAGAAGGCGTTCGGACAAATGATGACGCATTTGTTTGGTGACGGTACGGATCGGTCCGATTCAAGCGTCAACGAACGGAAGTCGCTGCGTCTCGTGTGCGATATCACGCTGCCAATACGGAGCGCCGAGGCCATGTTCTCGGCGATCGTTCAGACGCAGAACGTGAACGATCTCTGGCTGCGACTGGAGCTGGATTCGGCTGACGGGAGCTGGTGGATGTGGCTAGCGTACGCGTTGTTCTCTCGACGAGCGCGCAGCAACTCAAGCGTCGACACGCTCACGCTGACGGGCATTGACAACATGAGCGACGCCGACATGCTAGCGTTTGCAGCGGTTTTAGCGTCTGATCATCCAGAGGAGGATTTGTGCGGGGTGGCACGCGGGCAAGTGGATGAGAAGGACGCAATGCTGAAAGCAGGCGCTCAGATTCATTGGCAGTTTGACACGGACGGCCAGCCACGTAGTGAGCCTCAAGCTCTGCCGAGTTCGACATCAATTCGTGTGCGAACGTTCGGAGATGATGGCGACAGCGAGTGGGTTAACGCCATGGCGCCTGGATTCGGCCGGTGTCAGGTCCGACGAGCGGATTTGGAGTTTGAGCCACACTGTAGCGCAAGTTCGAGACAGGTTGCCATCACGTCACTGACGCTTGGACTGGATGACTTCGAGCACGCCGACTTTGGTGGGCTCATACGCTTTCTTGAAGCAGTCGGGACCTCGCTGAAGTCCCTCACGCTGGATATCACCATGGTGGACATCGACGTGCAAGTGATTCTGCTAACCTGTCCCGTTCTGGAGGAGCTCACGCTGTGTGGAGGGAAAGTCGACATTCAGTTCAACTTCCGCGAGCTGCGAGCGACTCGGCAGAATTATCCTGTGATATGGAATCGCCAGTGGGATGACGTCGCCGTCTTCGCTAGGCGCTTGACTGGAGCGAATTCCGAGCTAAGTAAATGCGTATCTCGCCTGCGCTTTCGACTGCTCAACCACTGGGAGGGGGAAACCGACCTGCCCGAGGGAGTCGGGCCTCAGGCCTACGAAGAGGACTTGAGGGCGTTGTTGGAGATGCTGGAGAATAACGAAACGCTCGAGTATCTCGACGTCATCATCTCCCACACCAACTTCGGACACCTGTCGAAGTTCAGGGCGCACCACTTGACGCCGCTCCCCAGAGTGCTGGAGCCACTGTCCACGGCGAGCAAGGTCGCGTTCCTGAGCGTGGTGGAGTCTGCTCTGGTGACTCAAGACTCAGGCAAGAAAAGAGGAGCGAGGAAGACACAGCCGAACCCCGCTGCCGCGCTCTTCAAGCTGGATCATCACGTGATTTCGACGATCTTCGCGTTTGCAGCCCCTCCTGTACTTCGAAAGGTGTACTTTAGGCTGCAATGCGGGTCGTGGGGCTGGCGCAACGATTGGGTCTCGTCGTAGCATGGCTTTCCGCACTAATGAATCTGACACTGTAGAGTTATTTAGTGCCTTATGAACTTTATAACAGAAAATCGGTGCTCTCACCAAGCGCTACTTTGTTTTACGGCTTCCAGTTTGGTCAAGATTAGAGTAGAACTCTTCTGTTTTCTCTATTCTCAACGTAGGCAGAACGGAAACGATGGCAGTTGCTAGGGAGCAGCGGTGGAGTTTCCCCGCGCCCTGGTGCTCGGAGCTGAAGGGCTCCATCTCCCAGACCGACCTCGACTACGAAGACGAGCTTTGGCGTCCTCTGTACTCTCTCGTTGTGTCTTTCCCACGGCGAAGCGCCTTCACCACGGATGCAGAATTCCAGGCCACGTTCCAGAAGAGACGCGAGGCGTTGGCGCTTGTGTCGGCCGTGGCTCACGTCGACTACAGAGCGTGGAAGTTCCTGTTGACTGAGTGCTGTGGGGTAACGCTGCACAGACGTGGAGATACCGGGTCCTATAACGACATCAAGGCTGAGTTCCTGCTGTCGTTAGACGCAGAGCAACGGGATCATAGCGTCCACAAACACGACCTTGTCGAAATATGCGGCGTCCGTCAGCGATAGCATCCTTCTCGGGAATACCTCGCAGTACTAGCCCAGATCGCAGCCTTGGACAAGAGGCTGAAACCCAATCGAGACATCGAGATTCCGGTGAGGGTCCACTTTTGGAGCGAGATCGAGACTGTATCACCGAGCGACGCTATTCAACAGCTTGTAGGCATCAGGGAGGCTGAAATTGT
Organism: Phytophthora melonis; assembly: GCA_024211575.1. Classification (NCBI taxonomy): domain Eukaryota; phylum Oomycota; class Peronosporomycetes; order Peronosporales; family Peronosporaceae; genus Phytophthora; species Phytophthora melonis. The sequence continues at coordinate 2,544,735 of JAMXKT010000037.1, read as the reverse complement.
GGTCCGACAAGAGTGGAGTGAGTACGAGAGCCGACAGGAGAAAGGTGGTGTAAAACCTGGATCGTTGCGCTGCACGTTTGTGCTCGAGCCGATGGTTGCAGATTTGTCCGAGCTCCACGTTGGCGAAGAATTGAAGAACACACTCGACGACGTGATGCTCGGTAACGTTTGGTTCTCGCTTATACAGGCATTTTGCTTTGAGCTGGAGAGTCAACTAGTTGCTGATGAGGATGTGGCTAAGAAAATGCTTGGTCAGACGTTGACGAGTTTATTTTGCACCGCTCGCCAAGAGCTGACAAGTACGAGCTATCGATCCTCTCGACTACAGCCGATAAAGCCTCTTCAGATTGGAACGCTGAAACTATTCAGTAATGCGATGCCTCGATGCAATCTTGAGGGCTTGTGCTCAGCAATCGCTGTAGACCAAACGGTTCAAAATCTCTCCTTGGGATTGGACATGCGCTCGAATTTCAACTTGCAGTGGGGGTGGCTGGCTTACGCTGTGTTTTCGGAGCGCGCACGCAAAAATTTGCTCCTGGAATCGCTGGATCTGAAGAGTGTGGATCGCATGAGTGCAGCCGACATTGGCGGTTTTGCGCCATTATTGCGTCTGAGCACCCCGAGAAAGAACTGTTCGACTGTCCTCGCGGCCGAATAAACGAACGAGACGCCACATTAGCGTCGGGAGCTCCACTTCGCTGGAACCTTGAGCCAGCCTGTGGAGAAGGGATTCCTGACGTCGTCAATATCTCGCGTGCGAAAGTTTAGTGATGATGATGTGAGCGAATGGGTAAGCGTGTTAGTCCCAGGATACGGGCACTGTCGCGTTAGGCGTGTCGACCTGCTATTCGAGGTCCCTGAACAACGTCCTTCCCATTGTGCCTTTCATTCCCTCAAACTCATGTTTAACCGAGACGAAGAACCCGATTCGACAGGTCTGCCTCGGTTCCTAGAAGTCATTGGGCCGTCGTTAAGGTTCTTAACTTTGGACATCGCAACGGTAAATGACCTTGACGAGAACGCGATTCTTCGAAGCTGCCCCAACGTTGAGGAGCTGTCGCTGTGTCACTACTACATGGACGTGCATCTCAATGTCAGAGAGTATCGCATGACGAAACAACCGATCCCCGAGTTGAATTGCCACTGGACCGACATGGAAGCGCTAATACGCGAGCTGAAAGACTCGAAGTCGTCGACTAGTAATTGTATGCGCCGCTTACGCCTCCACCTTCATGAAGTCACTCGCGTCTATGTCATAGCCGAAGGTCGTCACGTTGACGTCAGTCCGACATTGGACGAGCTTTTGCCGATGCTGGAAGTAAATCAAGGGCTGTAGTTCCTCGGCATTGACATCCTCCCGGTAGACGCCTTATACCTGGCAGCTTTCAACAAGTTCCACCACCAACCAATTGGCCGCATGGATATGCCACTCTCGCTCGAATGTAAGCTGGCGTTCCTGAGTGTGGCTGGCTCTGGCAGTAGGCTTTCGAGGGGTGGGAAGTCACGCCCCAAGCGTACCCTTACTCAACTTGATCCCCACGCGGCGTCCATGATATTTGCATTTGCAGCTGTACCTGTTCGACGGCAAGTGCTGTATGGAGTGCATTGATAGGGGCGTCGGGATCCTAGATACTATTACATACCTGCTCAGGTAAACTAATATATATAATAAGGTATTAGTTTACGTTAAAAATAAGAATTTAGAACTTGAAATACCGGTATACCGGTATTGCATGGTGACGTTGTAAGTAGAATCAGATTCTGAAACGGACGAGTGGCCCCTATCCTCTTTGCAGTCGAAGCAATGGCCGCTACTGAACAAGGATCTGACGAGGCGCTGGCCCAGCGTTGGGGCTTCCTGTCGCCGTGGTGTGAGGCCTTGCGAGGGCGAATCAAATTCGGAGATGGAGCAGACAAGGCTGGCGTCTGGGAGACTTTCAAATTCGGCCTGCAGTTTACGCTGCCTCAAGCCTCGTCGTTTGAGAATCTAGAACTGTTTCAGATTGCACTCCAGAAGACTCGAGAGGCGCTGGCGCTACTGGTGGCGGTGGAGCGCGTGGACCACAACGCGTGGAAGTTTATAGCGGAGAAGTGGTGCGGACTGGGACGGATCATGATGAAGGAAGGGGAGCAGAGGTTCGAGGAGAAGATCCCGGTCAAGTTCTTACTGGTTCTAGATCTGGAAGGGCGACAGATTCCTGATGGCGTCGATTATGATCTGGTACGCTTCTGTGGCATTAACCAGAGAGGGGCGTGTACTCCTGAATATTTAGACGCTCTCAAGCAGATTGCCGAGCACTATCGCTCTTTGAAGCCGGGCAAACCTGGGGTTGATATCCAGATTCCAGTCCGGGTGTATATCAAAATGGCAAAGTACGAAGACAGCTTGAAGCCGATGCGAGACGCGTACAAGGCGCAAGAAGTGGTAAAAGGCGAGTGGAACGCGTACCGGGAGAGCGTGGAGGACGATGAAGTGTCGCCTGGCTCACTGAGATGCACTTTCGTGCTGGAGCCGTTGGTTGCGAACTGTGTCGACATCTCTTTCGTATCCGATGAAGCCGAGGAAATGGAAGCGTTGGAGATTGAAGGCAATTGGTTTTCCCAGATTCAAAATCTGGAGCTTGGCGGCTTTGGCGGACTCCGAGATGATGATGTCGAGTCGAAAAGGGTCATCGGTCGATTGACGAGGCTTCTGTTCAGAGGTAGCGAGCGCGCAGCTTCATCCTGCGACTCGCAAAGCTCTCGAGGCGTCGACTTGTGGCTTGACCGTGGGCTGCTGCTTCTTTTCGAGTCACTATGCTCATCATTGTGTAGTGCTCAATCGATTCGGGCGCTTATGCTGAGCTTGTTCGTGGACCGGGACGACCAGAGACGTAGTAGCCATTGGTGGAAGTGGCTGGCCTACGGCTTGTTCTCGAATCGCGCGCGGTCTCGCCCCTCGTTTGAAAACATCACGTTGACTTCTCTTCAAACAATGAGTGCAGAGGACATGGAGGGCTTTTGTGCGGTGCTAGCAGCAGCACATCCAGAGGAGTATCTCTGTGGAACTCCCCGAGGTCAAGTTGATGAAAGAACTGCAACATTAGGCAGAAATAGTGCTGTGCGCTGGCACGTCGACGGTCGCGGCCAGCCAGTGATTGATCCTCCCATTCTGCGAGTGCCGTGGTCGGTACACTCAGTGAGAACGTTCAGTGATGATGGAAGCAGCGAGTGGGTCAACGCGATCGTACCTGATTTTGGCCGATGCCAAGTGCGACGCGAGGATCTCAACTTCGCCGACGAGGACCCCGATGAGGGCAAAGGTGGTGGAGCATGCACGTCTGGACTCATCTCGCTCATTATTGAGTTCAACGAAGACGAAATTGCAGTGTCGGACGGTTTGCCTCGGTTTATCGAGGCAGTCGGGCCTCTTCTCCAGAGCTTGACCATCGCACATGCAACGATAGCGCTAGATGTGAACGAAATCATTCGGAGCTGCCCGAGTCTACAAACGCTAGTGCTGTGTGGAGAATTGATCGATATGCAAATCGACCTGAGTGGCTATCGTGCGAGCAACCTCCCTGTTCCTACGTTGAACTGCCAAAGTTGGGAGAACTCGAGAAGACTCGTCAGGGAGTTATCCGACATGGATAACGCTCTGACAAATTGCGTCCAACGGCTTCGCGTCCGCTTGAAAGGAATCACAGACGAAGACGGAGGTGGAGGGGTCATACGCTCTTACATGATTGCGCTTCAAGAACTGCTGACAAGGAATTCGCGATTAGAATTTGTCGATGTGGTGGTCAAACGAGGATCCGAGCACTACATGGACAGCATCCGAAAGTTTCACCTGAAGCCGACCAATCGGTCTCTGAAGGTCCCCTCCGAACTCAAGGCGGCGTTCCTCAGTGCGCTGCTAGCTGGGAAGCCTGCTACACCATCACACAAGAAAGCTAGTCACGAGTCCGTTTCGACTGCGACGGCGCTGGCGCTGGCTAAGCTCGATCAACTCGTTCTGGTCAACGTGTTGGAGTTTGCGGCACCCCCGGTGCTCAGGCAGGTCTACTTCTGCTCAGTGCACCATTGGATGTGACTTTGAGGACAGCCCGAACACTCGGTTTCCTGATCAGTGTGTGCATCCACGTGTTGCAACCACGCTACTTCGAAGTATTATACCAAACCCGGTTCGGAGTACAGTCACGACTGAGATTGAGCCGCATTGTAGTACATGAAACCTAGGTGTAGCTGACCATCAAATCGTGTATTACGCTATATCGCTGAAAAGCTACACCAGCTTGGCATCAATCAATGCCCATTCATGCTACTAGTAGTAAATTGGAACCAGTAGTGCCCGCATCCTAGTTATGCTGGTTCACGCCGTTCTCAGGCGCCACTGCTCCGGGGTTGTTCGCACCAGGCACTGCGAATCCATAGCTGTGCGTGTGGCTTCCGCTTGAAGGAGGTAAAGTTTGCGTCGTGTTGCTCACTTCGCATCCAGTCCGCGGGGTTTCACTTGAGGGAGGCGAAGTCTGCGTCGTGTTGTTCGCTCCATATCCAGTCTGCGTCGTGTTGCCCGGCGTCTTGGCGGTGCCAGCGCTCGCCCCTCCCCAGCCAGCCACAACGCCGTCGTACAGAGATTTACGCACCAGCTCCGTGTTGGGTCCGCCAGGCTGATACCACGGCAGCGGCGACTTGGTGCTGAGCCACGAGTAGTTGTCGTCGTAGCCCCAGAGCGTGACTCCGACGCACTTCTGCACCTGCTTGCAGGCCGCAACGGTGTTCTTGTACACGTTCGCCTGCTGAGCCTGCTCCTGTGCGGACGGCCAGGCCGAAGGGGCCGTGACGTCCACCTCCGTGAGGGCCACGTCCAGTCCGAGAGCAGTGAAGCGCTCAAGGTTCGCCACCTGATCCGCGGCCGTCGACTTGTCCGAGTGAATAAAGTGCGACTGGAAGCCGACGCCGTCAACGGTGATGCCGTCGTCCAGCAGCTTCTTGACCATGTTGAGCACGGCCGTCGACTTGGCGTTGATCGTGTTGGTGTTGTAGTCGTTGTAGTACAGTTTCGTCTTCAAGCCGAGAGACTTCTTGACCTTGTTGGCGGTCTTGAAGGCGGTGGTGAGGAAGTCCATGCCCGTCGTCTTGTACCAGAAGGAGTCGCGCATCTGCGCGTTGTCGCCCATAACTTCGTTGGCGACGTCCCAGGCGTAGCACGAGTCTCCGAAGTGCGTCATGACCTTGGTGATGTGGTTCTCCAGCGCACGCAGCATCTGCTGCTTGTTCAGACGCTGGACCCACTGGGGCGTCTGCGCATACTACGGAATGGGGATTTGTGAGATGCAGACGCAGATTAAAATAGTTTTTCTACAAGGCGTGGGAAGTTTCCCTTCGTCTAAACAACCCCAGTCGCACCAATCGTCGCTCTGCTGCTTGAAGCACTTTCCTTTGGGACCTCAGACTGGTCGGTCGACGATATGGTCGAGCTCCATCATACGATCCTAGATCGGATCTGTGGCACCAGCAGCAACGACGGTTCCAACGACGTCTCCGCTATCTTAGCTGACCTAGTAGATCCATCATCCTTCCCGGATGTGAACGGCAATTGTACCTGGATCGATCCTAAGACGGGCGCGGCGGCGAACTTTACGCTGAAACATGCCATTGACTACGTGTATTACGTCGATGGAGGGGTCCGACCCGTGCCAGCATCAGTCGGCACCTCGTTCTGCAAGCCTCCGTCAACTCGGGCCCGGAGACAACCCACCAATCCAGCGCCAGGACAGAGCCCACCTAGCTCTAACGACCACCTCGCTATTTTCGACCCCATCGTGGATGATGACGACGACGCTTTCAGCGAAGTCTCATCCAATCAAGCGGAAACGGCTTCCCGTAAGCGAGCGGCACGAACCACGGCAGCCAACCGACCATCAACTAAGCAGCGTGTCGTGCTCCAGCAACCAGAGACGGACGCCGAGAAGGACGCCGAGATCGCGCGGCTGCTCGTCGAGCGTCCGGGTCTGGCCGAGCGTTTTCTACAGCTTCGTTCTGACGCGGCGGTGCAAAGCGGCCGCGAGCACGGGGCTTCACTCGGTGAGGCGCATTCCGGTATGCAGCCGACCATGGTTCCCGTACAACAAGGACAGGGAGAGTGCGTTAACGACACCCAGAGCACGAACCTAGAGCGGCAGGACAACAAGCATCGGTCCAAGTACTCGTTTGTACCCTCGGTCACGCAACGACGCATTCATGCACTGATCACCGCTCTACGCCACCAAGGTAAGAGCGTGTCAGTTTTTCTCGAAGCGCTGATCAACTCTGGTTTTGTGCTTTTTAAGCCTTTCCCAAGCGTTCTGGGGCGTGCGTTTGCCATCGAGTTCGGAATTCGAGGTCTTTCGTTCATGCACTTCATGCCTTTCACAGGCATCAGTGACAAGGCAGTATGGATCGCGACAAGTGGCGTCAACATGCAAAATTTTTCAGCGGCGGTGCCTCTACCAGCAGCCCCTGCTGCTGAAAGCATCGACGACATTATCGACGCCCTCCAGTCACTCGCCACATACGCGTCGGAGTATTTCTCACCGGTGCTACAGGACTTAATTGACACTTTGGTTACGCTTGCCAAACGTCGTCTGCGGCTGATGAAGTGGGACCAAGCTGATCTCGTTTTGCTGGTGTACTGGATCAATTCCATCTTGGAAAGCTTTCGTATTGAGTTGGAGGCCCAAACAAGCGATGGTTCGCGTATAAAACTTCGCTGCACCGAAGAAGATGCTGATTTTCGCCAGATCCTAATTCACATCCAGCAACGCCAGATTCGCGACCTGCAAGCTGCACTCAGCAACCCGCACAACAAACGGCTCCCAAGCGCATCGAAGCCGGCGTTAACATCACAACCGAGTGATAGTGGCCAGCGCCGTGTACTGCGTGTGGGAAGTCGGAACAATCGATTCCAGCCGACGTCTACGCTCAACTTCCCGTCCAAGACGGAAACGACTCTGTCTCCGCTTCCTGTCAAATGCGGGTTGTCGAGCCAACAACGGAAAGTCGTGTCTGTCCGCCAAACGAGCTCATTTTGTTCCCAACTCCCTCACCTCTCCGGTCAAGGACTTAATCGTGGAACGTTTTGCGGCCTGAAGCCTGAGCACGCATCATTATGACGCCATTTCACTGTCTGTAGTATCGACTTCGAGCTCTCGGCGTCTCCTGTTCGTTGTCCAGTTTTACGTGACGGCGCGAAGAACGCAGTAGTGCATGCATGTGAAAAGCCGCGCCTCGGATGCAGAGCTCGCGACTATTTCGGCTCGCGACGGATTTTCTCAGCAGGTTGGTCTGGAGCAAAATGCCGGCTCGACGTCATCTCCGAGCGATTTCGGCGCTTCCTCCACTATGGACCATCCTGCAATCGATTCACCAATCTCTATGGTGGATATGCAGAAGTCTCGCCTCACGTCTCTCTCGTTGCACTCGGTCGCGCGCGTGGCATCGCAACTCGAAGAAAATTTGCTACGCGAGGAAGCTCGCCAATCTGTCGAACATCGCAAGCTTGGCATACGAAGAACACCCAGCGTGCCCGCAGAGCCCGTCGGTCTCGACATGGTCGCGAAAAGGTCGATATCAGCGATCATACGAGCCCAGCACCTCGACCTCGCTGACATTGTACGCCTGTATCGACATGAAACTAGCACTGACTGCCGGCCGAACAAAGCTCTCGACCCTGAAAGACTCAGGTTTCTTCTAGCAGGGTATCCCCACCTGTCGACTATCATCGAGATCGCGTCCCATGGAATAACTCCAGTATGGACCTCGGACCAGCAGCGTGCATGTCGTGCCCCGAAAAATCACCTGTCGTTTACTCGCCACCTCAATGCTGCTCTACGGAGCATCCGAAAGGGTCAAGACACCGGGAGGTTTCTCGTCGTTGACGCGGATATACTGGATTGGTGGGACACAGTTCACTGCAGTCCATTCGGAGCTGTAGAAAAGAGCGACGCAGATCCGCGCATTGAGGTCAGATTAATTCACGATCTGTCTTTTCCAAAAGGAGCATCCACGAACGACCTACTCGATAAATCGTGTCTGCCTGACGTCGTATATACCTACGTGACAGTACTGGCGGCAAGAATCGAGTTTCTCGCGCGTGAATACCCCGGTTACACCATCAAGCTGCTCAAAGGTGATGTCAAAGGCGCTTATCGGCACTTGATGACCCACGCGCTTCACGTGCATCGCATGGCGGGTTTAATACCGGAATTGAACGCACTCGTCATCGATCTCGCCGCTCCTTTCGGCTGGTCAGGCTCACCGCAGTACTACGGCGCTTTGGCCGCGCGATCTCTTGGTTAGTCTCAAACAATTCGCCCGCATCTGTAGCTGAGTCGTCGGATCGAGTGCCATTCTTCGGGTATGAATGGGTGGATGACCACGTGATGATTGAGATAGACTGCGACAAGAGGCTACAGCTTGCCGAAGCCACACTACGCCACGCAATGCTCGCGGTTCTCGGGCCCCGATCCATCAACGAGACCAAGTTCTCCAAGTGGGAGACTCGCCTTACCGTACTGGGGCTAACATGGGACACCAAGGAGCGCACGTTGTCAATTCCGCATGACAAAATCGACAAAGGGATTGATCGCATCAACCACCTGCTCGGAAAAGGAAGGCCACTCGTCTCGAGCTGCAGAAGATAATGGGCAGCCTGCGCTACATCTCGACGTGCATTAGAACGGCCAAACCTTTCTTCCAGAATCTGCAAGCGGCAGTCCGACGCTGGCCTCGTTTTGGCGACATTCGCTTGCCCGAGTCAGCTCTCTCAGATCTCCGGTGGTTCGATCACATCTTGCGGCACGGTCATCTCTCGGAACTGCCCCTAAGTATGTTCGGATCTCTCCCCACGCCGTTGATTCATGTATACATGGATGCTTCAGACCTGGGGCTCGCTGTGCTCAACCCCGCCTTCAAGGAGTACATCCAAATCCGCTTCGACAGTGCAGAAATCAAATGCATCACCTCCGGATCGCTGTCGATCAACGTGCGGGAGCAACTGTGCATCGCTCTAGCTATTTGGACCTGGGGGGAGCGGTGGGCGGCTGCGGCATCCTCTAGTATTGCACATATACGCTGTTGGAGCGACAATGCCTCTGCGGTTGCGTGGACGAATCGGCTGACTAGCGATTGCTTCGAGTCTCAAGAGATTAACCGAGCGATTGGCCTTGGAGAAGCCGTCTTCAACGTTCGAGTATCTGCTGCACATCTGCCTGGAACTACGAACCGAATGGCAGACGCAGCCTCGAGAGCCTGGGAAGAACCACACGCGTCCACCTGGACTAATTTCTCTATGTCGTGGTTACAGGTTCCAATCCAGCCCAGTTTGAGAAAGGTTTACAAAACATTCTCATCGAGCTTCAGTCCAAGTCTCTGGCCGACTCGTCAGCAGCCAAATACGCCAGGACCTGGACCCAATGGACAGAGTGGTGCAAATTCATGCAGTTTGCACCATGGCTCCCCAACGACAGAGCCCAGCAATCGTACCAACTCGCCCTCTTCGCAGTCTTCTGCTGGCGCTACGGATTCGGCCGACAAGATCAAGGGAACTCAGCTTCAACCATCCTCTCCAAGATCAGCCACATCTCTTGGAATCATCAGTACCAACGCGGGTTTAGTGTCGGGCTCTTGCCCGGGCACAAACTGGCAATCACCGGGATGCGACGTCTCGACAGGTCGTCCGCAAGAAAACACCCCGTCACAGTTCAGATCCTGCGCGCAGTCCACCGCCGCCTCAATTTCTCCGTCCCCCACGACCGGGTTCTGTGGGGCGCTACGGTCCTGGGTTACTTCTATTTGCTGCGAAGATCCGAGTATCTTGCCAATGGCAGAAAATCACAGCCTTTCGCCATCACAAGGGAAGACGTCGCAGTGCTAGACGACTCCGGCAAGCAGTGCAAGACGCTAGCCCAGGCTACGAAGGTCAAGATTCGCTTTCGCGGCAGTAAAACAGACCAATTTGGCGAAGGAATAACACGGACACTACGGCGATCGGGGCAGGGTGGTGCTGTCCTGTTCAAGCAGCATGGTTCCTGACGAAGCACCACGAAGCCACCGGCGCACTCGCCAGCACGCTGTTATGTCAAGTATCCCTCAGCGAAAAGCTCCAGGTTTCTCACGTGACATCGGCTCTTAAGAACGCGGCGGCATCTATTGGAGAAGACCCTCTCACTTCGGCTCCCACTCACTACGCAGCGGTGGTGCGACTGCACTGTTCAACGCGGGCATCGACAGCCTGGCCGTCAAAATGTTCGGCCGATGGAAATCAGACGCCGTTGAGAGATACACGGTGATCAAGGACGATCTGACAGCTTCTCTCTCGCGAAGTATGCTGGGCAACCATGCTTAGCAACGTATTCTACAGGGCAACCTCCACGCCACTCCCTGGCAGCGAGGCGCTGCTAATCAAGTTTTCCTCAGGCCACTGTGTGGCCGATCCCCCAGAACGACTTGAAGAAATGGGGATTTGTGAGATGCAGACGCAGATTAAAATAGTTTTTCTACAAGGCGTGGGAAGTTTCCCTTCGTCTAAACTCGTAGCACAGTCGTAGGAGTGACGTAGGAGCGACGTCTGGGCGACGAAGAGGCTCATTCCTCAATTCGTCGTCTCGCCGAGAAGCTTTTAACCCTCCACGCCACTCCCTGGCAGCGAGGCGCTGCTAATCAAGTTTTCCTCAGGCCACTGTGTGGCCGATCCCCCAGAACGACTTGAAGAAAAGGGAGACAAACGCAACAAAGTTGATTAAGTATCGTAATTTACAGATAAGTTCACAACGCGCATGACATGACAGGACGTACCCAGCTTAAGGTGTGGCAGCGGACTTGAGCGCCCATTTCCTTCGCAAGAGCGACAACCGCATCGCCGGCATCGAAAGTGAAGACGCCTTGCGTGTTCTCGGTCGCGTCCCACTAGAAAAATATAATACAGACATAACAGCGTAAGAAAATCACCAAAAGCATGGGTGTCGATTCTGTCGCGTGCGCACCTTCATGGCGTTGCCCGGGGTGATCATGCTGAATTCGTTGCGGCTTTTGAGCAGTTTGAGTGCGGCCGAGTCCCGGATGTCCTGGTCCACCGCAGTTCCCATGTACTTGCCCGCTGCCTTGGCCATGTCGTTCAGACCACTGGAGCCCGAGTACGCGGACTTGGTGATGGTGCCGCCTGACACTGCGTTGACGGAGCTGATGGCCACTGCGAGAGCGAAAATTGCGCGTTTCATCGTTTCTTGGAGTTGGAGAGCTGTGCGTCCGAAGAAGCAAAATGAAAAGTGCGTGGTGCATTGGGCCTCGGCCACTTGACCCAACCGGCGACCACGAGATCGAGATCCTGTGAGCGCCGCTTGACAACGCAGCAACTTATCGCACGTTACCATTCGTACCCTTCGTCGAGAACTGCTGGTGTGCGCCGTTCGTGCTGCCCACGTACATGCAATACAGTATCGACAATGCTTGAAAAAAAAAAAAACTGTAGATAAACGTCGAGAGGCGATCGATGCGGCCCCTGACTCAGCCCTACTCATAATAACATGTACGGTAGTCCAGCTGTGGGTGATTACTGTAAATGATTGCATGCCTATTGAGAAGTTCTCAGGTTTCTGTGAGTAGCCAGCTTTGGACTAGTTGAGCGGCTGGTACAATACCCACTGCACAAAGCTCAGCCGTTTCAAGAGGGCTACATGTTGGAGTCTGAGCACCCGCCTTAGCGTTCATTAGTGTTGATCTCCAACATTGGATGGCAGGAGCAGCACATACCGATGTCTCAACGCTTCCAGCGGTATCGTCCACCCCATAACGGACCGCACTCACCAAGGGTGCAAGCTTGCAGACGACGTAAACGAGCGGAAACAAAAACTTTGTATTAGAAGTCGTTAGAGATCTACCGTATTCCGTGCTGACTGATTTTAATTACTGACAGTTTCCAGATACTTCTAGGTTTCCAATCAAAGTACGCTATTTGTTCAAGTGAGCCAATCATTTCACTGAAGATAAGCTCACAATCGATTTTTTGTGTGACTTCCGAGTAATTTCACATAAGTCTTATTTGTGACTTAGGTAAGCCACAGAAGGCATCGCCACCTTGAACGAGACCAAAAGAAGGCACACTACGAATGTATCTGGAAAGCAACTCATCGAATCACTTATGCGGATGCGAGCAAGCAGATAGAAAAGTTAAGCGTTATTGGCTAGTAGCACGTTATTTACGTTCGTGAATGCCATCCCAACAAGCAACACCTTTGGAGCGGAGTCAGTAGTAGCAAGTTGATGCAGCGCACGCCTTCAAATGAAGTCTATGTGCTAAGAAAAAGCAATGAAACGAAACCAAATGCTCGAAAATATTGTTCTGGTATTCTATCTGTTAACCATTATTTCTGTGAGGTACGGCATTACAACCTAAGCAATTTTATAAGTACTAATACATGTAGCCGTCTTGTTGTTGTTGCATTGTAGTCACTTACCGTATTCCTTATGTGCTTCCTGACAGCCATCTTCGCTACAACGCGTGAAGTACTCGCAAGTAAGTGGCATCCGGACAGTCGAGCGGAATTATGCGTACGACCTGGGCCGTTTTTATTTTTTTATGAAACTAGTCTAATAGCTTAAAAGCGCGCACGTATTATAAGAATATTTGTGTGCCGTCACGATACGGTATTTGATTTGTCACGATGATTTTGAATGGCTCGTAAGCATCATTTGTCTGACGCGATTCCGTTGTCTGTTCTCCTCTATGTTGCGGCGCTAACCATCCATGTGTAAGCCAACTGTTTCGTTGCAATCGCTGACTTCTACATGTACACAAGTGCTATACCTTTTCAGAAGACCAGCCCTTAACATTTCAGCACGACAACCTATTTCGCTAAGCTTTTTTCCAAACTCCAAAGTTATACGGATTAAGTACACCGATCCTCCAGCACTTTTTGTCTCCAGTCTCTCCAGCGACGCTACGCCTACATGGTGAATGTAGTTTGCAGTAGTGGGGGCCAAAGCGCCATGGTTGAACAGTTTATCGCATCCACTGTCTACTGGTGTACTTTCTATGCCTAAGCTCCTTCAAAACGAATGTAGAACACCAGGTTGATGTGTCCGACAACACTGTCTTGACACCATGCTCACTGCGTGCACAACGTGTGCTAAACAACTGGTATGCGGTAATCTGTCAGAGGCAACCCTGGCAGACGACCATGTAATCATTTACAGTAATCACCCACAGCTGGACTACCGTACATGTTATTATGAGTAGGGCTGAGTCAGGGGCCGCATCGATCGCCTCTCGACGTTTCTCTACAGTTTTTTTTTTTTCAAGCATTGTCGATACTGTATTGCATGTACGTGGGCAGCACGAACGGCGCACACCAGCAGTTCTCGACGAAGGTACGAATAGTAACGTGCGATAAGTTGCTGTGTTGTCAAGCGGCGCTCACAGGATCTCGATCTCGTGGTCGCCGGTTGGGTCAAGTGGCCGAGGCCCAATGCACCACGCACTTTTCATTTTGCTTCTTCGGACGCACAGCTCTCCAACTCCAAGAAACGATGAAACGCGCAATTTTCGCTCTCGCAGTGGCCATCAGCTCCGTCAACGCAGTGTCAGGCGGCACCATCACCAAGTCCGCGTACTCGGGCTCCAGTGGTCTGAACGACATGGCCAAGGCAGCGGGCAAGTACATGGGAACTGCGGTGGACCAGGACATCCGGGACTCGGCCGCACTCAAACTGCTCAAAAGCCGCAACGAATTCAGCATGATCACCCCGGGCAACGCCATGAAGGTGCGCACGCGACAGAATCGACACCCATGCTTTTGGTGATTTTCTTACGCTGTTATGTCTGTATTATATTTTTCTAGTGGGACGTGACCGAGAACACGCAAGGCGTCTTCACTTTCGGTGCCGGCGATGCGGTTGTCGCTCTTGCGAAGGAAATGGGCGCTCAAGTCCGCTGCCACACCTTAAGCTGGGTACGTCCTGTCATGTCATGCGCGTTGTGAACTTATCTGTAAATTACGATACTTAATCAACTTTGTTGCGTTTGTCTCCCTTTCCGTAGTATGCGCAGACGCCCCAGTGGGTCCAGCGTCTGAACAAGCAGCAGATGCTGCGTGCGCTGGAGAACCACATCACCAAGGTCATGACGCACTTCGGAGACTCGTGCTACGCCTGGGACGTCGCCAACGAAGTTATGGGCGACAACGCGCAGATGCGCGACTCCTTCTGGTACAAGACGACGGGCATGGACTTCCTCACCACCGCCTTCAAGACCGCCAACAAGGTCAAGAAGTCTCTCGGCTTGAAGACGAAACTGTACTACAACGACTACAACACCAACACGATCAACGCCAAGTCGACGGCCGTGCTCAACATGGTCAAGAAGCTGCTGGACGACGGCATCACCGTTGACGGCGTCGGCTTCCAGTCGCACTTTATTCACTCGGACAAGTCGACGGCCGCGGATCAGGTGGCGAACCTTGAGCGCTTCACTGCTCTCGGACTGGACGTGGCCCTCACGGAGGTGGACGTCACGGCCCCTTCGGCCTGGCCGTCCGCACAGGAGCAGGCTCAGCAGGCGAACGTGTACAAGAACACCGTTGCGGCCTGCAAGCAGGTGCAGAAGTGCGTCGGAGTCACGCTCTGGGGCTACGACGACAACTACTCGTGGCTCAGCACCAAGTCGCCGCTGCCGTGGTATCAGCCTGGCGGACCCAACACGGAGCTGGTGCGTAAATCTCTGTACGACGGCATTGCGGCTGGCTGGGGAGAGGCGAGCGCTGGCACCGCCAAGACGCCGGGCAACACGACGCAGACTGGATATGGAGCGACACAGACTTCGCCTCATCAAAGCGGACCCAATACGCACAGCTGGGGAATCGGAAAGCCTGATGCGAACAAGCCTGGACCGTTCAAGTCTTGGAACGGCGTGAACCAGCATAATTAGAGCGCGGGCGCCCCAACCTGGCCCCCTCCGTTCGTTATGAATGGGGACCAAGCTGAGGAAGTTTTTCTTAGCGTTGCGTTGTAGTGTAATACGCGATTTGATGGTCTGTTCGCGCTTCAGTCGGAGCGTAACCAACAAATTGCGCAAGGCTGGCTTGTCGGATTCGGCGTAGCATCGAGGTGATCAGTCGTACGGTTCGCGGCTGGATATGGTGTAATGCGTCAGGAACAGCGGCTTCCTGGTGTACTTAGTTGCCCTTCAGCATCTCTAGCAACAGCTTTTCGTCCTCTTCGACGATCCGAGGCTCTTCTCCTTCCAACACGCCCCTTCTCATTGTGGTTGAGCAGTTGAAAACATCGACCCAACCTAGAGCGGATTTGGCTTCAGCCAGGCTCCTAACGAAGACGACAGCATCGTCCCGCTGCGATGTTTTAGTACAGGGCAAGGGAACTCGCGGAGCTTGACTTGAGTATCATCTTTGCCTGCACACAGTGTCCGCTCCTCCAAAACAAGACAGGTTAAAAGAATGACTCTGACTTCGATCCACCATATCGTGATATTCAGCGTGAGGGACTTCAACGATCGTAGCCATCTAAGCCAATCGTAAGTAAGGTGACGCCAGCCTAGGTAGAACTTGCGCTCATGCTGGCTCAAACTCCAAATCCGATCGCTGGACAAGCCAAAGCCAGGTACCACGGCGTTAACTTGTATCCGGGCTCTCTACCCGTTGCCGATGATCTCAGACACGCCCCCAAAAGCCATTCATACAACGAAAGAAGACCTCCCTGAGAACTGGCGGCGCTGCGAAGGCGAATATGTTCGTCAGAACGAGTCGATCCAGTTTAGTCAGCGACGTCTCAGTCAGAAAAAGCCCCGGGCAAGTTTTCTTGCTTCCTCGCGTTGGCGATTCTTGAGCCAACGCACTGAACAACGCTGCCTTGAGTTCAAGGGGGACCTTCAGAGACCGATTCACTGGCTTGAGATGGTATTTTCGGATACCTTCCATGTAGTGGTCGAATCCTGCTCGGGCCTCCAGCTCCAAGAACTCCAATACCGCATTCCTCTTCAGCAACCTTCGAAGCAGCATCATGTGCAATGCTACACTTTGTTCACGAGCTCCTCCTCTGATGACCCAGCCTTCCCACCTCCCAGTCACGCGCACCCTCAGCCGACGTACGCAGTTTGTCAGAGCGCTGTTCATGTCGGACAACTCCCTGGTAATTGCACCTGGACTCGGCCAGTAGCGGAAGATTGTTCGCGCGATACCCACTAAAGTCGATCTGCATGTCGGCTGATCCTCCGCAGAGCGACAGTGTCTGTGATTCCGGGCAGCATCAAATGATTCCGTTCACGTCGAGCTAGATTGTTGTATCTACAATTGTCAAGGCCTTGAGGAAAGGTCCGACTGCCTCGATAAATTGGGGCAGACCGTCTGAAACTGAGTCTTCGAATCTTTCAAACTCGATAGTAAGTGAAATCAGGGCACGCGTGCATGCGTCTGCATCGTTGTTCTCATCAAAGATGAGATCTTCACGCCGCACTTGGCACCGACCGAACCCCGGAACGATAGCGTTGACCCACTCGCTGCTTCCATCATCACTGATTAGAGGATGTTAGCAAATTGGTATTTTACGAGTTGGGGACAAAGACACTCCACCAGCGCTGTCTATGTTCCCGAACTGGTAAGAGGGGAGTCGTATTAGTACGGAATCTCCCGATAAACTCGTAAGGCTTTTTCACGAGACTCCAAGCCTTCTGATTGGCTCGTTAGTCTCATCCTGCATCTCCCCCTCGAGCACCGTGGCCGCCATGGCATGGCGCTTGCAGGTACAGTACGTGTAGCGCCGTGCCACCTCATCCAGTCTCATGCCCCCCCCCCATCCGTGTGACGTCCTTGCCTCTCCCAGCGAGGCACACGAGGAGGATGTGCGCGTTTCAAGTCATAACGGCGTGTCGCCGTAGAGTAGGCAGTCATTGACCACAAAGAGCAGCATAAAGTAAAATAGGTTAGAGAAGTGATTCCGAGTTCCTGATCGTACTATTGGTTTGGACACGTCAACCTAAGAAGATGTACAGCGCATCGATACTGTAGCGGTTTATTCTATCGCGAGCGATGACGTCGAAAAATGTAGTGACGTGCTGAGCGCGCGAATCTCATCCTTGGTGAAGCGGAAGTACCTCTTCCACCACGCATCGCTGTACTCCTCTAACTCCTGGAATGATCAGTGACTCGGGGCGCTCAGAGAGCAAAGCAGCATGTCATCGGATACAGGGATCTCGTGTCAGCAGGGCGGCCTCTATCGCTGGGAGTCAGTTGAATTTCGTAAACGGGAAGATACGAGAATGCTAACACTGTCGACGATTTCGTTTTAACTAAACACATAAAGATGTTGACCGTAAATTTGAGTCGTGAATTACGAAGTTGCTAACATCCTCTATTGTCGTCGAAACGTTGGCGATATCTCGCACTTTGTATTGACTCGTAGGAAAATCGGCGGTATTTTCGTCAAAAATATAAATGCCTGAAAATGCACAATGAGTTGACTTTCGTAGCGAGTTATTCCTACGAGAAAACAACGCATGCGATTGGTCTAAAAATGCATCAATGCTTATCACCTCTGGAAGCTACGCTTGCTGCTAGCGGCTCGCAATGGCTAGAGCTGGGGCATTCCAACAGCACCCAATACTTCTGCACCTTCAAAGGGCTGCACCACTGGGCACTTATAGCGCCAGGACGTGGACCACGTCGGACTTCTGCCTAGCAACAATGTCGAGCCCCGATTCGGGACTCGTCATCGGGGCCCCCGATGTGCTCCAGAAGCAGCAATAGCGAAGGCTCTAGGTAGAAGCTGCAGCTGCAAAGCCGCAGCGTCACGATGGCGGCTCGCGGCATGCGCAGGTGCTGGACCGTGATGGAGGTGACCTCAGTAGCAGCATCAGTAGTGTGGTAGTAAAGCTGCAGCATCCTAGTAACCTTGGGGTGAGATCGGCCTTCCACTTTGATTTCTATACCTACAGAAGCCTGCATGGATTAAACTAACAAGCAAAACCACCGTCTTTCATGCCTCAACGCTTTGGGGGCGAAGGGTGTGTACCCCGACGGCTGTGCATGCTCCGAGCTCTCGGTCCTGTTTGGGGCTTTGTGGCAGCGTAGTAGTTGACCAGAATCATAGCAATCTTGGTAGGAGTACGTTGTAATAAGTAGCCACTAGCAGAGCAACTCAGTATTAAAGTATTACTTTTCAGTCTCATGAGGAGCCCACAGCGGTAGTACACTGCGGCCGTGGCGGTACCCGGCAGGCTCCACTTTGTGGGTGCGACGACTGCAGCTCCTGCTAGTCAGCCCTGACGTAAGAGTGCGTTCCGGTCGAACCGCGCGAGCCATGGCAGCTCTCGAGATGAAATGAAAATATTTCTGAAAGACTGGTTTAGCTTTTCCGTCAGCGGTAGTGGTATCATCAGCGTAGTGCGCTGGCTGATCGTAGCTTGATGATATTGACCAAACTAGGGCTCCGCGAAGGTTGGGATAGGAGGATTTTGGAATAAACCCTTTTATTTTTATTAATTATTTTACTTATTAATTCGGTCATCTCCTGCGCCTGCTTCGCAGCCGCAGCATCTGCCCGGACATTTGCCTTAAAACTGTAGATGCAATATATCAACAGACAATGCTCAACAAAATTAAGAAGGCGAACGCTGGCTGAGGTCTATTTGCAGCTAGTAGAATCGGCATGCTATTGTACAGTACAGTCCACCTCAATCGTCCCATTACTTCGCTACAGCAATATATTTATTGATTCATACCAGCGTCATCGGTAGCACACTGGTTCAGGATGCCCACGCATATAAACCTTTTGGAGGCCCAGTGCGGCACCGCGACCATACCGGTTCTACAGGTATCGTACCGGTTCAAGCTGCCCATGCATATAAACCTTTTGGAGGCCCAGTGTGGCACCGTTTTCATACCGGTTCTACAGGTATCGTACCGGTTCAAGCTGCCCACGCATATAAACCTTTTGGAGGCCCAGTGCAAAACCGGAGTCGTACCGGTTTCATAGAAATGTACCAGTTAGATGTCAAGAGGGGTCATCTTTTGACTTGACGTACCACGGATATAATCCTATTTGGTCTGCGATAGCAGCACTAACGTTGCTTCCTATCCCAGTATAAGTCTACGTTTTTCCTAGATAATTGAATGTTGCTACGTAGTCTGAGGACCATGGCATGCTCAAAGTGGGGGATTCGGTCACAAGCTGGTCGTCAACATTAAAGTGCCAGCGCACACTAGCGTCCTTCGTTAATCTTGCCGTTCTTCCTTCAACCTGACCTCGCGGAGTTCCGCACAGATATTCCTCTGGATGTTCTGCGGTTAACACCGCACAAAGTTCCTCCATGTCCTCTTCGCTCATCCTACGAACCATGGAAAGCCTAATATCATCAAACGACGAGCCGGAGCGGGCCCTGCTTGAAAACAAGCTCATTGCCACCACGGGACGCTGACGTAGGGATCATCCGAGTCCGAGAGCAACCCAAGCACAAGTGTCGGTGCCGAGCTGGCACACCGCAGCGACGAGCACAGTGCTTCAAAGTGGAGCATCGGAAGCCCCGAATAAACCCGCAGTTCGACACTGTGGGGCTGTTGCAGACTGCTGGGTGAAGCCATGCGCCCGCTACTAGACCCAAGGCCAAACAAAAGCCCCATTAGCCGGCAAAAAGTCATTGTGGTCGCGCAGTCATCGTCTCTGAGGTCGTCTAAGCCTCCAAGCGACAGCGCTTGGATTCTTGAAACCAATTATCTCCAAGTTTCACCAAATTTTCCATCGCCTCGCGTCGATGCAAAAGTCGAGGAAATTCGCAACCATCGGCTCCAGCACAAACGTGCATCGTACAGCTCCAGACGGCACTGCCGTCTCCTCTACACATTCCCACTGCCTTGTGATCACTTCGTGAGCCTTGCTCACGTCTTCCAAAAAAAAACTTGCCAGCGGTTCACAGATC
Organism: Phytophthora melonis; assembly: GCA_024211575.1. NCBI lineage: Eukaryota > Oomycota > Peronosporomycetes > Peronosporales > Peronosporaceae > Phytophthora > Phytophthora melonis. The sequence continues at coordinate 2,524,796 of JAMXKT010000037.1, read as the reverse complement.
TTACCATGTTGAGGTACACTCGAACCGGAATCTGGATGTCCAGCCGCGGTCTGTCTGGCTTCAAATTGCAATCGTGCTCAGCGACTCTCTTTAGAGCGTCCAAGTACTCGGCAGAGCACGCTGTCCGCTGGTGGGAGCCACAAAGGCGTACTAAATCATAATCTATGCCATCTGGAATCTGTCGCCCTTCCAGATCCAGAATCAGTAAAAATCTGACCGGGATCTTCTCTGTTCCCCTTCGTTCCCCAGGTCCACGCCACACTTCGTCTCAAGAAGAAATCTCCACGCACTGTAATCCACGCGCTCTACTGCTGCCAGGAGCGCAAGCGCCTCTCGGATCTTCTGGAACTTGATCTCAGATTATTGAGCAACGACATTCGCGGTAGCACCACCTGGAGCGTGCACTTTTGGGTGTCCCAGACGCCAGCTTTCTCGTCCAGATTTCCACAAGTCACTTGCCCCTGCAGCGCCCCGCACCACGTCGACAGGAAGCCCCAACGCTGCGCCATCGACTCATGGGCCATCGAAAAAAATGCGCAAATCTCTGATCGTTCGCAACATAAGTGTGACAATGTTGCGCATATGTTGCGCAGCGGCGACGTAACAGCTTCAATCACATCTCTAGGGCTGAAATCTGAAAATCGTATTGTTTTTCATTTATTTACACTCACAAACACTAGATCTACATCAGGTGCTGCACTTAACGGACAGCAAGCAGTTCTCGTCCCAGCGCTTCATATAATACGCAGCAATGCGACGTCCATCGTCTCGAAGCTTCTCCCACTCGGCCCGCTCCTCCGTCGAGAGTTCCGTTAATAAATCCGTCGTCATGTGATAGTCCGTCTCCGTGTTGTGCAGCATCATCATATTCGTCACTGCATCGTAGCGAAGTCGCTGGTGCCCACGCACAACCGCCATCTTGCGTATCGGGTCGTTGCTGAACACTGCGCGCTCGCCGACCGAACTTCTTCGCTTCAGGGAGCGACCGACGCCCGTCTGTACGAATCCTCCATGGGGCAGCCCTGTGATGTCCGCGAGTGTATTGAGGATATCGTACTGCTCGGCGGCGTCGTCAATCACAAGGCCCACAGCATCCCCCAGTCGACCTTCAGCTATGATAGCCGCTGGAACACGCGTGACCGATTCCTCGTGGATGTTGGCATGGTTGATCTCAGGAGCTTGGCCATGATCCCCCACGATGACAACGATAGTGTCGTTGAGAACCCCCTCCTTCTCCATGCGGTCCATAAACTTCCCCAGCTCCATGTCGGTAAAATACCGCAAGTTGAGGTAATCTTTAATCCTGTCCGCGTGCTGCTCTCCTTGGTACATCTTGGAGAAGTCTGGCTTGTCAGACTCGGCGTACCATTTCGGCGATGAGTCGTACGGCTCGTGACTGGAGATGGTGTAGTGCGTCAGGAATAAAGGCTTCCTGGCCCCGTCTGCTCTCTTTGCTTCTTCACTTTGTCCACGATCAAGTCGCCGACTAGCTGGAAGCTCAAGTCGTCGTGCACGCCCCAGCCAAAGCCTCGGTGCTCATCGCCGTGCAGCTGTACCCGTGTGATGTTCAGTTCTCGCTCCGCCAGCCTCGACACTTTCCTGTCGTCCCAGACAACGTCGAAGCCATGCGAAGGAAGGAACACGTTCCAGTCGTCCAGCGTGATTGAAGACCCAGTGGTGAAGTAGGTCTCGTACCCTTTCTCTTTGAAGAGCTGCGGTAGGCCTGAAAGCGCCGTGCGTCTCCTTCCTCCAGTGATCCCGCTCTGCACGTTGCTGTTGTACGGAACTTGCCCAAAGAGTACACTCTCCAGCGATCGGCTCGTTGGGATACTGGACCAAATGTTGCGAAGAGCAACGCCGCGCTTTGCCCACCGATCGAAGTTGGGAGAAATTGTCAAATTCGTGCCCTTGAACAGGTTGGAAGGGTCTTTGTCTCCGACGAGGTACCGAGAATCACGAAACCTGAAAGATTCCACTCCGATGACTAACACATTGGGCGGATTTTCGCTGTCGATAGTCACGTTGAAGGCGAGGTCTCCAGTAAATCCTGTGGTCCGTCGATAGAGCGTGTTGTCTCCAAAGCGGTGGTGCAGCTCGGACTCATCGATGAAGTTCTCCACCCACGGAAGATTCCCATTCGTGGCTGTAAGTTCAATAGCAAGCGCTGCTGGCTGGAAGGCGTGGAGGAAAAACTCGTTCAGCGTCGCGTTGAGGGCTGAGTACGCCACCAGAGGCGAGCAAACCCAGCAAATTCCTACTGTGACCACAGGTACGACCACAAGTCCGAGTAGAACAACAGCAGCGCGCATGACCTGGTAGTACGTGCTGATCATCTCTTGGGGGTTTTCATTGTCGTTGCCGCCTTCTTCTAGAGCCACTTCCACGTACTTGGCACCACCAGAAGTCTTCTTGGTAGACACTTTAGTATTCTGCTGCAAGCTTCCAGGAGTCGGTACAATCTGCGTCGGGTTCCAGCGAGCGAGATCGCCCCAAGGAGCCCACGTACGCACGGAAGCGAACAGAGCTGAGACGATTACCAGCCCAACGGCGACGCTGTAGCCACTGTGGATCTCCTCTCCTGATATCGGCGCGGCCTTCAGGTGATCTCTCTCCCTGACCAGCGTAGCCAGCAGAGCGAACGAGAACCTCATATCTCGATACACTACGAGCATCATGTCCGCCACGAAAGGCGCCATCATCGTGAAGAACAGCAGCCACGACACCGCAAACTTGGCCGCAACAGCGACGACTTCCACCGAAAACCCGCCAATTATCGTGAATTTCTCGGTGGCTGCTTGTAGCAGCGTGTCGAACATCCACAACGCGCAGACGAAGTACGTGGTGCAGATAAAATCCTCCAGAAATCCAAGACCCAGTGCGGCGGTTTGTGCGCGTGCTGTTTCGTCTTCAGCATTCCGGTACATGTCGACAAGCGACCGCAGCGCGAGGCTGCGAGTGACGGAGAAGCAGAACTGCACGAACGCGTAGACGAAGAGCCAGCCGAACCACGGCAGCGCACTGAGCTCAGCCAGGCAACTCCAAGCTTTCGACCAGCTCCACCGACGCGAAGTCTTGGCGTCGAACTCGGTCGTCATCACCAGGTGCGTGGCGTTTAGAGTGCGGACTTCCGGGAAGCGGCAGCGAGGCGAGTGGTGGTCCGGGAAGAGGGACGCGTGCGAGTCCATCGTGGCGCTGAGTCAGACTCGACCAGGGACGCAGGCGACGGTGCAAATTTGCAACTGAGTGCGCGAGCTGCATGGAGAGGAGAGTAGAACTCTCGTACTGTGAAGAGCATGCGTACCTACTGCCTACAGATGGCCCGCTTACACGCGTACAGTATTTATACGACAAGCTCTGCAATAATGCTTGCAGAGCTTGTCGGCACGATGGGACGATTTTTTCTGTTAGAACGGGGCATCGCGTCAGTCGGTGGAGCTCATGTGGGTACAACATGCACACACATGAGATGCCATTGCGCGTTTACGGGATGAGTTGATGGGATGGCGCGCAGTCAGTTGTTCTGGCTTTCAGCCATCCCGTAAGCTCAATGGCATCTGGTCGTGGGGACCACGTTAGCCCAAATATCCAGCTCAACAGACACGTTCTTGCAGTAAAAACTATGTTTTAGCAGCTAAAAATAAGTACACCGGGACGGCATCCTGGGCCATGGAGCAGCGCTGGGAGTTCCTCGGGCCTTGGTGCACCGCCTTGAAGCCGCACGTATCGTATCATAGCGCGCGTGGAGACCATGGAGGACGCGGTAGTAGACAGCGCTATTTTGTAGTGACGATCCCGCCTCGTGACGAGTTCAACGGCGACGAACGTCTCTTCCAGGCAAAACTGCGGCAAATACGCGAAGGTCTCGCACTGCTGGTGGCTGTGAAGCACGTGGATCCTGCTGCGCGGAGGTTCATACTGGTAAAATACTGGAACATTGACGTCGGAAGCGAAGGTGAGCGGCTGTTTGAAGAGGAAATCCCAGCTCGCTTCGACTTGACGTTGAACCTCCAAGGCAGGGAACAGGGCGATGCAGTTACAGACTTCGATTTGGTCCGGTTCTGTGGGACCCAGCAACGCGAGCAAGTCAGTGGAGAGTATACCGACATGCTGGGGAGGATTGCAAGCCTGGACGCAGATTTGAAGCGAGGGAAGGCAGGACTGGACATTACAATTCCGTTTCGTGTGAGCTACTATACTTTCCGGGCGAGATATGTTGGAGGAGCGATGAAGGGTTTAGAGGGGATTCATCGGGCCGAGGCAATTATCTGTAGCCAGTGGGATAACTATCATCGGTCCTCGTTGGACAAGGAGTTGCCGCGTGGATCGCTTCGATGCACTTTCGTGATGGAGCCCATGAGCGCGGACTTTAGCGACTTCTTGGTTACTTCGGAAATGGAACGAGTCATGGAGATAGTGCTGGTTGCGAACAAGTTCTGAACGATGCCAACATTTGGAACTTGTTCGTAACGGTTCTGAACACGTTCCATTTACAAGAGGCACTCAAGTGCCGCTATCGTGAAACCTTAAACTCGTACTTAATCGAGAATACGAACCACTCGAACAACACCGAACAATCCGATCAAATTGAACAATGTGAACAATAGGAACAAGCGTGTTCGCAACCAGCACTACATGGAGAAACTGGTGCGAGACAATGTGTGGTTCTCGGAGATCCTTACACTGAGCACTGAGATGGATGAAACTCTGGCAGCAGATGCGCGAGAGACGAAGAAAGTGGTCGGCCAACTTCTAACCGGTGTTTTTGACAGTACGCGGCGTTCTCCTGAGCAGGCACGCACGAAGTATTATCCTGAGCTGGATACGTTCAGGGCAGAGCCCACTCCGCTGCAGCTTGGCACAGTTAATATGGATTGCAACTTTGCCGTAAGCGATGACGACGTCTTAGCGATGTGCGCAGCGATCGCAGTGAGTCAAACGACAAAGACGCTCAGGATGCAGGTGTCACTGGAGCAGTCAGATGAGGACTACAACATCACATACCGCGGGCATTTGTGGAAGTATCTGGCGTATGGACTGTTCTCGGCTCGATCCCGGAAATTGTCAGCACTGGAATCGATTGAGCTTTCTGATATTGACAACATGGAGCTTGCCGATATCGAGCCCTTTTGCGCCATCTTGGCGTCTAACCATCCGGAAGAAGACATGGTAAGTTGTTCTCAGGGCCATGCAAATGAACGAGATGCGACGTTGATGAAGAGTTCCCCTATTCGATGGCAGTTCGACACCGACGGACAGCCCACCACGGATTCCCGGCCAATTATTCTGGACTCTCCGGTGCACTTTGTCCGTTCATTTAACGACGATGGCATGTCGGATTGGGTGGACGTACTACTTCCGGGCTATGGCCGTTGCCTGGTCCAGCGTAAAGACCTGGAATTTGATCAAGACGAAGGTGACCGGCCCGATGGTGCCCGGCCCGATGGTGCCGTATTAACCTCACTGTGTCTAAGGTTTGATAAAATCCAGCCGTCCGTGTCGACGGGGCTTTCTATTTTCTTGTCGGCAGTCGGCTCTTCGTTGACGTCTCTAACTCTTGATGGACCACGGGTGGATCTCGACAAAAGTTTTCTGTTCCACAGCTGCCCCAATCTCGTCGATCTGACACTCTATGGGAGCATAGTGCAAGTGCATCTCAACTTCAGCGAGTATCATTCCATGAAGCAGCCCCTTCCCGACCTCGAGCGCGACTGGAGTAACATTTCGGCACTAGCGGCGGCTTTGACTGACACCAGCAGCCCATTTGCTAGATGCGCTCGCCGAGTGAAAGTGCGTCCGACCGACCGCTCGGGCGGATGGTATCACCTGAACGCGGGCTACAATCCGAATAACTTCGACCGAGACGCACAAGCGCTTCTTGTCATGCTGGACGTCAACCGCTGCCTTGAGTGCTTTGAAATAGAGGTGCGGTTCGAGAACCGTGGATACATTAACGCCTTTAGGAAGCACCACCTCGAGCCGATCGACCGGCCCTCGAAGCTCGACAGAAAAAGTAAACTCGCGTTTCTGAGCGCGACTTTGTCGGAGGAGACATCGCGCAATGGAGATCTGTATCGGTCAGCGATCAACCAGCTTGACCAGCACTTGATCACGAACATTTTCACGTTTGCAGCTCCCCCCGTTCTTCGGAAAGTATTCTTCCGCTCGTATGCTGACGACTCGGACAATTATGAAGACATTTCCGATAGCGACGAGTACGATTCCGACGAAGACGATTGGGACAGCGAGGAGAGCGAGTTTAGTTGGGCGGGCTACGAAGAAGCAATGTGGCATGGTAGCGAATGAAAATTCGGGTTGCCTCCTTTTCCCGTCAAATAGAGACGATACCCGTATGCACATGAGTTCATGTCAGACACATTTTCCTTTTACCGTATACAGTACACAAACATTTGTACCATTACTGGGGTACAATTATTTTAGGACAATAGTTGACCAACATTGCAGGTAAAGTACATTGCGAGCATGGAGCAACGCTGGGGCTTCTTGTCTTCGTGGTGCTTGGTCCTGCGGGGCCGAGTCTCGTTCACAGCGTTTCTGCAGCCCACGGAGTCCTGGGACGAGCCCAAGCGCAACCTCTTCGTGAGACTTCCCACCCGCTACGACTCTGTGGCCCCAAACAAGGACGAGCACGACTCCCAGGGCCCTCCGTACTACAACGGCGCCGAGTTCCAGGGCCATTTCCAGCGGATCCGGGACGCTCTGGCGCTGTTAGCTGCAGTCGCGTCTTTTGACAAAAGTGGGTGGAGATTCCTGCTGAGACAAAATGCGGAGTGAAGTTCGGGGAATCTGGCCAAGAAATGTTCGAACAAGACGTGGAAGTGCGCTTTTTGCTGAGTATGGCCGAAGATAAGAGGAGATATTCGGATTATCTGGAGCAGGATATCATCAGATTTTGTGGACTGCAGCAACGTACCGACCCAAGTCCCGAGTATTTGAAGGCGCTGAAAAAAATCGCAGCTCTGAGGGGCGAGTTGACCCGTAAATTTCGAGGGCTGGACGTGAAAATCCCAGTTCACGTGGTGTTTTCGACCTCTGTTTACAAGAGAGAGGAGCTGAAGGACGGATGTTTGGACCCACTCAAGAGTATTCAGGCAGCGGAGAAGGTGGTGCGAGAGCAATGGGCGAGTTATGGGCATGGCGTGGTGGAGCGAGGGAGAATTCGATGCACTTTCGTCCTGGAGCCGATGATTGCGGATATTTCCCACGCTTTTGTCACCTCAAGCATGGCGGATACGATCGAGAGCTTGGTGTGCGACAACGTGATGTTCTCGAAACTATCCGTGAGGGTCGCGATGCGTGATGGGGGTGAGTATCGCGATAGGAGAATGGTACTCGGCAAGTTTTACTCACGCATCTTCGACAGTTCTGGTCGACCGAGCACTTCGGATCTCCCGCTGATGAATAATCCGAGTAGCTCCCCTCAGATCGACACGCTGTATCTGAGCTTCTCAGATTTTATGATGGCGTACGACTTCGAATCGATGCTGTCGGCGATGGTGGTTTGCCAGTCAGTACGTAAGCTCCACTTTAACTTCTGGGCGCATCCGCACCACCCCAGAATCAGCGGTCACAGGTGGGAGTGGCTCGCGTACGGCTTGTTCTCGAAGCGAGCACGCGCGCGCTCATCATTGGAGTCACTTACACTTGTCGGGATTGGATGCCTGAGCGCTGAAGACATGCGAGGTTTCACGGATATCCTGGAGTCGGATCACCCTGAGAACGAAGTCTGCTTCGGAGATCTACCTGCTGTGGTTGAAGACCGAGACGCAACGCTGAAGGCGAGCTCGCCATTTCACTGGAAGTTCGAGACGAACGGGCAGCCTATCTTGGACGTTGACGACATTGTTCTGGAGTGCCCGATCCCGTCCGTTCGAGTCTTTAGTGACGACGGCAAGAGCGAGTGGGTGAATGTGCTTATCCCTGGGTTTGGTCGGTGTCATGTGGAACGTAAAAACCTGGAATTTACCCAGCCCAGTACTTCTCTGTTCCGCGAAACTATGCAGTAGCTTCTCACCCGAAACCAAATGTGGTACACACAACGCTTTTCTATTGGGTAAAATACCGACTTTGTCAATTGCGTATTTCGCAGGTGGGCACATGCTTAAAGTGCGCCATTCGTGTTTTTACATCCACTCTCAAGCAGACAATACCTCAGCCATGCCGCGAGCCACCGGTACAGGAGACCTGACGATCGAGACCAAGGTAGCCGTGGCACTCTTCCTGGTGGACCTCGTAGCGCGGGGTACCAGTGCCTCAGCGGCGGTTGAAGCCGCCATGGAGGCGTTTCCTATTGGTTCGAGGTCGGCTTGGAAGGTGTGGTCGAACCGCGGTGACGTGGCCGCGCTTCTCACACCACCACGCAACAACTACTCAACCAGGCCGCCTATTCGAACGAAAGAAGAGGTGGCTAGCCTTGTTGCCGGCGTGCCCCTCGTCGAGCGACAGACACTTCGCTCGCTCGCGAAGGCCACCGGTATCCCCACGTCTCGTTAAGCCGATACCTTAAAGCGGGTTGGCTCCGGCGTGCCGTGTCGCACGTGAAGCCGACACTCACAGACGCGCACAAGTTTCACCGGCTCATATTTTGTACTATGCACGTGCAACGACCTATTGGTAGGATTCAAGTGTTTCGTCACACTTCAGAAGGTGATGCAATGCGTGATGCTTCATGGAGGTGGAAACGACTACAAGTTGCCGCGCGTGAGCAAGGAGCTCAAAGGGGAACCTACACTACCAGCGTCGCTCTCCGTTGAAGAAGAGATCGTGAGCCATGCCCTTGCAGAAATGGATAAATATGTATCCAACTCCTAAAGTGTAGTGTACCCATCTTTAAATCTTAGGATTTGAATGTGATTAGATCTGATTGGGCATTTTCATTGCTGGTAAGCTCGTTTTGATACCAAATAAAACGCTTCAGTAGTGGGCCTAAATCAGCTCCTCCACATCCCAAATTAATTTTCCTAGACGCAGCGGATCGTCACGATTCCAATGATACCGCTCTGACTGAAGGGCGATTAATAGCTGGTGAAATGCGGAGGAAACTGTGACTGCCTTCAAAATAAGCGTCATTCTATCGGCGTTGGTAAAGGCAGAACTAACACTGCTGAACTGTAAAAAATAGAGCGGAAAGAGCATACCGCGCGCTTTCATTTGCAACCTTTTGCACACAAAAATGACGAGTGGTTTACCTGGTATGGCAATTTAAAGGTTTACTGCATAGTTTCGCGGAACAGAGAAGTACAGCACAGTCAACCTCGTGCGGCTTAACGTCGCTGGAAATCCGGTTTGTTTCAGTGCACCGAAGGCTCATATCAGACCAGGACGAACCAGCGTCCATCACGAGTGGTCTGCCTCAGTTCCTGAAGATGGTCGGAGCGTCGTTGAAGTCGTTGACGCTAGCAGGGCCAAGGATGGCGGTTGACGTCAACGAGATCCTTCGAAGCTGCCCTGTTCTTGAAGAATTGTCGCTCTGTGGTGTCTCCGTGGACGTTCGATTCAACTTCAGCGAGTATCGTGTGAAGCACCAGCCAGTGCCTATGTTGAACTGCGATTGGGATAATTGTTTGGAGGTCGCTCGCTACTTGAGCAACACAACCAACCCGCTCGTGAAGTGTGCGCGTCGATTACGCGTCCATCTTTTCCATCGGCGAGATGAGCAAGATGGCGCAAGACGAATCGCTGACACTTTCAGGGCATTGCTGAAAGTGTTATTCTTGAACTGCCACCTGGAGTATCTCGACGTGCGCGTGCCATCGCTGGATGACGTCCCGTACATTTACTCGTTCAGGGAGTGCCATCTCAGCCCGATCAACCGTCCACTGAAGCTGCCGACGCCAAACAAGCTCGCGTTTCTAAGTGTTTTGCAGGCGAAGTGCCCGTCAGCTCTAGAGCGCAGAGCCAAGAGACACACGGCGTCGAGAACTCATTCTGCTGTCTGTGAACTGGATAACAACGTGATCTCCAAGGTGTTCGCGTTCGCAGCACCCCCCGCTCTCCGCGAAGTGTACGTGCAGAAGGAATAGTACAGAAGAAGATAACAGCTCGTTTCTGAGACGTCAGAAGGGAATGGGATGCATGTACTCGTATTCGTCTTGCCAGCAACTGAGTGAAGGTGATCGAGCTTGCCCAAACACGCACAACAATGCACGCACTGTAACCGCCAAGGTTGATCGAAGTAGGGCAGACCGCCCTCACATCTCCCCAGGCTATCTTGCTTCCCATTGCCGGTATTTTTGCTGGCCGAACAGGTTGCCTGCTCCGGACATTCGGGGCGATGCGATCGACAGATGAAGATCTGCCGTAACCAAAGCTATACATGTACTTATACTTACATGTAAGTACTTAAGTAAGTAATACTGTAATCATGCTTCGCCAGCTTACCACTTGACGCAGTTGAAAACTCTCCTCCTTGCTTGATACGCTCGCTATTAATACAGGTATGCGCCCCTGCGCACGCCTTCCAGAGCGACGCAATTGTATTGTATTATCGCAGTAAATATTGACACAGATTATTTGAGCTAGGACACTCACCGTGAGCCATTGACAATTCATGGAATTCGTGCAGCACCTGTTTCCGTAGAAAGAAGCAATGATCAAGTTCATGCTGTGAGCTCCAGTTAGCCTGTCAGTCCCATACAAAACGAAGGCGAAACTTTGGAGCTGCTCGCAACGTCATTCAGCGCTGCCAAAAGAACTAGGTATGCAGGAACTCATGCGACGTTCTTCCCGCAGGAACATCTGAGCGAGCAATGATGCTAAGCACGAGCACCAGGTCCCGTATACATGCTTACAGTACAGTGTATTCGATGGCTACAGCTCCTCGTCCATTCCTCCTTTCGCCTCAGCACTACGAGATCCTTCACCGACGCGTCAGGAGCCAGGAAGTGAAGCATTTCGAGCTATGAGGCCATACTTCACTCTGCTGCTAGCACTGGCCTTCATTCTGGCCTGCACCAGCCTCGTGGAGGCGGACACCAGCAGCGTTCTCGAGACCACCAGGAACGAACACGGCCGCCACCTTCGTACCGCTGTGGCGGACATTGATGACCTGTCCGATGATGAAGACGAGCGGCTTCTTGGGTACAACACGTTCCAGCTCTGGCGGATGAGGCGTGCGGCCAGCAAGCTCATGAACAGCAAGCTCAGTACCCAGCAGGAGACCGCGCTCAAGAAGTGGCTGGCGACCAAGCAGGATAAGTTCCTGGCCAAGTGGCTGCAGTCGTCGTCGGTCTACCCGGACCAAGTGTACAGCAAGCTGGGGCTTGTCAAGCTGGGCGCGAGTGCCAAGAACAGCCCCAACTACCAGCTATACAAGAGGTACACGGACGAGCTGCTCCAGCGCTGGGTCAACTTCAAGGCGAGCCCCGAGACTGTGTACAAGTCGCTGCGCCTCGATAAGCTGGGCGCGAAGGCGTCGCAGAGCCCGAGTTACCGTATTTACGAGAAGTTCCTCAAGCTGACGCAGCCGAAGGGGTCGCAGCTGACTCCGTCGCAGCAGCTCAAGAAGTGGCTCGAGTCCACCTCGACGTACCCCGACAAGCTGTACAAGGAGCTGAATCTTGTCAAACTGGGCGTCAACAGTCCCGAGTACAAGCTCTACCAGCAGTACACGGACGCCCTGTTCGAACGCTGGGCCAACTTCAAGCCGAGTCCCGAGACGGTGTACAAGTCGCTGCGCCTGGACAAACTCGACAACGCTGCAGAGAGCCCCAGCTACCCCATTTACGAAAAGTACCTGAAGACGTTCTTCCCGAACCAGCCCGCAAACTAGCTCGTATAACCAGGAAAACTAGGAGCTGGAGGCTTTGGAAATATCAACTTTCAATATTACTATTGAGAGGGTATTTCTATCTCCAAATTTCAGGCCCAATAAAGACGACACGACAATATGAAGCAGCGCTGGGGCTTCTTGGCCCCGTGGTGCGACGCACTGAAGAAAAGAGTCGCTTATTCAGGCTCCGAGTGTAGCGAGTCCCCCTTCATGAAGCGGAGTTTGTGCGTCTCGCTGCCTACGCGGTGGAGAGTCGCGAACCAAGCCCAGGACGTGGATCCCAGATTACGAGAAGAAATATTTCTAAACTAGCTGAGCAGCTCAAGGTCGAGTTGCTAATGGGCTGACCTCTAACGTATAATACGGAATAAAGGACGGCGCACTATTTTTTTAGAGCGCGGTAAATGAAAATCGGAGTGGATACACCCACATACTATTTCACGGGAAAGTACGAAATATGTGACGAGTATGTGCCGGACCAGAAATCTGATTCTGCCTCGCCCTTATCCACTCTTTTCATTTTGGAAATTGCAGGCTTCGGGCGGGATGCTTGGCGTGCGGCGGCGGCGCGCTTGGACGATTGACCCGCAACGTGCGTGCGTATGAACATGCAGCCGAGTAGCAAGGCGCGGTTGCGCACGACTGCAGCTAGTAGGAGCGCTTGCAGGAATACAGGTTAGATACACTTTTTGTCGCGTTAGAAAGCGCTCGAATGCCCACTTGCCCTTGTATTACGTTTTAGTGTTGAGTAGCCGCACGCAGTGACATGCTAAAGTATATCTTCCCTCGAAATTACGTGTACTATGCTTCAGTAGTGCAACCATCGCGCTGGCGCTTGTGTAGCTCTGTAAGGATGCTGCTTGCAGAATGTCACTTTTCACAAAATGCACACGTTTAAGATTTGATTTTCGAGGCATACGAAGTTCTTTGCTTGAGTTCCATTTGCAACGGATCAAATAATATATTTCCCAAGGGTTTCGCGACTCGTAGGTATTAGTGATGAATAATGAACGCGCAACTGGACCATGAAGAGCGGCTTAGGCGTCCATTTCCATTTTCGACTTGTCATTTTTGGTCGCTTGCAATGCGGGCCACACATATTTCGCACTCGTCTAAGTACGATAAATTGCAAATCTTGCATTCCTCTAAGTACGAATATACCAGACACATACTCGGCACATAATTTGCCCTTTCCCATGACATAGTATGTGACTCCATACTCGTCCAATGAAAATTGCGCACTCTATTCTATGCGCACTCTATTTTTCTGTGGCAAAGGATACTTCAACAGAATTGTTTACACTTTCTACAGGTCTGCAATGCAAAAACACCACTTCAAACGCTGATGTGTGCTGTGAGGGCACCCTTGCATAAGCTTAGTTTACTAACCATTAATAATCAATTATGTACTTTATCAACGAACGGGAAACCTCTGTATTCAGAGTGACCAATGGTCTACCTCGCTGGCGTGGCGATCGTAACGCTAGATGGAATCGCTCCACTAGATAATACATGTCATTCAGCGCAAACATTGCTGCTAGAGCAATGACTACAACTACTTGCCGATTAAGAATCGTAAGCATAGCCAAGGTCATGCTACGCTGGACCTGAGTGATGTCCGGAGTAAATTTTGATTGTTTCCGCTGATAGAATCGGCGCGTATGCATAAACCGTATAAATATAGCCGTATAATGACTCCATTTAGCGGAGTGTTCCTCAAAAGCAATGGCAGCACTTCAAACAACATGCATGCTGTCGGCATTTTGTTTCCACACGCTTAGTTTGGATTAAGGCACTCTATTTTTATAGAGCGCGCAATTTTACCGCGCTCTAATCGCAGGGCGCTCTATTAGCTATATGAACTCTATTCGATATTATACGTTAATATACGGTAACTTAGACCGTACCTTCGACGACGTCCCCAAGCATTTCCTTACGAGCTTAGGCAGTCGTGATATATTTTTATGCCGAGCACCAATAAAAACGTTGTAAGTTGAAAAGCTCTTCATTTTGAGTACGGTGTACCCTCTCCGAACGCGGTGTGTTGTGATAACTCTACACCTTTGTGCGGCCAACTTCGTACCAACCTGCAATCAAACTCGAGGGCCACAAATATCAGGTTTGAAATTTAATTCAATTTTTGACTTAGCAACTTCAATAGCGCATTCAATGTCAGCATTTACGCAAAGGTCGGTGAGCCACGACCTTACATCCCGTACACCATGTCCTTGTTTTCAGCGGCTTGGTTCACGAAGTCGCGGTAGTGTAGCTCCATGTTGGTCACCAGCGCTGGCGTGATGACCTTGATGTTGTCCCGCGCTGCGCGCTCCAGGATGCGCATCTGACGCTCAGCGATGGAGAGGACTTCTCCGTACGAGACTGAGAGTGTCGTGTTCACCTTAGTTGTGGCAACGATGGTGTATTGCGGCTGAGTGCCATTGACAAAGGTTGGTTGCGGACCAACAAGTGCTGCGTTGAAGGTCTATGCGGTAGGGAGTGATGGCTGAAGACTTGACTATGAAGAAGAAGTGGAGAGTTCCAAGAGAACCCGAGGGTTTCTTGGAACTGCTCCAGCGGCTCCATTGGCTGCGGCCACGTAGTCAAAGACAGTCTGCGGGGGTTTTGAGGCTTGCGGTGCTTTCCCCTACAGCAACACTTAAACAACAATCACAATCCTTTTTCACTCGAAACACTCACGTTGTTCGTTCTACAAGTACTGAATTCTTGCGTAAACTCGATTCACAGAGTCGAAGTGCGAGGAGTAGCTGTTCGACTTCTCCTAGGTTATGAGCCCAAGGGGTTTCTGTGTGGATCCGAGATTTGAGGAAGTAACGCAATGGAGTACGGAGTTTCCAAATGCCCCGTGGGCAACAAGAGCAACAACGACAAGGTCAGCAAGGGCAAGATGGTCAAGGCGGTCACGGCGGCCAAATTGGTCAAGGACGAGACGCTCAAGCTGACCAAGGTGGCCAAGGTCAAGCAGCGGATGTGCAACTAGTACCAGCGGTGAGGAAGGTTGCCGGTGGTGCGAAAGCGCCGAAGTACGACAATGAAGGAGGGTTTGACTTGTTTAAGGCAAGATTTGAGTCTTTCCTGCGGCAGCGTGACTGCTGGAATGTGGTAACCGGAGCTGAACTCCCTAATGTACAAGACGCTGAGCAGCAGCGCATCTATGAAGAACGAAATCTGTTTGCTCGTGACGCATTGCTGAGTGGCCTAATGTCGAGGGACGCCAAGAAAATTTGCAAGATGGCCAGTGTGCATGAAATGTGGACTGCTTTTGAGCGCGAAAAGACTAAACGAGATTTTGGCAATAGCATTCGTGTTCGAGGTCAGTTGTATGGTGCAAAGTATCGGAAAGGGATGAATATGAGCAAATACCTGGACAAGCTGGAGGATTATCGACGCCAACTTGAGAACATGGGTGACCCGATTAACGATGCAGAAATGGCAAAGATCATCCTGACTGGGGTGGAAGGCACGCATCGAAATGTCGTGCGGATGTTTAGCCACGTAGATGAACCTCCTGATCTTGAACGTGTGCGCAATACCTTGCGAGGGGAAGCCGAGATGGATAAGGCTGAGGCCGGTCAAGCTCGTGGGTCGATTGAGGAGGAGGAGGAAGGTGGAAAGCTAATTGGGTCTCTCAAGAAGGGTAAGCGACCCTGGAAAGGGAAGCAGAAGAAAGTTGGAGGTGGTAAGAAGGTGCCGGGTGCAGGCAAATGGAAAGAGACCCGGTCTTGTCATCACTGCCACCAAGTTGGACACCTGAGGGCTAATTGTAAGGAGTTGCAAGCTGAAAGGATAGCGAAACAACGGGACAGTGATGATGATGATGACGATTCTGAGGCCGCACAACCAAAACCAAAGGGCAAACAAAAGAAATCGAAGAAAATAGGTTTTGTGGGGCGCTGGTCCCGTGACTCGCGCACGATTGGGATGGTGCGGCTTGTGCGTGCAATGGATGATTCGCAGGCTGATGATTTACGAGTTCTCTCGTGCGCGTCGAAAGAATTCACCCAGGCGTGGATGTTGGACACGGGCACGGATGTGCACGTCTGTACGAGCGCCGCATCATTTCATGGTGAGATGGAAGAAGACCGCGATTATTTCGATGACTGGAAGGGTCGAAGTAACAAGTCGGATGGCATTGGCCTCGTTCGTGTTCGAACGGCGAATGGTTTTGATTCGGGAGGTGATGATGTAATATTGGAATTGGAGGAGACACGGTACTCACCGAATGGCCCTTGTAATCTCATTAGCCAAGAACGTCTCGAGATGGATGGCTGGGTGCCCGAGACGCCATTTACGTCTGCACCCTCCGAACGAATTACCTATTTCACCAATGACGAGTATCCTGGTGTGCAACTACTGTTTAAGAAGAAGCGTGGTCACTATTGGTTGGATGCGTCACCTGTTGCGGCGAGTGCTCGGGTTTGCGCTGTGCTGCCAACCGCGAAGAACACCAAGGTGCTGACTTGGCACATGCGGTTCGCGCATCAAAATGTGGAGGCGATGAAGTTGATGATTAAGAAGAAGATGATCCTAGGAGTGGACTCGTTGACAATGGAAGACTTCAAGAAACCTTTTCGTTGCATTGCCTGCCAGCGTGCGAAGCAGAAACGCATGTCCTTCCGGCGGAAGCGCGCTAAACGCCAGAAGGTTTGCTATGCTCGGATGATGTCGGATATTAGCCCGGTGGGGGTGTTGACTCCTGGTGGCAACTTGTACTTCCAGCTCATTCAGGATGAGGCTTCCCGCTTCAAGTGGTGCTATTTGCTCAAAGAAAAGAGCGATGCGAACCAGAATATCATGGATTTGGTGTTGCAAATTGAGAAGGAGCATGCGATTAAGATTTTTTTCGTGTGACCGTGGAGGAGAGTTTGTAAACACGGAGTTGAAGTTGTTCCTGAAGCGCCATGGTATTAGACTTTTGACTACCAACTCGTACACTCCTGAAGAGAACTGTTTGGTTGAGAAGATGAACGGCTGCCTGATGAATAAGGTGCGGGCGATCAATGAGGCCGCGGGACTCCCGATGTGTTTGTGGGGTGAAGTACTTGGTTATGTCGTCGAAGTGGACAACATGAGCTCGACGAAGGCACTGAATGGGATGACTCCTTACGAAAAGCTGTATGGAACTAAACCGCTAGTACGTGATCTTCATGTTTGTGGGTCAGTGGTATTTCATCACGTTCCCAAGAAGAAGCGACAGGGGAAGCTCGATCGGCGCGCTGACCCTGATATTTTTCTTGGTTATGCAAAGACGTCGTTGGGATATCGAATTCTTGACTTAGTTACTGGTAATTTGGTGGAGCGGCGTGATGTCATCTTCTATGAAGACATGGCGGCTGATCCCCAGTATGTGCGGGACCTCATTGACGTCAGGTACTTTGATGAAGAGATTAAGTTACCAGCCCATATTAATTTTGTGCCGCTACCAGTCAGTCGAATGTACTTACCTCCGGACGATGATGATCAAGAGTCTGATGAGGTCGAAGAGGAAAACGTCGATGATGCTGAACCTATGCGAGATCATGCAGAAGAGGGCAAAGACGATGATGAGGGGTCCATGCACGAGGATGAAGCGGAGTTTTACGACGCTGATGACGGTATGGCCGAGCCGTTTGACGATGATGACGAAGAGTACGTCGATCCTAGCCCCAGTAGCACTAGTGACGAGGATGCACCCACCCCTGGTGGTGATACGATTATGGAGGTCGATGATGCTAACCAGCACGGTGCGAGTAGTGGTGAAGATGCCGATACTGACGTAGATGCTGCTGTAGATGGTGGGAGTGCCAACCGCATTGTGCGTCGTCGAACTGGTGGGAGTAGTGGCAGGACCTAGCGGGGCCGTGGAACTGGTGGGAGTACTGCGACACCAAGTGTGTCTGCTGCGGGTAGAACATTGAGAAGGTCGACTCGAACTCGACGAGCTCCACAACGCTTCACCATGACGATGACGCTGATGAACTGCATGATGATTGCGACCGTGTGTAACTTGTTGAATCCTACTACGGTTAGCGAGGCACTCGCATCTGAAGAAGCACCGCAGTGGCAACGAGCGATGGAGGAGGAGTACCAATCTCACATGCGAAATGGAACGTGGGAGCTGGTGCCTCGCCCGAAACCTGAAAGAGGCAAAACAGTGAATATTTTGACTTCGCTCTGGGTGTTGGTGCGGAAATGGAATGAGAAAGGTGAAATTGAACGTCACAAGGCCAGACTTGCGATCAAAGGCTATCGGCAAAAGTACGGACTGGATTACTTGGAGACTTACTCACCGGTGGTTCGCATCGAGTCAGTGCGGCTGATTCTTTTGTTGGCGTTGCTGTTTGGTTTGGAATGTCATCACGTAGACTTCGTGACTGCTTTCCTCAACGGCGTGTTGGTCGGTGTAGAGATCTTTATGGAGCAACCGGAGGGGTACGATGATGGCACCAGCAGAGTGTGTAGACTGCTTAAGGGGCTCTACGGTTTGAAGCAAGCATCCAGAATCTGGAACAATACGCTACACGAACATCTCATTGCACTTGGGTTTAAGAAGTGCGCGTTCGATGCAGGGGTATACTGGAAAGCAGGCGAGTACAACAAGATTTTCTTGACCGTCTACGTCGACGATATCCTGATCGCCGCCGACTCGAGGGATATTGCTATTGTGGTGAAGGCACTTGGCGAAAAGTTCAAGTTGAAGGACTTAGGTCGTGTCAAGCACCTACTGGGCATGGAAATTAATTATCAGCCTGGTAAAATGCTATGTCTCTCGCAAACATCGTACGTCGAGCGCATGCTGGAGAAATTTGGTCTATCTGAAGCCAAGCCTGTACGTTCGCCGCAGATGCATAACGAAGGCACGCTCCCTGTGGAGAAGGACCCCAGACACATCAATGACCCTAACTTACCGTTTCGCGAAATGGTGGGGTCGCTGCAATACCTGGTTCACTGTACGAGACCTGACTTGGCGAATGTTGTGAGGACTCTCGGACGATATGGAAGTTCGTATACCAAGGAGAATTTTCGTCAAGCGCAGCGTGTCATGCGGTACTTGCGAAGTACCAAGACACTTGGACTGGTGTACCGGTATTCTGATGTGGGTAATGGCGTGTCGATCGATGCGTTCGCGGACGCCGACCACGCTGGCTGTCCGGAGACTAGCAAGTCGGTTACTGGTTGGACTCTCCGTCTGAATGCGAACGTGTGGCACTGGCAAAGTAAGAAACAAGGTACCGTGGCAGATGACACGTGTGCTGCCGAGTTGATTGCGGCTCACAAGTGTACGAAGGAGATTAAATGGGCGCAGAAGTTGCTTAAGGAGCTCGGTGTCAATCAGGAAGTGCAGGCAACCCTGTTTTGCGACAACCAAAGTACCATTAAGGAAGTGGCGAATAATGGCAACTCACAGAACCAGAAGCACTTAGCCAAGAAGACGCGTTCGATTGCTGAGTGGGTTGACCGAGGGCGACTTCAGCTGGAGTATGTACCGACTACAGAGAACATTGCCGACATTTTTACGAAGGCTTTGGGTCCGTGTGTGTTTGAACGGTTGCGGAGCCAGCTCAACATTGAGGATGTTCGAGAGGCATGGGCGACTGTGGATCAGTCGACGGTAGCTGTGGCGACTGCGATGGAATCTGGCTGCGAGTCAGACATTTCGATGAGCGACTTGTAGGATGGTTGCGGCCGTCTACATTAAGTTCGTTACTTGCGGTGCGACTGCGAGTGGTCATCTTGCATGTGTATGTTGCACAACCAAATTGAGGTGGGAGTACGAGACTGAGAGTGTCGTGTTCACCTTAGTTGTGGCAACGATGGTGTATTGCGGCTGAGTGCCATTGACAAAGGTTGGTTGCGGACCAACAAGTGCTGCGTTGAAGGTCTATGCGGTAGGGAGTGATGGCTGAAGACTTGACTATGAAGAGAAGTGGAGAGTTCCAAGAGAACCCGAGGGTTTCTTGGAACTGCTCCAGCGGCTCCATTGGCTGCGGCCACGTAGTCAAAGACAGTCTGCGGGGGTTTTGAGGCTTGCGGTGCTTTCCCCTACAGCAACACTTAAACAACAATCACAATCCTTTTTCACTCGAAACACTCACGTTGTTCGTTCTACAAGTACTGAATTCTTGCGTAAACTCGATTCACAGAGTCGAAGTGCGAGGAGTAGCTGTTCGACTTCTCCTACTCCGTTGGTGTCCGGCTCGCGCGAGCGAGTGCAGATCTCACTACGATCGATGGCGAGATCGCGCTTGATGTGCGCCTTCAAAACACTGAAGCACCCTTCAATGGGGTTGCACATGGGGGAATACGGCCCCAAGCGCAGTAACTCCATGTCCGGGTGCTCCGTGACGCGTTCCTCCGTCTGGCGGTGCGCGGGTGTGTTATCCAGCACTATCACCACTTTCTTGCCCTCGAAGCAGTCGCGGAACACGTCGGAGGCCTTCACGGCCTGATAGATCTCCTCGACGAAGGCCGCGTTCTTCTCCATGCGGATGCTGCCGCGCTCGAGCCGGTAGGTTACCAGCCCGATGCTAGAGGAGACCGCACATTGAACTTGCAAGTTCGCCCCTTTCGACGGGGGGAGCTTCACATCAGCCCTCTTGCCTCGCTTAGCGCGTCCACGAAGGCGCTTCAGGTAAACATTGAAGTTAGTTTCATCATAATAAATAATGCAGTTACCTACACGCTGGTGCTCCTTCAGTTTCTCCGCGAACCCGCGCCGCTTCTCCATGTTCACGTCGCTGTTGCATGTTGTAGGCTCGATCCGGACTTGCTTTTTACAGCATGCTCACCAAGTGGCGGCTGATCGTTGAGGTGTGCACCTTGACGCCGCAGTCCATGAAGAGGATCGAGCGCATGGTCTCCAGCGTGTACGTGCAGTCGTCGTCGAGATACCGCTGCAAGCACGCCTTCGCCTCGGGCGTCATCTTGACGTTCCTGGCCCCGCCACGGGGCTGTTCTCAGCCGACCCACGAGTAACCAAGTCGTAAGCCGTGCTGGCCGGGATATCGTCGAGGCAGCGACGGTGAGCCAGTCGTGACGACCGGCACGGTGGGCGTCAAGGACGCGTTGTTTCTTGAGGACGGTGTGCTTGATGACGCGGATTTAGGCGGACATCTTGGAGCTTGAGCGCGAATTGGGAAATGAGCCTGCTCCCTGGCAGCTCCGCCCCGCCCTGGCGACTGACACGCGCGCGTAAGCTGCGGGGGCGCGCCGAGAACCATTGCTTCTGGCGCGAACTCAGTGGGGCCTCTCGTTTTGGCGCCAGCTCGAAGATGCAAAAGTGTTTGCGTAAATTCTGACATTGAATGCGCTATTGAAGTTGCTAAGTCAAAAATTGCATTAAATTTTAAACCTGAAATTTGTGACCACATCTGAGAGTGTACCATTGCGGAGCAAATCGCTCCAACGAAGCTAACCCGCAGAACAGAGATCCAATTAATCCCGATCTCGCCCAGGTGGAGGGGACACGTATTATCCCCTGCAGAATCAAAGGCAGGATGGCACTTTGAGTTCGCGATCTCTAGGGACCGGCGGGTGCTACCAAACACGCTCGAAATAAGTTGCCCGCAAGATTTCCCCACTGAGGGTATTCCACCGTCACCAAAGCACAACGACAGCCAAGAAAGCCACGTGTTCTGGCGCAACAAGGCCCTGATCGTTGGTCCCGTTCCATCGGACAAATCGTAGCCGTTCAAGTTGGCGATCATGCGCTTCAAAACAAAAGTGCATCTCCATTCTCCAGGCACTGGGGCTTAGTTCTCACCAGAGAGCAAATACTCGTCCCACTGCACCTTCAGGATATTATCCGCTATTGCAGCCTCAGCGAGTTTGTCCGTGCATTCGCTGTCGTCGAAGGGACCAAACTCACCTTCACTGGAACCTCAAAGTTAAAGCCTGAGTTTATTCGCTGGGGATTTTGGTCCAGCGCAGCAATTGGATGCAGCGTTTCACGGTAATCAGCGCTTAGGTGAAGGCGCTGGCATGGTCCGAAGAATAAAACCGCGTCATACACGTGCGTCTCGATGTTGTGGGGTTCTGTTTGGGGCTGTTGGTCTACACCTTTGTGCGGCCAACTTCGTACCAACCTGCAATCAAACTCGAGTGTCGATGCGACTCTGGATGGACATACACGACCAAGAAAGCAACCAGACGCGGTGGAAGTGGCTGGCTTACGCTCTCTTCTCGAGGCGCGCTCGAGCGTGTTCGTCTGTGGAGTCGTTGGCCTTCATGATAATTTTCAGCATGAGTGTGTCCGATTTACAGCGATACTGACATCTGAACACCCAGAAGAAGTTATTTGGTTCTCCCCCGGGTTTAGTGAAAGCACGAGATGCAACACTAAGGTGAGATTCACTCATTCGCTGTGTTCAGGATGGTCCAGCCAACACTCGAGCCATCACTTTCGATGCGCCAGTACCATTCGTTCGACCCTTCAGCGATGATGGCAAGGGCACGTGGGTTGACAGTATCGTTCCAGGCTACGGTCGATGTCGAGTACAACGGCACAACTTTTGGTGTTCGACGATGCTACCAGCAGCAAGGACAATACGGTTGCTGGAGGTGGCGGCATGGTAGACTTTTATTTGGAACACCTGTGGGTCTGGTCTGTGTTGGGTCTTCAGGACCCAATTCAGAGACCTTTTGGGAAGTTCCAGGTTTCCTTGGGATGGATCTCAAGAATAGGTCACGACACAAGACCTGTTATGCGATCTACCGGGAACAGAAATACCCCCTTATTATTGTGCATTTGCATGAGTGATAGGCACCACAGATATGTTTTTTCTGTTTGTATTTGCTCGCACGTTTATTGTTGATATATAGGCGATATAGACTGTTTGGTTTTCGCAAAATAAATATCAACTTTCCGTACCAGTTACGCTAACTCGCCAAGGGGCTCAGCGGCGTCAGGCTCGCCGTGGTAGACGACAGACCCGGCAGGCACGTGCTCCCAACACTAGGACCAATTGAACAACAAGACGTACGCGTAGATACACTTGATCAGATGTGATGAGTCAGTTGGCAAACGTATTCAGTTAGGATTTCTTTCTTTTATAATTTCCCCTCTCTCCGACATCGCTTTTACAAGGAACTGCCCTCGAACTCGGACGGAATTTCCCCTCTCTCCGACATCGCTTTTACAAGGAACTGCCCTCGAACTCGGACGTTTGGCGCTCTTCTTTGGTGCTATCGGGTCTTCGTTAAAACGTCTAACCCTAGATGAACCGAGAAAAGAGCTGTCCTCGATTCTTCAGTGCTGTCCAAACCTCGAGGAGTTTGCGTTATCAGGAGGGGTTGTGGATGCTCGACTGGACTTCAAGGACTATCATGCAAGGGGTGAATTCTTGTCAGAGCTGCGTCTCAACTGGGAATCAGTTTTGGAAGTTGCAGCCGCCCTTGCTGACAACGAGAATCCCCTTGCCAAATGCGCGCGCCGAATACGAGCTCGCGTGAATCATTTCTCCGAAGAAATTGAAGAACCTGCGGGATTGAGCGATCACGAACGCAGCGTCTTGGCCGATTTCGATGCGCTGCTGAGTATGCTGGAGGCAAACAAGTACCTGGAACATCTCGAAGTCGTTGCCCATCCTGTCTACGACCGGTATCTGCCAATCTTGAGAAGCCACCACCTCAAGCCGATCTGACGCACGCTCAGCCCGGTGTCATTGGGGAGCAAGCTCGCGCTCCTTAGCGTTTGGTACCGATCTGCAATGGCTCCGACGAGATCAAGAAACAAAGACGAATGCAGGGGCAAACGAGTCTCATCCTGATGGAGCGTCTGAACCAACATGTCTGGGCGCATATCTTTGAATATGCAGCAGAACCGGTTCTTCGACAAGTCTACTTTCGCAAGTCGAGCCGGATCAAGTACGAGCTTATATTCGACGATGCACTTGTGTAGGAAACTGGGGCGACGTTGTTGGCAGCTCGTGCTATCAGATCCAGTCCAATGAAGGGGTAATTTCGTTCAATGCATATCGTCTTGCGAGGAGTTATTAACCCCTCCAGCCCGAAGCATTTTTATTTTTTTTAAACTGCATATGCAGGTTTATTGTACTTGAGGTTTGTACAGTGCGCGCCAAAATGATAGGACCACCTCGATAAGTTCTCATAACTCAGTCAATATTGATTATTTTAAGGTGCGGTTTCGAGGCTAGCTGCAAAACACGCTGGGAAAGATCAGGTATGCGCTAACACTCGCGTTTTTGCACTCTATGGGATAGCTCACATACAAAAAACTGTTTCTGCCAAGTCGACACAAATTAGGACCCCCCCATCCCAATACAAAATCCTATAGTAAGGGAAAGCCTGTACAAAGCGATATGACTTCGGATTTGTATGGGAACTGTAACGAGTCTGTTAACGCCAGCTCGCCAGCGGGCCGTCGCTCGTAGTGCTTTCTGCTGCATCCGCGCCAAGGTCCGCTGTCGTGAGGGGTAATCACTTCAACATCAACACCTGTGGGCCACCGCAAAGCAGCCGGGACCTACGCCCCTATTTATTAACCTCAGTACAACCAGGGCAGCTCGTTGTCGTTCTGCGATTCGCTCTCGTCGTGCTGGTGCTCGTTCTCGTTCGTCAGCTCACCGTCGTCCTGCTACAGCTCGTCATCGTCCGACAGCGCGTCTTCGTCCACCAGCTCGTCTTCGTCCACGACCTCGTCGTCGTCCACCACCAGCTCGTCCTCGCTCGGCAGCACGCCGTGCGCCGCTGCAAGGGCTGCGGGTGCCCCCACTTGCTCTCGTCCGGGTACAAACCCAAGTGAGCGCTCGCTAGCTTGCGCGGCGACGGAGCACGCCACCGTCGCGCGCTGCTCACCACTCGCTTCGATCCGTTCCGAGGATCGCTGCCCACGGCGACCCTCTGGCCCAAAGATCCTTCATGTGCGGTTCTCCGCATGGTTGCCACTTCGGGCTGTCGTTGCCGCTTGGTCTCTGCAACCGCTGCCGCGATCACCGTCTGGCATGGCTACATTTCATACCTGTTACACGCCTTCTTCACATCAGGGTCTTCCACGACCCTGACGGTCTTGTCCTTCAGCGCATCCATGCTCGTTGATACTCCTTCCTCACTTGCTTGCCATGTGAGCGCACACTGGTTGTCCAGCCCTCTCAATTTGTCAAGCAGCTACTTTTGCTTGCGACGCGCCTTCTTCAGCTTGCAGCACGACTTCGCCAGTTTATCTAAATTGCTAGCTCTGCCACTACTTTGAATGATGCTTGTAGTGTGGCCCGGGTTAATCCTACCAACTGAGTTCATATAGGCAGGCGGTGGCAAGTAAAAGAACGCAAATACTAGGAATCGTTGGAACCGATTGTTAGCTTTATTACAAGCATAAAAATGTGCTAAAGGATTTGCATTATGTATTTAACCCCTCCAACCCGGATGCTGCATAATGCAGCATAGCCTTTCCACTTAAACTGAATATATTCAGTTTAAGCGATTTTTGACTTGAAATTTGTATGGGTGTCCTTTCCCCCGACACAAGGGTATACAAACTTTAAGTTTAAAAATTGTCGGGTTTCTGTTCAAGCCTTTCTTTTGCAACATAGGAAAGGACATACACTTTGTCTAAATTTAAAATATGGAATCTAGCAGGTTCACCGTACTGCAACAGATTTGCATATGATACTAGAGGCTTTTGGGACACTCCAAACGAGTGGCTCAGGACTTTACCGCTCGCCGCCTTTTGAAAAACCGCCTCATTCGAGAATTTGCGCGCGCGGGGCACACATCAACAGAGAAGCTGTGGGAACGATCGCTCTTAACCGCTCTGGTGATTGCTTGCTGGAGGAAGGCTGGACACGGGCTCGGTGACCACTTCTTCTGCCTGCTGTCTGAGGGCGCAGCAAACAGCATCAATGGCGTAGGCGTGTCCGTGCCGATGAGCCGTCGGGTGAGTCCACGCGATTCGTATGATTCTATTGGTTTATGCTAGCTAAAAAGCCTCTGCGCTTATGTGCTCTGTGTGCAGTTCTCGACTCGAACCCGTACTCCAGCAACACCCTTTCCTATCCTTCGACTGTGTTAGGACTTTCTTCTCGGGTTAAGGCAACCTTCGGTGTGCAGCTAGTGGTGCTCGTATCGCTGCCGCCGCCGACGTCAGTGGGAGGAGTTACGCGGCTGCAACTAAAAGATCCCTGCTACTGCGGACGCAACAAGCTCATCATGACCCAAGTGTCTGAGCGCGTCGGGTAAGTTGAATGTTATGGTGCATGGATGTACTGTACTGTGTTGTAACCTGCATCTTATACTGAATGTTACACTGAATACGCTGTGCCGTTGATCAGGCTTGAAGGATCATCAAGAAGTTGTAGCAGACAACAACGACTGAGACTAGCGCGATTGGCTTCACTGACGATATGAAGCCTCGCTGCGCTCCGGATGACGCCAAGATGGGCCGTAGCTGCGTTGCGTTTGCCAAGAACGTCTGAACACGTCCAGGGGCAACGATCAAGTGTTGGTGAGGAATCACATGAAGATCGATCTGGGTACTGCCCGGAGTGTCAACGAGATGGAAAGACATCCTAGTTCGCAAGATGACAACGGAAACAGAGCTATTCCGTTTAGGTAGCCTCCAAGTAACAGCGTATATGGAAAAACGAAGATATTTATCCGAGCGTTCCGTGAGTCGACTTAGTTCCTACAGCATACGTTCTTAGGCCAAAGGATTCCTGGCGTACCATGGTCAAGTAGCATGTCGGTTCCTGTTTTCATCGCAACAAAGTACCAAGTGCCAGAACGTGAAAGATGCTCATGCGTTTATGACGGGTTTTGGGTGGGCAGGACAAGTGCGGCTGACGATGTCTGATTTTCCCTTCATGAAGGCCCAGCACCATGTACGTGATGCTGCTACGAACTGCTGAGACGTCACCCGAGTGATCCCTACATGGAATACTTATCGAAGGCAACACCATCTGAGTGCAATGGCGGTAGAACTTTGCCTGACACTCTCTGCGTCAAGCAAAAGTTGTCGCACGTTGCCGTTGTGATTAAGCTGCATATTAACATGATGTTAGACAGTATAATGCAGGATAACGCTGATTGCATGCGTGCTGTTTGTTCGGTAAGCACTCTGTTTACCACTGTGGTCTAGTTTGAATCGCCTGTTTTCGCCCACGTCCATCTCATCCGTCATCATGTTCGGGCAGGCCGATCTTGATCTGCATCCTACAGCCCCAGTTTATGAGCATCGAACCACGGCTAGACGCATGTCCAAGCAGCTGTTGATGCTGGATGGTTACTTCATTAGATATTTGTATACAACAAAAAACGATCAGTGTCGTTTCCTTTGATTGCCTTGCCAGTGAAGTGTGATCGCGTTACCAGCTAGGGGTGACACCCCAACCTGCATATGATTCATTGTATGGGAAGTTTGATTTTCGAAATTTTAGAAAATGAGGACAAGGTGCGGTGCCGCTGGGCACGTGTTCTGTTCCGGCGGTGCCCTGTCCATTTCCTTGGTAAACCGTATAATGCAGCTTAGTTGTGTGGCGTTGGCAAACAATATGCAGTATACAACAGTTTTAGCACCGCTCTACACACTTTTGCAAAGCTCAGCCTTTCGCTTGCCGCCAACCCGATCCCTTTATATACAAACGTCAATACTAATTATGCTGCATACTGCATATAAAAATACTTTTGGAGCTCCGGTTTGGGGGGGTTAATGGAAATACCCTCGACGGTCAGGTTTAACCCCTCCAGCCCGGAGTGCTGCATAATGCAGCTTAATTATTTTTCTTAAGCTGCATTATGCTACATAACGGCGATGTTGACTTGGAATTTGTATGGGTTGTATTTTCCCTTGGAAACATAGTTTCTAAAACTATTCCAGAAGATGCGGCCATGGTGCTGCTGGCTGCTGCATGAACTTTACGGGCCTATCCCTGGCATAGTATAAGGTACAGCCCGGTATGCTGCTGTACGTTGCTGTTTGCTGCAACTCGGTCTTGGTGAGGAGCGTGTTTAGATCGAGGGGTCCGTTTTTGGAGTAGACTGGTAAATTGCGTTCTCGGCTGCCGAAATCACGTGAAGGTAGATGACGGTCGAATCAAAGCTACCAACAGCGACTGTCACGAGTACAGCTTGTGTGAGCTCCAAACGTGCACTCAGTTCAGCTCAGCGGAACCGTTCTCGCTATCTCACGACAAGATCGCATCAGAACCGAAGCACCTTCGCATTGAAGCGTTCCCTATTGTTAGTTGCTACATTGTAGGTAGTTGCTAGAGCTCTCCTCAGTCTTAAATTTGCCCCTTCAATACGAAGTACCAGCAAGTTCCAGCTTAGCCAGCAAGACTCAAGCCGTGTATAACGGAGCGCGCTTCATTAAAAGCGTGACAATTTCGAAATTAGAGCTACTTAAGGGTTCTCTGTCTACCGACTTCGACTTCGGCTACAAGTCAAGATCTCGTCAAGATGCCTCGAATCGCTACAGACAAGTTTTCCTGTGGGAAGTCTACGAGCTCGTGCGACGGCGACGATGATCAAGTACTTACCATGTGCCAACGCGAAGGCCCGAGCGCCTCGAGGCTGCTTGACGCGCCGTCGACCGTACGTGACACGGCCAACGTCTCTTCGCCGACTTTCTCTCCATCGACCGTGACGACCGATCAACTCCTGGCTCAGCTTTTCCAGATGATAGCGGTTCAACAAGTCATGATGCAGGAGAACGACATGCACATGCAGGCGCTTATAGCGCAGCAAGCATCATTCCAGTCGGAATTGACTGCACAGGCTGCCGTCCAGCGTGCGCTGTTCGCACAAGAGTTTCGGACGGAGGGTGCAAACTTCATCGAGAGCTGCAATTTCGTCTCGACCAACGCAGCTGCTCCATTCCCAGCTACTCGTCCTGAATTGCCTACTATCGTCCCAACGCAGCCAGTGGATCTGCTGCTTGGCGATGGGTATGTTCCAGTAGCGCAGCAGCGAGTCAGCCATTTTTCTACAACTTCTCCAGACGTCCCGAATACTTCCCAGCCTGAGCTGGACGATCAAACGTCGTGTGACTGTCTGCTTGGAGACCAGGGCCAGCTTGGATTACTCGCTCAGATCTCCGTGTCGATCAAGCGCGATTGCCCGGATGGGTGCAGCATCGCTGGTTCGACTACTCTTCCTTTCCGTGGGTCGACGGACTCGGTCCCTTTCAAGTTTCGAGGTCACCCTGATGATGACCTGGAACTATGGCTCTCTCTTGTTGAGGAGAACTTTTCAGCTTTTGTACCTGGTGGTGAGGTGTATGACTCGCTCTACATCGACAAGGTTGTCTCCTTCTTGGAGTTCGAGGCCTTGGAGTGGTACTACGAATTCTACAACCCTGCCAGCAAAACCTCTCGGTCGTGGACCGTCTTCAAGCACAGTATTCGCGCTCGTTTTGCGAGCTGTGGCTTTGAATCGGCGACCAAAGTGAACAAGCGTCGGGTGGGGGAGCGTCAGGACAGCGAGAATATGGCAGTTGTCCGCGCGACCTCGTGCTGCGACGATCCGGATCTGACTGGAGCATTTTACGATCACCTTGTTCCTCCGAATATGCAGTGCTTCGAGGTCTCCAGCCAAGACCCTGGTTCCTTGCTTTCAACAACATCTCAGTCTCGTAAGAGCTGTGGATGTCTTCCTGCGGTGGAACTCGTGTCATCTACCGATCCTACGTTATTGCGCGGAGATCCCGTGCTTTCTACAGCACCACGAGTTCACAGCGATCGCTCGACTTCGCCAGGCGTCCCGAATATTTCCCAGTTCTGTGAGCTGGAAGATCCAAAGTCGGGTGACGTCCTGCGCAGACCCCGGGGGCAGCGTGATGAAATCTGCGAGCGTTCCCCGTCGGCGAAGCAACTTTGCCAAGATGAGCATACTGCTTCTACCGATTTTCCTACTCGGCTACGCACTCACAGCAAGTGTGTGTCACCGTCCACGCGTTGCTCATGTGTCAGCGACGACGACTCATCCTGTTACTACAACCTCCGGATTGATCTGGGCTTGACCCCGATTGGTGATTCTGGTAGATATCTCCGGACCGCCAGCAACGAGCTGTGCAGTTTAGACTGCAGCTACAAAGCTTCTGCGGTGCCGTGGAGTTTTTCCAAGCAGCACACCCATTCAAGTGGCCCTCGCTCGCTTATCAAGGAGTCAACGCAAGTGGTTGCACCTCCTTTGATATCTTTTTCAGCTTTACGCAGTGTTGCAGCGTTCCTGCATCAAGTTGTCGACGCATTTCCGGCTTCTTACAACACAGCGTTTCTAAGGGAGGGAGTGTCACGAGTACAGCTCGTGTGAGCTCCAAACGTGCACTCAGTTCAGCTCAACGGAACCGTTCTCGCTATCTCACGACAAGATCGCATCAGAACCGAAGCACCTTCGCATCGAAGCGTTCCCTATTGTTAGTTGCTACATTGTAGGTAGTTGCTAGAGCTCTCCTCAGTCTTAAATTTGCCCCTTCAATACGAAGTACCAGCAAGTTCCAGCTTAGCCAGCAAGACTCAAGCCGTGTATAACGGAGCGCGCTTCATTAAAAGCGTGACAGCGACAGGCACACGAGTCCCGACAGTAAACCAATCGCTGCGCCTGGATAAACTCGACAACACCGGCAGCTACCCCCATTTACGAAAAGAACCCGAATATATTATCCCCGAACCAACCTGCAAACTATTATAGCTCGCCTGACTAGGAAGTGGAAGAAATCCAACACCTTGCTCCGATTTGGCTCAGCGTTAGTGAGTTCTCTACTTGTACGCCTTGCGAATTCATAGTACCGCTGTCTAAAGGAATTGGAGGGTCCTCTCGAATCGGGTACCAAAAGCAGAAGAGATTTTTTGAAGAAGATGGAAAAGATGTTCGAGGGAGGCACGACACCCGAAGAACTCGATGGACGCTACGGGCCCTTGGAAAAGGTCAAGCTTCAACATGGTTTCAGGCAGTTCTACAGGTGGAGATCAAGCTGGGCAACACAGGTGCAGAGGTATCCCAAACCAGGCACGGCGTAAAATACAGCGCAGCTTGTTACTGCAAGTTTGCTGTCTGCTGCGCGTCAGTCGTGTCGGGGAGACAAAAACTTTTAGATTGGGGAGGTCGGCAGTACTTCTAACTCAAATGAGACTCGTTATGGGATTCCATAGTTTCTAAAGTAGGGATCTAGCGTTGGTGCTAACCTCCATGAATCGTATCAAGGTGGATACCGGTCGAACTCTCGAACAGCGAACACAAGTCACAAGCAGCACCGCAAATACTACCGTCTTACCCCGCACAGAGCGCCTAGGCGTTCTAAACGAATAGAACGCCCGTGTTGAAAAAGATATCCTAACTCAATACTTCTGAATCGGATCAAGGTGACCCCAACCAGCTTATCTCCTTAGTTTCGGTATAAACCTTTTTAGCCCAATGAAACGCTGTTATTTTATTGCTTAAATCAGTTTACATGGAGACTTCATTGAGTATTTTTCCCACACGGCTCACTGAGATGTGTTATTAATAACCCTAAACCACGAAAAAGTAAGTGGGCGTTATGTGCGGGGTACCGGCATTCTCCGCTCTTTACTGACAGCCATGTTTGGCTACATCTTGGGTACAAAAAATGGGTAAAAAAAGTGATGTCTGCCGCGCATTGTGAAACAGAAAAAAGCTCGTTGTTTACTCAAGAAGCTCGTCGTAGCGCGAGCTGCTCTTGAATCAAGACTTGATGGCATCATGCTCGTCGGCCACAGCTCCAAGTCTATGATCTATCAGTATGTAAAATAGTACGATCGTACTATTATTGCTACAACGTCTAAGTAAGTGCAGCAGCATAGCCGAAATTATGCCCTTCCTCCTCAGCTCAATGAGCACGAGTTCCTGCGGTGGTGTCGCCGCACTGTGCCCAGGCATCGACTCGATGATCGAGTCACAGTGTGAGCTTCTCTTCTGCCGTAATTGTGGTGTTTTTTGCGGGCAGGTACAGCATCTTGGGGATTGTGAAATGACCCATTTTTGTGTTGTCAGTAAGAAGCGGAGGGTAGCGATACGGTACATTGATTGGCTAAAATTGACTGTCAGTAATAAGCGATCGTCAGTAAAGAGCGGAGGATGCCGGTAAGACGGTAGGCATTTAAGGGTTCATTAATATATTTTATACGAAATAAATATGCTAAAATAGAGGTCCTATGGGAGAAAAGAGGATTTTGACCTTTTCGAGCCAATTGCAATGGAGCAGCGCTGGGGCTTCTTGGCCCCTTGGTGCGCCGCACTGGGGGAGAACCGAGTCGCCTACAAGGGGGAGGAGTTCAGTGCGCCTCCCTTCACGCGACGCAGTTTGTGTGTCGTGCTGCCGACGCGACAAGCGCTCGGTCCGAATCGTTCCTTGTCGAGCCATTTTGATACCGAAGCGAAGTTTCTAAAAAGATTCCAGGACGCGAGGGAGGCCATGGCGCTGCTGGCAGCTGTGGCACACGTGGATTATGACGCGTGGCGGTACTTGCTGGAGAAGCACTGCGCAGTGAACTTCGGAGCTGAAGGAGAAGCCATTTATGAAGAAAAAATCCCAGTTCGTTACGTGGTCACTGTGGATCAACAGCCCAAGACGGACATTTTACGTGACCCCCGCGACCTCGAGACGTACGAGTACGACTTGGTGTTTCTATGTGGACCGCACCAGCGCCTCCACCCGAGCGCAGAATACCAGGAAACGCTGCAGCGAATTGCCGCTCTCGACAAAAATCCACAGCGGAGAGAATCTGGGTTCGTCTTTGAGGTTCCTGTGCGTGTGGAGTTCTCCGTGTCTGATGAAGAAAACTATGCTGATGCACTTGCTGATGTCGCGACCGCCGAGAGATTGGTGAAGGAGCAGTGGGAGAATTACTCTGCATCTCTTGAAAACCAGGCGCCTGCTCCCGGAGAATGGAGATGCACTCTCGCTTTGGAGCGGATGATTGTCAACCTGAGCGGTATCGATATGAGCAACGAGCTGACGCCACCGGTTAAGAACTTGCTGTACCAGAATTCGTGGCTTTCCCTGCTGTTGATGTGTTTCGAAAACGATTTGATGCCATCGTTGGAATCTTACGGCCAGCTTGTCTCAAGTGTATTCAGCTCTACTCGTCGGCCTCCAGAGCTCGCGAACTCGACGTACCATCCTGCTTTTAACTGCACTGGCGATGATTCACGCCCGCTCCAGCTGGGAGAGATCGATATTACTTGGATTACTTGCCTGCAGCTTCGCGACATCGGAGCCATGTGCTCCGCAATGGTACACAGTCAGATGTCGAGGAAGCTGTCGATGCGGCTTTGGATGGACATACTAGAACGGGAGAAGAACCAAAAGTACTGGCAGTGGCTGGCGTACGCGCTCTTTTCGAAGAGAGCTCGGGCGTACTCGTCCGTGGAGTCGTTGGAATTCATGATAGTGACCAGCATGAGTGTGGCAGACATGGAAGGGTTTACGTCCATCCTGGAGTCTGAACACCCAGAAGCAGACCTATTTGACTCTCCCCCAGGAGAATTGAAGCCAAAAGATGCAACACTAAGAGCTGGTTCTCTGGTTCGATGCGTCCTGAGCACCCCAATGCATACTCAAGGCAAGTGCCATTCGTCCGAACCTTCAGCGATGACGGGAGGAGCACGTGGGTCGAGGCTATTGTTCCTAGGTACGGTCGATGCCGAGTCCAACGACGCGACTTGGTGTTCGATAGCAACAGCGATATGACTTCCAGAGACAGAGGTGGAGTAAAGTATAACTTCCCTCCGACTTGGCGATTCTATAAGGAACATCCTACAATCTCCGCTGGACTGGTAAGCTTCTTTCGTGCGGTCGGGTCTTCGCTAAAGCGTTTAACGTTAGATGCACCGAAGGGCGATCTGACCTCAATCCTGCAGTGCTGCCCGAACCTAGAGGAGTTTGCGTTATCAGGAGGGGTCGTGGATGTTCGCCTGGACTTCAGCAACTACCAGGCAAAGGGTAAATCTTTGCCTGAGCTGCGTCTTAATTGGGATTCAATTTCTGAATTCGCAGCGGCCAACGATACCGCACTCGCCAAGTGTGCCCGTCGGGTTCGAGTTCGCGTGAAACATCTTACTGACGAAGATGAAGGTTTTGTGCGGAGGGGCGACCATGAACGTGACACCCTACGCGACTTCAGTGCGCTGCTGAAGATGCTGGAGGCAAACAAGTACCTGGAATTTCTCGAAGTAGTTGCCCATCCTGACTACGGTCGGTATCTGCAGACCTTTAGAGCCCACCATCTCAAGCCAATCTGGCGCGCGCTCAATCCATTATTGCTGGAGAGCAAGATCGCGTTCCTCAGCATTTCTATGCCGAAGACTTCGCCAGAGAAGAGCAAGAAACGAGAGACGCAAACTGCAGCAAGAACGACGAAGCCGTTGAACCAGCACGTGCTGACGAATATTTTTGAATATGCGGCGGATCCTGTTCTCCGACAAGTTTACTTCCGCAAGTCACGTCGTATCAAACTCGATCTTCTGTTCGATGATGCACTTGTCTAAGCAACTATTTTCTCATTGATGGCTATCCGCTAGGATGATGCATAATCTAAATTGGGTAGTTTCCGAGGAGCCGAAGGCGAGGCGGAAGGTGATTTTTCCTGGAGGGGAAGGTCATCAGATCAAGTGCTCGAGCTTCAACGTCAAGACTACGAAGGCATCGTTCAGCACAAGCTCGTCTTCGCCAAGCTGCATGTTGTATATTTAGGTGCCTTGGTTTCCTATCCAACATGCGGAGCTGCATTGTGCAGTTTCCGAGCGGGTAGGTTTTCCCAACGCTAGTTAGGATAGAAAGGAAGGGAGTCCGTTCACGGAGAGGGCATTTGCTCTTTTGCTGCGGCGCGACCATCACGCCCCACCGACGGACTCACTCGGCTTCATCACGCCGCGGTCGCGCTCGCCTTTTAACCCACCACGCCACTCCCTGGGTTGGCCTCTCCGATCCAGCTCTCAGACCGGCGCCGCGGTTCAACACCCACGCGTCGACGCCCCTCAACCTGACTCGACGAGTCCTCGGCTAAACATGTGAATGGACTTCCTTTGCCCCCATGACCTGCACTCGCAAGGAAACCTTGTTTTTCTAAACAAAATAAAGTTCCTTTCCGCGATATGCCAGTCGAGCCGCGGCCCGGCTTGTAAGAAGTCGCACAGAGAGGAACCGTATATTACACAACAAATCCACGGTTCAAAAGCATCACCCGGTGAGGTAACCAAAAGCGTTACAGTAGAGCATCCTACAGTACGAGTGCACTTGTCGGAGCTCCAAATGCAAAACAATTGTGGATATGCACTTCGAATTAAAGAGTTTGAGTGCCGGGTTCATCTACGGTACCTGACCCTTCAAGAAACTTACCGAGAATGGGTCGCATTACGTTTTTGTGCGGTGTAGAATACAAACACGACCGAGCTCTGTATGTAGTTCGAGTATCTAGCATTAGTCGATTGTCTTTCCGTTCAAGTTAAGAGCGGTGTCGTTGAGCTAGCCATTTGCGGGTTCTTGACCTGCTACTTCATGGCCAGCTTGGACACAACGGATTGAGTCGGGTATGGTGTGTTGCGTGTGGACGAAAGAGACGTCTGCGCTAGCTACATCGCCCTTTCATACAAATCTTCCAGCTGCCACTCGCCTCCTTTGTCTGTAGTCATAAATTTGAAGAGTTTACAACAAATTCACACATGAACCAGAAGTTTCGAAGGAGCCGATCGAGGAAGCAGATGTCCATTAGATGAGGAATGAAGTGTCGTGGCCTTCTTCCACATACGTTCGTGGTTTGCGAACGTATACCTGGCAGAGAACGGGAGAAGCAGCAAACGCAAGAATGTTGGACAGCACATCTTCATCCAACCGCCAAGGTGCAGCGTCCGTTCGCTCTCTTTTGCTTGTTTGGTTCGATACATAGCCCGGAAACACACTCAGAAACGCGGCCTTGCATGCAGCCGAGAGTGTAAGAGCTCGACTACCCGGTGTCCGCTGAAATTGCCGTAGCTTGTTGAATTCAGCAGGAGAATAGTCCGATACAACCACGTCAAGGTACTCGAGATTGTGGTTCACCTCCAGCATATCTGCAATTTTATCGATATCGGCCGAGTCTGTGTGATCCTCATCGACCTGTCTGCCGTCTTGATCCCACAGATGAAGCCGCAGCCGTCGAGCACATTTGGCAAGCGGTGAGCTGACATCACTTAAGCGTCTCATTAACTCGCCAATGTCATGCAGTGCTCACCCTGAGTGTTATCGGCGATTACCGCAAAAAATAAAAATAAAAATCGCCAATGTCATCCCAGTCACCGTCCACCACGGGAAGAAGCCCCGAGCTCGCTTGGTAGATACCGAAATTGAGTCGTATCACGCCTCGACGTCTCCAATGAGCCAATTCCGATAGGTTGGGGCAGCTACGCAAAATCATGTTGATATCAATCTCACGATCTGGTCCATTCAGCGTCAACTTCTTTAGCGACACCCCCACAGCATCCAGAAGAAGGCGTAAAGCACGGGCGCTGAATTCTTCTGTTCCACCACAGACCAGGAAAAGAGAAGAGATGCCGCCTTGACCAGAGGTAGGTGCTGCTACTGTTTCTGAAAACACAAGATCACTGCGCCTGACCAAGCATCTGCCAAAACCCGGAACCATTGCGTTCACCAAGTCACTTTCCCCATCATCGCTGAAGGTCCGAACTGAGCGAATTGAAGCGGTGAACGCCAGCGGGTCAAAACCCTCATCGGGCTGACCGCCGCTCGTAAGTCGCCAGTAAATAGAGCTTCTCTCCTTGAGCGTTGCATCTCTTTCTGGAACTCGGCCACGTGGACAGCCACAGAGATCTTCCTCCGGGTGGTTGGATGACAGGATAGAGACAAATGCTTCCACGTTCGCGACACTTAAATTATCAAGTCCAATGATTGCCAGTGACTCCGTCGCTGAGGATTGTCGAGCTCGCTTCGAGAAGAAGGCGTACACCAGCCACTTCCACATCATGTGTGCGCCATCAACATGGTCACTGATGGCGTCTCGCAAATACATTCTCATTGTAAAGTCCTTGGATGCCTGGTTGGTCATCATAGCAGAGCGATCACATCGCCGAAAATCTGCGATTACTGTCTTCGTACGGGTGTTTGTAGACATAACTGAGGTCTATCGAGCCGATTTGTAGCGGCGACATCTCATCCGCGGGATAAATCGTGCTCACATCTCCGCGAGGGCGTCGTCCACTGCCAAAGATGCACCTCCTCAGTTTCCCAAACTTCTGAGCGGCAGTAAATGCATCTTCTTCTAGTTCGTCGACCAAGCTAGGCAAATTGAGACGGTCGCGAACCGGACGTTATCCCACACCAACGTACGCCCTCGCTTGTTAGCGGTGCCTCCTGTCTGTGCATATATTTGCTATTTACGCTACTATTTTGGTAATCAACGTTAGAGCGCATGCGGGGTCGTAGAAAGTCATCGCCCACCCCGTGCCACCCGTCCCGCTTAATAAATTTAGAGCTATTATGGATGACACCCTTTCGGGAAGATGTGCAAAACCGGGCACCAGCAGCTTTGATCCCTGATGCTGTCTCCAAGAAGCATCGGCACTTAGCGCTGCGCACACCAAACGAACGAGCGCTCAATGGCACGTGCAGCGCAGCGATTCAAGCTTGACATCGACGTCATCAAACGCCGCCCACTTCTTCTGAACGACCACTTCGGCAATCCATATATCTTCCAACGGCTTCACATCTCCTCCATCTGTAATGGTGAGAGAAAACCACACACTCACGGGGATCACGAGGTCCAGGCCTGGCTTATCCGTCGGTAAATTACCAGCCAGGTCTGCGATCTGCTGCAGCGTCTCGAGAAAATCTTCGCTCGCCTCCGTTCGCTGCGCGGTCCCGAACCACCGGACCAGATCATCTTTAACCTTTTTGGGATACGTGTATGTTGTCTTCCCTTTCGACAGATCAAGTTGGAACCGAACGCGGATTTCTTCCTCAAATACTTCATCGCCCTCCACCTCGAGCTCCACGTCCCAGTGATGCTCCAGCAAGTATCTCCACCCGGCTTTGTCCACGTGGCCCACAGCGGACAATAACACCAAAGCCTCTCGAAAGTGCTGGAGCTCGGCTAGAAACTCGTTTTCCTTCTTTTTGCTCAACTCTCTCTCGACGTTTTCGTGCTCGAATCGAGCAGGGGCCAGCACTTTGAGGAAGTGCCGATCCTGCTCCCATACCCTCTCCATGCCACACGGCCACCAGTAGGTGATTCGACCGCGCAGCACGTCCGTCCATCGCGAAAGGAACTCCCAGCGATTCCATCGCGTTAGTATCTTCTCTTTGTATCGTACTGTATTTATGAGACAGAGAGGTTACATTGTAACCAGTTCCCTGTAACTTCAACGACCCGTGTACCCCCCCTGCTGGTAATTTACCGGTACCCGACGTTGTTTCGTCAGCTTGCCACGGGGTACCACTTCGACACGGCATTGAAGAAGAAGCCGCCACGGCTACAGATTCGTACGAGTATCTTGAACCTAATAGTAAATTTCCCCTAATACTTTGATACAGTTAACGATGCTAGCGGCTTGCACACGCTGTCTTCTCGAAGCGAGTGCGTGAATCCTGTGCCCGAATCGCTCGTGCTTCCTTCGCTTGATGGTTTGTTTGAGTGTCATCGGAGCACCCAGAAGAAGACATTTATGAAGATTCACGCGGCCGAGTCCCGGAGCGGGATGTAACCGTGAAAACCAGTAGACAATGATCAGCCAAGTGAGCCTTCTCGTCAGGCGTAGCGACCTCGCCTTTGATGCAGCCAAATAGCAAAATAACGTCCACAAGGAGATATCTCATCGCTGATGCTGGGCTCCTCATGTGGAAAGTCAGTGTACAGGGGCGTCAAAAAGGCGCGGCATGTCCTACATAACAGGCCTTAGAGAAAAGATGCCACTGCACTATAAAAGCTCGCAATTATTCAAGGAAGGTAAAATAATAAGAAAACAAAACTTACAACAGGAACTAGTAGCACCAAACCACTACGACACCATTGCTCGGGCAAAGTTGAGACTAAAAGTCGAGCAAAGTGGGACATATTTAGTTTGGGTACAACGAATACTTATGTTGGGTAGCGCACAAAAACCGAAATCTCATGCAAAGTGATAAAACACGCGACCAAAGTGAGACTCTGTATTAAGCTTACTTTCCTTGCAAAGTTTAGATTTCGCCTACTTCGCTGTGGTTATCGAAAGCGCGAGGACGAAGGTCCCCGCGTGGCCATCAGCTTGACAACGGGCGTCGAACCTATCAAGCCTTGAGTTTCAATCAAATAGTGCCCTCGCTCCTACTGCATATACCCTTGTGCAGCACTCGATACCCCTTGTTGTCGCAGTTGGCCTTGTGGAACTCGCATTCGTTCTTGTAGGTGACACCGTTGCTTCCACAGACTGTTTCGCCACGCTCGGGGCATGTAAAATGGGGAACACTTGAGCAGCTATAATAGACGTCAGCGGAGATCCCGGCGAATAGGAGCGAGGCGAGTACGGTTGCAAGGGCGAACTTCATGACTTCGGATGCGTGGTGGTGGGTCTTCTGGTGTATGGCTGGTAAATTGCAAACTGAGCTGGTCTAAATAAGTGCTGGGACTCCTGCAAATCAAGGAAGCCAGATACTGGGCGTAATCTACTGTTGAATGAATTAATACAGGTAGGCGATCGACATCGACATCATCACTAAACTTGGGTCGTATATAACATTAGAATCATTTCTGCTACAGACTGGGAACACCTTGGGGGGGGGGGGGTAAGACAGCCATGGCCGTGTTAAATCAACTACTTTGCCAGCCGTTGGGCGCCTACCGCGGACTCGTATCCTAGATATCTAGCGATGTGACCACCGTAGGCGGAGATGCAGCAGTAGAGAACTTTAGAAGCTGGACTAAGTCGTGGTTTTGGAACAAAACTTGACAAAAAACGTATGAAATACGGATGATCCAAAAATAAGTTCCAGTGGAACAACGCGACTCTTCGCTGTTCCACTGGACTTGAGTATTGGAACATCTGCCGGGTAATCTATCCGTAATCTATCTAGATTTTATCCATATTTTTAGATATTTATTGTTCCAAGTCCAAGAGATGTTCCAGCTTCTAAAGTTCTCTAGTGTGCGTAGGTAGCCGACTAAACCGCAACAAATTCAAATTCAAACATTGCCTGCCAACAGGACTTCTCGAAAGCTAGCTACGAAATGGATACGACAAGACGCTGGCCATCTTGTCAACAATAACTACCATGTATTGTGGCTTTCATCCGTTTTGTCAATCGGGTGGTCCGAGATCCGATATATCGGGCCCGATTTGCTAGAGGGCTCCGATTTAGCAGGAATGGCTGACGGAAGCTCACTATATCTGACCCGATTTGCGGCTGGGGGCTCCGAGTTGTGAAGCAGGTGCCAGAAATGCCGCTTTTCGCCGGCAAAAGGGACCGCTGCCAAAGTATTCATCGGGCCTTATCAGACTGGCGTGGCACGTAGTTAGACGATGGCACAAGTGATTTAGCTGACCATAGTGAAGTGAAATGGATATATACAGGGTACTGTTGCCCTCAATGCATTCTTGCTCTGCTGCGTCCTTAGAGGTGGGGAGTATGGCCAGCTTGGAACGCCTCCCTTCTAGTCCTTATGCTGTTAACATCAGGTCAGATATAGCTAAATCGGACTCACCGATCATGCTGGGGCTCCATTTTATATAAATCGGACTCCGAGATACCACGTCAAATCGGGCGGCAAAATTGTTGAAAACCACAATTCCGGTAGTATTATAATAGTATTATTCAATAATACTATTATTATACCAGCTGCTTGGTCGGCAATGTCACTTGTAAGTAGACTACCACGTTGATAACAGTAATTTTAACTACCATCCTGCAAGTACATGTAGACACGTTTGGACAACTTGTGCAAAACTACTTTTATTATTTAATTAAATTAAATTATTTGATTTGGTTGGGATAGTACTTATAATAGCGAAAAAAAACGATTAACCCTTTCGCGAGTATCCAAGATAAACTATAGTATACAACTCATTGATATTTCCTTCTAAAAGGGCACTCTAGGCGTCCTTTTACAAAGTTACGGAGCATTTTCTGTATGTCTCATGGGACATTCAAGATACGGTGATTTGCAGGTTACATAGTTTGGATGCATATTACTTATAATTTGTAAAGACAATGATTACATGATGATTACGCTGCGTACCGATTATGATTTGTTCTAAGAGATGGTAGATTACTAGCTTGAACTTGTGTAAAAAGGCACAGGAAGCGCCCTTTAAGAGGGTGTACACTCTACCGTGTTTTGGTAAATCCTTTAAAGGGCGCTTTCTGTAGCCTTTTACCGCGAAAGGGTTAAAAAAGATACTGAAGAAGGGATGACGACCATGGGTCGGATGACGACCGTGTATGATACAAAACGGATAGGAGCGTGCAAATCAATCAAAGGGTGAATGCCTCGTGTAGGTCCATTAAAAGGCAGGCTGAAGACTTTGGAGGATATAATGCTTGCCGTTTGTGTGAGATTTCATTTTGACCTGCATAAGTTCCGCCGAGCCCGCGGTGGCGCCCTGTGTAGGTAATTGTCGGCAAGCTAGAGAAAAAAATACTAGAAGTAAAAGCGATAACATTTGCTGCGTTCGGATGTCATGGTTTCACCACTTTAAATTGAATATTACAGTATGCATCAAAACCACTACGGTATCATCCCTGTTTATAAGAAACACACGGAGACCCACCGAAGGTATATGTACACTAGATGTTAATCCGCACCCCTCTATGCCGATACCGATGTATCGTCGATACTATTAATACATACTTCAAGTATTTCGATACAGCGATAAGTGCTTTCGAAAGCGGAATAGGCATGATGGTAATACGCAAAAAGCCATCGCTCTCGGAGCCGTATGGTTTCGAACAATGCGACGCTCAGTCGGCAGGCACAGTTCAAGGCTGTGTCAAGGATTCGCTCCAACATCGTGCGTCACGGCTGTATCATGCCGTACCGGTACACCCCGTAAACTCATAAACAGTCAATGACGAGGCAGCGATCTCCTTTGTCAGCCTCAACACTCAAGCTCATTTCCGAATTTGCCCACAAGAGGCAAATGCGTCTTTTCCAGTTCTTCGCACTAGCGGCCATGGTCGCCCAGGCCACGGCAGCTCCCAAGTCTACTGTCAACACCCGACTGAATGGCTGGTTCAAGTGCACCGACTTCACCTTCTCCGACCAAGGAACCTCGACGGGGCAACACACAGAATGTGCCACTTTAAGTGCGCCCTTGTGCTACCCTGGAATCTGCAAGACGCCAGAGTTCGCCGACCCCACCATCGACGTCTTTGTGAAGCGCATGCCGGCAACCAATGGTGACCCAAAGACTGCTACGAACGTTTGGCTCCTAGTTGGAGGCCCCTCTTCGTCCACGGGCAGTAAGTGTCTTCGGGATCATTTCGTCATTTTTTATTTGTATTATTCTGACTGGGACTGTCATTTCCAGTGGAACCTCTGATGGTTAATATGCACACAGAACTGAATGGTACCGCGAATCTCTACACCATGGACTACCGTGGTCTTGGTCGCAGCACGTACCTCGACTGCGTTGCTGCGCAGTCTACTACCACGGGATCTCCGAATGGTAAGGATCTGGCTTCGTCTGAAGTTCCGGCATGTGCTCAGGAGCTGGAGAACAAGTACGGCAACCTGGCTGCGTTCTCGGTGACAAGCTCGGCCACGGACTTGGCAACTTTCATCGCCAAGTACACGAACGATGCCAGTACCATCGTGTACGGCGCCAGCTACGGAACTCTATTTGCGGAGCGCTTGATGCACTTGAACCCCAAGAAGGTGACGGGGTACGTCCTGGACGGCGTTGCCACTGCGTCAGGAGCTGCA
The DNA here is from genome assembly GCA_024211575.1 of Phytophthora melonis. Classification (NCBI taxonomy): domain Eukaryota; phylum Oomycota; class Peronosporomycetes; order Peronosporales; family Peronosporaceae; genus Phytophthora; species Phytophthora melonis. The sequence continues at coordinate 2,482,151 of JAMXKT010000037.1, read as the reverse complement.
GCGGACAAGTTCTATTACATGTCCAAACGGGATATCGACTTCGGCATTGTGGGCGACCGCTTCTTGGCGTTGTGCGAGGAGGACGCAACCTGCAGCAGCCACTTCAAGAAGCCCAACACGCTGCCGACAACCCTTCGGGGGTTACTGGAGGACTTTGACAAAGATCCGAACTCGACTTGTGCCAGTCTATTGAAGGACGTGAAGGGCTACGAAGAGGTTCCACCTTGGATTACCCTTACGCTTATGTTTGGCACGATGCTGATGGATGCGGAGCTCCGAAAGCTCATCCCTCCGACTGTTTACCGCATGAAACGCTGTGAGGCCAAGGACACTGAAGCTCTCGGCAAATTCATCGACTACTACAACACGTACGCCAGTTCAACCTCCCAGGACAGCGCTTTCGATTCCACGCTGCTTTCCAACCTCATCTATTACTCGGAGATGTGGGAGCGCCCGCAGCCTTCGAAGGCTGAAATGGACAAGCGGTTCAAGAACGCTCTCACATCAGCTGGAGTATTCGGGCAACCTGAGCAGTACTGTGCCTTCTCCAAGGAAAAATCCCCGGCGTGTGATGAGTTCAACGTCGGCAACTATCCTGCGAAGCCCATCATCTACAAGCGCGACCAGTACTGGAACAAGACCGCCACGATCCCCAGCCAGGCTAGCGTTCTCCTTCTCAGTAGCAAAATGGACGCTCAGACGTTGCACGAGTACGCTGAGGCGTTGATGGACACACTGGACGGAGCCCAAAAGGAGATGGTCACCTTCAACACCTCCATCCACGGAGCGATCGCGTGGACCCCGCTGGATTCTGGCAGCACGTGTGGCGCAAAGCTCCTGGCTTCGTATGCCACTAACAAGGGCAAGCTCAGGGGGCTGGACAAGTCGTGCGTGGACGAACTGCCGGCGTTTAATCTGACACTCCCGATCGAGTTACAGACCGTGTACTTCGGCACTGACGACGTGTACGACGGCGCCTTCAACGCCAGTCTGGGCTACGACACCCAGTGATTTCCTTTAACATTCTTTGGGGTGTGGGGTGGGCGTGAAAAGCACTTGCGCCGCCGTTAACCCCCCTCCCCCGTCACTAACGCATTCTCTGTTAAGACAGAGAATACGAACCAGAGAGATACAAAGGCTTCAATAGATCTACTTTTCGCGCCTGAAATGACTGCAATTGAGGCCCAAGCCTTGAACTCTTTATCGAACAGCTGAGAACACCGCAGCTTTCTGCATTTCTTGCATAGTTTCAGCTTACTACAAGCGAACTCAGAACTGAGGAATACTTACTCCAGACCAGGACACCGCTCATTTATCTGTAGTAATGGGTCACTGCATTTAATTCTCATTTTAAACAAGAAATTCCCCATTAAACATATTTCGCAACATTTGAGGGCATTCATCATTCAACAAATAGCTACTGCCATGAGTGCCAATTGACGCTCAGTGTCTTCAAGTCGCCCCCCCCGATCGGTGAACGGCGAGGCCAACGCGCTCTGGACTTCCACCACCAAAAGCGAGGTCTTCTTCTGGGTGGTTTCGCGACACTTAAATTATCAAGTCCAATGATTGCCAGTGACTCCGTCGCTGAGGATTGTCGAGCTCGCTTCGAGAAGAAGGCATACGCCAGCCACTTCCACATCGTGTGTGCGCCATCAACATGGTCACTGATGGCGTCTCGCAAATACATTCTCATTGTAAAGTCCTTGGATGCCTGGTTGGTCATCATAGCAGAGCGATCACATCGCCGAAAATCTGCGATTACTGTCTTCGTATGGGTGTTTGAAAACACAAGTGAGGTCAATCGAGCCGATTTGTAGCGGCGACATCTCATCCGAAGGATAAATCGTGCTAACATCCCCGCGAGCGAGCTGTTAAACTATCGGGTGCGTGCAAGGCCGCGTTTCTGAGTGTGTTTCCGGGCTATATATTGAACCAAACAAGCAAAAGAGGGTGTACGGACGTTGCACCCTGGCGGTTGGATGAAGATGTGCTGTTCAACATACTTGAGTTTGCTGCTCCTCCCGCTCTCCGCCGAGTATACATTCGCAGAACGAGAACATATGACCAAGAAGACAACGACACCCCATTCCTCGTTTAATGGACATCTGCTCCCTCCCGATCGGAATGTTCGGCTCCTTTCAACACTTGAAAACTGCACGAAACTGTGGCTGTCCACGTGGCCGAGTTCCAGAAAGAGATGCAACGCTCAAGGAGAGAAGCCCTATTTACTGGCGACTTACGAGCAGCGGCCAGCCGGATGACGATTTTGACCCGCTGGCGTTCACCGCTTCAATTCGCTCAGTTCGGACCTTCAGCGACGACGGGGAAAGTGACTTGGTGAACGCGATGGTCCCTGGATTTGGCAGATGCTTGGTCAGGCGCAGTGATCTTGTGTTTTCAGGAACTGAAGCCTAATAACAGCTAACTAAGGCGGTGGCGGAAGAGAAAACTTCGATGCCGGTGGCTTACGCCTTCTTTTGGATGCTGTGGGGGTGTCGCTAAAGAAGTTGACGCTGAGGGGGCCAGAGCTCGAGATAGGTACCAAAATGATTTTAAGCAGCTGCCCCAACCTGGAAGAGCTGGCTCGCTACGGACACCGACTTAATTTCGGCTGCTACCAAGCGAGCTCGGGGCCTCTTTGTGCTGGACGCCGACTGTAATGACATCGGTGGGTTGGTGAGACGCCTAAGTGATGCCAATTCACCGCTTGCCAAACTGCGGCTTCATTTGTGGGATCATGACCCCGATCAGGTCGATGAGGGCCACACAGACACAGCCGACATTGACAAAATCGCAGGTATGATGGTGGTGAGCCACAACCTCGAGTACCTTGACGTGGTTGTGTCGAACAATTCTCCAGCTGAATTCAACAAGCTGCGATTTCATCGGACACCGGGCGTCGTCCACTGCTAAAGATGTATATGGAATGGTTTTTTATCCTTTTTTTGCTTTTCAAACCAATTTGTTGGTTATACGTTGATTTGATGGTCTGATTCGGATTGGTTTCGTCTTAACATCATCGAAGTCCACAGCCATCGACTGGTAATGGGGCTGCCGCTTAGACCCACCGTTATGCGAAGGTGAAATTACACTAGAATCATTATATTGAATGGATGCTAGCATGCCTACATGCAACGCAATAGTCATTCCGGATTTTAGAGCTTGGGGAGAAAGCGCGGTGGGGCCTGGGATCATTTCCATGATCATTCCAAAGGTTCCTTCAAGAACAGCAGATAGCTGTCGCACACAATGCGGCGGTTGCTGGCATGGTTTTGCTGAATCATCGCCAAGGTTTTGAGTCTACATGCGTGAGCATCCATTCGGAAGCTCTGAGGCCGCGCTTTGTGCCAGTGATTCCCAAGCATCGCAATCGGCTGCAGTCGGAGGCACCAACCAAGCGGGGGTAAACACAGGGGAAGCATCCGAAGAAACGGAGCGCCAAAGCATGCAGACACCGTGCACCGACGTTGGCCCCGACGTTGACAAAGATGCCGATGACATATTGGCTGAGCTGACAGAAGATATCAGAGCAGGAGGCGTTATCTCCTGCATTGGCGCTAACCAGCATTGCTCTCATGCCAGACACCGTCTGTTCCCCGAGCACGAAGAGTTCTAACCTGCAGTAGGAAGAGAGTCCATCTACCACGTAACAAATGCAGAAACTGAAACCGGATCAGAGTTGCTTGTTGTGCTCTAGGCATCCGTGGCAAAAACCGAATGGTTAATAAATCAGGACTCGATAAAAGACCGTTTTTTTAATATTTTTAACCGTGATTTAACCAATCATTAAAAAACCAACGTATCTATAAAGATGTACCTCATCAGTTCCCCAAACTTCTGAGCGGCAGCAAATGTATCTTCGTCGACCAATCGAGACGGTCGCAAACCGAACGTCATCAACGTTTTCAGAACGAAGATCTGCCTCTCACAGATTTTTGAACCCTTGCTCGTTAACTGTCGGTTGGATACTCCGTGGATGTTTTGTGCTACTGTGTCGGAAAGACTGCGCATTTCGCGTACGAAAGTGGCTCCACCCGCTGCGATGATCTCGATACATCGCACAAAATATCCACGTAGTATCCAACCGACAGTTAAAGTGCTATTCGCACAGTTTAAGAGCTAATCTAAGTATAAGAGCGATTTTTGGTGCGCAGAAGTCCCAAAAGACTCAAAAAGATACAGTACAGTACAGGCGCTCGAGGACCGGTGGGGCTTCTTGTCGCCTTGGACGGACATGCTTCGCGGTCGACTGAGCTACGACTGGCCGGTACCCGAAGAAGAGGGCGAGGTATGGTCCGTGCCCAAGCGCGCTCTCCAAGTGTACCGCTTCGAAGACGCAAATGTCGAGAAAGAATTAAGCAAAAAGAAGGAAAAAAGAGTTTTGGCCGAGCTCGAGAAGCCTTGGCGCTTGTGGCCGCTGTGGGGCACGTGGATAAAATAGCGTGGACATGTTTGCTGGAGCATCAGTGTGACGTGGATTTTGGAGTGGAAGGCGAAGAAGAGTTCGAGGATGATGTTCCGGTTCGGTTCCAGCTCTGTCTCTTAAGAGGCAAATCAAAGTTCTCGTACTCTAATAAGCTGAAAGACGACCTCGTGCGGTGGTTTGGACCGTACGAGCAAGCAAATCCAACCGAAGACTTTCTGGAGACGTTGCAGCAGATCGCAGACTTGGCTGGTAATTTACCGAAAGACAGGCCCGGCTTGGACCTTGCGATCCCCGTGGCTGTGAAGACCTATATGTAGTTTGATACAAACTTTCAAATAAAACTATCGAAGGCCGCGCGTACGGGTAGGATTGTACCTATGCTACCCGTACGCGTTCAGCCTGGAGGCAAAAGGTTAAACCGCTTGAAGACATGTGGATTACCGGAATGGTGGTGCAGAAGAAATGGGAGGCGTTTACTGACGTTGACGTCCAGCCTGGCTCGCTGCGCTGTACTTACGGGCTCGATCCGATGCTACTCGACATCGGAGATAGCAACTGTACGTGTGAAAGAGTGAATATGTTGAAGATACTGGTGCGGGACAACGTTAGGTTCTCGTACCTGTCGATTTGCGCCAGCTTGGTCACCGAACCGAGAGACGACGCGTTTACTGCAAGACTTAAATTGGGGGACGTGATGAGGAGCACCTTTGACAGCGAAAGGCGTCCCCGCAGACTTGCTCGAACAACTTCCCACTTGGATGCAGCATCAGATGAAGCATCGTCTCAAATCCGGTCAACGGACCTGATTGTGAGTTTCACGACAGCAACGAGTTGGCGGCTACGTGCTCAGCGATCGTGACCAATCAGACAACCCAGAAACTTTTGATGCAAATGCGTCTGCAAGAAGCCGTCAGCGATGGAATTAATGGCGTACACACCTGGAAGTGGCTAGCGTACGCCTTTTTCTCGAAGAGAGCTCGAGAATCCTCCGCGCTTAAGTCGCTTGCACTCATCTCAATTAATTGTATGAGTGTGGCCAACATGGAAGCGCTTGTGTCGATCGTAGCGTCAGACCACCCAGAAGAATATCTCTATGGCTGTCCGCGTGGCCAAGTTCCAGAACGAGATGCAACACTGAAAGGCAGAAGTCCTATCTACCGGTGACTTACGAGCCGTGGCCAGCAGGACGAAGCCTTCGATTCGTTAGTGCTCAAAATATCCGTACGCTCCGTCCGGACGTTCAGCGATGACGGGGAAAGTGAACTGGTGAACGCAATGGTCCCGGGCTTTGGGAGATGCCTGGTCAAGCGCAGTGATCTCGTGTTTCCGGAAGCCAGAGCGGCGTCAACAACTGATCAAGGCGACACCTCCTCGCTCTTCCTGGAGTTTAGCAACAGGGAGCCTTTTGGTTCCGATGGGTTGCCGCTTCTTTTGGGTTCGGTGGGGATGTCACTATAAGAGTTGACACTGGGTGGACCCGGGCTCGGGATTGATACCAACACGGTATTGCGTTGCTGCCCCAACTTGGAGGAGCTTGCTATCTGTAGGTATCGACTTGAGGTACGATTCAGCTTTGAAAGATACCAAGCCGCCAAGCTGCCTCTTCCAGCGCTGGAGTGTAACTAGGACGACACTATTGAGCTAACGAGGCGACTAAGTGATGTCCGTTCTCCGCTTGCGCAATGTGCTCGACGGCTTCGACTTCATCTAGAAAAGGCGGTCCCATATTTTAGTTCACTGAATTAGCTGACGTTGACCAAGTCGCAGATATGCTGGCGGTGAACCGCGACCTCGAGTACCTTGACGTGATTGTACGAGCCCGCTTTCCTGCATATTTCGACAAGTTGCGGAATTTCCATCGGGCACCGGTAGCCCGAGCTCTCAAACTCTCGGCAGCATCCAAGGCCGCGCTTCTGAGTGTGTTTCCGGGCTATGTATTGAACTTAAAAGCCAAAAGAGGGCGCTTGGACGCTACAGCCTGCAGGTTGAATGAGGATGTGCTGTCCAACATATTTGCGTTTCCTACTTCTCACGTTCTCCGCCAAGTCTACGTTCGCAGGCCGAAGGAGAATGATGACGACAACTGGTATACTGAGGTCCCCATCTGAGTCACGACCACCACGTGAGTCTTCAAGCGCGAGGTACAAGACTGAGTCTTGTACCTCGCTCGATGGTTTGACACTGAAGCTCTGGTATCACGACGCTGGCGTCGTCTTTGAGCCACAGGTTGTCTGTCGACTATACCAGCCACGTGTCGTCACGTGCGGGCATAGCGCATCTGTATAGTGAAGTTTCCGGTTGGATGTATATTCAATGGCTTACGTGTATTCAAAATGTTGAACCTGTACATCACAGTCTATCTACGAATGAAATACGCTTCCTGGTGCCTCACACAGTGTTGTGCCGTCGGGTAACAGCCCAGGATCGATAACTTTTGTTCGTTCACCTTGATGAGGTTAATTTCCGTCAATCTCAATTTGCGCGAAATCCGAAGACGAAAGTTGCAGAATGCAGAAATACAACAGTGCTGGGGCTCTTTGGCGAGCTACTGAGGGGAAAACTCAGCTATGAGTGGCCTAGTCGCGAGAGGGTGGTCTGGTCTGCTCCGAAACGGAACATGCCGTGGGTCCTCCGTCGAGAAAAGAGTTCGATGACAGCTTGAAACCGCTTCAATATAAAATGATGGCGGACTTCTAAGCGCATTACCGTACATTCTGGGAAGCTGTGGCTCTAGTGGGAACTGCGGCGCATGTGAATTCGTCCGCATGGAGGTCCACCCTGAGAAAGTTTTGTAATTTAGATCTGGGAAAGCTAGGCGACGAAGGTTTTAACGAGTTGAGTTTGAACTAAGGTGGTTGAATTGCACGTGGGTCGAGAGGTGTCCTGAGGGTGTCGAGTGGGCGATCGTGCAGATATTGGGCCTTCCCAACGCCAGAACGTGAGACCCGAGTATTTGGCTGCTATGAGAAAAATTGCTGGCTTGGATAAATGTTTAGGACCTGACGGACGTGGTGTGAACGTTGAGATTCCTGTAAAAGTGCGTTTTGCAGCATCGACATCAGACGAGCGTTTGTTTTGGCTTGAGCAGATGCATCTGGTAGCAAGAGCTGTGAGGGAAGAGTGGAAAGTTTACAATAGAAGTGGACAGCGCCAACCATTGGACTTGGGCACCTTTCAGATGAAACCAATGGCGGTAAAATTCTGACTCAGTAATGAATGAAGCCTTATCGTGTCTCCTGTGATGTACCTGAGCGTATGTTCGGGTGTCCCCATTTTACGATTACGTCGGAGTGGCCGAATGCTTTGGCAGCTTTGGTGCGGGACAACGTCTAGCTGTCAACGTTGTAGTATAAGATGAAGGAAGACAAAATTGTGCCGAAAATGAGTCCCCAACCTCACGAACGGCATTTAGGCTCCTGATCGTAACAGTCTTTAGTGACGATGGAGTCAGTGATTGGGTAAACGTTGGTGCCAGCATACGGGAGATGCGTAGTGCGAAATGATGCCCTAGACTTACCATGCACACTTCCGCGCACTCCAATTTCAGTGCATATTAATATGTACCCTGAGGAACCACACCCGCTATCAATGCTAAATTACACTTGGGAAGACGTTGCAACGCTTGCGTCGGAGCTGAGAGACAACGATACCCCGCCTACGCGTTATACGTCACTTACAAGTTCAACTAGATACGTGGTCGGAAGAAAGCTATGAGATGTTGCGAATGGTGGAGCTGAACCGATATCTGGAATATGTCGATGACGGCTATATGAGGATTACGAGAAGTTCCATCTACAGTCGGTAAATCGTCTGGAGACGCTCCCACTTCAGATGAAAGTCGTCTTCATGAGTGTATTGATGTCGGTCGGGAAGGTTTCAACAGAAAGGAAGCAACTAAATGCTGACGAGCCATCGCTGTCAGAGTTGGACGAATACGTGCTTTCGATTATTTTCGGGTTCGCAGCTGAGCCAAAGTGTATCATTGCAGGGCTGAGAGAGGAAGGGAATATAAACTGCTTAATCGTTTCATTTAGGTATGTAAGCTCGTTCGGCCGCTCGGGCCGAGAAGAAGTCCTGGCCGGTCTCGAACTGCGCAATAACACTTGAAGCGCACCGAGATGCCCGTCCCTAGCTGCCGCTTCGACAACACTCGACGGATCTTTTCGTCCTTTGAAGTGTTCCACCAGCCACCTGACCGTGCCCACATCCCCACGACTAGCGGCCACCTGCAGGGACTGAGCAAACTGCCAGCGGTAGTAGTGCTACTCCGATCGCAGAAAAATGTGTTAGAGACCATCGCGGTCTTCTCTGGCAGCTTGAATCCCAAATCCAATCCAGCAACAGAATTAAACTGAACTTGCACGCTTCACAGAACGGAGGATGGCCCCAGGAATCTGCTAAAATTCGTGTGTTGTTTTCCGGTTCCTCCGGCACGAAGTTCCCCCGCAGCACCAAACTCACAGAGCCGCTCGGCTCTCAAAGAAGTATACTCTCGCGTTGTTGAGTTTGCTTCGGGTAAGAAGATCGCCAGAGTCGACGAAGATAAATACATTGGGGAAGTTCCAGCGTAAGAAAGATTGGTTCTTAAACCCTCTACAATTATTACTGGTGTCTTCACGGAGATTATTTTAGCTTTGCTGCATTCCTGTATTTTGTTTTCAGCTTTGTTTATTTGTTAGTATTTGTATGCTGCATGCGAGCGCGCGTTCTGGAGATCTAGCGCGCCTTGGAATTCGCTCTTGGCCACTGTTGACGGGATGGTCTGTATTCGGGTCCGAAAACTGACATGCAGAGGTATCTGGGATGCACGCCGCCGGTAGTGTTCACTGGTGTAAAAGTGAATAAACGCATGCTAAATCTTAATAGCTTTCTATGTTTTATTTTCTGCTTGTGTGTGGTTTCAAGTGAGGTTCGGCTTGTGCACTGCATGCTGCTTGTACCGTGGTGTAAATCATTTCGTTGTTGGCGGAGGTCTCTCACTTGACCAAATAGGAATACATCGCATTGATAGCTTTGCTTGCATGTTAGTATGAATCGTTTGAGGAACGCATCACTGCGCATGCTGCGATGAAAGCAAAGAGTCTGAAGTTAGCACGGACGGGAGTGTTGGCAAGTACGTCAATCCGTAGCACTCTGTGCTGGTTTCAGCAAAGTGCTCTGTCCAATGTTCTGTCCGTCTATCATAGAACACAGTATACACCTTTTACGGTCCGTACTTGGCATCCGCCCAGTTCAATACAGCCAGTATACAAATGTATACCGTCCGACCTTCGTATACCATGTGTATAATTTTGTGTTAGCGACACCAACTTTTCAGTTCAAAACAGTCAGACCCCTGCTTCAATACAGCCAGGCAACGACACATCTGCCAGCACTATCACAAATATGTCAACCTTTGTCATATTCCATGACATTCTCGAAGTCTCTCGAATCGGAGCGTTCAGATCGCACTGCGGCCATTCCTGCATTTGCTTGCAATGGTGCAAACCTACCCGGAAGCAGTCAAGGCGCGAGTTCTCCACGCTGACAGAGTCGGCCTCAGCTGGAAGGACGCTGCTCTGTTCAACGGGGTCAAGGAGAGGACGGCACGTGGCTGGGTTCAGCATGCCCGAGCGACAGGAAACTACGACGTCCAAGATTCGCAACGTTTAAATGACAAATGTTGATCTTGCCCTCTTTTTGTCGTTGCCTGGCTGTATTGAAGCAGGGGTCTGACTGTTTTGAACTGAAAAGTTGGTGTCGCTAACACAAAATTATACACATGGTATACGAAGGTCGGACGGTATACATTTGTATACTGGCTGTATTGAACTGGGCGAATGCCAAGTACGGACCGTAAAAGGTGTAGAGCACCAAGCTTGTCCTGTCCGCCTCTGTTGGCAACACTGTAAACCTGTAACTACGGTCAAGTTATGTGGCTATGACACACAACGTTATTCCGTATTTTGAAATGACCAACCAGTATAGGCGTAAATATGTTGCTGAGTGTGGCGAGTATGTGGCAACTCGAGCCACATAGGCGGTTTTTCTATACCGTACTGTACACGCTCTGTGTGGCGGTATCGTCGTCCAATTGTTTTAAATTTCCGCCAATGATGTCATGTAAACGTAACATGTGTGATTAAAGCGGGATTTGATGCACCAAGCTCCGAACTCTATTTCTTCCATTCACATGTTACTACTTACTAAGTATACTTCACTCTGTAAATCACACCAAGCAAGCACGATGAACAGGTGCATGCTTCTGCTCGTGGCGGCGCTCATCTTCCTCTTAGCGAGAGGTGAGACTCCCCCGGTTGCCGATTCCGATGGTACCCTTTCAAGCTTGACCCGCCCAGACGAGAGCCACACGGTGGACCAGACAATCGTCGACGCCAAGCGTTCGCTCCGAGCTCTCAAGACGACGAACGGTGCACGCGACGAAGAAGAACGAAACTTCTCGGGACTTAGCAAGAAATTCACGTCTTGGGTCAGCAAAACGAAACTGGCTAATGCTCTGCAGAAGCGAGCGCAGGTCAAGGCTGAGAAACGAGTGGAGCTGATCAAGAAGCTGATATACAAGAGCGACGACAACCTCCAAGAGATTTATCGAAAGAAGATCACGCCAGATGAGTACTTCGCAGCGATGCAGTTCGATTACAGGCTGCGTTTTGCCAGTCCTCGTGACATCAATATCGCGGCCCGATACACTCCCGGCCTGCGAAAGTGGGACAACTACGAGAAGTACTACTACGCGCGTAAGCCCAAGGCATCGTGAGCGAGAAGCCTCCTTCGAAATACGTGGCAACCACGCTGAAGGTTCTGTCTAGATCGGAAACGCAGATGCTATGATCGACTTCCAGCTTCAGCAGGGTTACTGTATTCATTCGAACAGAGACCAGCTTCAAAACCCAATGTTGTTTTCGCCGTACTGTAGAAATAGCCACATGCATTTTTTTATGTGTGGACTGCTAGAAAGCTCTCATCGTTGTAATAGGACACGTGAAGAAAATTCATTTGTATTTGTATTTGTTGCGGTTTAGACGGCTATCTACTCCCGATACTCGCGCTGCTGCTCGCCGCGCCTACGGGATGCGTGCCTCCCGGGCAGGAACCCGCGGACGTGAAGAACATTCATGAATTTTCTTTTACGTGAAGAAAATTCAGCTCGTTCGACTCGTTCCAGTAACCTCGAACAACGTCTTGTTTACCAGGTTTGATTCTATTGAATCTGATTAATTCGTGCCGACCATGTCGCTTTTAGCACGACTGGGCTGAACACCACATACCGATCTACAGTACTAGTACAAGGTTATGTTGCGTACTTATACTTTGAAGTAGGAAGTAAGTTAGAAGCGATGTCTCCACACGCGGGATTGAGCTTTTCATGTCCATCACTTCAGCATAACGTAGCGTGAGTTTTTTTTTTCTTATTGGAGTACATGTAGATATTCCCTGCAGTTCCTTTTGATACCTTCAGCCAAAATCGCCGAAGGTAAAACCGGATAAAAGGGGCATCTGAAGGAAAGCCGAAGGAATCGCTGATTGGCTAGTTTTACCTGCAGGATACATACCTGCTGAGCGGAAGCAGGAACTTTGTATTAGAAGTCGTTAGGATCTAAGTGACTACAATACAAAAAAAAAAAAAAAAGGATACATACCTGCGAACCGTGATAAACACTAGTATACCACCAAGTGACAATAGGCGTATGCATATACGCTTGTGCTGGAAGGGCTGTCCGTGGCCTCCAAGGACGAGTATAAGCGCGAAGGCGTCGTGCTGATGCTGGCCACGCTGCATGTAGCCACCGAGGACCTGAACGACGGTGGCACACGCGTGCTGGATGAGCTGCCCGTGGTTGTGAAGGACGAGGACATGGATACCAGGGGCTCTCTGCTGAAGCGATACGAACAGCAGGGCGATATGGCGTACGCTTTCCGCTAGATGATGGCAGTGCTGCCTGACAGTAGTGATGCGTCGCTTGGCTGCGTCACTTCCATGTTTTGCTACTCCATCCATACTTACCTTCGTCCAGAACTTTACCTTTGACCTCTACACTGGACCCACCACCACCATGGTCGACTTTTCCTCGGTGCTTCCAGGCATTGGGGGATTAAAGAGTTTTCATTGTGTTAATGGGCCAAAGCCAGCGGCGCTAGGCAAAGTGCCGAATGGCAGCCCCAAGGGATGGTGGGAGGGTAGAAAATCTGTCTATCGAACTGGCGGCGCGGAGCTGGGGCTTGCCGGGCCGTGTCGACCACGGCGGTGTGACTGGAGCAGGGAACCCGAAAAAATAATTTTCATAAAAATACATTCGAATTTTATAATTGAATGATTAATTTCTTGAAAGTGCTGAATTTTTGAAAGAAAGAATTCTTATCAGTTCCTCGCAACTTAAGTCAACAAAAAGTTGGTTTAACTAGCCTACTGAGCCTTCTAGCCCCCGTTGTACCGGTAGTCGTAGTTGGTCAGGGCACCCGAGAATGCAATTCTTGGATTAATACTCTCGTATTTCGAGCAGAAATTAATAATTAAATCTTTTGTGAATCCAGAATAATTTCTATGCAATTAGGAAAAGCTTCTGGGCCAAGTAAATGGGTGATGCCCCAACTCCAAACCCTGTTAGTCTTTCGTTTTTATGTCTTCGGGGGGGGGGGGGGCTAGAAGGCTCAGAAGGCTAGTTAAACCAACTTTTTGTTGACTTAAGTTGCGAGGAACTGATAAGAATTCTTTCTTTCAAAAATTCAGCACTTTCAAGAAATTAATCATTCAATTATAAAATTCGAATGTATTTTTATGAGAATTATTTTTTCGGGTGCCCTGTAGTTGGTTAAGTAGCAATCCTGGTCGTTGTAAAAGAGTAATCGTCATCGTGGTCGCCGTCGAAGCAGTCATGGCCTCAGTCATGGATGCTCCCACTCTGGTTGTCGTTGCCATAGTCGTTGTCCTGGTCATCGATATGGACGTGATGTTGACGTATTTGGAGTCGCTGTCGAAGTCGTTGTTCGATGTCGAAGTCGTCCCTGGCGCCGCGCACGGGAAGCAGCCCCAATCGGTAGATGCCTTTCAAATGTGCCGTGGTGACATACACGTTGGCAAGTTGAGCGTGCCAAAAGCCCCATGAAGAGAGTTTGGGAGGCGGGACGTGGGTAAGTTGACAAGCGCTGCTCGTGACGATCCCGGGTGTAATAGTAGTTATCGCTGTTTGTAGTCGAGGTTGCCATCGGTCCAGCAAACGGTCGTGGTAGCTGATCTCGGAGCCGAGGCCGTTTGGAGCTAACAGGGCTGTTTGAATATCCCGCCGATAAACTCGTAGTAGTCGAAGGCGAACGGAGCTGTGCGTACAGCTCGTCGTAGGAGTCATAGGCCGATGGCGGGTGGGCTGCATGCGTTCCCGCCGAGCCCACCACTGATGTCGTAGTCGTAGTAGAGATCAAGAGGCGAGATGCACATGCAGCTGGCCGTCCGACACGTCGTCGTCGAGGGAGAACGGGACTGTATATCCAGCCCGCCACTGAAGTCGAAGTCGTAGTCGTAGTCGACGGACAAGACTGCACGTACAGCTCGCCGCCGGATTTATTGTCGTTGACGCGGGCGTACGCGATCCAAGCTCAGTCTGGTGTTGAAGTCTCGGAAGATTCGACATCGGCTCAGGAGAAGGCATTCGCAACGAAGAAGGAGTTCTGCAAGCGCGGGTTCTCCGGGAAGTGCTTCTACTACAAGAAGCTCGGGCACAAACTTGAGATTATGCAGGCGAGGCTTGATAGTCGAGTGTTGGTTAGGAAGGAAATCCGAAAGTGAATTAGAATGAGTTAGGCCAAACTAACTATCATATCCTAGTCTCCTATGCTTAAATATGAATCGTACCAACACACACCTCCTACTTCGTCGTATTGAAGGCTGGGGATCAAAAAGTAAATGTTGCAGATCGTATCCAGAAAGACAACTTCAACTTGCCTTTCTCTCAGCCAATCAGAAGTGTCAAATCTTGGGGATCCGCCAATCAGATCCCAGTATTCCACCACATGTACCACAATTGCCTACCATCGGCAACAACTTCACAGGAAGCACGTGCCTCGATACCGAGACACACAACTAGACTGCGAAGTGCACAATCGCAACACCCCCACTCAATTCGCAGTCTTCCTGAGCATCTCAGTGATGTTACTGCGCTCGAGCAGATAGCGAAGAGTCTTCGTCGAGAGTCGCTTGGTCAGGAAATCAGCGAGCTGGTTCTTGGACTCAACGTAGTCAAGTTCCACAACACCACTCGTGATCTTCTCGCGGATGAAGTGATATCGGATGTCGATGTGCTTGGTGCGAGCTTGGTAGCCGACATTCTTCGCCAGCGCCATGGCACCTTGGTTGTCCTCGTAGATCACCGTAGGTCCATCCTGCTCCGCACCCAAATCCTTGAGTAGTAGTCGCATCCACACCACCTCCTTCACACATTCGCTGAGAGCCATGTACTCCGCCTCAGTCGAGCTCAGCGCGACTGTCTTCTGAAACGTCGAGCGCCAAACCACGGGAGCACCACACATCATCAGCATCATTCCACTAACCGAGCGTCTGTCGTCGTGGTTGCCAGCCCAGTCGGTGTCCGAGTACGCGACGATCTCCGTGCCACGCAATCCATCGTAGACGATTCCGAGATTCTTGGTCTTCAATAGGTACCGTACCACACGGATACCAGCATCCCAGTGCTTCTCACCAGGGTTCTCCAGAATACGACTCAGCTTGGCCACTGCAGCTGAAATGTCCGGTCGAGTTCCACACGCCAGGTACATCAGACTTCCCACAAGAGAGCGATACGGCTTCGACTTCATCTTGGCTTGTCCTCCTCGGTTTGGGGTTCGTCCGCCTTGGTCAACTGCACACTTGGGTCAAGTGGTGTCACGCACGGCTTCGCATTCTCCTGGCCGAACTTCTTGATGATCGAAGCGGTGTACGCCCGCTGGCAGATGCTCAGCGTCTTGGCCTCCATGTCGTAGTCGATCTCGATGCCAAGGATAAATCGAGCGCGTCCGAGGTCCTTGATGCGAAACTTGTCCGCGATGCCTGCCTTCACCGAGTCAATGATGGTCCGCTGGCGAGATGCAATTAGCATGTCATCGACGTAAAGACACACAATGCACTCGTCGTCACCAGCACCTCTCGTGTAGACACACCAGTCAGCATCGGCAGCTCGAAATCCCATGCTCTTGAGATGCGCGTCGATCGTCCCGTTCCATACGCGAGACGCTTGCTTGAGTCCATACAAGCTCTGCAACAGCAGACAGACGACGTCATCTTCACCTTGAGCTTCAGCCAAATCCAGGAGTTCTCGAAGTCCTTCAGGCAACACCATGTAGATCTCTTCTTCGAGCTTTCCATACAAAAACGAAGTATCGATGTCACACTGGTCAATCTCCATTCCATCAGCGCAGCACTTGGCGAGTTTCGCGCGAATGGAGTTCAGGTACACAACCGGCGAGTAGGTCTCTTCGTAGTCGATCCCATGACGCTGCGAGTACCCCTTGGCCACGAGACGAGCCTTGTACCGAACGACTCTCCCCGTTTCATCGCGCTTCAACGCGAACACCCAGCGGCAGCCAATAGCACGCTGGTGTTTGGGCTTGGGCACCAACTTCCATGTCTTGTTGGTCATCAGCGACTTGAGCTCACTGGCGATCGCTGCCTTCCATTGGGCACGATCCTCACTCGTAATCGCCTCTTGGTACGTCCTTGGTACATCCTCCGTTGCTGCCATCAGTATTCCACCATGAACGGTGAGCTGGTTGTCGTCCGACTTGGCACGACCTTGGTCCACCCTCTGACGCTTGGTTCTGATCTCTGACAGCGCAACGACTTGCTTCTTGAGAGCTCCGGGCTCCTCTCGATCGTTGGTCTCTTCGATATGACGAGCCCGCGACCGAGTAATCATCGGGTGGGTAGCATACGGAACGATTGCTCCACCTGTCGTCACGTCACTCGGTGCCATAGTCGGGCCACCAACTTCAACTTCAGTCGAAACGTCGCGAACGGGCACCAATACAGGCACTCCTCCCGAGTTTGGTGCAGCCGGAATCGAATCTTCATCGTCGTCGATATCCAGACGTGTCATCCGGTGGTCGGGCTCAGTCGTCTCCATGAACTTCACGGTGCGGGCTCAGTCGTCTCCATGAACTTCACGGTGCGCACGATTTGCACCTTTTTCGTTGCCACGTTGAGAACGCGGTATCCCTTCACACCATCTTCATAGCCCAGGAATCGACACTTGAACGCCTTCGCGTCCAGCTTTCGACGCTTCTCGTCGGCGATGTGGGCATAGCCGAGTGCACCAAACACCTTCATGTTCTTGAGTTGAGGCTTGGTTCGGTGCACGATCTCGTGGGGTGTCTTCACGGTCACCGAGTTCGGGATCCGGTTCAGGATCCAGGCCGCCGTGTTGACAGATTCTGCCCACCACTTCTTGTCGATTCCTTCATGGTAGAGCATGCAGCGCGCCATCTCCACCAAACTTCGGTTCATGCGCTCAGCCAGTCCATTCTGCTGAGGCGTGTGCGGCACCGTCTTCTCATGCTGGATGCCGCTGCGGTCGAGGTAGGCCTTGAACTCCTTGCCTGTGTACTCGCCGCCATTGTCCGAACGCAGGCGTTTAATCGTCTTGCCCGTTGTGTTCTCCATTGCTGCCTTGAAGATCTTAAACTTCGACAGCACCTTACGATTTAGCCTTCATGAAGTACACCGTCACGTGTCTCGAGTAGTCATCGATGAAGGTCACTGCGTACGTGCAGCCTCCTGGTGTCTTGGTCTGCATTGGACCCATGACGTCCGTGTGTACCAAGTCCAGTACGCGGCACTCTTGACCAAGTTGTCAGGGTGATGTGGGAAGTCGTCAGCGCGCATCTTCCCCATGCAACATCCAGCGCACACGTTATCCGTCGGCACGTCGCCTGCGATGCGCGGTACTCCATCTGCCATGCTCAACAGCTGTTCGTAGCGCTTGTACGGGATGTGGCCGAGACGGGCGTGCACGACGGCCTATGGCTGCCGTCGCCGCACGACACACCTCGTCCCCCACTGTCTTCAGCTTGTAGACGTTTCCACAGCGCTCGACCTCCATCAGAAGAAGGAGTTCCGCAAGCGCGGGTTTTCCGGGAAGTGCTCCTACTGCAAGAAGCCCGGGCACAAGGAACAAGAGTGCCGCAAGAAGAAGGCTGATGAGGGACGTGGACAAGTCGCGCAGGAAGCGTCGGACTTCGCGTTCACAGCTACGGGTGCAATGGCGAAGTCGGAGTGGCTTGTGGACTCCGGTGCCAGCTCGCACATGACCAGCGTTCGGGACAAGTTCGTGTCCATGAAGGAGCTGAAGATGCCGGTCCGCATCACGATCGCGGACGGCACGAAGATCGACGCAGTTGCAAAGGGCACCGTCGGATTGAAGCTGATGGACAGGACGTCCGTCACATTGTCGGATGTTCTGTACATCACGGAACTTGATGGGAGTCTCATCTCGGTGTCGAAGCTGGCCTAGAAGGACGTCGACGCGCAATTCAGCAAGGACAAATGTGTCTTTCGCTTTGGCGGCGTGACGGTGATGGAGGCCGAGCGCTGTGGTAACGTCTACAAGCTGAAGACGGTGGGGACGAGGTGTGTCGTGCGGCGACGGCAGCCATGGGCCGTCGTGCACGCCCGTCTCGGCCACATCCCGTACAAGCGCTACGAACAGCTGTTGAGCATGGTAGATGGAGTACCGCGCATCGCAGGCGACGTGCCGACGGATAACGTGTGCGCTGGATGTTGCATGGGGAAGATGCGCGCTGACGACTTCCCACATCACCCTGACAACTTGGTCAAGAGTGCCGCGTACTGGACTTGGTACACACGGACGTCATGGGTCCAATGCAGACCAAGACACCAGGAGGCTGCACGTACGCAGTGACCTTCATCGATGACTACTCGAGACACGTGACGGTGTACTTCATGAAGGCTAAATCGGAGGTGCTGTCGAAGTTTAAGATCTTCAAGGCAGCAATGGAGAACACAACGGGCAAGACGATTAAACGCCTGCGTTCGGACAATGGCGGCGAGTACACAGGCAAGGAGTTCAAGGCCTACCTCGACCGCAGCGGCATCCAGCATGAGAAGACGGTGCCGCACACGCCTCAGCAGAATGGACTGGCTGAGCGCATGAACCGAAGTTTGGTGGAGATGGCGCGCTGCATGCTCTACCATGAAGGAATCGACAAGAAGTGGTGGGCAGAATCTGTCAACACGGCGGCCTGGATCTGAACCGGATCCCGAACTCGGTGACCGTGAAGACACCCCACGAGATCGTGCACCGAACCAAGCCTCAACTCAAGAACATGAAGGTGTTTGGTGCACTCGGCTATGCCCACATCGCCGACGAGAAGCGTCGAAAGCTGGACGCGAAGGCGTTCAAGTGTCGATTCCTGGGCTATGAAGATGGTGTGAAGGGATACCGCGTTCTCAACGTGGCAACGAAAAAGGTGCAAATCGTGCGCACCGTGAAGTTCATGGAGACGACTGAGCCCGCACCGTGAAGTTCATGGAGACGACTGAGCCCGACCACCGGATGACACGTCTGGATATCGACGACGATGAAGATTCGATTCCGGCTGCACCAAACTCGGGAGGAGTGCCTGTATTGGTGCCCGTTCGCGACGTTTCGACTGAAGTTGAAGTTGGTGGCCCGACTATGGCACCGAGTGACGTGACGACAGGTGGAGCAATCGTTCCGTATGCTACCCACCCGATGATTACTCGGTCGCGGGCTCGTCATATCGAAGAGACCAACGATCGAGAGGAGCCCGGAGCTCTCAAGAAGCAAGTCGTTGCGCTGTCAGAGATCAGAACCAAGCGTCAGAGGGTGGACCAAGGTCGTGCCAAGTCGGACGACAACCAGCTCACCGTTCATGGTGGAATACTGATGGCAGCAACGGAGGATTACCAAGGACGTACCAAGAGGCGATTACGAGTGAGGATCGTGCCCAATGGAAGGCAGCGATCGCCAGTGAGCTCAAGTCGCTGATGAAAAACAAGACATGGAAGTTGGTGCCCAAGCCCAAACACCAGCGTGCTATTGGCTGCCGCTGGGTGTTCGCGTTGAAGCGCGATGAAACGGGGAGAGTCGTTCGGTACAAGGCTCGTCTCGTGGCCAAGGGGTACTCGCAGCGTCATGGGATCGACTACGAAGAGACCTACTCGCCGGTTGTGTACCTGAACTCCATTCGCGCGAAACTCGCCAAGTGCTGCGCTGATGGAATGGAGATTGACCAGTGTGACATCGATACTTCGTTTTTGTATGGAAAGCTCGAAGAAGAGATCTACATGGTGTTGCCTGAAGGACTTCGAGAACTCCTGGATTTGGCTGAAGCTCAAGGTGAAGATGACGTCGTCTGTCTGCTGTTGCAGAGCTTGTATGGACTCAAGCAAGCGTCTCGCGTATGGAACGGGACGATCGACGCGCATCTCAAGAGCATGGGATTTCGAGCTGCCGATGCTGACTGGTGTGTCTACACGAGAGGTGCTGGTGACGACGAGTGCATTGTGTGTCTTTACGTCGATGACATGCTAATTGCATCTCGCCAGCGGACCATCATTGACTCGGTGAAGGCAGGCATCGCGGACAAGTTTCGCATCAAGGACCTCGGACGCGCTCGATTTATCCTTGGCATCGAGATCGACTACGACATGGAGGCCAAGACGCTGAGCATCTGCCAGCGGGCGTACACCGCTTCGATCATCAAGAAGTTCGGCCAGGAGAATGCGAAGCCGTGCGTGACACCACTTGACCCAAGTGTGCAGTTGACCAAGGCGGACGAACCCCAAACCGAGGAGGACAAGCCAAGATGAAGTCGAAGCCGTATCGCTCTCTTGTGGGAAGTCTGATGTACCTGGCGTGTGGAACTCGACCGGACATTTCAGCTGCAGTGGCCAAGCTGAGTCGTATTCTGGAGAACCCTGGTGAGAAGCACTGGGATGCTGGTATCCGTGTGGTACGGTACCTATTGAAGACCAAGAATCTCGGAATCGTCTACGATGGATTGCGTGGCACGGAGCTCGTCGCGTACTCGGACGCCGACTGGGCTGGCAACCACGACGACAGACGCTCGGTTAGTGGAATGATGCTGATGATGTGTGGTGCTCCCGTGGTTTGGCGCTCGACGTTTCAGAAGACAGTCGCGCTGAGCTCGACTGAGGCGGAGTACATGGCTCACAGCGAATGTGTGAAGGAGGTGGTGTGGATGCGACTACTACTCAAGGATTTGGGTGCGGAGCAGGATGGACCTACGGTGATCTACGAGGACAACCAAGGTGCCATGGCGCTGGCGAAGAATGTCGGCTACCAAGCTCGCACCAAGCACATCGACATCCGATATCACTTCATCCGCGAGAAGATCACGAGTGGTGTTGTGGAACTTGACTACGTTGAGTCCAAGAACCAGCTCGCTGATTTCCTGACCAAGCGACTCTCGACGAAGACTCTTCGCTATCTGCTCGAGCGCAGTAACATCACTGAGATGCTCAGGAAGACTGCGAATTGAGTGGGGGTGTTGCGATTGTGCACTTCGCAGTCTAGTTGTGTGTCTCGGTATCGAGGCACGTGCTTCCTGTGAAGTTGTTGCCGATGGTAGGCAATTGTGGTACATGTGGTGGAATACTGGGATCTGATTGGCGGATCCCCAAGATTTGACACTTCTGATTGGCTGAGAGAAAGGCAAGTTGAAGTTGCCTTTCTGGATACGATCTGCAACATTTACTTTTTGATCCCCAGCCTTCAATACGACGAAGTAGGAGGTGTGTGTTGGTACGATTCATATTTAAGCATAGGAGACTAGGATATGATAGTTAGTTTGGCCTAACTCATTCTAATTCACTTTCGGATTTCCTTCCTAACCAACACTCGACCACCAAGCCTCGCCCGCATAATATGAAGCCATTTTAGTTTTGGTGAGGTACATCACCGTCATTTACTCTAGCTAACGACTCAGCCAATGTCTGTCACGCAGAAACATCAACGTTAGGCGACTTCATCAGCAGATATGACGGTAGATTCAAGCTTCGGCATATACAGCTACACTTAACCTCCCGCTCTGGTGTGGTGTTCCGCACTGTTGTCAAGTAAGTAGCACCCTAGTTCACACTAGATCGCTGGCGCTTAACCCGGGAGGGCGTTTCTCAAGTGAAAACATGAGGTGGTTAGATGAACTTGATTGCTATCGGTGGAACGCTGTTCAGTTGTTATCTACACAAAACTCTCAAGTGGGGGTCGATAGCAGCGATTATGAAGACTTTGTTAAAGTTTTACAGTAGGGAAGATCATGGCAAGTTTTGTGGAACGCGCGAAAAAAAATCACGATTCTCCGCTTATGCCACGGTGTTGATAAACATATCGAGTATTACCTATGTGTAGCGTAGAGTTGGTAGTCGAGCTCCTACGCCTAATGCCGATGATAGTTGGAAACTCGTTATGCAACGCTCAAACTCGTCAAAGTGTATCTCGCAAGGAAGCCGTTCGTAGCATGGTTCAACTCCGCTTATGTGGCCACCCCCAATACAGCACGGGCGTTTGTAAGTAGAGTCCTCCTTCATCCTCACCACGGTCATCAATGTTTAAGTGAAGTTTTGCCACCAAAAGTTGAATTCCACAAAGCGGGGTTTGCGTTGAGCAAGTGTATCCTCGACATCGTCGCCGGCTAGGTCGTCAAAGTCATCAACGCCTCGCTCCCAGACGCGAGATGTGCGGCCGACTGCTCAGGCTCTCGCATCACGAATGCATGTTGCTGGCCTAGACCCGCAGCATGAAGCGCAGGTGCACGACGCGTCCTGCCTCCGTGTACAAGGCTGACATCTCCAGCTGTAGGATCACATCCAACTCCCTACACGCCATGCCCTCGCCACTATACCAATACTAGAGATCGGTGTCGGGTCTCCAGGGCCTCCGTCGTCGTACTTAACGTTTGTCTTTCATCTCTGGAACCGAATATCCTACTCAACTAATTTGCTACTCCACCGAGAAATCCTCTATTTTCGTGAGTTTCAAGAAATCATGCGTTTTCGGAAATTATTAAACGGTTTCACTTGAGTTCAGTATACTTTTACTTTACGTAGGGGGCATCGAATTAGAGCTGCCCATACTTCGTAACCGAAACACTACCAGGATAAGTACAATAATCAATAAAAATTAAAGGGTTTATTCCAAAAACAGTCCTCCTATCCCAACCTTTTTCGCGAGCCCTAGTTGACAAGAAAGGAAATCTGCTCCTGCCTACACCGTGAGTTGTTTACGCCCTTCTCTGGGTGACTATAGCTTACTAAAAACTTCTACCACTTCGATAGTTTTGTTATGATCGCCAGTGCCGAAGATGACCAAGCCGGCTTCACAAAGTACTGCGTAGACTAGGGAAACGGCGGACCGTTTAGCTTCGATAACGCAACCACAGCGTCCAGCAGCCCTACACCACAGCGCTAGTGCGTTTGTGGAACGGACCAGAAGCTCCCGCGTCGTTGCGGCAGAATGGATGATTCTCGATTAAATCCAATCGTAGTTTCTGAGCGCTTGATGGCAGATCGAACCAACCCATTCTCAGGTACTTCTCGACTGTTCCTCAGCGGTCATCACTTTTCGCTCATCAGAGAACAGGCTTAACCCCTAATAGCCGAATTTAAAGTTTTCGATATGAAAACTTGCTCGGTTCACTTTTTAGACTGTAGCAGCCTTGAGGTGAAGGGCGTTTCTGTTTTGTGACTTCAAGTATTTTTCAGCGTCTCAGGTTATGCTAGGCTGCCAACATGAAAATTTGAGCAGCTACTAGGATAACGTGCGAAACGTTATCCCAGTAGCTGCTCAAATTTTCGTCTCTTCGTACGAGTACGGACGGGGGGGGGGGGGGTACTAAGACCGCAATAGCTACAGCGACTGCCCGTCTTAATACTGTGCTGTGTTTGTGACAATAACTCGGGTTGCATCCTCGGCTTCGGCAATGGGAGATAACCACGTCGTGAGAGAATGAGAGCACAGGCTTGACAGCTGCGTATCCGCCATTGCCCAAACGTCGATCTTCTCGCGAGGCTCGGACAGATAAATCACAGATGAGCTTTGCAAGCCATTGAGAATAGTGGCATGACGATACATGCCCACAAACTCCAGTACAATATATAGCGTGCTAAAGGCAAGTATGATAATATATTGAGGCAAATATTGGTATTGGTACAATATTGATTGTGATGGATGTCTCGCAGACAATCAATATCCAATGTATACTGTCCGATCCCTGCGAGTCCACTGCACTATATAATACATGCTCTTTTGATTTGTCAGTAGACGAGTGCGAGTGTGTGCGCGGTATAATTGATATCGGTACGGGTACAAGTGCTGTGATGATAAGCGCAGAAGACCACGACGCACTGCTCGCCCACTCAGCGTATTTGGGATTGCGAGAGAACTGCACCCGAGTGTAGTCTCAATTATCAGTAGGCTATAGTATGCAATACTTAACTTAAGTGAACTACCCTGGAGCTTCAACTGCGACAGGAGGCAACAGGAACACGACCGAACCCACGGCCGGGTCACAATACTTCACACTCCCACTTCGTGTTGCTTGACTCCTCGTTAGCCAATTTTGTGCTGGTCGCGCGCAACTACTCGTTGTCTGGCACTGGCAACACGTTCAGACGCTGACACAGCTTGCAAAACTGCTGCGGGCCGAGCGGCTTCGTAAAGATATCTGCGATGTTGTCCTCGCTCGGACAGTACTCCACCACGAACACATCCCGCTCCACAAAGTCTCAGATCTTGTGAAACTTCAGATCCACGCTCTTGACCTTGTAGCTACTGCTCACCTGACCAATGACCTGAATTGCAGCTTGATTGTCGTCGTAGAGAACCGTCGGCTGTGTCGGTCTGACCTTCAGCTCTTTGAACAAGTTGAGCGTCCACATCACCATGTTGGAGCACTCACTAGCAGCCACGAACTCGGCACAGCACGTGTCGCCCGTCATAATTGACTGTTTCTTGCTCTTGTACGCAAAGCTATAACCATTCAACTGCAGTACAAATCCTGTGATCGACCGACGGTCATCCTTTTCATTCCCCAAGTCTGCATCTGCATAAGCGACCAGTTGCATCCCAGGCGACTCTGGCTTGTACCAGACCAGGCCAAACTCACGTGTACCCGGCAGGTACCGGAGGACTCGCTTGGCCAACACGAAGTGCTCCTTCGTGTAGCAGTTGAGAAACTTGCCGAGCGTCCGCACGGCGTTCGCGATATCCGGCCGCGAACAGCAAACCAAGTACTGCAATGAACCCACAATACTTTGATAGTCAACATCTGGATCCATGTTCACACATACAGGCTCCTTGTCTGGATCTCCCGGAAGCGGGAAGTTGCCCTTGGTCTGCGGAGTTGGCACCGCCTTGCACTTGTCCATTTTGAAACGCTCGAGCAGCTGGTCAATATAACCACGCTGCGAGATCGATAGCATCTGCCCTGGAACGTACTTGATCTCCATGGCTGACCTCACCAAGGTCTTTGATCTTGAACTTCTTCTCGAGCTCACTGAGTACCAGCTCCGTGTTCTCGCAAATACTTGTCAGCATTTGATACCATATACGCGGGGCCTGCTTTAAGCCATACAGGCTTCTCAGCAGTCGACATACGCGCCCAGACCCATCATCGAAGAAGTCGGGTTGCTCCATGTAAATCTCACAGTCAATGGGGCCATTCAAAAATGCCGTGACGAAATCAACGTGGCGGACCAGCAGCCCGTAGTCCAATGCAAGCAGGAGCACCTGCTTCACTGCCTCTGCACTCACCACCGGAGCGTAGGTTTCCCAGTAGTCCAGACCATATTTTTGTTGGCACCCCTTTATTGTGATACGAGCACGGTGTCGGACCACCTCACCTCGGGCATTTTTCTTGCGAACAAACACTCACTTGCTCTTCAGCACCTTGGCTCCCTTCGGCCTCTCCACTAACTCCCAGGTGTTGTTGCGAATGAGTTCCCCGAACTCATTATACAACGCTTCCACCCACTTCTCTGCATCCGGGGCATTCAATGCAGCATCTGTGGAGGTCGGCTCCAGCATCGAGTTGACTGCTTGGATGAATAGACTCTCTGGAAGCTCAATATCGTAGTCACAGTAGCGGACATTTGGCTTGCGAATACGTGTCGAGCGCCGAAATGATGCGCCTGCACCAGTGTCCTCCTCCTCATCTTCTTCGTCATCGCTACTGGACGCCGATAACGCTTCTCCCACTGAGCTCTCGCTCCTCTCCACCGGTTCACCGGAAGCTACAACTTCATCACTCTCTGCAACATCATCTCCGCCCTCGCCTTGGTTGTCAGCATCAAACGGCAACTCTCTTAAAGAAACTGAGCGACGACGGTTAAGTACGCCCTCAACTTCCTCAGAGTCACTTTCGTGCTGATCCTGATCGACAGCCGCCAAGGCTTCACTCGCTTGCTGTGGTGCGCTCGCAGGCGACAGCTGGACAGCAGCAGGGGCCGCTTCCGCCAGAGGCTCACCCCTAGGTTCAGACACAGGCAAACCCATGCTGACCGGAGTCTGCTCCACCACCGTATTCGAGTCATGACCATCAACCAACGGCGCCAGACGTTGACGCTTTGCAGGAGGGGCAGTCAGCTCATCATGAGTCACTGCAGCCATAACCGGGATACGTACTAGTGGTATAACTTCAGGAAGTACATTGCGACCACGTTGATACCGATTCGCAATCAGGATCTCTACATAAGAGCGCTCAACAGTCCAGCCCTCGTCAAACTCCAATGAACGACGCTCTTCGATATTTCCAGTCCTTAAATTCAACATTCGAAAGCTATCCGAATTCTTAGCGAACCCCACAAACATACCCAGTTTCCCAGGGTTCTCCAACTTGTTGGCTCGCAGCTTCTTGGGAGTGAACACATGCACTACGCATCCCCACACTTTTAAGCACTTCAACATCGGGACGCTCTCCGAATCTCCGTGCGTAGGGGGTCTCTCCACCAAGAGCACTTGACGGACTCACGTTCACAACCTCCAGAGCATACTTGAAGGCCTCACCCCACAGACTGGAGGGCATGTTGGCGGTCGTCAGCAGACTCCGGACCCTCGCCATCATGACGCCATTCATTTTCTCGACAAGGCCGTTCTCCTCAGGACTATAAGCATTCGTCCACAAGAACTCTACCCCTCTCCCCCGAAGGAATGCTTTCATCTTGTTGTTGACCAGCTCTTTGCCTTGATCCGTAGAAAATACCTCGATGCGATGACCCTGCGCTAACAGCCATTCCAGGTGCGAAGTAACCACTGCTCGTGATTCTTCCTTCGCTCGCACGAGAAAGCCCCACACATAGCGTGTAGCCTCGTCCTGAACCAGTTGGAAATGCTGATACCCATCGTACGTACTCACGCCAACGGGACCGAAGTCTGACATCAGCTTCTGGTATGGGTCCGTTGCGCGTCGAGTTAGAGTCTTTTTGTACGACATACGCTTCTGCTTAGAGGCGATACAAGTCCAGCACTTTTCGTTCTGACCGCTGGTACAGTCTGCAGCGCTACCGAGTCCTTCAAAGCCAACTGCAGCTCCTTGCGTTACCATTTGACGCAAGGCTGGATAGTTGAGGTGAGCAAAGCGCATATGCCAGTGCTCAAACTCTTTTGCCCTTGCTGCTCGCGCTGCACTCCGATTTTTGGCGGCCGAAGTTGTCACAGCTCGCACCTCTCGGGCTTCAGCTGGCCTCGCATGAAGGCGATACCGGCCTCGAGTCTTCATCAGCTGCACCTTCGAACCATTTTTCGTCAAAGTGCAAACCCGATTGCCATTCATCTGCGAAAACTCCAGCCCCCATCCACTTTCTTCAAGTAGGTGTGAACTCAGCAGATTGTCGGGGCCAGTCGGCGTGTGAACAACTCCAGCCAATGTCAACAGTTCATCCTTTTGAGAGGACACATTCATTACTTGAAGACTTACATCCCCAATCATCCGTTCGCCTTTCGGCTGCCCATCAAAATCTAGGAAGAGGTGCTCTCGGTCCGTCCGTGAATTGTCCAGCAACTTTAAATCAGTGCCCACATGTACATCGGTCGCCGTATTCAACACCCACTCCATAACTCGAGGCTTTCGGCGACGAGGACCAACAACAGTCGCACCAATCTTGCGCTGTGTCAACGCATCAATTGTCCTCACGGCCCCGCCACTATCACCGCCCTTCTTGTTTTGGAAACGTTTGGCTTCCATACCAGCATACTGCTTATGGTTCTGCGGACCGTCATTCTTCTTCGGGTTTGGACAGTGTGCGCGGATGTGATCCAGCTCACCACAATTCCAGCAGCCGTCATTCTTCTTACCACTACCGGATTTGCCAAGGGGGTCCTTGCCCTTTGCTTTGTATCTCCCCCGACCTCGCTGTTTCTTGCCTTTTCCAGCATTGTCAGTGCTAGTATTGCCATTGCTCTGCTTACCTTGATTATTGGCGGCCTTCTTGGCCGAGCTAATACTGCGAGGCGTTTCCTCCTCCACTTTCTCGTCCAGATCCTCCTCAGCAAGCAAAGCATTCATCACTTGCGCAGCATTAGGTGTCATATGCTGTGCTCCAGGCAAAGCAAGTGCAGCATAGTGGCGAGAGAACTGGCGAACAACTTCACGGTGCGTCCGAGTCACATTGGCGAGCAGAATTTCAGCAAACTCATCATCACTAATGACCTTGCCGTAGTGGGACAGCTCTCGGCGCTGTAGCTGCATCTCTCTCAACCAGCCACTCATATCCATATCACGACTGTACTTGTTCGAGTAAAGCTGCTCGCGCGCAAAGATCTAGTTGGCGAACTCACGTTTCGTCTGTTTATTCTCGAACCTTATCCACATCTCCCTTGCTGACTTCTCATGACAAATCATCTCTGCATCACCTTCCGGAACTCCACGCAGGATGGCTTCCCTCGCCGCATTGTCACGAGCGTCAAACTCTGCTTGCCGGTTCACATCAATGAGCGGGCGGACATCACTGCCATCAATGATGCCCCACAAACCTAAGCGAGTGAGATATGTCTGCAGCTGCACTGCATAAAGATCGAAACTGCTCTTCATAACAGGCGGCTTGTTCGAGATGTCCTTGATTCCAGGCACTCCACCTCCAACGTGACGTACAACAGGAGCACTTATTGCTGGCGCTGCACCCACAGCAGCAGCAGGATAACCATATCCATACATCGCAGGTACCCCTGAAGGCGTAAGCCCGTAACCAGCTGCTGCTCCAGACAGCGTCGCGGCGTTCATGCCAGCCATCGCTGGTGCCATGCATGGAACTTCACTGTTCGTCACATTGGGAAACGTGAAACCGCCAATCATATTGCTAACGGCCGACGTAACCACTCCAGTAGGCACCGTAGGCGTATTCACCACACCACTAGTCACCGTAGCCATGCTGGTGCTCGTCAAACCACTTCCAACCGTAGTTGCCGTAGCGTTCGTCGTAGTCGTAGTCGTACCCGCAGCTGACGTAGCACTCGTCGATTGTGACGTTGCCATTGGGAGACTGGCAACTGAAGCTTAAGAGCGTTGGCCCTCCAAGCTTCTCGCGCTTGGGCTCAGTACCTGTGACGATAAGCGCAGAAGACCACGACGCACTGCTCGCCCACTCAGCGTATTTGGGATTGCGAGAGAACTGCACCCGAGTGCAGTCTCAATTATCAGTAGGCTATAGTATGCATTACTTAACTTAAAAGTGAAATACACTGGAGCTTCAACTGCGACAGGAGGCAACAGGAACACGACCGAACCCACGGCCGGGTCACAATACTTCACAAGTACTTTCGGATTTTTTTCGCAGCAGTAGCAGCACTAGAACTAGCGCCGCCAAGCCAAGCCAAGCCTGCCTGGACACTTAGCAGAGCCCCGCCGCTCGCTACTCTCCTCCCCACAACCAACGTAAGCACGAGACAGCCAGCCAGACAGCCATGCACGGGCGGAACTGCTAGAGCTAACCACATCTGCGCTTATCGTCTCCCCCTCTTGTCGCCCTGAATAAATATGTTTTTTCACAGTAATAATATATAAGACGCCCTGAATAAATATGCTTTTTCACCGGAATAATGTTTCACAGGTTAACCCGCTCGGGTAGGGCCGGTTACGATGTAACTGATCAAAGATATGGAGGAGCGGTGGGAGTTCCTAGCGCGCTGGACGGGCGCGTTACGCGGTCGCATTAGCTACTGCTGGCCGGGGGACATCGAGGAGCTCTGGACGCAGCAGAGACGCATCCTTATTCTACGCCCCCCTGCTCGATTCGAGGACACCAACGTCGAGAAAGAATTAAGCAAAACAAAGGAAAAGGAGTATTTGACCCAGCTCCAGGAGTTTCGAGAGGCTTTGGCTCTTTTGGCCGCTGTGGCTCACATGGATAAAGTCGCTTAGAGGTACTTGCTGGAGCATCACTGTGGCGTGAATCTCGAGGTGGATGGCGATGAAATTTTCGAGGAAGAAATCCCCGTTCGGTTTCAACTGGATCTGTGGAAAGGGAGGACGAAATATACGTACCCTAAGAAGCTCAAAGATGACCTCGTCCGGTGGTTCGGAACATCGCAGCGATCGGATGCGAGTGAAGATTTTCTGGAGACGCTGCAGCAGATCGCAGACGTGGCTGGTAATTTACCAACGGAGAAGCCAGGCGTGGACATCGCGATTCCAGTGAGTGTGTGCTTTTCTCTTGTCATAGCAGATGGAGACAGTACGAAGCCACTGGAAGATATGTGGATTGCGGAAATGGTCGCTCAGAAGAAGTGGGAGGCGTTTGACGACGTCGACGTCGAGCCTGGTTCACTGCGTTGCACTTACAAGCTGGAGCCGATGGTTGCCAACTTTGCAAGTCTCAAGTTTTCGAGCGAGAGAGTGCATTTGTTGAAGACTTTGGTGCGGGATAACGTCCGGTTTTCGTGCTTGTCCCTTTTTGCTTCCTTGGTCTACGAGCTTGATATTGATGCGTTTGCTGTTACTCAGAAGCTTGGGGAGCTGATGAGGTGCATCTTCAAGAGTGGTCAACGCCCTCTCAAGCTTGAAAGCACAGCGGATACAACGTCGGGTGAGATGTCGCCGCTACAACTTGACTCGATTGACCTTAATTGTATCTACAGGCGGCTGTACGCAGACGGTGATAACGAGTTTGAGGCTGTGTGCTCCGCTATGGTAACCAACCAAGCAACCAAGAACCTTACACTGCGCATGTATTTGGAAGGAGACATCAGTGCCAGGAGTGGTGGTGTACACATGTGGAAGTGGCTGGCGTACGCCTTCTTCTCAGAGCGAGCCCGACAATCCTCAGCGATCGAGTCGCTGGCATTAGCTGGAATTGAGAGCATTAGTATCGCAAATATGGAAGCATTTGTGTCCATCCTATCATCAAGCCACCCGGAAGCAGACCTCTTTGGGTGTCCACGTGGCCGAGTTCCAGAAAGAGATGCAACGCTCAAGCCGAGAAGCTTTATTTACTGGTGGCTTGCGATCAGTAGTCAGCTGGATGGCGATTTCGACCCGCTGGCCTTTAACGATTCGATACGCTCAGTTCGGACCTTCAGCGATGACGGGGAAAGTGATTTGGTAAACGCGATGGTTCCAGGATTTGGCAGATGCCTGGTCAAGCGCAGTGATCTCGTGTTTTCAAGTACCGAAGCAGCAGTAACAGCTCATCAAGGAGGCATCTCTTCGCTTTTCCTTGTCTGTCGCGAAGGAGAGGGCTTCAATTCCGGTGGATTGCGACTTCTTTTAGGCTCTGTGGGGATGTCTCTGAAGAAGTTGACGCTGAGGGGGCCAGAGCTCGAGATTGATACCAACATGGTTTTACGCAGCTGCCCCAACCTGGAAGAGCTGGCTCACTACAGACGCCGAGTCGCGATTCGACTCGATTTCGGTTGCTACCAAGCGAGCTGGGGGCCTCTTCCCGTGGTGAACGGTGACTGGGATGACATTGGTTGGTTAATGAGACGCTTAAGTGATGCCAGTTCACCGCTTGTCAAATGCACTCGACGGTTGCGACTTTGTCTCTGGGACCAAGACCCCCGAGAAGTCGATGAAGATGACACAGTCTTGGCCGACATTGACAAAATCGCGGATATGCTGGAGGTGAACCACAACCTCGAGTACCTTGACGTGGTTGTGCAAGACTATTCTCCTGCCGAATTCAACAAGTTGCGGAAGTTTCATCGGACACCGGGTAGTCGAGCTCTTAAACTCTCGGCAGCATCCAAGGCCGCGTTTCTGAGCGTGTTTCCGCGCTATGTATTGAACGTAACAAGCAAAAGAGGGCGTACGGACGTTGCATCCTGCAGGTTGGACGAATATGTGCTGTCCAACATACTTGCGTTTGCGGCTCCCCCCGTTCTCCGCCAAGTGTACGTTCGGTTGCCGAGGGTGCATGAGGAAGACGACGATGACACTGCCGTCCTCATTTAATTAGTGTCAGAGCTGTGGGATTCCTATGACAGAAGCATTTCCGCGGTGGAATTTTCGGGTGGGGTACAATCAAGGGCGATTGGTGTCGTAGTGACAATTGTTATACTTGCTTGCCCACATAAAAAGGAAGAAATCTCGACCTCTAAGCGGCGTGAATGAGTAGTTCTGCTCTGTGTGACAGATCACGGGGTGCGACTAGTGCGGCAACAGCCCTAGATTTTGCAGCAAGACGTGGCCACCTCGACAATGTCCAGTATCTCCACAATTTGTCCGTTGAAGTTTCGAATTGTTGGAAGGCAGTCTTTATCTAGGGCGTACCGGTATGCAGTCGTATCCGTGAGAAAAAAAATGCAACGTGAGTTTAACTTTCATAAAATTTGTGGTGTTTATTTTTTTCCTCAGGCAATTACGGCGTTCATACATGTACTGTATGCAAGCTAATGATTAGCACGGGCGGATCGTATTTAGGTGAGTACAGTTTCTCACGATAGCTGGGAGCTGTAGGATATTTATTTCATTTTGTAAAGTTGGATTGTACTGTAGACTACCTACGGGTGCGCTTTTATCCAGACGATGCCTAGGTTGCTTGGTTCCATCCGTCGAAAGGATGAAGGTACAGACGTACTTCTAATCGACGAATGCATGTTCAAGAAGGACTCAAAAGCTCAACTCTTAATTGCCACTGGGATATATAGCTCTGATACCCGACTTGAGCGACTTAACATCGCTAAATGGGTACTTGCGCACCGTTGACTTCGCCAGTCTCCCCCGCTCTGCGAGCATATACTTGACGGAGCACAGGAGGAGCCGCAAGCGCGAGTATGTTGGACAGCACATGTTCGTCCAAGCTGCAAGACACGGTGGCACGTCCAGAATCTGCGCGCTCTCGTTTGTTGTTCCCCGGAGGATTCGACGGGGCTGGGGGCGAAAACACGCTCAGAAACGCAACTTTACACGCTGTCGAGAGTCGAAGAGCTCGATTTATCGGGGTTCGGTGATGCTTGCGCAAATCGACCGTGTCGACTGCGGTATCAGGCGGCAAAACGACGTCGAGGTACTCGAGATTGTGGTTCGCCTCTAGCATATGTGAGATCGCTCGAGCAGTGCGGTCCATTCCGTCCCAGAAGACTTGGTGCAGCACGCGAAGCCGCAGACGACGAGCACTCTTAGCAAGCGGTGAACTGACATCGCTCAACCTTTGCAGTAGCTCTGGCACATTGTCCCAGTCACAATCAAGCGCTGGAAGAGGCTGCTTGTTCGCGTGATAGCTACCAAAGTCGAATCGGATCTCTACTTTACCTTTGCAGAGAGCCAGCTCCTTCAAGTTGGGGCAGCTACGCACAATCGCACCGGTGTCAACCTCAACGCTTGGTTCATTTAGCGTCAAGAGTTTTAATGACTTCCCAACAGCAGCAAGAAGAAGTGGTAATCCGACGGGTGCAGCCTCCTCTTCCTCGCTAAACCCCAGGAAGAGTGAAGAAACACCGCCATGAGCTGCTGTTTTTGCCGTTGTGGCTTCAGAGAACACGAGATCCCCACGATTGACCAGACAGCGGCCAAAACCCGGAACTAGCGCGTTCACCAAATCACTGCTTCCGTCATCGCTGAAAGTACGGACCGAACGTATGGGCGAGTCGAATACGAGTGGGGCGAAATCCTCACTGAGTTGGCCATCGCTCGTAAGCCGCCAGTAAATGGGACTTTGCTCCTTGAGGGTTGCATCTCTTTCTGGTATTTGGCCACGCGGACAGCCAAATAGATCTTCTTCGGGGTGATCGGATGATACGATGGACGTGAAGGTTTCCACGTCTGCGCTGCTTAAGCTGTCAATTGAGGTGAGCGCTAGTGTCTCGAGCGCTGAAGATTCTCGCGCTCGCTTCGAGAAGAACGCGTAAGCGACCCACTTCCACTTCTGTGCGCTGTCGCCGTGCCCTTCGTCTGGGTTTACTTGCAGGTACATCGAAATCTTCTTGGTAGTCTGGTTCGTCACCAAAGCCGAGCACATCGCCGCAAAATTGCTGTCGCTGTCACAATTCAGATCAATCGCTCCAAATTGTAGAGGACGCGACTCGTCCCTAGTTGTATCTGGGTAGTAGTTCGTGTATGACAGTTCGCGAGGACGCGGTTCGCTGTCAAAGATGCACCCCATCAGTTCCCCGAATTTATGTGTTGCAGTAAACCGATCTTGGCGAAGCCCGTCGACCAAGCGCGTCCAGATGGACACGTACGAGAACGAAACGCTGTTCTGCACCAGCGCCTTCATCAAGTCCACCATCTCATACGTGATCACCGAGTCTCCAAAGTCCACAACCATCAGCTCCAGCTTAAACGTGCATCGCAGAGATCCAGACGGAACGGCAATATGCCTCGTTAAACCATCAAACGTCTCCCACTGCTTCTGAACCACCATCTCCGCAGTCCAAATGTCTTCAAGCGGCTTCAGATCTCCACTAATCGTTGCAAAATTTCCAGCAATGGCCGAAAAATACACTGTCACTGGCATCACAAGGTCCACGCCGGGCTTGTTCGTCGGTAAATTACCAGCCAAGTCTGCAATCTGCTGCAACGTCTCCAGAAAATCTTCGCTCGCATCCGCTCGCTGCGATGTACCGAACCACCGAACGAGGTCGTCTTTTAGCTTTTTGGGATACGTGTACTTTGTCCTCCCCTTCAGCAGATACAGCTGGAATCGAACAGGAATCTCTTCCTCGAAAACTTCTTCGCCCTCCACCCCGAGATTCACGTCACAGTAATGCTCCAGCAAGAATCTCCACGCGACTTTATCCACGTGGCCCACAGCGGCCAATAGAGCCAAAGCCTCTCGAAATTCCTGGAGCTCAGCTAAAAATTCTTGTTCCTTCTTTTTGGGTAACTCTTTCTCAACATTTGCGCTCTCGAAGCGGGCAGGCGGGTAGACTTCGAGGAAGCGCTTCTGCTGGGCCCAGACCCCCTCCTCAGTCTCCGGCCAGCGGTAGATGATTCGCCCACGCAGCGCGTCGGTCCATCGCGCGAGGAAGCCCCATCGCTCCTCCATCGTCTCCATTTTTGGCTTGGTAGGGTACTAGTACCGGTACACGCCATAGTAACCGTTTTTTTGGTAATTTGATGCGTAACCCTACTCAAAAGTTTTTTTTTTTAAATAACTCATTTTTTGGGACGGGAAAGAACCAGAAACAAATATTTTGACGAAAGATGGAGCAACGCTGCTGGGAGTTCCTCGCTCCGTGGCGGAAGGCGTTAAAGCCCTGCATTAGCTTCACCCTTCGAGAGACTGCCACTGTAACGAGTATGTCTGGCAAGTCTCTGATGTTGCTCTCACTGTCACCATGCCGACCCACCGAGGCTCGAGCCAAAACGAAGCCACTTTTCGAAAAGAATTCCAAAAGATGCAGGAGGCGCTGGCGCTGCTCGTAGCAGCCGAGCACGCAGACTACCTCGTGTACGATGACATCGTCACGTATTGTTGCGGGGTCAAGCGAAGCAGACCTGGAGAAGAACTCGACGCGGCGTGGATAGCGACGAAGTTCTTGGTCGATCTGGATGTGAACGGGTACGAGAACCAGATCGATGACGAGGCTATCGCGTATGATCTCGTGCGCTTCTGCGGCACGCATCAGCGTGGGCACCCCAGCGAGGAATACCTGGTGGCTTTGAGTCAGATCGCAGCTCTTGACAAGAACTTAGAGCCAGGGGGGTGCCAGCCGTGTATATCAAAATTCCGGTGAAACTGCAGTTTTCGGGCTACACGGGTGTAATATCCGACCTGGCCTCACGTGACGACGCCAAGAAACTATCAGATATCGCCCAGGCGGAGAAGGAGATCGAGACGCAGTGGGCAGCATACTTTGGGGCTGAGGAGGGAAAGGCTTTGGAGTCGGGGACACTTCGCTGTACGTTTGTACTGGAACCGATGGCTGCAGATTCTAGCGGATTAATGCCTGGTGTAGGGATGCCTTCACGAATTGCAGACGTGCTTCGAGACGTCTACTGAACAGTAAGGACCGACAGATCAAAATTATCAAGTTACAGGGAATTCGCCGCTGCAATTTGTTGAACTGAGGTGCGAGGCGTCAATGCCGCTCATTTAAAAGCAATGTGCTCGGCGCTCGTGCTGACGCGAACGACGAAGA
Source organism: Phytophthora melonis (assembly GCA_024211575.1). NCBI lineage: Eukaryota > Oomycota > Peronosporomycetes > Peronosporales > Peronosporaceae > Phytophthora > Phytophthora melonis. The sequence goes on along the minus strand of JAMXKT010000037.1, from coordinate 2,446,160 downwards.
AGCTGGCGCTATCATTGGAGATCGACCCCTTCGATCACACGAACCGCGAGCAATGCTGGAAATGGCTCGCGTATGGGCTGTTCTCCAGACGCGCTCGAGCGTGCTCCACACTCGAAACCCTCATCATCTCTGGACTAGGACTCTGACGTCGCTTATGGACCTACGCTGAGGACACTGGTACTGGACGGTCCGAAGAGAGTTTGTTCACGCGAATTTAACGAGAACGAGATTATTCAGAGTTGTCCGAATCTGATCGAGCTGACACTTGCTAGCGATATAATGGAGGTCCAGCTCGACTTCGGCGAATATCGCGCGACAAATACCCGATACCGGAGCTGACGGTTTCGTGGTTTGCCATACCAACACTCGCTGACTATCTGAGTGATCCCGAAAATCCTCTGACAAAGTGTGCCAGACGCCTGATTCTCTGCTCGAATGCTTTGTTCCTGTTCCTGGTCTGGAATCTGGCAATGGACCGAATTTTCCGTAGTACGTGAATGCAGTTGTGAAAATGCTGGATGGAAACCAACGGCTGCATACGTATCGGTGAAGTCTCCGTATTACAGGTTTGCATCAAACATCCACATCAAGCCGATATCTCGACAACGCAAGCCACTACCGCGAGACTGTATGCTGGCGTTCATGAGTGCACTTGCGTCGAGAGCGTCAACAGGATTACCAAAGGAGAAGAAACGCAAGACTGAAGAATCCGAGGAGACTGTTGTAGAATTCGACAGTCGTTTGGTGGCGAAGATTTTCGCGTTTGTGGCGCTATCAGTTCTGCGAGAAGTATATTACGAGTCCCCGCAGCTACTTGTGTACATGTATGTCGATCCACAAGGGCGGGAACTGCTATTAGGACCACATGGACGAATCTCCGAGACACTGCAGTATCAACACACGGTGAACAGGAAACAGAAAGACGACTAAACAGAGCTCCGGATTGTCTTGGGAAATTACTTGGTAACGCGAGCTGAGTGAGCATCTTGTGATGAACGCGCGGCTTCGTGTGAGCAGCGAGTGGCAATTGAATGCACTTTTGTTGTGTGGCAACCGTGTTTACATGTAGACTTTGACACTTTACATAAAATCCCGGGTAAAGCTTACCTTGTTGTTGCTTGAAGCAAGTACACGGATTCTACTGTGCATCCAGCTAAAATAACACGCACCAGTTAATGCATCGTCGGTTGTTAATTGCAAGGTAGCATCGCTTCGCAGTGGTTGCAGATACTGCGCCCTCACTATCTCGTAAGTGATGCGCTATATGTACACCACCAAATTCCATTGCTGCCCTGGCGTCTTGCGCACGCTGTATCAATGTAGTGTGTACAGTACCGCTGCAATTACCACAACCTAGCAAGCCGGCGACGTTGAAGAAAGCGCTTCCTTCACTTGATTTCTACGCTGAGGAGATCTGGAGGTCACGACCCGGCAACTGACCGACGTGAGACTCTCACTGAGAGAGCCCGTCTGATGCTGTAAGCTGCGACAGCTATCAAGCGTCAAGCAAGAAGAGCTGCTCCTCAAGAGCAAGACGTTTGATCAATAAATCCCTCCAGTGAAGCGCATCCCAAACGCATCTGGCCTGTTTCTTGATCCAACCGAGTTGGTCATCCATCACGACCATGACACGACGCACAGCGCAGCAAAAACGAGATTCTGTATGTAATACATGGGTTTCTTCTCGAATGGGGCTATACTGTACACCTAGAGGACAGCCTCGCATCAGTGTCCACTCCATCTGCTTACATCTACGTACAAGGAGCTCCTTGGCTTGCTGTAGTGTATGTACGCGTTGAGCCTTGCCGGTGCTGGTGTACACTGTACAGTGGTGCTTGGACAGTTTCTCGACAAAGACGGACGAACTTCAGAAAACTCATCACTGTGTCAACGTGGACGTTGAAGTTGGAAGCGATCAGGTGCGGGGAGGTGCCATCTCAAGCGCAGAGATCAAGCGAGAAGTGGAGTATTATCTCGACAAGTACAACGGAGTTGGCTATAACTGTTGAATTATAGAGCTAGTTACGTATCTTCACACGAATAGCGTCGATGAGCAGCCTTGATTGTTCACAGGAGCAGGTTACTGTACTAAGTCTCGATGGTTGCTGGTTACCTGGTATTAGAATGTACAGTATTGTCCCTTTCACTAATTTTGCCGCTCTACAATGACTTCTTAATCTGACTTAAGGGGTGGTTAGGTTAAGGATAATCTGGGATTATCGATTTTCCAAAAATGACGTCGACTGGATGTATAAAATTAGCCTCGTCGCCTCCTTTGTTCTACCACCGTCATTTTTGGTTGTGGCAGTGCCATGCAAGCACTTCTATCCGAAGACGAAGATGAAGACACTCTACCTACTGTGTTTCACTGTGTTTCGCTGCTGCTTGAAAATTAAGAAAGGTGAGCCTTTGAGCAGAGGCGAGTGGCTCGGTTCGACTTCACCGTCGCCGACGGGTATGCTGTGCTACGGGCGAAGATCGCGTCTAAGTTTGAATCTACCAAACGCTCCATAATTGCAGCCTTCAGCTCTTCAAAATAAAAGCAGGGGTGAACTTTCACGTAGTCGTCGACAAAGTCCAGTACTTCCCGTGGCCACCGTGACGAGCGTTGTTTCTCTCGGATCTTCCTATCCACATTGCCCGTCGACTGGAAATGCTGCAACCACCTCCTCAATGTGCGTTTGTCAATACCGAGCACGTCGGCAACCAGCACAACGGGCACGTCGAACGCATACAGCAGGATTACTGCCCGCCACCTTAAGTCTTCCGAGTAAGTCATTGTAGCCGAGAAAACCCCGAATGACTCTATGCTTAGTGGCATTCGGGACTTTCCGTCTTGTAAAGACTTATGTTCTGAGCTATCTTTCCTTTAAACTGAGTCTAATCGGTAGCACAGGTCAGACGAAGCACCCTAATCGCGCATGTGTTAGTCTGAGTTTAAGAAGTCTACTTGGACAAAATGGGTGAAAGGCACAATACTGAGAAGAGACTAAAGTCCTGTAAACTCGGTCCCGATCAACGCAACGAGCGACTGTCGCAATGCGGTCCAAGGTCTCTGAGCAAAGCATCATTTCTTTCCTGGATTCCTGTGCCTTTCCGCTCTTTTCATGCCGAGCCTGTCAACTCCGAAGTCGCTCACTTTCCACTTTGCTGGCATCGGCGCTTATAGCAGAAGCATCCAGGATGGCTGACAGCTACAAGGAGGCCTCGACCCCCAAGGCGACGACGGCCTTCGACGAAGCCAACAAGGCGGCTGCGCGTCTGATCAAGCCCAAGGCGATCCTGTACACGACGGCGTTCCTGTCGTGGCTGCAGCCCTTCCAGAGCGGCTGGTCCACCTCGCAGACCAACCTGTCGCAGTACAACGACCAAGACCAGTGCGACGCGCGCCCCGTGGCCGAGAACACGTGCCTCATGTTCCCCGGGCCACTCCAAGGTGCAGTGGACGTTCGCCGTGAACGCGTGGATCTTCGGCGCCATGATCGGCTCGCTCTGCTGCGGCTACTTCAGCGACAAGTACGGCCGCAAGAAGGCGCCCATGGGCAACTGCGTCTTCATGTTCGTGGGCGGCGTGATCCAGGCGTCCGTGTCCAACATTTGGGCCTTTGCGGTGGGCCGTCTCATCTCGGGTCTCGCCTCGGGCACGGCCACGGGCACCATCGACGCGTACGTGAACGAGCTGTCGCCCCCGCACATGCGCAACACGCTGGGCCTGGGCCTGCAGATCTTTACGACCATCGGCATCTTGTTCCCGGCCATTTGCTTCTTCTTCGCCAACACGAGCTCGGGCTGGCGCTACCTGGCGGCTTTCCCGTGCGTCCTGGCCGTCATCTACCTGGCGCTGGCCCCAAGTACTGCATCGAGAGTCCGGCGTGGCTGCTGACCAAGGGCCGCACGGAGGAGGCCAAGCAGGTCATCGCTCGCCTCTACGGCGAGGAGCACGTGCAGACGGCGCTGTCGTGGCTCGAGGTCAGCAAGAACCCGGACGCGTTTGAGGAGGCCAACGACGCCCCCAAGAAGGAGTCCATGTTCGCCCCTCGCTACCGCATGCAGATGGCGTGCGGCATCCTGCTCTCGTGCGCGCAGCAGCTCTCGGGCATCAACGCCGTCTTCTACTACTCGGGCTCCATCTTCAAGTCGGCGGGCATCTCGGACTCGCGCATCGGCACGCTCATCATCGACTTCATCAACATCTGGCCCGCCTTCTTCACGGGCGTGCTGGCCAACCGCTTCGGCGCGCACAAGATGATCCTCTGGGGCCTGGGCGGCATGTTCGTCATGTCGGTGCTCATGACGGTGGCGTTCGTCATCAACGTGTCGGCGCTCTCCATCGTCTTCACGGCGCTCTACGTGATCGCGTTCGGCGTGACGCTCGGGCCGCTCGTGTGGGTCATGACGGCCGACATCTTCCCGGACTCGATCCGCGCCAGCGCGTCGTCGCTCTGCATCGGCATCAACTGGCTCTGCAACTTGATCGTGGGCGTGGCCTACCCGTACATCTCGGACGCGCTCGACGACTACGCGTACGTGCCGTTCGTGGTGCTGCTGGCCATCTTCTTCCTGCTGGGGCTCAAACTCGTGCCAGAGACGACGGGCAAGTCGGCCGAGGAGATCCTCGCTGAGTACGACTCGCGTCGCGAGAAGTAAGTGGGGGGACACGAACGAGCGGATGTATGACGTCGCAGAAGTAGGGGGCTAACCGCATCAATAACGAAATAATCTGCTTCATTATATTATCTTACCAATATTTCGCTTCCTTCCCTGATCAAGCTCTCACTGGCTTGACTGCTGTTCGTGCATCGCTAACAGCTTGCGCTAGGTATACAGACACTGAAGCACCAGCCTTTTCAGCAACGTACTATCAGCATCACACGCGCAAAAATATCCCTCCCTCGGTCTTTGCTGATAACTTAGAGCAGCTTGAGCTGGCTGGGCTTGCTCCATCAGGCAAACTTCCCCGTTTTCGTCCTAGTAGCTCTTCCTGGCCTTGTCAATTAGTATGCACTGCTAAGTACAACCAAAATACACTTCACGGAGCACAGGCGGGGCCGCAAACGAGAAAATATTCCCACCGCGTGGCAATCGAGACCCGCACCACTGGTGAACGCCAGCATACAATTATCCGGCAGTGGCTTGTGCTGTCAAAAGATCGGCTTGAGATGGAAGCTCCTAAAAATCTGAAACGTACCTGATACAGGGAGACCCGAAAGACAAATATCCCAGTCTTTCGTTCTCCTGATAGAAACTTTGTTGGACTATACTGTGCTCTATGGTGTTAAGCAAGCCTGCATTCAGCCTCGTTACCACTCAACCACAGAAGCACCAGCGTTTCGGCATGAACGGAAGCGCGCCCGGCACTTCACCACGGAAATCAAATTGACCTATCGTCACTAAAAGCGCCAGCATTTCAACATGCAGCGTTGCGTATCACTGAACACCCTCACGCTGCACCTGGGGGCCACATCAGCCTCTCCGCCACTTGTTCATCGTAATGATCTGGTCGAGGTTGCTGAGATGGCTCTGCCTGGAAGAAATACCCGTGACGCCCTTGCAACTGTTGGTGCCCACGCTCATCAACAGACATGATAATCTGCTGACTCGACTCGAAGTACACTTCGCGGAGAACGGGTGGGGCGGCAAACGAGAAAATGTTCGCCACCACGTGCTGATCCACCTCCGCTCCACTCGCTGCGGCTTGTTCAGTCTTCATTTTCTTGGTCTTCCTAGCTTCGGCTGCGGCTCTCGACTCGAGTACACTCAAGAACGCGAGCATGCACTTCTTCGGCAACGGCTCAAGCTGTCGACAGATCGGCTTGAAGTGGAATTTTTTGAAATCTGAAACGTATCTGATGTAGGGCGACTCCACCGACAGATACTCCAACCGCTCGTTCCTCTCCAGCATCCCCACAACTGCATCCACGTAGTACCGGAAGTTTGGTGCCCTACCAGCGTTGAGATCGGCAACTGGAACAATGCATTTCTGTAGAGAAACCTTCAGGCGCCGGGCGCACTTAGTCAAAGGATTCTCGGGGTCACTCAGGTAGCCAACAAATTCTGGAACCGAAAACCACGAGAACGTCATCTTGGGTATCGGCGCCTTCGTCGCTCGGTATTCACGAAAGTCGAGCTGCACTTCGATGAGTTCTCTCACAAGGGTCAGCTCCAGCAGGTTAGGGCAGCTCTGGATAATCGCGTTGTCATCGAAATCGCGTGCACGAACTTTGTTCGGACCGTTCAGTGTTAACACAGTCAGCGAAGGCCCAATCGCTTTGATAAATGGAGCTACCACCACCGTCGTCGCAGTACCCGACTCGGGGAACTCAAGCGTAAGCGATGTGATACCACCTGAACTCCTGTTTGGGTTTGTAGGGGCTTCACCGTTGAATTCCAAGTCGCAGCGCTTGACTTGGCAACGACCAAACCCGGCAATCAAAACGTCCACCCACTCGCTCGTGCCGTCATCGCTAAACGTCCGCACGGACTCGATAGACGTGTTCTGTGTGAGAAGACGCGAGTTTACAACCGGCTGCCCCTCTTGATCGAACTCCCACCTAATCGGAGCTCCAGACGCCAGGGTTGCGTCTCGCTCCTCTATCGCCCCACGAGGTGTGCCACATAGCGTCTCCTCTGGGTGCTCCGACGTTAACACGGAAGTAAAAGCACGTACATCAGCTGCAGTCAGCCTCGCTATGCCTGGTATAATGAGATGTCGGAGTGAGGAGCAAGTACGAGCTCTGTCGGAGAAGAGAGCGTACGCGAGCCATTTCCACCAGTGACTTATGTTAATGCGTTCGTCTGCGTCGATCTCCAGGTCCAGCGAAAGCTTCTGTGTCGATCGCGTAAGCACCAGCATCGAGCACATCGCCTCAAAGTCCCGAGCTGACATTGTCGCCTCACACGCCAGTTTAAGAGCTTTGAGCCGCGAAAACTCTGGATCTCGAGTTGCGGGAGAACGCTCCACGAGGTAACGAATGTGGGGAAGCTTCGAGTCGTGCCCCTTGCTTGTCAGCAGATGCCTCAGAAGGAACCCGAGGGACTCTCGAGCTTCAAGCTCGTGCTCTGGATCCTCATGCTCAATACTCAATGTGATGTCTAGAAAGGAGAACCACACGCGGTTCCTCAATAGCCGCCCAACTGCTTGTGCAACTCGTGGAGTCATTGAGCTGCCGAACTCCGTGCGAGATCCAAACCCGTTGAAATCAGCCGCCATCGGCTCCAGCACAAACGTACAGCGAAGTGCTCCAGGCCCAAGAGCCTTCTCCTCCTCATTGTACGTCGTCCACTGCGTATTAATCTCCTTCTCAGCCCTCGCAACGCCTGAAATTATCGCAGCGTCGTTGCGTTGCCAACTCCAAGCGGGCATTCCTGTCATGTAGCTCGAAAACTGCAGCTTCACTGGAATTTTTATCTCCACGCCAGCCTCCCCTGGTTTCAAATTCTTGTCCAGAACCGCAATTTGATTCAACGCCGCCAGATATTCCGCGCTGGGGTGTTCGCGCTGATACGTACCGCAGAAGCGCACGAGATCGTACGCGATAGCCTCGTCGTCGGTCTGGTTTTCATGCTTCACCACGTCCAGATCCAGCAAAAACCTCGTCTCGATGTTAACTGTGTTGAGTTCTTCGCCGAACCTCCCCATGACGAGTCCACAACAGCGCGTGAGGACGTAATCGTAAGCGCGGGGGTCTGCGTGCTCCACTGCTACGAGCAGCGCCAGCGCCTCTTGCGCCTCTTGGAATTGTTTCCGGAAAGTTGCTTCATCTTGGCTCGAGCCTCGACGGGTTGGCATGGTGACTTTGAGGACGATGTCGGGGGCGGTCCAGACGTACTCCTCGGTGCTCGCAGTCTCAGGGGAGGCGTACGCGATACAGGGCTTCAGCACAGCCCACCACGGGGCGAGGAACCCCCCAGCGCTGCTTTAGCTCGGTAACGAGAGGATCTTCTTCCTCGTCCATTGTTGGCGCTAGTTCCAAAATGGAGCCAAACTGGGAAAAGGGTGAGAGAAAACGACCTAAAGTAGCGTTTTTTTAAGAGTCTGCACTCAAGTTTAGATTAATGCTGCGATATCGTCGTGGTGAACACTACTACAGTTTGATTAAGTTGAAGAAGTTGACACTGCGTACTGTGTCTAAAGCAGCGTGAGCTTGAGCGCCCCCCCCCCTCTTTGCGATAGCGAGGCCCGTCAGAGCCGCAACAAATAGGGAAATGCCGTCGAATGCGTCTTTCGCCAGTACAGCGGCCCATCCGCCAACTCTTGACACGAACCAACGAGCGATGTGGATTCATAAACTGCTCTGGGCGACGAATCTCTTTCATTGACTCTCCTAACGTACTACTGGGCCGCCTTCTTGGCACTCTCGACCATCTTGGCGTACGTATCGTAGAGATCCATTCCGCGATTGCTCATCAGTCCGGGAGACGTCATGAGACTGGCCTCTTTCGCCGCCTGCGCTGTGCTCAACCGTTCGCTTTTCCAAGCTTGGAGCAGCAGTGTGTCCGCAGTCTTCGTCCAGCCCTTCTGCTCGAACCAAGCAGACGCCTTTCTCAAGCTGTCCGCCACCAGTCCTCTCTCTTCGTCGTCAGGTACCTCCGCCGTGGCCCTCAAGAATCTCCTGCCGTCGGTCTGCACTGTTGCCGGCTGAATGTTCACGGTGGCCCCCGAGATGGTCGCTTGTGTGGAGTCCGCAGCAGCAACAAATGTTTGCCCACTGATAAGGATCGAAGCTGCAGCTACGAGGAAGAGTTGATACGCTTGCATGGCTTAAAGCCTTCCAGGGGACTGGGGGGCTTCAGCTGGAATCGGGAAATGATGAACGTCTGGGGGCTGTGATCCGTTTTAAAAAGCCGGATCTGATCATGATAAATTTGAGATGGGGTGCATAATCCTTGACGTCGGGGCTTGTATTGTGAAGACCGACAAAGATGTCCAGACCAGGTTAGCTTGATTAGTAAGGGTAGAAAACATATAAAAAGGGGTGTGCCAAATCCTAAATCGTAGGGTTGGTTGTATGCCGTCCCCCTATCAAATGCTAATCATTAGCCTAATGAGAGCCTTGCTTCCTAGGCTACCCTATCGCTTATGTCAAAAGCGGTTATATGTCAAAAGCGGTGCACATATTTACCATACTTTTTACGGTACATAGTTTTTACGTAATAACTAACTCTATTGCGAATTTTAAGAGAGTGCAAGGCAACCATTAGGGGCTGTTTCATTTGAGAATAGCGCCGGGCCGGAATAGCTATTCTACGCTATTCAAACGAAACAGGTGGAGAATAAAGCCCCCAAAATAACTGAGGAAAAGAATATGCGTTATGGAGGGAAGCACATGATTGGCCGGCCGCCATTCACAAAAGTCCCTCTCACCAACAATGCCACCAGCACTGGCCGCGTGCTCGGCAGTCGAGCGCGCCATGCTGAGGGCCCTAGCGGGCTCTAGAGGAGCACTGAAGATGCTCTACCCTGCCGCAATGAGCCCTCGTATAGACCGGAGGTTTCTCATCTCGCCACGAAGGCTAGGCGCACTCCCAGCAGCGTCAGCACGGCTGGCTTGCGGAGTTAGACGGAAAGAAGAGGAAGCCCCGGCCATGTAGCTATTCCCCAGGAATAACTTCTGAGCCAATAGGATCATCGTATTTTGCCGTATTTAAGCGGGAGGAATATCTCCCGCTATTCTTATTCCAGTTATTCTCAAATGAAACAGGCCCTTACGCATACTGGACAGCATGCCAGACAGCGCGCAATGTCTGCTAGACAGCAAGCAATTCACACACACACTTCCTTTTCACACGAAGCGACAAGACACCACCAAAATCAAGACGCATGAGCCAACACGTAGGACGCCAGAGGGTGCACGGCAGCGGTCGCCACGATACGCTGTATGTCCGTAAGGCCTACACGTACAAATTCAAGCTACGCGTCATTGAGCACCTCGCCGGCACCAACATCAACTCTACAATCGAGCGCTTCTTCCCAGACTCTGCTGGAGAATCAAACTCGTCGGCTCACAAGCTAATCTATAAGTGGTCCCGCAACCGAACACGCATAGAAGCCAACCAAGGCCGGCTTGCCAGCTCGAGGAGGGCACGGACACGTGGGCTCGGCACCACCCTTCCGCCCGCCACCGAGGCGGCTCTCGTGAAGTGGGTGAATGACTACCGCCGCGACGGTGTACCCGTGTCCGCCACGATGCTGAAGCTCCAAGCCCTCGAGATTGCTAAAGACCTACCAATCCCGGACGGCTCCTTCTCGGCCTCAAGTAGCTGGGTCAGCAGCTTTACCAGCCGCCACCGACTTTCCTTCAGGGCGAAGACGCACCAAGGACAGGAGGCCCCACCCGCCGCACTTGAAAAGGCAGCCGACTTTACTCGAGAAGTAGCTAGGGTTGTCGCCGTAGAGGGCATCACGAACATCTACAACGCGGACCAAACAGTGGTGTTCTACGCGCTTCTGCCCAAAACTACCTTCGCACCCACAGGATCCACGACTGTATGGGTGAAATGTGGCAAGAAGGAAAAGGAGCGAATGACCGCGATGGTTATGGGCGATATGTATGGGACGAAGTACCCACTGTTCCTAGTGATGAAGGCGACCCCGTCCCAGGTTCCAGCTATGCTGGAAGAGAACAAGCGGCTTCGTCATGGGTTTGGACGACGGGTGTGGTCCGAGGTGAAGGGGCTACAAGAGGAACATGCAGTGCAGATCTATGGAAACAAGAATGCATGGTGGACGGGGGAACTGACCGTCGAGTTTCTCCGGATTCATTTCGGCGACCGAACAGCGTTTAGCGACCCGATTCTCCTACTACTCGATGACTTTAGCGGTCACTGGGTGGACGAGGCTGTGACCTATGCTGCCCAACGACGAATCGTGCTCATGCGAGTGCCGCCGGGGCTAACCTGGCTTTGCCAACCTGCGGACGCTGTCTGGATCAAGCCAATCAAGGACCGGCTGCGTCGTCACTGGCTCGACCACCTACGAGAGCAGCTTGGCCGTCATCGTCGAGATTCGAGGGGGGCTCCGTTTGGGCTTGAAGCACCTAGCCGGGCTACCGTCACACAATGGATCACCCAAGCGTGGGGCGACATTCCAGCTGATATGATTCGGAGCGGCTTCACAAAGTGCAACATTGGAGAAGGTGATGATGCGTTCGAGGCAGATGAGGAGACGGACATACAAGACGCGATCGACAGCATTGTTGCGGAGTTGGAGAGCTGCTGTCTGGTGAGAGAGATTTTGCCGGAGACTGATGTTGTTGACAACCTTTTTAGTTAGATAGATTCCTACCTTAAAAATAAAGTTGTTTGAAAAAGAATGTTGTCGCTTGTGGGGGACGCTTAAAACCCAGAACCCCAAACCAGGTCGCTACTCCCGAAGGGGTTTCGCTTTACAAGTCGACAGAACTCAACCCCGCAATGCTAACCGCTAGGGAGTCCTAATTAGATAATATGGAAGCCGCCATGCTATATTTTTCTGCAACCTGTACGGACAACATGTCAAAACGTTCACTGGACGAATTCGGAAGTGTTTTATCGAATCAAATAATTTGAGGATAGATTCTTCTTTGTCATAGATGGTTTAACATTTTTGACGGGGAAACGGTGTACATTCCTCCCGCCTTTGTCATAAACGATAGGGTATATAAATGGCCGCAGAAGTGCTCTGCATCGTCCAGCAGGCGTATAAAAGCTATTCTTACCAAATTTCAGCCCCGTGAATAGTTCAGAGGCAGAAGCATATTGCAGTTACCCATCGGGTGTTTCATGAAAACGGTAGCATCGAGTCTGCCGCCCACGCTGGTATGGGACGCCGTTCATATAAACGAGCTACCCTCAGCATGCCCCGTGTCACCTGGGCATTCGAAGCGATTTGTTTATAAATCGATGGCAGTCTGCGGTATATGAACAGGGCTGGGGAACGGCACAGCATCCTACATATATTTATATATAACAAAACAAGGTCTCAGTTAGTAATAAGCACCCAATTCGTTCGATTTGCAAAAACAAAAGAGAGTGGTTCCTGTTCCAGACTAGAAAACACATGTGATGATAAACAGCCGCTAACCTAGCTTGCCCTAAACGTCGTCCTCGATCCGGCAAGCGTATACCGCTTGCTAGCGTATACCTCAGTGGATGGCTGGTAATAGTAGTTCTGAAACGGAGCTCTACGAAGCAGGAAGCAGCAAGCGCGTCAAACGGTGCGAGTGGCAGGATGCGCAGGGAGCAGCGAGCGGCGTGAGAGCAAGGACCCAGCGCTGCTTTCGTGGACGTCGGGGACAAGGTGGTGAAGGTGTTCACCGGCAGGAAGGCGGACTCGCTCGCTTGCACACCCCGCCAGCAATGCCGGCGCGATGACCGCCGAGGATGCGAGTGGCAATGGGTACGCCGCAAGAACAAACGTGTACGTGGTACGTGACTACTGCATAGACAACGCGCCTGGCATGAGATAAAGGCTGCTTCAGTTTCTAACTCGCAGTGACTGCGCGCACGTAGCTGGACTCCCACGCTGTCTCAACTCAAGTCTGCTTCAACTGCGAGTGCGTGCTTGTGGCTGAATTCCGGGACGTGGACTCCTCGAATCGAGCGGGACGTACCTTCGCGCAGGCAGACGGCATCCCCACCTGAATAGTGTCGCCGACGAGCTTCGGAGTCTGGCGCAGTACAATGGCACGGCGAGGGGAACGACGCAGGAAAAACCATGCCACGCGACGTGACCAATTGCCGTGCAGCACCCAAGGGCGATGGCTAGTGTAGCATGCTTCACGGCTGTGTTTTTGTCTTCAAGTCAGCGTCGAAACCTAGTGCCATAAGCGTATCGCCATGAATCCATGTAGAAAGTAGCCTCGTTTGATCTTGTTCCAGCTTTGGTCGCATGCGTCCAAGATGTAGTTATCTGCACATGTAGTTGTCTAGCGCATCAGTCACTAGTACTAGACGAAGCACGGGTGCAATATGTAGAATAGCTATAGTCGACAGTGTGGAGTAAATAGTGGAGGCTCCACCATTTACTACACACACAGCTCCATTGTGGAGCTTGTTCCCCCTGCACTTACAAGCCAGTTCGTGGCCTGCTCTCCCACACTACAACTAACCGGAAACATATACCCTAGCAGCTCAAGTGGTACGACCCGCTCTATCATGTCTGGATGCTGTCTGGATGCTGTCGTGAAGTTCTGGACGCTGTCTGGATGGTCTGGATGCCGTTCTGGATGCTGTCGGTAACTCTAGCCTCGTCTCATTTTTTTCAGGTTGTAACAGCAACAAGTGCCAAAACAAAAAGGACATAGTGTTCGGTTTTCACAATGTACACGGACCATGTACATGTACCGTATTTCGCATGTAGAGAGCTGCACCTAATGTTCACCTGGCAATCGTGATAAACAATACGTACTTAAGAGAGCGGTATACAACATCGTACATATGGTACCGCAATATTATGTGTACTACATCTATATTTTAATAGCCGGGTACAAAATCACCATATGATTGGACAAATATAGGAGAGTACTTCCGTGTGATTGGATAGTGCAAGTGCATCTCTTAAGCCGGTGCAGCTCTCTACATGCGAAATACGGTATTAATACATGGTACTTGTATATCGTACGGGCGCAGGCCCATTGGTAATTCGTCCAAACACGTAGCACCCCCAAATTATAAACCAATTACACGAATCAACTCTTTGTACCTCGTTACATGCACGTCCAAGCCGTGCTGTGCAGTAACTAAGCATCCATCTGGCACATGCAAGTCGATCACAGTACATGTAAGTACCTGTATGGCCACATAGGTAGAGGGGAGTGTATCGCTGCTCTAAAAATCTTAACACAATAATGTACGGGCTCAAGAGTGGTCTCTCGTCAAACTTTTTGGGACACTACTGTACCTATCTATCTTGTGATTTGGCTTCCGAATGCACAGTTGGTGGGTTGAGTCCGTCATCCGACTCCATAATATGTTTTTATTTATTATTATTATAGAGTGCACTGGTGTATTCCCTTCAAGATCCCTCCTGGACTCCAGACTGGAGGACGCCCACCTCCGACGCCCCTGATAAAACTCCGCGCCTACCGGTACATTTGACTACAGTACTTGCTCGCCGGTGCCACACATACCCTGGTGTACTGAGTACGCCCGACGTATTATACATGATGCCCGCGATTAGTTGCAGGAACTGACCTATATAGGTAAACCTAGAAATTTAGGTTGCACATTTCTACTATTTTTAGAGCTTCCAGAATTTGGCTCTCTTCCGACAATCCACTCGTCCAAAAGTCATGGAGCAGCGCTGGGGCTTTCTCGCCCCGTGGTGCGTGCCGCTACGGACTCGCATCACGTACAAGTGGCCATCAAGCGAAGAAGAAGTCTGGGCCGTCCAGAAGCGCTTCCTACAAGTAGCGCTGCCCACACGTCAAGACGCTGCCAAGGGCTCGCGGGATTTTCTGTACAAATCAGAATTAGAATTTAAGAACGCGTTCCAAAGGTTTCGTGAAGCGCTTGCTCTTCTCGCGGCAGTGGCTCACGTGGACCAAGCAGGCTGGAGATACTTACTCCAAGTCCATTGTGGCGTCCACTTGGGGGAGGAAGGAGAAGAAGGTTTGGAAGAAGAAATCCCAGCTCGATTCATATTTTCTATTCAGGAGCGGAACCAGAGGAAGATCCACAAAGATCAGTGTCTCGAGACGCTGGAGAGGGACTTGACGTGGTTCTGTGGGGTGAACCAAAGAGCGAGTCCGAGTGGAGAATATCTGCGAGATTTGGAGAAAATCGCAGCTCTGGACGCGAAGTTACGTGGGGATGAGCCTGGAGTGGAGATTAAAGTTCCCGTAGAGATGTTGTGTCCCCGTGTAGCCACCAGCAAAGCCGTGAAGGCAATCGAAGACTATTACAAGGCGGAGAAGGCAACGCAAGAGGAGTGGGAGGAGTCTGACAAGAGCGAGGAGAAGAAAGAGGTGGCGCATGGAGCGCTTCGATGCACTTTCGTCCTGCAGCCGATGGGAGCGGATTTTGGCGGCAGCGAGCTTGCGTTGGAGATGGTGCAGACGCTGGACGCTCTAGTTCGACAGAAGTGTTGGTTCTCTCAAGTCGCATCGTGGCTGTACATGGAGTCGAAGCTGCGGAGCAGTGAGCGTGCTGGGAAGAGTGCGCTGGGTCAACTGATGTCGTGTTTCTTTGACAGTACCCGTCGCTCTCATGAACGCGGCCCAGATATCTACGAAATCCCCGAAGGAGAGCTGCAACCACGACAGATAGGGGCCGTGCATCTGCACTGCGTTTCAGTTCTCAAAGCCCCCGAGTTTGCGGCGATCTTCTCGGCGATCGCACTCACTCAAACGACCACGAAACTATCGATCCACCCCCAG
The DNA here is from genome assembly GCA_024211575.1 of Phytophthora melonis. Lineage (NCBI taxonomy): Eukaryota > Oomycota > Peronosporomycetes > Peronosporales > Peronosporaceae > Phytophthora > Phytophthora melonis. The sequence goes on along the minus strand of JAMXKT010000037.1, from coordinate 2,430,804 downwards.
GTGCTACCGATCAGCAACCAAGTCCTGACCGGAGACTGGTGGAAGTGGCTCGCTTACGGCATTTTCTCGAATCGAGCGCGTGCTTGCTCTTCGGTGGAATCGCTGGCTATTACGTCCGTTGGGAGCTTGAGCACTAGCGACGTCGAGGCCTTCAAGGCCGTTCTGGCTTCTGAGCACCCTGAGGAGTATCTGTGTGGCTGCCCACGCGGCGAGCTTGAGGAGAGAGACGCCACGTTGAAAGCTGGAGCTCGCGTTCGCTGGCAGTTCGACGACCAAGGCCAACCTCTTCAAGGCTCTCGTGCGATGGTGTTCAAGTCCCCAACGTCGTATGTGCGAACATTCAGTGACGATGGATCAAGCGACTGGGTGAACGTTATGATCCCTGGGTACGGACGATGCCAAGTCCAACGTCGCGACTTGAATTTTGATGATGCCGCTCCACTAGTTGGCAGCCCACGTGGAGTTGTGGACCTGAAAATTGCGTTCACCAAAGATGAGTACTCCTACTCGGAGGGATTGCCTCAATTTCTCGAGGCAGTGGGGTCCTCACTGGAATATCTAAGTCTCGAGGGAACCATGGATGAGGTGAACGAGGATGTGATGCAGAAGAGCTGTCCGAATCTGAAGGAGCTTTCGATCCTGGGCTACTTCTTCGACGTCCGCCTTGATTTGAGAGACTACCACGAGAAAAACGAGTCACTGCCGTTGATGAAGTGGAACTGGAATGATATCCCCGAGCTTGTTGCAGCAATGTCGGACGTCGACTGCCCCATATCGAAAAGTGCGCGTCGGCTTCGTATTCGCCTGATTGAGGACTGGTCGGGTCCTTGGACTTCCACACCACCGGGATTCCGTCGATCGGTCATTGCAACTGATGTGGCCGAGCTGCTGCAAATGATGGAGGTGAACAAGGCGCTGGAGTACGTTGACGTCGTGCTTCCTTCCAAGTACCACCAATATGCGGCCGACATTAGAAAACACCATCTCACGCCGATCGACCGGGCCCTTCCTCTCTCGACGGATGCCAAGACTGCGCTTCTAAGCGTGTTATCGACTCAGACAACGTCAAGTGGCGGCAATACAAAGAAGCGAAAGGGCGAGGAACAAGCTCAAGCTGGACTTCCGAGCCTCGATCAACACGTTCTCGCGAAGATATTCGCGTTTGCCGCCCCGCCGATTCTTCGCCAAGTCTACGTGTCCAAGCCTTCTGAAACCCACGGTTGGGATTCGGAGAGAACGCAGGTGGTCATCTAATCCACGTTGCTACCATAGGTGAGATTCAAGGTTTGGCTCGTTGAATCTGGCCGTTTAAGCAGCGGCAACATGGTAATTCAACGAGCATGAGGTAGATATATACTTTCATAGCCTAAACGAATACGAATACGGTAAGCTTCGCCCAAAACCGAACCGTTCCGGGTCTGCAACTAAATGGGTTTACGAGTACTGCTGTCTTCGACTCCATCCCTCGGCATCCGTACGTACATATGTACACCTCGCGCAGTACTGGGGCAGCAGCAAACGCAAGTATCTTGGACAGCACATGTTCATCCAATGCAGCCGCAACAGGTGCAGATTCCGTCCGCCCCCTTTTGCTTGGTTGGGCCAACACGCAACCCGGAAATACGCTCAGAAGTGCGGCTTTGCATGCGGCCGATAGTTTAAGAGCTCGGCTGGTCAGCGTACGATGGTACTTTCGCAACTTGTTGATATCCACAGACGATTCTTCTGGTAGAACGACGTCGAGGTACTCCAGGTTTTGGTTCGTCTCGAGCATATCGGCGAGGTTGTCAACGCAGGCCGCTGTTAGGTCTTCTTCGTCCCAAACGAATTGAAACCGATGCCGTAGATTAAGCCGCAAACGCCGAGCACATCTGGCAAGTGGCGAACTGACATCGGTCAATCTTTCCACCAACTCGTCAATGTCGCCCCAGTCACCGTCCAGCGCCGGAAGAGGCAGTTTGCTCGCTTGGTATTTACCAAAATTGAGTCGCACGTCGACATTAGTGCTGCAGAGGGCCAGCTCCAATAAGTTGGGGCAGTTACGCAAAACCGCGTTGGTGTCAACTTGCCTGGGGCCATCCAGTGTCAAGTATCTCAATGATGCCCCGACAGAAGCTAAGAGAAGCGGAAGTCCGTCCCATCCATCACAAAATCCCAGGAATAACGAAGTGACGCCCCCGCTACGGCTTGTTGCTGGTGTTTGGGATTCATGAAACACGAGATCGCAACGCCACAGAGGTCTTCTTCTGGGTGATCCGATGCCAAGATAGATGCGAAGGCTTCCATGTGTGCAACACTCAGCATACCAATTGAAGTAAGTACCAGCGAGCGTACTGCCGAAGACTCACGAGCCCGTTTCGAAAAGACAGCGTAAGCGAACCACTTCCATCGATACGCACCATCCACTCGTGCGTCTGCATTCATTTCTGCGTCTACTGCAAGATACATCGCAAGCATCTTGGCTGTTTGATTTGCCACCACAGCCGAGCACATCGCCGCAAACTCGCTGTCGCTGAAGTGGTCATCGCAATTGAGATGGATTGTACCAATCTGACGACGCGTATCTGCGTGGTAACCCATGTGAGCAGATTCATGCGGGCGGCGGGCACTGGTGAAAATGGCCGCAAAAAATTCTCCAAGCTTCTGTGTATCTGATTGGTAGAAAGGTAAGCCAATAGGAGGTCATTGTAGGTACACCTCACCGTAGGTATAGTGAAACCAAGTTAAAATAGATATGCAGATGTAGGGCGGCTGTGGAGGCTTCGCGAAGCTTCCATCCGCCTGAACTGCGGGGGCGGCACTCTTCGTTTCGCACGCCCTCCCCCAAGACAGCGCTTCTTCTTGATAAACTGGTAGCACTTGTTGGTCCCAGCAACCTGACTGCAAGAAGCCCATGCCAACGAACGCCCAGCTACGAGCCGAGATCGACCGGCTGAATCAAGCAATGGCAGAGCGCACGCGAGTGCCCACGAATCTGCCCAGGTTCACCGGCAAGCGGGGAGAGGACGTACGCGAATGGCTGTTCCAGATCGAGAACGCCTGTCGCATCAACGGAATCTCAATCGAGGACGCCAGTGCGCGTCTGCCAGGAATCGCCGGGTCAGCGATGGAGAAGCCGGCCTCGGGGTGGTTCCTGCACTGGTCGTCGACGACGAGAAGCGAGGAGCACACGTGGGGGATTTTCCGTGAGCATGTGCTCCAACACTTCGAAGCGTCGAACTACCAGGCCGTCTTGCGAGAGAAGCTTCAGCGACTCAAGCAAACGGCGGACATCGAGACCTACAATGGCGAGTACTCTGCTCTTATCTTTCGAGTCGAGGGCATGAGTGTCCTTGACCAGGTGCTGAGCTACGCCAACGGTCTCAAGCCTCGTACCCGTAGCTACGTCAAGCTTGAGAACCCGGAGACGCTGAGCGCAGCTATGGACCTGGCTATCAAGTATGAAGTTACCCACTTCGTGGACGACGTGCGCGACCGTCCGTCTCGTCAGGACAAGAGGAAGATCTCCACTGACCAAGCTCCCAAGTCCGACAAGACATTCAAGGGGAAACCTTTCCGGGGCAAGGGACGGTTCAAACCGAGGTCTGACTCCAAGCGCACGGAAGTCCGCACCTGCCATCACTGCAAGAAGCGTGGCCACCTCAAGGTCAACTGCTTCCTCTGGAAGAAAGAGCAAGAGAAGCAGGGAAACGGGCAACCACGTCAGTGAATGAGGGTCCTGGCGTGGCCGAGAGCGTACCCGGAACACTAAAGATTGAGAATATCAGCTTGAACGTTCTGTGCGGAAACCCTCTGATCTACAAGTCACGTCCACTGTTCTCCGTAACGGGCGAAATCAGTGTTGGTGACAAGTGTCTCGTCACGCGAAGCATGTTGCTGGACTGTGGGGCCACCACGATCTACGTATCAAGCGTTGGGTAGAGGAACACCGGCTTCAGACGACCAAGTTCAGCGACAAGAACATTCGTGTCAAACTGGGAGATAACCAAATTGTCGAGGCAGAATTGGAAGTACTGCCGATGGAGATCCTGGTTTCGGGTCTGGATGACGCCTACAAGTGTGTGGCAGTTGTCTACCCGATCCCGGACGAATTCGATTGCATCCTTGGAATTCCATTCTTTGAGGACACGCAACCACAGATCGACTGGAGAGGTCGACGAATTGAAGGAGCGAAAATGAAGACTCTGCGCTGGAAGCGAGCAGGGGAGACCTGTGAGCCGATCGAGGAAGGCGGACCGGTGATTACCTCCGGGCTTCGGAGATCTGTCGGGGCGAAAGGCCTGTCGGCGAAAAGACCCGATTCCTGTCGAGGTGCCGCGCTGGAAACGGATGTGAAGCTCACGGTTGAAGCTGTTGGCGACGCACTGCAGAAGAAAACCCCAAGTGTTGTTCGCGAACGACACGATGACGTGCAAGCTGGCAAGGGTTCAGCTGGAGACGAAGGCGTTGCGACGTCAGCGCGCGAGAGTACTGCCGTAGAGACTAGTGGAAGCAGCAGTACCCGGGGTAAAGACACCGTCGTGGAGAAGATGTTCACGATGGAAGTTGTCGACGAGAGTGGTGTACAGACAAAATACATCACGCGCAAGAAGTTGCGGAAGTTCCTGAGAATCAAGACCAAGACGATCGACGAACCCGATTTCATGTTGGTGCTGTCGAACGAGACGATCAAGCAAGTTGCACGTTCATTGCAACGCCGAGATCAGCCTGACAACGTTGGGAGTGCGAAAGCCCAACGCTATCTGGAGACAGACTGGGACACCTTCCGAGAGAATCCAGCTTTCAATCTTCTCACGGAGTATAAGGACAACGTGTTTCGTCCAGAACTACCCGAAGGTTTACCAGAGAGGCGTGATATCGAACACCGGATCGATGTGAAGGATCCAAATCTGGCGATGTACCGGCAGCAGTGGCGACAGTCACCAGAGCAGCAGCGCGAAATCGTGCGTTGGGTCGAGGACATGGTGAAGAAGAAACTCATTCGACCAAGCATCAGTCCCCACGCAGCTCCAACATTCTGCGTTCGGAAACCAGTTGGCTGGAGGATTGTTCACGACTACCGGTACCTGAACTCGAACACCGTGCGTCAGAGCATCCCGATGACGAGAAAGGAAGACATCTTGGACGCCATGTCTGGTGCATACTGGTTCTCCACGATGGACCTGATGTCCGCGTACTACCAGGTGCGCATGCGTGAGGAAGACATCAAGTTTACCGCGTTCCAAGCACCGAACGGACTCTGGGAGTATCTCGTTCTTCCCATGGGAGTCTGCAACGCACCAGCAACGATGCATCGGTTGACATCGAAGCTCTTTCGGGACTTGAAGAACACGAAGTCGTTCTACGATGACATTTATGTTTTCACCAAGTCGCCGAAGATCGAGGACCACCTGGACGCACTGCGAGAAACACTTGACATCTTGCGTGACAACAAGTTGTACGTCAAGCTGTCCAAGTGTGTCTTCTGCTCCGACGAGATTCCATGTCTCGGAGATTTCGTTGGGCGAAACGGCGTTCGGATGGATCCGGACAAGGTGCAGACCATCAAGGACTGGCCTGTACCGCGAACACAAGAAGAACTTCACAGCTTTCTCGGTTTGACTGGTTACGTTCAACGCTTCTGCCCGGAGTACGCATCTCTGACAGCCTCGATGTTTGCGCTGTTGAAGAAGAAGAACAAGCGGAACGCCAAGATTTATTTCAGCGACGAGCAGCTGAAGAACTTCAAGGAGCTGAAGCGCCGACTGTGCAACCCACCAGTATTGCACTTGCCAGACTTCAGTAAGCCCATGCATCTGCGTACCGACGCAAGCAAGTTTGCTATCGGTGGAGTTCTGTTCCAAGTAGTGGACGGAGTTGAACGTCCGATTGCGTACACCAGCCGCAAGATGAAGTCGGCGGAGCTCAACTATCCGACTCAGCAGCAGGAGCTACTGGCGATCGTCCACGCATTGGCCGCCTTCCGGATCTACTGTCTGGACAAACCACCAATTGTCGAGACCGATCACAAGAGTCTGGAAGGACTGTTCACTCAGAAGATGGCCAATCGTAGACTTGCTCGCTGGTACGACATCCTCGCGGAGTACCAGCCGACGTTCTCGTACCTTCCCGGTGCGAAGAACGGCATCGCAGACGCATTGAGTCGAAGGCCAGACTTGCAGCCGGAGACGAAGTTCTTCCACGACTTGCGGGTGACCAGCTTCAACGACACGTCCTTCAGCCTCGCAATCAGTGAAGTGACAGGGGACTCGGCATTGATCACACGCATCAAGAAGGCGTACAAGAACGATCGCGATGTCAAGCGATCATGACAGCAATCAAGCGACGCAGATCCAACTCAAAGCCGACGCGTGAACACCAGCAACACAAACAGTACCGCTGTCACTCCGAAGCGAACGGATTATTGTGGTACCAAACACCTGCAGATGATGCTCCACGGATTGTCGTTCCCAACGATGTGAAGTTGCGCCAGACAATTATCAGCGAGTGTCATGACACCAATTACGGAGGCCACCCAGGTGCGGAGCGCACGTACTTGACGCTCGCGCGCCATTGGTACTGGTCCAAGATGTTGAAGTCCATCCAGAAGTTTATCGCTGATTGCGAACCTTGTCGAAGGAACAAGCCGCGGCTGACGAAACCGCCTGGCTTGCTCGAACCCCTAAGCATCCCAGACGAGCGTTGGAGATCCATCTCCATGGACTTCATCACGGATCTACCCCGAACGGAGCGGGACGTCGACTCTATTTGGGTCGTCGTCGACCGGTTGACCAAGCGGTGTCATTTCGTACCAACCACCAAGAAGGTGAACGCCGAAGGTGTTGCCCGACTTTTCATCGACAATATCTGGAAGTTGCACGGAATATCGTCTCCGATCGCGACAGGAAGTTCGTGTCCGCCTTCTGGCAGCATGTCTTCAAGTCCATCGGGACGAAGCTAAGCATGACTGTTGCACATCGAGCTCAAGGCGACGGACAGACGGAGCGCATGAACCGGACCTTGGAAGAGTATCTTCGGTGCTTTGTCGGGCCACTTCAAGACGATTGGGACGTCCATCTTGCCAACGCTGAGTTTGCTGTCAACTCGACCGTCAACTCTAGCACCAAGCTTGCACCGTTCGAGGCCGATCTGGGCTACATTCCTATGAATCCACTTCAACTTACAACTGAGCAACTCGAGAGTGTTCCCAAGAGTCGACGCGGAGCTGAGTTTCACGAGCGACAAGCTGCGATTCTCTTACGGTGTCGCGAAGCGTTAGCCCAAGCCCAAGAACGGATGCGCGACGTCTACGATCGAAACCGTGTTGAGCAGATCTTCGAAGTGGGCGACAGGGTCTACTTGAGCACGCAGCATCTGGATCCGAAGCACTCGGGACTGCCCAACTCATCCAAGTTTGGACCCAAGTGGATTGGACCGTACACCGTCGTTCGGAAGATTCATAACCACGCGTACGAGCTCAACATCCAGGCTGGCAACAAGCTGCATCCCGTATTCAACACTGCGTCCTTAAAGCCGTACAACGAGCCAACTCGCTTGTCAAGACCAAGCGACGTGGTCTTAGCGGACGGCAGTATTGGCCAGATCGTCAAAGCTTTACGTGGCAAGCGAACGCGAAAACGACGGACCCAATATCTTGTGGAGTGGGTGGGCGAAGAGAAGCAAACCTGGGAACCAGTGGAGAACTTATCGCAAGTCCCAGATCTCATCGCGGAGTTTGAGTCCACAAGGCGAAAGAAGCGTCGGAAACGGTGAAGCAAGAACAGCTGAAGGGGGGCTCGAAAGCCTACATGTATTCCCGTATTACATCCCCTCTTGTTGCAGAGCCTGCTGCTTCAGGCGCTTCTCCCGCTTTTTCTGCGTCTTCGACTTGCGCTTGCCGTGACGACACTTGTACCCTGGTTGCAGCTCCACTTGCGCCATCCACTTCACGTGCTGAATCCACTGTTGGTAACTCAAAGGAAGAACGTCCACCGGCGGATTCTTGCGAGCATTGAAATTGTCAAGAGCCAGTAATTGCTTCTCCGGACCACGGTTAACCACGACGAAGCAGTGTCCGACATCATTGCGACCAGCGCTGACGACGTACACACCGGGTGCTTGTTTGCGGCAAACATCTTGAAGCGTCGTGATGTTGGCACTTAGCTCTGGAAGAGCGTTACGCAGAAGGACGTCGTAGTTCAGCGGCACACTCTTGCGCTGGAGAACCTTGAAAAACTCCGTCACATCGTCGCGCGACACCCCGAACTGGATGGCTTCAGGTCGCGTGTCTTCATACTCGTCCCACATCTCCATGGTGACAAGATCTGGCTGTCCGAGATAGTACAAGGCTGAGCGTAAGGCATCCATGAAGCAAGTACCGGCCTCCGACGCGGAATCACGCTCCGAGTTCCAATAGCAGAAGGTGCGCTTGTCTCCCGATTCCTTCCAAGCGTTTACCATCGCCATCATGAAGCGCGTGGACGGTTTGTCGAGCTGCTCCATCCAGACCCAGCTCAGCTGCAGCGGGGTGCCTTCCCACTCAACCAAGTAGCAGCGGTGCGGAGGCTTGCCCCTGACATCCAAGAGACGGACGATGTCGACCGCAGTGTCGTAGTTCCAAGGCTTCTTCGGGTCGTAGTGGTTCCTTCGATTGTTCGACGGGTGCTTCTTTGGCGCCGGCGGTAGCGGCATCGGATGCCATGTCGACGTTTCGTCACCACGACGCAAGCGCGAACGGTTACCCTGAGGCAGGCCTTCATCATCGTCGCTATCATCGAAAAGCCCGGATTCATCTTCAGCCGAGGCCTCAAAAGTTGCCTCAAGCGAAGGCTCAGCAGCTATCGCCTCCTCGACGGACAAGCCTTCCACATCGAGCATGAAGATCAACTCCTGGAGGCGCGTAGGTGGAGAAATCCCACCAGCCGAAGCAACAACCTCACGCGGGGCTGGCGACGCAGGCGGTGCAGGTGACGCAGGCGGCCCAGGCGACGCAGGCGGCGACGCTGGGGACACTGAGCCCGAATCAGGAGAGCCAGGACCGGGAGAGCGACTGGTGCGCTCCAATTCTTCCCACACACGCACCATTTCATCATCAAGACTGGAATCAGCATCGCTGCCTTCATCAGCAGCGGCCACGGCATCGACAATCTGCGCGAGCGCGACAGCACATTCAGAGTCCACCGGCGCAGCCGGCGTGGCGGCGCCAGGCGGGGGCATGGACGGACGATCGAGATTTGTCGTCGCCGGAGGCGACACAGGCGGCGATGCAGCAACAGTAGGTTCAGCCGTCGCCGAGGGCGAGGCAGGACTCACAGAAGCTGGAGAGCGCATTCCCACAGCAGGAGATACCACAAGCGACTCAACCACCAACCCAAGGAACCAATCCAAGCCTCCAACAACCAGGCCGAGGCGAAGGAGAAGCGAGGTCGGACTAATTCCTCGGGTGACAGCTGGACGCGTCGCAGTTCTCTGTCTTTTTCGGGAATGACAAGTCGGAAGGGCGCGCAGCCAGAGAAGGGGTGAGTGTATCTGATTGGTAGAAAGGTAAGCCAATAGGAGGTCATTGTAGGTACACCTCACCGTAGGTATAGTGAAACCAAGTTAAAATAGATATGCAGATGTAGGGCGGCTGTGGAGGCTTCGCGAAGCTTCCATCCGCCTGAACTGCGGGGGCGGCACTCTTCGTTTCGCACGCCCTCCCCCAAGACAGCGCTTCTTCTTGATAAATTCTGACGTCCAGAAAGCCCATGTTGTTTACCCGGCCAGAGAGACAGGTAAGAGAACGAAACACCACTCAGCGCCAATGCCTTCAATGCGTCCACCACTTGGTGTGTTACCAGAGAGTCCCCAAGGTCAACAACTATCGGTTCCAGCTTAATCGTGCATCGCATCGAGTCAGGCTGCACATCGACGTCCCTCGTGGTTCCATCAAATGCTTCCCACTCCTTTTGTACCGCAATGGCAGCGGCGCGAATGTCCTCCAGCGGCTGTGGGTCTTCACACATGCTTTCATCATCCTCGCAAAAAGCCGAAAAATACACGTTTGCAGGGATCACAACGTCGTCCTTCCGTAAATTACCAACCAGATCTGCAATCTGCTGCAATGTTTCCAGAAAACCCTTCGACGCTTGACGAGGTCCTCTCTTAGCTTTTTGGGACAAGTTTGCTTTGTTTTCCCTTTCAGCAGATAGAGCTGGAATCGAACGGGGATCTCTTCCTCGAAAACTTCTTCGCCCTCCACCCCGAGATCCACTTGACACTGATGCTCCAGTAAATACCTCCACGCCACCTTATCCACGTGACCCACAGCAGCCAAGAGCGCCAACGCCTCTCGGAAATACTGCAGCCCAGCCAGAAAAGTGTTTTTCTGCGTTTCACTTAAATCTTCCTCGACATCTTCGTACTCGAACCGATCAGGCGGGTACACTTCGAGGACGCGCTTCTGCACGACCCATACCCCCTCGTCAGTGTCCAGCCACGCGTAGCGGATTCGCTGGCGCAACACAAGCGTCCATGGCAATAAGAACTTCCAACGCGCTTCCATATCGGTGGGTACACTGTGAGTGTATCCTCCTCTCGCAGGTTACTTCAATGGGTTACTAAAAAAAAACCGCGTAACCCACATATTGAAGTTGCAGTTTTTAGGCAAACGTTAGAGTCGAATGCAGCGATGCTGGGGCTTTTTGTCCCCGCGGTGCGAAGTTTTGCGCGGCCGGATCGTATTCTGCTGGCCTGAGCGTGAGGAGGAAGCCTGGGAGATTGGGCACCGTCGGCTTCCACCCAGTCCAGAGTACTTACAGTACGGCGTTGAAGAGAATTTCGAAGATTTGCCTCAATTTATCAGCCCACTCTGTCGCTCAAACACTGCGAGGACCAGATAGACGAAAATTCACTTCTCAGAAGTTGCAGGATCTGTCGATAATTGGAAAGGAGGTGGATATGCGCCCGGACTTCTGCAAACGCTGGAAGCTACAGTAACCACGTGCTCGAGCACCTCGACGTCTCTCTTCTCTACAACCACTTGAGCAACCTCCTTGCTTCGTTCAAAAAGCACCTACGGATCGAGCGCTCGTCTTTCCACTTGAGTGCAAGCTCGCGTTCCTCAGTGCGTTTGAACCCCACCACTCTACTACGCGTACAACCAAGAAGTCGACACGTGATGGCTCATTAACCGAACGTTACTTGTTCGACCAGCACGTGTACTTCAAAATTAGGGATGGGCAAATGCAAATGGGGCATTTGTGCCATTAATGCAATTTGTGCCATTGATGGCATTAATGCATGGGTTCAGCAAAAAATGCATGCATTTGGGGGGATCTAAAAATAGGTGCTGATCAGGTGACCTGCTGACAAAGTGGATTGATGGTGCTGTCGATGGAGATGATTCGGGCGCAGCCTCCCCTCTCCGTATTAGATGGCGCCTGCTTCGATAAAACAGCGACGTGCGGTGATTGAAGAAGCTGGCGTAGAAGCAAGTCGTTCCATGGACGCACTGCCAGGGTAATTGCCCCCCTCACACGCTGCACGACAGCACTGACTTCTACACCAAGCGAGAGAGGTGGTCGCAGGAGACGCGTGCGGAACAAGCTGCAGTCTCGCCATAGGCATGGTGGACCGACAAGTGCGGCAAAGCTGCGGACCAGACAAAGCACTACTACCCGCTGCTCGCTCGGTTAGCCGTCTTGGAGCATCCATGACTTTATTCATACGAAGCGACGGAATCGGCTGGATGCAAAGCGAGTGGAGAAGCTTGTCTTCATCTACTGCAACGCAGGCAACAAGGATGCCAAGACCAACATCTTCTACCAACTCAACGAAGAGAGTGAGAGTGAAGACGATGATGAGGATGATGACACGGCGGCGGACGACAGCAGCGCGGGCTCGGACGACAGCAACGCAAGCCCAAGCTACAGCAATTCGTATTCGTACGACGGTAGTGAGGAACACAAGTTCGAGAGTTAGCTTCAAACAAGAATCTATTTCTGTCCGTAATAAATGCACTGCATCAATGCCATTAATGCTTTCGTGCGATGCATTAATGCCATCAATGCATGCATTTGCCCATCCCTATTCAAAATCTTCGTGTTCGCTGCACCTCGGGTGTTGCGGGACTCCCGCCGGGAGATGTACATGCACGTTGACGCAGATTTTTGAGATTTTCAATGCTCTAAAAATCTTATCTGAATTATCCCAAAATATTTCCCATAAAATGTGGGAGTCCATTTTGCATGAAAAGAGTATGAACTATGGGAGTCCCTTTTGGATGAAAAAGATCATTCAGCATAATTATGTCGTTGGCGGAAGTTGCCGCCGCGGACGTGGACGCCTCCAGTTCGTCCACCACCCCGCTCTTCGTCCACTGCACGTCCTCTTCTTCCTCCTCCTCCAAGCGCTCGACTAATGTCTCCTCCCTCCACCTGCAGCTGCTGGACGGTTCCTCTCTGTTCGAGGCCGAGGTCTCGGCCTCTCACAAGCCGCGGGCGCTCGACTGCTCGCCCCTCGAGTACCTTGCAGCCGTACAAGCAGCGCTGAGTCCATTGTCTGCGGGGCAGGAGCTGCGCTTCGACTTCCGGTGGTCGAGGGCCAAGCGCACGCTGACGCTCATGGAGCGCGCCGGGTTCGCGATGAAGTTCTCGGCCATCGAGTTCGCTCAAGTGACTGACGACGCGTCCAAGTGGCAGAAGTTGCTGCATCAGGTGGCAACGCAGCAGAAGAAGAGACGAGAAGAAGTTAGTGAGAAGGAAGAGAAGGTTATTAAATTAGAGAGGCTGCTGCAGCAGAAGGAGACGCTGCTGGAGGCGGCGTTAGAGGCCAAGCAGAAGGAGGAGAACAAGCTGTTCCGGGGCTTCTGCGCCGTGCTGAACGGCAAGAAGGACGAGATCCAGCGGCTCAAGAACGAGCTGGACAGGGCCCAGGAGCTGCAGAGTTATGGGGTGACGCAGGTGAAGAAGAGGAAGGTGGCGGCACCGAAGAGAGCGAGGAAGGCGACGGGAGCCAAGTTGAAGAAGAAGAAACAACAGGAGGAGGAGGAGGAAGAAGAGGACGTGAATATGAGCGGCGAGGACTCAAGTCGAGAAGACAGTGGAGGCGAGAGTACTGTCACAGAGGAGGAGGCTGATGACGATGAAGGAGACGAACGGAAGCGGGCTAAGCGAGACGCGATCCATGCGTACAGTCAGCTGCCGACGAGTCTGAAGCCGAGTTCGGTGCAGATCAGCTCTGCAGAGGACCTGCTGTCGAGTATGGACGATATTATCAAGAACGAGGAGGAGGCGAATGAGGCGACGCAGAGAGGGGAGGCGACCAGTCAAAGTGTGAAGGTGGAGCCGGTGATCAAGAAGTCGCAAGTGACGGAGCCGTCGAAGCCACGCGGTGCTGCTGCGAGAGCGAGGAACGCATCTACTGTCAAGACGGAGCCGAGCCCGCCGCTAAAGTCCGAGTCAGTGAAGCCCGCTCCTCCAGCTGATGAGCCGATGGACTCGGAAGAGGAGGATATCCTCGACATGCTGTCGTAGGAGTTTTTATCTATTTACTGCAGTTTTGAATGCGTTAAATTAAAACGTTCGCCCGGCGGCAGTTTACTGGTGCGACGCTGATGAGTACACCAGCAAGTATTTTCACGTTTGCAGCGGATCCTGTACACCGAGACGTCTAACCTTCGCTAGTCACGGCGTATCCAGTAACAATATGAGCTTATAATCGAAGATTTGTCGGTGTAGACACCTACGCAAGGAGTTGCTGGATGATGATGAGCAGATCGAGCAGCGCTGAGAGGCAAACAATTGGCCTCTTCCTGATCTTACGTATGACTGGAATGATATGGCGTCCATGTTAACCAAGCTGGGGGATATGAAAGAACCACTAGCGAAGTGCGCGCGTCGAGCACGATTTCGTGAATCGCGACGACTTGATGAACATTTTGAGCTACCTTCTGCAAATGCTGGAAACAAACCAAACGTTGGCGTATCTCGACGTCATCGCGCCAGGCCGCTATGTACGCGACCTTCTTGCCGCCGCATTTGGCAAGCACCACCTGGAACCTACGAATCGAACACTCGTCTTTCCCCTAGAGAGCAATCTTGCGCTCCTGAGTGTGCTTCTATCCATACCATGCCAAGCTGCTGCGACCACGAAGACGAAACCGAGGCGTCGTGCAGTGCAAAAAAACCGCTCGCAACTATCAACTGGATCAGTACGCGCTCACCAAGATTTTTACGTTCGCGGCGCCTCAAGTTTTGCAGGAGGTGGACATTCATTATGAACGAAGGACGAGGACCTGGGAGAGTTCTTCAATACACCCATATAACGTGGCATTTGGTCGCCTTAAGTTTCCGACTGGGAGCAGCCTCGTAAAACATGAAATTCGCATTACTTCATTTCGAAAATACCGAGATCCTGCGCAATGAGTAAATACCCGCAAACAAATTATCCATGAGCTTCGTTCGCTCTCGACTTTGTTCTATCATCTCTTTCCGCTGGTACAATCCGTACTTTCGAGCCTTGATGTCACGCAAGTTTGCGTACCCCAAGTCGCGTCCACTCTCTTTATTGTGGGTTAGTGCGGACTGTGCTCGAGGCTGCCACCACGTTCCAGAAAGCGTGAGACCTTCTTAGCGCAGCTACTATCTGTTTGATTGTGACTGCGGCCGTCTTCGGCCGCGCGCACATCTCGTACACCTTCAGTTCTCACTATGCGTCAGACGTCTTGGTCTCGAGCGCGGCTTGCTCGCATGTCCTCGTCGCTGGCGGTTTCTGCAGGCGCACAGCCAAAGATTCCGCGTTTTTGAAGCCTTGCTTTGTTTTATCTTTTAAAAAGATAAAACAAATCATGGGGCCAAAACCCCAGAAGCACCGCTGGGGTTTCCTCTCGCCCTGGTGCGATGAGCTGCGCGACCGAATGACGTTCCGTTGGCCCGACCTTGAGGAGGAAACCTGCGACGCCGGCCGCCGCCTGGAGGTCCACCTGCCCACGCGCCGTGACTCCTTCGACTGGGACGGAATGCAGACTCACATATTTCCGGAAATCCGGGCGCCGAGGACTGCGGCGTCAGTAAAACCACCACCGATTTAGGAATTACCAGCGCTGCTCAATCTGCTCATCATCATCCTGGAGTTGGCGGGGGCTTCTAGATGTGCTGGACTCTAGGAAGTTCCGCTTTCGAAGTGCTAACGATCATCGGTATTAAAAGAAATAAGTCAAGAAGAATAGCATGATGCATAAGTACCCCGTCCATAGTGTGTACGCCAGCTACCTGTAACCCACAGCATCTTTGTCTACACGGAGCTATCATCGAATATGAGCTCGTACTTGATGCGGCGAGACTTGCGAAAGTAGACTTGTCGGAGCACAGGATCCGCTGCAAACGCGAAGATGTTCATCAGCACGTGCTGGTTCAGCACCTTTGTTCGGGTCGCACGGGCTTTTGACCTGGTCGCCTTGCTCTCGTCCGATGAAGTGGCCATCGCCATGCAAATACTGAGAAGCGCGAGTTTGCACCCCACTGGTAACGGATTAAGCGCACGCCAGATCGGCTTGAGGTGGTGGGCCCGGAAGATTGGCAAATATCGCTCGTAGTCCGGATGGGCAGCCACTTCGAGGTATTCCAGGTGCTTGTTCTCCTCCAGCATCCCCAGTAGTGCATTAAAGTCCTCTCTGACGCGTCGCTCGTGGTCGCTCAGCTGTACAGAACCTTCGTCTTCATCCGAGAAATGTTTCACGCGAGCCCGGACCCGGCGCGCACACTTGGCAAGGAGACTGTCGTTGTCAGCAAGGATCGCTGCCATTGCCGATACGGAATCCCAGTTGCAAAGCAGTTCTGGAAGAGACTCCGCCTTTGCGTGGAGTTCGGTGAAGTCGAGCTGAGTGTCCACTACTCCCCCGGTCAGCACCAACTCCTCCAGACTTGGGCAACACTGAAGAATCGAGGATAGTCCGTCCCTCGATGCATCCAACGATAGCCGCTTTAGTGGGGACCCGATAGCACCAAAGAAGAGCACCAAGCCGTCGGTAACTGAAGGTGAATCCTTGAAGAATCGAAGATTGAGGGAGGTTATGCCTCCACACAGCGAATAAGCGAGCCCCCGCTTATCGTCGCACCCCGCGCTTGCACTGGTCCAGGCGTAGCATCAAACAAGTCTTCTTCGGGCTGGTCGGACGCTAACATGGAGGTGAAGGCCTGTATATCAGCCTCACGCATGCTGTGAATTCCAGCGAGCGCCAATGATTCCACGGACGAGAGCGCTTGAGCTCGCTTGGAGAAAAGCGCATACGCCAGCCACTTCCAGCACTTTTTTTCGGTTTCTCGCTTGCTCTCGAATGTCCATGCCGAGCCGCATCGTGAGCTTCTTGGTCATCTGCGTGCGAGCCACCGCCGAACACATCGCGCCAATGTCGTGAATTCGCAAGCCGGAAGCGCAGAGAACATCAATCTCGCCAAGCTGGAGCGGGGACCGATCGCCAAAACCACAATGGTAGCTCGTGCTTGCGATCTCCGGAGGTCTGCGCGTGCTGCTGAACGCACTGCAAAGAAGCTGGCCGTAAGACCCCACCGAGGGCATCAAACCCGCATTTAAAGTCACCGACAGCAGCGACAGCCACGTGTTTTGCTGTAGCAGAACCTTGATCGCTGGCCCCATGTTTTCACACAGATCGATGATGCCCAGCTTGCCAAGCATCCGCTCCAACACGAACGTGCACCTCCATTCTCCGAGCGCTGGGGCTTCGTCCTCGCCCGATAGACGGAACTTGTCCCACTGCTCCTTCACCATCCGCTCTGCGATTCCGGTGTCCACAAGCTCATCCACGCCATCGCTCGGTTCGGGAGGGGCAAACTCCACCCGGACGGGGACCTCAAACTCGAAGCCCGCTACTCGGCGTGGCAAATTTTGGTCCAGAGACGCAATTTGCTGCAGCGTTTCCCGGTACTCCGCGCTGGGGTGGAGGCGCTGGTGCGGTCCGAAGAAGAAAAGCAGGTTGAACTCGTGCGTCCCGAGGTCGTGAATGCCTCGTAGAATGCTCGTTTGGGCGTTGTGGTCCAGGATTATCGTATACCGAACCGGTATTTTCTCCTCGTACAGTGGCTCTCCTTCGAAACCAAGCTCCACGCCAGTAAATACCGCCACGCGTCGTAGTCCACGTGCGCTACCGCAGCCAGCAGCGCCATGACCTCCCTAGCCTTCTGGAACTCGTGTAGGAACCGCTCTTCATCAACGTTTGCATCGTCGCCATCTCCGCGCATAGGCAGTGTGACGGACAGTGTCCCCAAAGACCTGCCGCGCTCGGGGCCTGTGTACGTGACTCGGCTCTTGAGCGCGTCGCACCACGGCGCCAGGAACCCCAGCGCTGCTCCATCGTCGTGCTCGATCAGGAGCGTCGAATATTCGGAACTGGGGGAGCTGCCTCGCATCTTCGCACGGTGTGCAGCAGCAAAAAGAAAATCATCCGTTGCGAGGGTCGTCGCCGTGTTGCGGTATTCTATTCGAAATTCCAGAAAGCATAAGTAAGGGTTTCCACTCAGATTGACAACGCTGCATCCAGAGAAGCTCCACCCTTACATTTGGACAATTCAATACTAACAACCACTCAAGGTTTTTGAGGTAAAGGTATTGAAACTTAGCACCTCGATGTGTAGATACTCTGCCACTACGTCCACCATCCCCATGAACCAAAGAGATTTTGTACTGAAACTCACAGAGTGGAGTAACTCAGACTGGCGTTGAAGGCGCCATCGTACACGTCGTCGGTGGCGAAGTAGAAGTTCTGGTACTCGACCGGGAGTGTCAGGTTGAACGCCGGCAGTTCGTCCACGCAGGACTTGTCCAGCCCCTTGAGTTTGCCCTTGTTGCGGGCATACGAAGCCAGAAGCTTAGCGCCGCACGTGCTGCCAGAATCCAGCGGGGTCCACGCGATCGCTCCGTGGATGGAGGTGTTGAACGTGACCATCTCCTTTTGGTCTCCTTTCAGCGTGTCCAGCAGCGCCTCAGCGTACTCGTGCAACGTCTGAGCGTCCATCTTGCTGCTGAGAAGGAGAACGCTGGCCTGGCTGGGGATCGTGGCAGTCTTGTTCCAGTACTGGTCGCGCTTGTAGATGATGGGCTTCGCAGGGTAGTTGCCGACGTTGAATTCATCACACGCCGGGGATTTTTCCTTGGAGAAGGCGCAGTACTGCTCCGGCTGATTCGCGAATGTCCCAGCAGATGTGAGAGCGTTCTTGAACCGCTTGTCCATTTCAGCCTGCGAAGGCTGCGGGCGCTCCCACATCTCCGAGTAGTAGAGGAGGTTCGAAAGCAGCGTGGAGTCGAAAGCGCTGTCCTGGGATGTTGAACTGGCGTACGTGTTGTAGTAGGCGATGAATTGGCTGAGCACTTCAGCGTCGTTGGCTTCACAGCGCTTCATGCGGTACACGACCGGAGGGATGAGCTTGCGTAGGTCCGCATCCATCAGCATCGTACCAAACATAAGCGTAAGGGTAGCCGAAGGTGGAACCTCTTCGAAGCCTTTCACACCCTTCAATAGACCGGCACAAGTCGAGTTCGGATTTTTGTCAAAGTCCGCCAGTAGGCCTCGAAGGGTTGTCGGCACCGTGTTGGGCTTCTTGAAGTGGCTGCTGCAGGTTGCGTCCTCCTCGCACAACGCCAAGAAGCGGTCGCCCACAATGCCGAAGTCAACATCCCGTTTCGACATGTAGAAGAACTTGTCCGCTGAAGCTCCTGACGCTGTGGCAACGCCGTCCAAAACGTACCCCGTCACCTTCTTGGGGTTCAAGTGCATCAAGCGCTCCACGAATAGTGTTCCGTAGCTGGCGCCGTACACGATGGTACTGGCATCGTTCGTGTACTTGGCGATGAAGGTCGCCAAGTCCGTGGCCGAGCTTGTGACCGAGAACGCAGCGAGGTCGCCGTACTTTTTCTCCAGTTCCTGAGCACAAGCCGGAACTTCAGACGAAGCGAATTCCTTACCGTCCGGAGACCCCGTGGTGGTAGACTGCGCGGCAACGCAGTCCAGGTACGTGCTGCGGCCAAGACCACGGTAGTCCATGGTGTAGAGATTCGCGGTACCATTCAGTTGGGTGAGCACGTCAATCATCGCAGATTCCACTGGGAATGACAGCCACAGCCAAGTCAGAAAAAAATCAATAGAATAAAAAAACATACGGATCACACTTACTGCCTGTGGACGACGATGGTCCTCCTTGTAGGACCCAAACGTTCGTGGGTCGCCGCTGGTTGCCGGCATGCGCTTCACGAAGATGTCGACGGTCGGGTCGGCGAACTTTGGCGTCTTGCAGATTCCAGGGTAGCACAAGGGCGCGCTGAAGGTGGCGCATTCCGTGTACTGCCCCGTCGAGCTTCCTTCGTCGGAGAAGGTGTAGTCGGTGCACTTGAACCAGCCATTCAGTCGAGTCTTGACAGTTGCCTGTGGTGATGCCGAGGCCTGGGCGACGATGGCCACTAGTGCGAGGATCTGGTAGACACGCATTTGCCTTTTGTTGGCGAATTCGGAAATGAGCATGAGTGTTGAGGCTGACAAAGGAGATCGCTGCTTCGTCATTGACTGTTTATGAGTTTACGGGGTGTACCGGTACGGTATGATACAGCCGTGACGCACAATGTTGGAGCGAATCCTTGGCACAGCCTTGAACTGTGCCTGCCGACTGAGCGTCGCATTGTTCCAAAACCATACGGCTCCGAGCTGAGATTTGGGCATTGGCATCATGTCTAATGCGCTTCCAGCTTCTGTAGGCGCTTATCACTGTCTTGATGATGTCGATGTTACACCCCAGCGCTATAGAGTAGCCAAGCGTTACGGTTTCAACCTTATCTGTATGTTGCATGAGGCCGTAAGGTTTTCGCTATACCAGGCATGGTACATGTACATAATACCGTGCGAGCGATCCGAGCCCATCCCCAAGTGCATGCGCGGTAGGGTTTTGTGCTCGAGATACAAGGCTTTGTTGGGTACATACATGTATGCATGGAGCGTGAGTAGGGCCGTACATCTACAGTATTGTATTATTTTTAAGCTCTACGTGATTGTTACTGAAGGGGTGGAATTTCTATACCCACGGACTAGGCAAAAGAAAGATTGTATATCAACCACCATGTCAAGGTCACGATCACACTGCTTCTTAGTAGATTACAGTTGAGCGTCACAAAAACTACATGCTGTACTTCTCGCCATCATACATCTACATATATATTTTAATCCTTTGTCAAGATTTTTGTATTATTATCCTTACCTAAAACGTGCATCCCTTGGATAAAGATTTAGCATGCCGCACCGACGTGTCAAGGTGTGGGCATGCCATACAATATACAGGCCCATGAGAGGGGGAACTATATTATTGTAAACAGTTGGTATTACTGCAATACACTACACATCATCCGTATACGGTTGCAGTAATCTATAATATTATAAAGATATTTTCTTGAAGTAATGATAGTCAGCGTCAACAAATGAAAATAAAACGTGCCCCAAGATCATAGGAAAGCTGAACCCTGGGACAGGTACGATACATTCGACGATAACACGGCAACGGTAACGCATAAGATACAGTACACTCAAGAGCATAAATTATGATACATGTACAATTTATACTGGGATAGAAAGCGACGAAGTGCTGATAGCCCCGTGAAAACTGGTGATGAACTGGTAATAGGTTTTATGGTCAGTTTACATTGATGTCGATTGGCCGAGTGCTCTCGACATCTCGAGAATGATGGAGGTTACCCATTTTTGACAATGCGAGAAGAGCATTTGCAGTCTGGACGAGTCGTAGACAGACTTACGCAGGGTTCGTTTTTCGGTTTCGCGGTCGTCCTTTTAACTAATAGCGGTGCAGCAGGGCAGATGCTGGGGCTGCGAAGCAGGCGCAGGAGATGCCCGTAGGTCGTACGGGTCGCACTATCAAAGTACAGGTACAGTACAGACGATCCCCTCGGTAGTAATCCCTAGGATAGGAATACCCGCTCATCAGGAATATAAAGGTGGGCCCCAACGATTTCTGAATGACCGTCACATACAAAGCCAAGTAAATATTCCCCCTCACCCCTCAATCGTCATAAGGAATAAAAAATCACGGATTATGAATGTGTTGAGGTGCTTAACTATGGGAAAAGTCCATTCTGTACATTACGTCTGCAGTAGTCTAACCAGGATACCAGCTCCTATTGTCCATTTTTCGTGCCGGATTTCATATTTCATGCTTGCATTAGCATTCGGAGCTGGCTTTCAGACCTGCTAGTACCGTTCCTTTGAATAGAATGGAGCTTGGGTGCTTGCCAACATTAGTGAAATGGGGCTCAATACTATCGTGGCAACTTATTTTACACATCAGTATCATTACCTACATCATGCCCCACATGCCTTACGGTATTATATTAAATATACTTTTATCCTTTTCGGTGCTACCGAGGTATATATCGATATCTGCACGAATTCCATTCATGTCCGCTCATCGATTTGAGCAGCCTTTTTAGGTCTATGTAACCAAAAAACTGCACCAATATGTACCATATATGTGGTACATCACAGTGTACCACCCCATGGTACACCCTACGACAGGAATACCCTCATCTAGGAATAAAAAGTGGGTTCCCGACGCCATGACTAGCGAGGGGATTGTCTGTACTTATAACGAAAATTGATTTGTTTGCTTTGGACTATCCCTTTCTGTCAGTATCAAATGATTATGCATGTACTTATGCTCTTTGTTTGTGATATCTAAGTAGAAACTCAACTGCGAAGAAGGCGCTGGAGATGCCCGTGGAGCGTGCCGATTGAGTTTATCAATAGAGCCTAAAATCATTTACGGACTACCAGGCGTAATGCTCGGTATCTACGACGTCGCTACCTCCATTTGATATTCAAGTAGCAGATGCTCTCGTACAAGCACAGCGACGAAGATACAGGGGACAGTGGCAATATGTAACGGTATTAGGAATAAAGCAGCCCTACAGCGCAGTTGCTCTCCTACTGAAAAAATGCATAGTCTTCGCCATTGGCGCGAGCATTGCGCCTGGTAGTCCGTAAATGATTTTAGGCTCTAATGGCGGTCAAAGGTGAGTTAACCAATCCTATCCCAGCCTTCGCGAAGCCCTAGTTATGAGGAATAAACACATGCCTGCGCAACGATAGCACAGCAGGTGGGGTTCCTCAGGGGCCATACCCTGGATCGCGCGGGCCACAGTCATCCTTGCCACAACAACTAGAATCAGCGCTGGTACTGAAGCAGCACCAGCATTTTACACCACAGGCACCCCGTGAGGTCCGACTTGAGCGCCATTGCGTGCTACAATACGCTACTTCAGTGATCATTTTTGTATGTTTGCTATGCGCCTTCGATACTTGCAGATTGTATCCGACAACACACAACAACGCCTAGGGGCGCCTTTTCTAGTAATGATTGTTGTACTTTCCTCATCTGTTCGGCGGTCGAAGATTTACTCGACTCAAATGATAGCTTCAGGATGAAGCTGCTGCTAGACCGGACCGAGCAGATTCAAGTATGCACCCTGTAGGTGCAATGGGCAACAGTGTATTTGTATGAGTAGCTAGATTCCTACATGTCCTGGCAGTGCTGAAGGTTTTCTCGCTTCCTTAGCAGGCTCCAAACAAAAATGAATCATTCTCACATTTGCTCTCAAGTCCTCAAGTCTCCTATCGCATCCAACACCGACTACTTCCTCTATAAGCTTTTCAACCTTCGTCTCTCTCCTCGCCCTCCACGCTCCGACAGTTTGCACCCGGCTGGCCGAGCCCCGAGGAGTGCAACAATTGGTAGCACTTGCTTCCGTCCGTGGAGGATTGGGAGTACTTTCGTCGACGAACAAGAACCGGTGACCAGGTGCGAGCCGCCGCCCGCCTGTGTGAAGAAGACGTAGGTCGCCACACCTACCTGTGAGCAGTATGGAGCCGAACGCCCCTGCTTGGGATCCCATGAGCGCAATCGCCCGTCTCGCAGAGACGATGGCGTCGCAGCAGGAAGAGCTGCGCAATCTCGTCAACACCCTCTCGAACAATCCGTCAAAGAGCGCCGAGTCGAAGGCATGTCCATGCCGACGTTCTCCGGCAAGAAGGGGGAGTCGCTGGACCTTTTCCTAGATCGGGTCCTAATGTACTTGGAAGCGAAGAATATCGACTACAACGCTTCCCACAACCAGCAACGAGTCGTGGCTATGGTGGCCTCCCACCTCAAGGAGCCCGCTGCGTCTTGGTACTACGCGTCGAAGTCATCTCTGACTACAATGGATGCACTG
The DNA here is from genome assembly GCA_024211575.1 of Phytophthora melonis. Lineage (NCBI taxonomy): Eukaryota > Oomycota > Peronosporomycetes > Peronosporales > Peronosporaceae > Phytophthora > Phytophthora melonis. Next base: position 2,407,569 of record JAMXKT010000037.1, on the reverse strand, counting down.
GCCGAAGGCCTTCGTCGGGAGTTCGTGCCTATCGACCTCCAAGAACGACTTCGCAGCGAGCTACAGCAGCTTCGACAACGAAAATGTTCCGACCTTGATGACTACATCGCTCAATTTCGGCAATTGCTCTCGCAGATTCGTGGTATGGGCGACCTCGACCAGGTCACTTGGTTCGTACAGGGCCTCGTGCAGAAGACCAGAGAAGAAGTCATTTACCGCCGGTGCCAAACCGTTTCGGACGCTATGGCTGTCGCTCAGCAGTATGAGCGCTCGCACCCAAACAATTATCCCGATCGCAACGACGGTACCAGCCGATGGGCACAACGAGGACGGCCACAAGCTCGCTTCGCACGTCCCAGATACCCGCAACAGAATAACCAGCCGGAGCCCATGGAAATTGGCACGGTGCAGGTGACACGCGAGGAGTGTCGTCGCAAACGCCTCTGCTTCTATTGTAAACAAGCAGGGCACATGCTCAATCGTTGCCCCAAACGCGGCAACGCGTCGGCTAACAGGCGCGTGTACGTCTCGCAGATGACAGCAAGCCCTTCCAGTCACGTGTCTCCTGCGGAAGCTGCTGACAGCATGCCTGCGACCAGAGTGATTCACTTCAACATGGCTCGCATCGGCTCAAATGATCCTGGCAAGTCGCGCCAAGGGGAGCTGCTTCGAAAAAATGTGGTGATCAACGGCAAGTTGGCTCGTGCTCTGATTGACAGCGGCGCTGACACCAATTTGGTTCGACCAGGCTTCCTGACTGGACAACTGACCGAGCGCAAGGTCAACATTGAAGGCTTTGATGGTGCACGACTAGAGAATGTCGTGGTGACAGAAGGTGTGTGCGAGGTTGCACTGGGCCAGCAGCGATTTCCTGACGTCAACTTCACGGAGTTTGATCTGCCTGCCAGTCACGACGTTATCCTCGGAAAACCTTGGTTGACCCAATTCAATCCTCGGATCGACTGGATCACGCACGATATCACGGCGGACGTTCCTTCGATCACACCCACGTGTTCCTTTTCCGTGTTGAATCTGTCGGCTGCCTACAAGGAAGTTCCCCTCGAGGTCGATGAGTGCACTCCTCTGCTGAAAATGGGGCTACCAGACCTCCCTCCACGATCGCCGTTTGGGTTCGAAGCAATCCCGGACTTACAGCATGCATTCTACGTCAAGGTGAAGCCATTGCAGCTGAAGTCGACGTGGCCTCGATACGTACAGTCAATTCTCAATGAGTTCCGCGACGTTGTACCAGATGCCTTACCTGCTGGGCTTCCTCCACAGCGTGCCGTCGAGTTCGAGATCTCGCTGAAGCCGGGAGCGATGCCACAGAACCGCGCTCTGTTTCGTTTATCCAAAACGGAGCAGGATGCTCTTGACATCTTCGTCGCGGAAATGCTGGAGAAAGAGTGGATTGAGCTCTCTAACTCGCCGTGGGTGTCGAACGTGTTCGGAGTTCCGAAGAAAAACCCCGCGACCGGAAGAGCTCCAACGAAGTCGGAGTGGATTAAAACGGGTGATCCCACACAGCCTATTCGCTGGGTGGTGGACTACAGATTTCTCAACAGCCAGACACTTGTGCCTAAAATCCCGATACCGCACATCGACGAGCTGTTTGACAGAATGAGTGGTGCAGTCTTCTTTTCGACGCTCGATCTTGCCCAAGGATACCATCAAATGAGAGTGAAGCCAGCCAGCAGACCCTACACTGCGTTCCGTACTCGCAACGAGACCTATCAATGGTGTGTGGCTCCGATGGGGTGTAGCGGAATGCCTGGGATCTGGTCTCGCTTGATGCGCTCGCTGTTCGACCGATTCGACTTCGTCGTAGTATACCTCGACGATATTTGCGTGTTCTCGCGCACCGCGATCGAGCACGAACAACATTTGCGCCAAGTATTTGAGGTACTCCGTGAGCAGCAACTCTATGTGCGCCTTGCGAAATGCGAGTTCGGCCAAGTGACCATCGACTTCTTGGGCCACACTATCTCGGCTAAAGGTCTCGCCGTCGACGCGAAGAAGACAGAGGCAATTGAGCAGTGGGCAGCACCTCAGAACGTGAAGGAACTACAAAGTTTTCTCGGTCTGGCGGGATACTATCGCCGCTTTGTTCGAGATTTCGCCAAGTTGGCCATGCCTCTCAGCAACTTGGTGAAGAAAGACTCAGGGTGGCACTGGAACGAGGAACAAGACGCTGCATTTACAGCAATTAAGGCCGCATTGCAGGTGGCCCCCGTCTTGCGTCTACCCGACTTCTCCACGCCGTTCTGCATCACGACGGATGCCTCGGGCTATTGCTGTGGTGGAGTTCTCTCACAGGTTGTGAATGGGGAAGATCATCCCGTGGCATTTTACTCGAAGAAACTCTGCAAGGGTGAGCTCAACTGGCCACCACACGAGAAAGAGCTGTTTGCAATCCTGCTTGCCCTGAAAAAGTGGCGTCACTACGTGTACGGCGCGCGATTTACCGTTTTTACCGACAATTCAGCTTGTCGATGGTTTCTTTCGCACCCTCGCGTCTCCGGACGACTGGCGCGGTGGCTTGACTACTTTAGTCAGTTTGACTTCGAGCTGAAACACGTCCGAGGTGAACAGAACGTCGTGGCCGACGCACTTTCACGTCCTCGTGCAGATGCAGCTACTGCCGACATGAAGGTGAACGTAGTGGTGTTTACTCCGTGTGAGTCGACGAGCGCACAATCGGACCCAGAGCTGCCGCCTTCTTCGTCGGGGTGGAGGTGATTCCCTATCCAGTCGCTGTTCATGCAGTTACCTTCGATGCCAGTACCGTTACCCTCAGCGAAGACACTAAGCAAGAATTTGCTGAGGCCTACACCAAGGATGTGCTGTATGCTACAGTGCAAGAAGGTCGAACCACTGAGCTGGAGTTTGGAACCGTCGAAAAGCTGGATGGACTAGTGTTTTTGGTGGATAAGCAGTCTCGACGTCGTCTATGTGTTCCTGCTGACGACGTGCTGAGGACGAAAATCCTCATGGAGTGCCACGACGGACCTAATGCAGCACATCCAGGCCAGGACCGGACATTTTCCCGAGTTTCACAATGGTACTTCTGGCCCCAGCTTCGTCGCGATGTCAATGACTACGTCTCAAGCTGCCTCACGTGCCTGCGGTACAAGACCAGCAGTAAAAAACGCAACGGACGCATGATTCCTCTCGACGTGCCAAGTGAGTGTTGGGAAGTCGTTGGACTCGACTACGTGACCGGACTGCCTGAATCGGAAGGCTTCGACTGCATCCAGACTGCTATTTGTCTACTCTCGAAGCGACCTAAGTACGCACCCACTGTGACTACAGCCGACGGAACGCAGGCGGCTCGCGTCTTTTCGACTCGGTGGTGCGCCACCATGGTCTCCCTCGCGCCATAGTAAGTGATCGTGACCCGAAATTCACAGGCGAGTTTTGGCAGGAATTGATGAGGTTGCTCGGGGTCCAGCTGCGGATGACGGTCGCTCACAGAGCTCAAGCGGATGGGCAAACCGAGCGACAGAACCGTGTACTAGCTGACTCACTCCGGTGCATGACGGCTTACCACGGCAAAGACTGGGTGAAGCACCTCGGAACCATTGAACTGGCGCATTCGACACTGAAAAACAAGGCTACAGGATTCTCACCGTTCGAGATCGACACAGGGCGTCGCATTCGGTATCCGGCTGAATTGTTTCGTGTGACTCCGACCGAACTGGCGAAATCGAGCTGAATTTGCAGTGCAATTTATTGACGAGCGCAGGAAAATTGTCGATGCAGCCCGACAGCAGCTCCTGGAAGCACAACGACGCGCAAAGGAGAACTATGATCGAAGTCGCAGCAACGAGCAGTTCAAAACCGGTGATTTGGTGCTCTTGAGGACGGACAATATCCCGCTTCGGCACGTCACACTCGACAAAACAGCAGAGAAGCAGAAGCTGGCACCTCGCAAGATCGGCCCGTTCAAGATTGTCGAAATGATCAACGAAAATGCAGCGCGACTAGAGCTACCAGCGTCAATGAAGCGCCTCCACCCTGTGTTCAACGTGGAATTGCTGGAGCACTACCCCGTACCGGTCGCACGATTTGATCGCCGTCCTGCAGCGAAGAACTTCCCGGTGGCTCTCGACGACGAGGAGTATCACGTGGTTGAGGCACTACTCAAGAAGCGTCAATTCAACCGTCAACGGGAGTGGCTAATCAAGTGGCAAGGTTTGCCTGAGGATGAAAGCACTTGGCTGCGTGAACGTGACGTGAAGCACGTTGTCCATTGGCGACAACTACTTGCTGACTTCAAAGACCGACAGCGTGTTCGTCAGCTTTAGCGGGGGAGAATGTTGTACTTTCCTCATCTGTTCGGCGGTCGAAGATTTACTCGACTCAAATGATAGCTTCAGGATGAAGCTGCTGCTAGACCGGACCGAGCAGATTCAAGTATGCACCCTGTAGGTGCAATGGGCAACAGTGTATTTGTATGAGTAGCTAGATTCCTACATGTCCTGGCAGTGCTGAAGGTTTTCTCGCTTCCTTAGCAGGCTCCAAACAAAAATGAATCATTCTCACATTTGCTCTCAAGTCCTCAAGTCTCCTATCGCATCCAACACCGACTACTTCCTCTATAAGCTTTTCAACCTTCGTCTCTCTCCTCGCCCTCCACGCTCCGACAGTTTGCACCCGGCTGGCCGAGCCCCGAGGAGTGCAACAATGATTACAGGGCGCCACTCCGTGCTTTCTGCCCGTCAACACAGTAGGCCTTAATCCTGTTTGTGGCGATCTCAGCGTCTCAGTAAACACCGACGTGTTGCGGCCAAACATTTTGCGGCCAGTAATGTCACCGCAGCATGGCAGTCCATGCTTGCTATCAATCATCCAAACACCCTACTACCTGGACCCTTTATTACTAAACAGATCAATCTCGCCCAGCTGGAGCGAAGAAGTATCGTTACCTGTGAGGCCAAAACCAAAATGGTCGGTGCCTGGGGGTCGGCGGACTGCTAAACACACTTGCAAGAAGCTGGCCGTAAGATTCCTCAAGGGTATGGAATAGTTATCCAAACGAAGGCCCAGCAGAGACAGCCAAGTGTTCCGTTCTAGCAGAGCGGCAAGTGCTGGGCCGATGTTCAGACCGAGGGTACCCAATCTTGCCATCATCGGCTCCATAACGAATGTGCATCCCCATTCTCCGGGCGCTGAAGCTTAGTTTCTAGTAGATAGCCGATCTCCTTCTTCAGGGCCTTCTCTGCTGGCGCCACCGCTACAAGTTGTAAATGTTGGTCAACAGGAAACAGTACATGGTTCCACCTACACATTAACCAATAAGTTAACCCCCCGTAACTGTTGGTCAACAGCATCAATTTCACTTAATCTTAAGGTCTCCAGATATTCAGCTGTGGGGTGGAGCCGATGGTGCACTCCAAAGAAGAAAACCAAGTCGAATTCGTGCGTCGCGACGTCACGTATATGGTTGATTTGGCCTTGGTGGTCCAAGACTACCACAAACTGAACTGGAGTTTTCTCCTTGTAAGCCGGTTCCGCTACGACGCCAAACTCCACGACGCTCTTTTCCTCCAGGAAATACCTCCACGCTGCGTAATCCACGCGCGCTGCAGCAGCCAGCAGTGCCATGACCTCCCTTACTTTCTAGAATATTGGTCGGAACGTTTCCTCTTTGTCGGTTTTCACTTTCAGTGTAGATAGCCAACTCCTCTCGGTTCAGGCAGCAGCGCAAAACCACGTCGGTGCCGAGTTGCCCCGGAAAACTCAGCGTCAACGACTTCAATGACATCCCGACAGAAGCTAGGAGAAGGGGCACTCCATCAAGATTCGTTCACTCAGCGTCGCTAAACTCCAGGAACAGCGAAGTGATGCCATCACGAGTAGCTGCTGGCGTCGGTTTGGTTTGAGAAAGCACGAGATCACTACGCTCGACCAGGCACAACCCCCCCCCCCCCCCCCCCGAAGCCCGGAACCACTGTGCGGCTGTCCTCGTGGTCAAGTCTCAGAACGAGATGCAACCCTGCTGGCAGCAAGCCCCATTTACTGGCGCCTTACGAGCAGTGGCCAGCCGGGCGAGATTGTTAGGCCGCTAGTTTTGACCGCGCCATGTTCAGTTCGACGACGGTAAAAGCGAGCTGGTCAACGGGCTGGTCCGACGTCAAGATAGACGCAAAGGCTTCGGCGTATTCGACGGTCAAACTGTCATGGAAAGCAAGTACGAGCGACTCGAGTGCTGAGCACTCGCGAGCTCGCTTCGAGGAAAACGCGTACGCGAGCCATTTCCATTTGTGTACGCATTCAGCATGGTTGATCCTATCGGCTGCCATCGAGACGTACATGCAAAGTTTCTTGGTGCTCTGGCTCGTCACCATCGAACACATCGCCTCAAACGTGCCACTTGCACTGAAATCACAATACAGGTCGATCGAACCGAGTGTTTGTGGTGGGGATGCCTCAGTCGATGTTGTAGCCAAGTGGTAGGGACGCGTGCTGCCGAAAACGTATTGCAATAGTTGTCCAAACTTGTGTGTTTCAACAAACTCAGTTCGTCGCAGATCGTTCGCCAAGCTGACCCAAATCGACAGGTACGAGAACGTAACGTTAGCCATTGCCAACGTCTCCAACACGTTCACCATCTCATGCATAATATCGATATCTCCGAAGTTTAAGGCCATCGGCTCCAGTTTGAAAGTGCATCGTAACGACCCAGGCTGAACGTCCTCCTCCAGTCCGCCAAAGGTCTCCCACTGCGCGTGCGCCTTCATCTCAGCTATCCAAGTACTTTCCAGCGGTTTGAGGGCTCCTGGCTTCATGTATTGATATTGAATGACCTCCGGAGCCGAAAAATGCACACCCACCCACGGGGATCACGATGTCCACTCCCGGCTAGTCCTTCCCTACATGAGCAGCCAAGTCTGCGACTTGATGCAATGTTTTCAGAAAGTCTTGGGTTGCATCTGTTCTCTGCGACGTCCCAAACCACTGGACGAGGTCAGCCCTTAAATAGTAAGGACCCACTTCCTGCAGATTAAGACGGAATCGAACGGAGATTTCTTCGTCGATAACGTCTTCACCCTCGACTCCGCAGGTCACGTCGCAATGGGTTTCCCGTAAGTATCTCCACGCCACTTTATCCACGTGACCCACAGCGGATAACAGCACCAGCGCTTCTCGAAATTTCTGCAGCGTAGCCAAGAAATCCCGTTCTCGCTTTTTGCCCAATTTCGTCAAAGCACTATTATCTTTGATTCGTGTAGGTGGGTTCACTGCGAGACTCTTCTCCGCCCAGACACTTTCCTGCGTCCTCGGCCATCCGTAGATGAATCGCCCGCGCAGTGCGTCCGTCCACCGCCTCAGGAACTCCCAGCGCTGCTCTAGTTCCTCCATCGTCGCCAGGGGAGAAAATAATACTTCGGGCCGAGCGGGGTTACACTTGGTTACTTCCGGTAGAACAGAGAAGTTACTGTATCACTCAAAGAGGTTCACTGTAACTCGTCACGGGCAGCAAGGAGACTTCAGTGCCCTTCAACCGACAACCCTAGACAACACCATCGGTCGTGGCTCCCCACTTCCAGCAGACCAAGGAGTCAT